>JBBDGP010001663.1:0-648945 GCA_037952835.1 Lithobates septentrionalis | reverse complement strand
GCTCGCAGTCTCTGCTCTAATTCATCCCAAAGGTGTTTTATGGGGTTGAGGTCAGGACTCTGTGCAGGCCAGTCAAGTTCCTCCACCTCAAACCTCGCTCTTCCATGTTTTTATGGACCTTGCTTTGTGTACTGATACACAGTGATATTGGAACAGGAAGGGGCCGTCCCCCAAACTGTTCCCACAAAGTTGGGACCATTAAATTGTTCAAAATGTCTTGGTATGCTGACGCCTTAAGAGTTCCCTTCACTGGAACTAAGGGGCCAAACCCAACCCTGAAAAACAACCCCCCACACCATATCCCCCTCCCCCCCCAACCCCATAATCCCCCCTCCCCCCACACCATAAATCCCCCCCCACCATATACAAATACTGTACTGGTGACCCCACAAAAGGAATAAAACTTTTTTGCAGAAGAGAGTTTAATAAGACTCGTTTAATTAGAAGAAAAGAGGTTTAACCTTAAACTATGTAGAGGGTTCTTCACTGTAAGAGCGGCAAGGATGTGGAATTCCCTTCCACAGGCGGTGGTCTCAGCGGGGAGCATTGATAGCTTCAAGAAACTATTACATAATCACCTGAATGACCACAACATACAGGGATATACAATGTAATACTGACATATAATCACACACATAGGTTGGACTTGATGGACTTGTGTCCTCAACCTCACCTACTATGTAACTATGTAACCAAATGATTTGGACCAGTGCACAAAGCAAGGTCCATAAAGAAATGAATGAGCGAGTTTGGGGTGGAGGAACCTGACTGGCCTGCACAGAGTCCTGACCTCATCCCTTTGGGATGAATTAGAGTGGGAGACTGCGAGCCAGGCTTTCTCCTCCAACATCAGTGCCTGACCACATAGTTACATAGTTAGTAAGGTTGAATAAAGACACAAGTCCATCCAGTTCAACCTGAGTGAGCACTAGGGATGAGGTTCGAGTTCGAGCCGAACAGCGAACAATTTGGGGTGTGACGCTTCTCCTCTTCTGACGGTTCTTCTATAATGGAGGGCGGGGGCCACCCGGTGACCCCGCCCCCCCTGACGCACGGGGACTTCCCTGTGGCATTCCCCATGACGTCAGAGGGGGTCACCCGTTACGTCACGGGTAACCCCGCCCCCTCTAACGTCACAGGGAATGCCACAGGGAAGTCCCCGTGCGTCAGAGGGGGGTGGGGTCACCGGGTGGCCCCGCCCTCCTTTATATAAGAACCGTCAGAAGAGGAGAAGCGTCACACAGCGGGAGCCTTCCATCCAATCGTGGATGCTAGCGGCCCGAGAAGAAGATGAAGAAAAGAAGGAGACAAGGAGGCGCCGCGGAGGAAGATGCTGGATGAGAACACCAGAAGAGGAAGAAGATGAAGGAAGAAAGAAGATAGAAGAAATAAAGGAATTGTCAAAACTGTCTCTTATTTTTAACATTATTGACAGTTTTTTTGGGAAATGGTAGGGGTACTTTTATACCCCCTTACCATTTCACACAGGGGGGAGGGCCGGGATCTGGGGGTCCCCTTGTTAAAGGGGGCTTCCAGATTCCGATAAGCCCCCCGCCCGCAGACCCCCACAACCACTAGCCCTTGTCCTCATCAACATGGGGACAAGGTGTTTTGGGGGCTACCCTAAAGCACCCTCCCAATGTTGAGGGCATGTGGCCTGGTACGGTTCAGGAGGGGGGCGCTCTCTCGTCCCCCCCTTTTTTCCTGCGGCCTGCCAGGTTGCGTGCTCGGATAAGGGCCTGGTATGGAATTTAGGGGGACCCCCACGTCATTTTTTTTTTTCTTAAATTTTGGTTCGGGGATCCCCTGTGGGGAATTCCCATGCCGTGTTTATCAATGAACTTCTATGTGTATTGTCGGACCGGCAATTCATTAATAGTCGCGAGTAGTTTTTACATGACTTTTTTCCTTTGAAATGTCATTTTGCTGTCAGACTGTTCTAAACACAGGAACATGCACCCCTTTACAGGCATACTATAGACACCCCCCAGTTACGAAATTTAAAGGAATATTACACTTTTATTGTTTGACTTTAAGCATTATTAAAATCACTGCTCCCGAAAAAACTGACTTTTTAAAACTTTTTTTTATATTGATACATGTCCCTGGGGCAGGACCCGGGTCCCCAAACCCTTTTTAGGACAATAACTTGCATATTAGCCTTTAAAATGAGCACTTTTGATTTTGAACGTTCGAGTCCCATAGACCTTCAATGGGTTTCCCAAAGTTCTTGCGAAGTTTTGGTCTGTTCACAAGTTCTGGTGCGAACCGAACCGGGGGGTTTTCGGCTCATCCTTAGTGAGCACCCACAATTGTCCCCATCCCCTGCACATTGCGTCCCATCAAGATGCCTATCCACTATATTTATTTATATATATATAGTACCCATGTAGCGCTCCACACACACCCACACTGGTCCCCACCCCCAAGGGGTCTGCAATCCAAGGTCCCCAACTCACTCCCATAAACCAGGGCCAATTTTTGGACAGAAGCCAAGAAACCTAACAGCATGTCTTTGGAGTGTGGGAGGAAACCGGAGTACCCGGTGGAAACCCGCACAGGGAGAACATACAAACTCCAGGCAGGTAGTGTTGTGGTTGGGATTCGAACCAGCGCCCTATTGCTGCGAGGTGAGAGTGCTAACCACTACACCACTGTGCTGCCTCACAAATGCGCTTCTGGAAGAACGGTCAAACATTCCCATAGACACCCTCCTAAACCTTGTGGACGGCCTTCCCAGAAGAGGTGAAGCTGTTATAGCTGCAAAGGGCGGAGCCAACTCAATACTGAACCCTACGGACTAAGACTGGGATGTCATTAAAGTTCATGTAAAGGCAGGCGTCCCAATACTTTTGGTAATATGGTGTATATTACATTCATTTGGGTACAGTGTTGGGTGACTGAGTGATGAATGGTAAGACAAAGTATCACAGCACGAAAGCTAAAAAACCGGCCTGGACGGGACGGGGAATTTAAGATGCCAACCCTGAAGTGGTTAAAATTGCGGAGAGCTTTCATGGGGGATCCAGACAAGGCGTCTCAAAGAAGATGTCAGGAGGAGATGATGGATCAGCACCATTTATGGTCGGAGTGTTCGCTCTACATACAAAGATCATTTCCTCCTGAACAATATCCGTGTTTACACATTCTGTTGTTCCTTTTCATATTTCTGCTTTCGTCACGAAGACCAATATGGAAATTCTGTGAATGTTGTAAAAGCTCTTCACATGGGTAGGGTCAGCTTAAACCCATGTACCCACTGACAGTTCACAAATCACGGGGTCCCATACAGCTCACCTGACCGGCCCCCCATATGAAAGTGACCATCAGTCCTATCCTCTGCAACCTCAGCTGCACAGATGAATGTCAAGTGATTACCAGACCGTTGTTCCTAATTTTTACAGATAGTCTACTGACTGGAATGGTACCAGCTGATTGGAGAAAAGCCAATGTAGCACCAATATTTAAAAAGGGCCCAAAATACATCCCTGGGAATTACAGACCAGTTAGCCTAACATCAATAGTATGTAAACTCTTGGAGGGGATGATAAGGGACTATATACAAGATTTTAGTAATAAGAATGATATCATTAGCAGTAATCAGCATGGATTCATGAAGAATCCGTTCTTGCCAAACCAATCTATTAACCTTCTATGAGGAGGTGAGTTGCCATCTAGATAAAGGAAGGCCGTAGACGTGGTGTATCTGGATTTTGCAAAAGCATTTGACACAGTTCCCCATAAACGTTTACTGTACAAAGTAAGGTCCGTTGGCATGGACCATAGGGTGAGTACATGGATTGAAAACTGGGCTACAAGGGCGTGTTCAGAGGGTGGTTGATAAATGGGGAGTACTCAGAATGGTCAGGGGTGGGTAGTGGGGTTCCCCAGGTTTCTGTGCTGGGACCAATCCTTATTTAATTTATTCATAAATGACCTAGAGGATGGATAAACAGTTCAATCTCTGTATTTGCAGACGATACTAAGCTAAGCAGGGCAATAACTTCTCCACAGGATGTGGAAACCTTGCAAGAAGATCTGAACAAATGAATGGGGGAGGGGCGACTACATGGCAAATGAGGTTCAATGTAGAAAAATGTAAAATAATGTATTTGGGTGGTAAAAATATGAGTGCAATCTATAGACTGGGGGGAGAACCTCTGGGGGATCTAGGATGGAAAAGGACCTGGGGGTCCTAGTAGATGATAGGCTCAGCAATGCCAAGCTGCTGCTAACAAAGCAAACAGAATATTGGCATTAAAAAGGGGATCAACTCCAGAGATAAAACGATAATTCTCCCGCTCTACAAGACTCTGGTCCGGCCGCACCTGGAGTATGCTGTCAGTTCTGGGCACCAGTCCTCAGGAAGGATGTACTGGAAATGGAGCGAGTACAAAGAAGGGCAACAAAGCTAATAAAGGGTCTGGAGGATCTTAGTTATGAGGAAAGGTTGCAAGCACTGAACTTATTCTCTCTGGAGAAGAGACGCTTGAGAGGGGATATGATTTCAATTTACAAATACCGGACTGGTGACCCCACAATAGGGAGGAAAGTTTTTCGCAGAAGAGAGTTAATAAGACTCGTGGCCACTCATTAAAATTAGAAGAAAAGAGGTTTAACCTTAAACTACGTAGAGGGTTCTTTACTGTAAGAGCGGCAAGGATGTGGAATTCCCTTCCACAGGCGGTGGTCTCAGCGGGGAGCATTGATAGCTTCAAGAAACTATTAGATAATCAACTGAATGACCACAACATACAGGGATATACAATGTAATACTGACATATAATCACACACATAGGTTGGACTTGTCTTTTTTCAACCTCACCTACAGTAGGTGCCACCGATATTGTGTCAAGCGGCGAGATTGACACCTGCAAGCCCCGTTGCGGGAGCCAGCGCCAAGCTCTGCCGCTCCTCCCGCTCGCCGCCCCCAATGGATTCCTATGGATGCACGGCGTCTCGTGGGGGTGGCGAGCGGGAGGAGCAAAGCCTCGATCCCACCGTGCTGGAAACACAATATCGGCAGCAGGTACTGTACTTGTAACTAATGAATAGGAAGCACTCCTGCTCGTTCACAAACTGAAGCAAAGTAAATACAGTTTTACTATGCTTCAAAGATGAATGGACACAGGAGTGATTGGTACTGGTCCCTCACTGTGTTCCTTCATATTTACCTGTCCCCCTTCCCCCACTCTCCATCATGAAAACATCCCCAGGAGAGGAGGGAAGCCGGCGGCGCTGCAGGGGAAAGCGGCACAAAGGGGGCGGGGGGGTGCCAAGAAAGCAGATGGAAGGGGCGCATGTGCTGGAACCCCCCCACCCCCCCCCGAAGTGCAGCCGGAGGGGGGAAGAAGAGGAGAAGCAGGCCGCTCTGCAGGGGGGGGGAGGCAGAAGAGGATCGTTGTCTGCAATAAGACAGTACAGCCGGACCACCGATCAGAGGGGCCCGGGCACAGCACAAGGGGGTGGGCACTACCACCTGATCAGAGGGGCCCGGCACAGCACAGGGGGGACGGGCACTACCACCTGATCAGAGGGGCCCGGGGACAGCACAGGGGGGGCGGGCACTACCACCTGATCAGAGGGGCCCGGGGACAGCACAGGGGGGGCGGGCACTACCACCTGATCAGAGGGGCGCGGGGACAGCACAGGGGGGGCGGGCACTACCACCTGATCAGAGGGGCCCGGGGACAGCACAGGGGGGGCGGGCACTACCACCTGATCAGAGGGGCCCGGGCACAGCACAGGGGGGACAGGCACTACCACCTGATCAGAGGGGCCCGGGGACAGCACAGGGGGGGCGGGCACTACCACCTGATCAGAGGGGCCCGGGGACAGCACGGGGGGCGGGCACTACCACCTGATCAGAGGGGCCCAGGGACAGCACAGGGGGGGGCGGGCACTACCACCCGATCAGCGGCCCTGGTCACCGTACCGATTATTACCGATCGTTGTTACTTTATCCGATCGTTCTGCGTTCCCCTGAGAGCACACAATCCGAGATACGACAAGTTACCGTTCTTCTCTGTTTTACAGGGGCAGTCCTTGATATGAGGAGTCCGTCCCCAGGAGATTCATGTCCCCCAACATTGTTCTCAGGAACCTGGAGGCTGTTTTGGAGTAAAGAAAAGCCCTGGAAGCAGAAGGAACTGTAGTGTAAGGGCTGCATGACTGGGGGGACGCTGAACAGAGATGCACCAGGAAGTAGTGGGCAGGAAGGGGCTCAGGGGGGCGGGTCCCACAGGCTTTTACTAAGTATGAGGGCAGGGATCAGGCCTCGTTTTGGATTTTAGGTGTTTACATGTTTAAAACTGTTTTTTTTTTGCTAGAAAATTACTTAGAACCCCCAAACATTATATATTGTTTTTTTTCTAACACCCTAGAGAATAAAATGGCGGTCATTGCAATACTTTTTTTCACACCGTATTTGCGCAGCGGTCTTACAAGCGCACTTTTTTTGGAATAAAAAAACAAGACAACAGTAAAGTTAGCCCAATTTTTTTTTTTAGATTGTTAAAGTGGAGTTCCACCCAAAAGTGGATCTTCCACTCATCAGATTCCTCCCCCCCCCCCCCCCCCTCCGGTGACACAGTTGGCACCTTTCAGGGGGGAGGGGAGTACAGATACCTGTATATTACAGGTATCTGTACTCACTTCCGGCATAGATAGCCGCAGAATCTGCGGTTATTTACGCCACTTCCTGCTCCCTCCCCACTGCCTGCTGGGAAACACACGGGTCCCAGAGGCAGCAGGCACCATCCGTATTGCGCTGCGCGACTCGCGCATGCGCAGTAGGGAACCGGGAAGTGAAGCCGCACGGCTTCACTTCCTGATTCCCTTACCGAAGATTGAGGCGGCAGCACCCGAGGACGGAGAGACGGTTCCGCCTCGGGTGCCGACATCGCGGGCGCCCTGGACAGGTAAGTGTCCATGTTTTAAAAGTCAGCAGCTGCAGTATTTGTAGCTGCTGACTTTTAAAAAAAAAATTTTCGGCGGCGCTCCGCTTTAAAGATAATGTTACGCCGAGTAAATTGATACCCAACATGTCACACTTCAAAATTGCGCCCACTCGTGGAATGGCGTCAAACTTTTACCCTCAAAAATCTCCATAGGCGATGTTTATAAAATTCTACAGGTTGCACGTTTTGAGGTACAGAGGAGGTCTAGGGCTAGAATTATTGCTCTCACTCTAACGATCACAGCAATACCTCACATGTGTGGTTTGACCACCGTTTTCATATGCGGGTGCTACTCACGTATGCGTTCGCTTCTGCGCGCGAGCGTGTCGGGGTGGGGTGTTTTTAAAAAAAAAAAAATTCTTATTTATTTTAATTGATTTTATCGATTTTTTTTTTTAAATATTTGGGTCACTTTTATTCCTATTACAAGGAATGTAAACATTCCTTGTAATAGAAAAAAGCATGACAGGTCCTCTTAAAATCGGGAAAATCGCGGGTGCGTGTTATACGCGATCCCCTGCGATCCCCCACTGACCGTGAGCGGAGCGATCGCTGGCCGAGTTTGAAAATGGCGCCGAAATACATAGCCGTGACTTGCGACGGCTCTCGGACACTTTCGGCTCCACTCGTAGTCCCGCCCGGGATGGGCGTGACTGTGAGCGGGGTGAGCGCCGCCCATATACAGATAGCCAAGTGTACTCGGCTAGGTTCGGCTAGCTCCGCTCACAGTCACGACCATCCCAAGGCTATGTATTTCAGCGCCGGCTGTGCCATTTTCAAACTGCAGTGACACTGACAAGTCACTGCAGTTTAACTGCAGCCTGGGCAAGGCTGCAAATGGACACAGACAAAGCTGCAGATGGGCACTGACAAAGCTGCAAGGCTGCAAATGACATCAAGGCTGCAAATGACACTGGATAAGCATGCAGATGGACACTGTGCAAGGCTGCATTGATGGGCATTTAAGAGCCCTTTCACACTGGGGCGGGGGCGGCGTCGGCGGTAAAACGCTGCTATTATTAGCAGCATTTTACCGTCGGTATGCGGCCGCTAGCGGGGCGGTTTTACCCCCCGCTAGTGGCCAAGAAAGGGTTAAATACCACCGCAAAGCGCCTCTGCAGAGGCGCTTTCTCGGCGGTATAGCCGCGCCGTCCCATTGATTTCAATAGGCAGGAGCGGTATACACACCGCTCCGAAGATGCTGCTGGCAGGACTTTTTTTACCGTCCTGCCAGCGCATCACTCCAGTGTGAAAGGCCTCGGGGCTTTCACACTGGAATGAAAGTAGCGGCACTTTCGGGTCGGTTTGCAGGCGCTATTATTAACGCAATAGCGCCTGCAAACCGCCCCAGTGTGAAAGGGCTCTTAATGTAAGTTTTTTTCCTTTAAAATTCCCTCCTAAACTTGGGGTGCGTGTTATACGCCGATAAATACGGTAACTTTTTCAATATTTTTTTTCGCAGTGCCTCTGGGGAAGGGGGGTGGTATGGGGACGGTGTCAGTAGTTTTTTGTTTTTTAATAATTGCTTTTTTTTTGCTTTTTTTTTTTTCACATTGCTTTTTGGGGGGAGGGGTTGGGGCAGGGGAGGGTGGTGTCAGTAGTTTTTTTATTTTATTTTTTTACACTTTTTCATTTTTTTACACTTTTTTAAAATATTTTTTTGGGGGCTTTGGTGAGATGTCAGGGGTCTAAACAGACCCCTGACATCTCCCCTTTGAGACAGACAAAGAGACTGAGGACACACATTCCCCAGTCCCTTTCTCGGCACTAAAGATGAATGAACAGGAGACAGAGGCTCCTCTCCATTCATAAACTGAGCAGAGTAATTTCAAATTGCCCCGAACATAGAGCTTCCCATGGAAGCACAACCAGGCCAGATCCCTAAATTTAAGGGGTACTCTGTCCAAATTAATCAGTCTTAACCCTTCCCTCAAAACTGGGCCTGGGCAATCCCTTAAGGCCAGTGGGTCATGAAAGACTTCGCTCAAGACTCGACTCATAAGGACT
This sequence comes from Lithobates septentrionalis, assembly GCA_037952835.1. Lineage (NCBI taxonomy): Eukaryota > Metazoa > Chordata > Amphibia > Anura > Ranidae > Lithobates > Lithobates septentrionalis. Next base: position 639,979 of record JBBDGP010001663.1, on the reverse strand, counting down.
TTCCTCGGAACCGATCTGAGATCTTCAGCCGACAATCGCCACTGCCAAAGTAACTTCAGGAACGGAGCGACATAGGCTGGTAGCTGACCACGATGACCCCTGAGATTCTTCACTTGGCCACCTTCTAACCAAAGTCGTAGAAAAGGCCTAAACCAAGATCTAAATATGCCTGCCCATCCAGGAGGTTCCACTGCAAGCATATTACCAATATTAAACTTGAGAAAAAGCAGTGAAAAGAAAAGAACTGGGTTGACCATACCTAAGCCACCCTCCCTCCTGGATAGATAGGTGACATTCCTCTTGATGGGGTTCAGTCTGTTCCCCCACAACATCTGGAAGAACACACTACTGACCCTAGCATAGAGAGACACTGGCAAGATGCAGACAAAGCTGACATACAAGAAGATCGTAATCAGGTAAGTCTTAATCAGATCAACCCTTTCCCTCATAGATAACTTCCATCTCTTCCAGCTGACCACCTTAGTATTGGCAATTTCCAGTCTGCCTTCCCAGTTTTTGAAGCCATAATCGCCGGGTCCGAATTCAATGCCTAGTATCTTAATTTTTCCTGGGGCACTGGAAAGGTGTCCGGGAGATCAAACCCCTCACCTTCCTTTCCCATCCAGAAAACTTCACTCTTTTCCTGATTGATCTTGGAGCCTGATGCTTCAGAGTAACGTGATGCCAGAGATACCACCTCCTCTGCTTCATCAGTCCCAGTGACAATCACCGACACATCGTCCGCATAGGCAACAACCCTCAAAGGCGGCTCACCCGGGAGCCCCACTGGTACCCCACACAACATGCCGCTCTCTACCTCCTGATGAAGGGGTTGATTGCAAACACATAGAGCAGGGGACAACCCTGACGCACTCCAGAGCCAACCTCAAAGGACTGCCCAACGCAACCATTAACAAGAGGAAAGCTTTCTGCCCCCTTATACAAGACTTTCAACCAATCGACAAAACCACCCGGCAGACCGTACTTACTAAGGAGCAACCACAGGTACTCATGGTTAACACGATCAAAAGCCTTTGCCTGATCCAATGTCAGCAAATACTTTCCCCAGCCTGCAGCCCTGCATCGCTCCAAGGCCTCCCGGACAGCTAAAACCGCTGTGAAGGTGCACCTACCCTGGACCGAACAGTGCTGATGGCGAGAAAGCAAAGACTCTGCTACTGACGACAGGCGCCAGAAAATGATCTTTGCCAGCACCTTTCTATCGACATTGAGAAGGCTAATAGGGCGCCAATTCTCAATTATCGAAGGATCTTTACCCTTTGAAAGAAGAATCACAGCCGAGTGCCTCATGGAAGGAGAAAGCACCCCCTCAGCAAGGCAACTGTTAAAAACATCTACCAAATGTGGGGCCAGAATAGACTTAAAGGCTTTGTAAAACTCAGCCATCAAGCCATCCGGTCCAGGTGACTTTTTGATGGCAAGCTGTTTAATTGCCCTCATCACCTCTTCAACTGTGATCTCCTCTGTCAAATTCTTCAATGGGACATTGTCACCATTTAGACCTAGAGTAGAGTCCAAAAAGCTTTCTATCCTGTCATGGTCAAGCTCTTTCCTCCCCAGAAGGTCAGCATAAAAGGACCTCACGACCTCCAGAATCCCTGACCTGGACTTTGTCAAGGAACCTGTACTATCCTTAAGGCCAACGACCGTTTTAACAGCTACACCTTGTTTGCAGTTCTGGTAAGGGTCAGGCGAGTGGTACTTCCCATAGTCCCTCTCCAGAACCAAAGAGGCATGCTGGTCATATTGACACTTCCTGAGAAGGAGTTTCATTACGGAGATTGCCCCAGGATCTCCTCCTCTCGAGACAAGAATATCCAGCTTCCTCCGTAAACGTTGGTAGGTCATGTATTTATTAAACTGCTTTCTATTGGCTAGGCCCCTGAAGAATCCAGCGATCCTCTTTTTGGTCAGCTCCCACCACTCAGCCTTCTGCTACAAAAGTCCAGGATGGTCACCTGTGCCTGAAAGAATTCCTCAAAGGATTGTCTAACATGTTCATCCTTGACTAGAGTCGAATTCAATCTCCAGATGCCCTTACCCCTCTGAGGGGCGTCTGAAGCATTCAGGACCACAGATAGCATACAGTGATCAGAGAACTCTACTGCCTGCACCACTGGGGGCGAGAAAGCAGAGGTCTCTTTAAAAAAAAAACCTATCTATCCTACTCTGACTATTACCTCGACAAAAGGTGAACCTGGTGTCATCCGTGAGGTGCTTAATGTGCACATCCACAAGACCAGCATCCCTAACCATACTATTTAAAAAAACGCTATCATATCCCGGCCTGTCCTTGAAGTCCTTCCTGTCCTTGGGCCTAGTTACTGTATTAAAGTCACCTCCAAAGACCACTTGCCGGAATGTAAAAAGAAATGGCTTGATCCTTGTAAAAAGGCATTTCCTGTCCCACTTTGTGTGCGGCCCATAGACATTAATTAGGCGTAGGTCCTGCCCTCCCACAAGGACGTCTAAGACCATACATCTCCCAATCTCCACCTCAATAACCCGCCGGACAGTTACCATGCCGGTTTTAAACAACACCGCCACACCGCCATAAGGCTCGGCCCCAAGAGACCAGTAAGATGGACCATACCTCCACTCTCTCTTGGCCATATGAATATCTGCCAAGGAGGTGAGCCTAGTCTCTTGCAAAAATACAATTTCAGCATCTAATTGGTTGAACAAAAAGAAGGCCATAGAACGAGCTCTTACTGACTTAATGCTGGCGACATTTATTGTCACCACTTTTAACAGAGGGGGAACCGCCATTTGGGTTATTGGGTGGATTGCTTCTTAGCTCCCCTCTGCTGCTCATCACCAGATGCCTCTCTCTTTCTTGAGGCCGCCTCAAACTCCATCTCAGAATCAGAACTTTGCTCTGAGGAAGCCCCAGATAAGGAAATATCTAACTTAGAGGCCCTATGACGGTTGGAGTCCTGTCCCTGTTCCATCCTCACTGCCTGCCTCTTCCGCCTCCCAACCTTCCGTCTCTCCTCCAGGTACTGCAGGTCAGCTTCAGAGATGCTCTCATCTCTTGCTTTTTTCTTTGAAGTCTTCACAAAAGACTTCTTTACAGAGGAAGAAGAAGCACCCTTTTTTTAGTACTTGCTACCACTCTTGGTGGGGGGGGGGCTTCCTTTAAGTCAGACTTAAGAAGGGAAGACTCATGGGGGCTGATTGACTTGGGGGGCACAGACTTGGAAGGTTCTGACCCAAGAGGAGCGGGTACAGTAGGCTGGGGGGGGGGGGCACAGAGACAGATACAGAAGGAATACTTACAGACACAGGAGGGGTGGCCACAGGAATTTGGGAGTGATGCTGAACAGGACCAGGGGCCATATTTTGCCAGGCCTCAGGACATGGGCTGTAGGGGTCACCAAGGCGCTGGCACAGGTTGCACCTGATCATCTCAGTGCAGTCCTTAGTCACATGACCCTGACCCGAACACACTGAGCATATCAAGGCTGAACAGCTGGAGCTCAAATGCCCCTTTTCGGCTGACCAAGGTAGAAAATAGTCATCCTATCCCTCCCTATAAAAGCTGAGGAGGGCAGGTGATGGACAACATTCCCATCCCTGGCCAACCTGACGGTTATCAACCAACCCCCAGTCCAGATGTTACGTTCATCAAGGATTTTATCGGGCTTAGTCAAAACCTCACCATAATTCTTTAACCAGACCTCCAGATCCCGAGCAAGGACGCTCTCATTAGTGAAAATAATTGTGATCTTTTTCACTGTTGACCTTTGTGAAACTGCAACTGGGGCCAGACCTTCCCATTCGAGTCTTGACCTGCACCGAGCCTCATATCACTCCCAGAACAGGTCAAGACCCTCTGGCCTGGTGAAGCTAAAAGTATATTCCTGGCTCCCAGCTACATGTATTAGAGCATAGAGGTCTTTTGCCCCAAAACCCATCTCCAAAATCATGTCCACCACTGCACGCCGTGCTGGAGGGATTGCAACACCTTCCCATATTAAGAATGACTACATTTCGTCTCGGACCCCCAACAGAAGCCAGAGACCCAAGACCAGATCTTGGGGTGCTCAAAGTGGTAGCTTGTAGGAGGAAAACCTGCTTGGAAGTGGAGTTACCAGGAGAACAGCATAGCACCTCAGCAAATGTAGGCTTATCAGGGCCAAGGCCCCACAATGATGTAACATTAGTCTGTATATTATTATTATTGCTTGGACTGAGCTGGGACGATTGTCCATCACACTTGTGCTGCCACGATTGCTATCAGTGACACACAAATTCAATTTCCCATCAGGAATAGTCACAGTTTCTGCTGCAATACCAGCTGTCTCCTGAAGCTGTGCTGTAAAGTCTTCAGCAGCTGTGGGGCAAACAGCTTTGGACTCAGCTAAAGGAGGGTTAATCGGTTGGGCTGACACTTGTAGTTCCTTTGCAGGAATGTCATTTTTTGAATGCAACTTTTGCTACACTGCAGCTTTAGCAGGTACAGCATTGCTACACATGGGATTAGCAACTTGATTTTCACTGGGCACACTTTCAGCATTACTCATGGTGTTAGATGGCACAAAAACAAGGTGCAAACCATTCATAAGACTGAAGAATAGAAAAGCCAGATTAGACTTTGCCAAAAAAACATCTAAAAAAGCCAGGCCAGTTCTGGAAAAGCATTCTTTGGATGGATGAAACTAAGATGAATCTGTACCAGAATGATGGGAAGAAAAGTGTGGAGAAGAGTTGGAACAGCTCATGATCCAAAGCACACAACGTCATCTGTGGTCACATGGTGGAGCTTGCAGTGTGATGAGATGGGCATGCATGGCTTCCAGTGGCACTGGGTCATTGGTGTTTATTGATGATGTGACAGAAGACAGAGCAAGCCTGATGAATTCTGCAGTGTTTAGAGAAATACTGTCGGCCCAGATTCATCCAATGATTGGACGGCGCTTCACAGTACAGATGGACAATGATCCAAAACACACTGCAAAAGCAACCCAGGAGCTTTTGAAGGAAAAGAAGTGGAATATTCTGCAATAACCGAGTCATTCACCTGATATCATCCCAATTGAGCATTTCACTTGCTGAAGGCAAAACTAAAGGCAGAAAGGGCCACAAACAAAGAACACCTGAAGACATCTGCCGTTAGAGCCGAGCAAACCATCAGAGACGAGGAAAGCCAGTCTTTGGTGATGTCCATGGGTTCCAGACTTCAGGCACTCATTGCCAATAAAGGATTCCCAACAAAATATTAACATTTTATTTATGATTATATTCATTTGTCCAATTACATTTGAGCCCCTGAAAATGGGGGGAACTGTATAAAAATGTGTATAAACTGTGTATAAAAATGGGTTCAATTCCTAAAATTTGTACTTCAACCCCATGACTTAAAGCTGAAAGTCTGCACTTCAAATTCATTTGGATTGTTTCGTTTTAATTTTATTCTGATGGCATACAGAGCCAAAAGTATGAGAAGTGTGCCCGTGTCCAAATATACATGGACGTGTGTGTGTGTGTATATATATATATATATATAGTGGACCTAACTGTATGTAAATTTTGTACTTTGCCAGGAAGTCAGACATAATTCCTGTACTGCAAAACTTGGCCCAGTCTGCATATTTAATAAATGAAATGAAATGAAGTGCACCCCATATACAGATATGATTGATAACTCTAAGCAGAATCTTAATAATAACAATAATATTCCATACATCAGAATTGTCCTAGCACCATCATTTAGACCACAAGTGTCAAACACAAGCCCGCGGGCCAAATCTGGCCCACCAGGCCATTTCATGTGGCCCTCGCACCTCTCCTGCAGCTGCAGGTAAGCTCCAGCCCCCCTCCGGACCCTTACTTTTTGCTTTCAAGCAATGCATCCAGCTTCTGCCCAGCAACAGCATAAGGAAAGGGGGTTGCACTGTTATGTTAGTGAGAGTAGGGGACTCAACTTCTGATGGTGGGGTGGCTCTTGACATCTAATGTAAGGGGAGGGGATGCGCTGGACATCTAATCTTACAGATACAACCGGCCCTTTTGAGGGCAATCATAATGCTGATGCGGCCCACAATGAAATGGAGTTTGACACCCCTGATTTAGACACATTTACACTATTTTCTACCAGTAACACTTTCTCTGGTGTTTTCAGCCTCCCACACCAACCTGTGACATCCTGAGTATGCGGTGTGATTATGCAACATGACATACTGACAGTCAATTTATAGTGACAGTGACAACCTCCAAATACAAAGATGATTTTAATGGCCCCAAACAAGCAGAATACTCAGAAAGGTGAAAATGTGAAAGTAAGGATTACATGAAACAAAACATGGTTTTATATATATATATATATATATATATATATATATATATATATATATATATATATATATATATAGTATCTCACAAAAGTAAGTACACCCCTCACATTTTTGTAAATCTTTTCTTCTCTCTTTTCATGTGACAACACTGAAGAAATGACACTTGTCTACAATGTAAAGTAGTGAGTGTACAGCTTGTATAACAGTGTAAATTTGCTGTCCCCTCAAAATAACTCAACACACAGCCATTAATGTCTAAACCGCTGGCAACAAAAGTCAGTACACCCCTAAGTGAAAATGTCCAAATTGGGCTCAAAGTGTCAATATTTTGTGTGGCCACCATTATTTTCCAGCACTGCCTTAACCCTCTTGGGCATGGAGGTCACCAGAGCTTCACAGGTTGTCACTGGAGTCCTCTTCCCCTCCTCCATGATGACATCACAGAGCTGGTGGATGTTAGAGACCTTGCGCTCCTCCACCTTCCGTTTGAGGATGTCCCACAGATGATCAATAGGGTTTAGGTCTGGAGACATGCTTGGCCAGTCCATCACCTTTACCCTCAGCTTCTTTAGCAAGGCAGTGGTGGTCTTGGAGGTGTGTTTGGGGTGGTTATCATGTTGGAATACTGCCCTGCGGTCCAGTCTCTGAAGGGAGGGGATCATGCTCTGCTTCAGTAGGTCACAGTACATGTTGGCATTCATGGTCCCCTCAATGATCTGTAGCCCCCCAGTGCCGGCAGCACTCATGCAGCCCCAGACCATGACACTCCCACCACCATGCTTGACTGTAGACAAGACACACTTGTCTTTGTCCTCCTCACCTGGTTGCCCCCACACACGCTTGTCACCATCTGATCCAAATACATTTATCTTGGTCTCATCAGACCACAGGACATGGTTCCAGTAATCCATCTCCTTAGTCTGCTTATCTTCAGCAAACTGTTTGCGGTCTTTCTTGTACATCATCTTTTTTTTTTTAACAACAAGGTTGGTCTTTATTGAAAAAGAATGGCATATACAGTAGAATCAAACAGAATAGTAAGTGGCCACAAGATAATGCAGACATGGTTTACAGGAAGAGGCAATTACATAGAGTATAACATAAGCAATTGACTTGATCTTGTCGATGGAATAGGGGGGGGGATGGAGGGGGAAAACTAGAGGAAGGGGGAGAGGGGGAAGGAGGGGCAAGAGGGGGGGGAGGGGGGAAGGGGGAGAGGGAGGGGGGGGGGGGGAGGTGGGAGGAGGAAGACCAGCAATACCAAAACACCCCATGTAGCATTGGAACCGTAGTATTTATATACTCAGCATCCGGGGTCTGTCCAGGGACGCCACACTCTCATATACTTCTTAGGGCACCCTCTACTTATATAGGTCAGTTTGTACAAAGGTAGGGCGGCATTGACTGAGTTTTCCCACGCCTTTACCGTGGGAGCGTTGCAAGAATTCCATTTCAATACAATCCCTTTCTTGGCATAAAATAACAGCAAGGATATCAACAGCTTGGTATATCTAGGTCGCTGGTCATCATCGTGAATACCTAGTAGCGCTAATTCGGGGGTTAATGGGAGTTCTAGTTGAAGACGTGCATTAATACTTTCCATTATTGTGGACCAATAGAACAGTAGCCTAGGACAGGACCAAAACATATGCATATATGAGCCATCCGGTGATCGACATCTGGGACACTCCGGGGATCTATCGGGGTATATTCTGTGCAGTCTCTGAGGCGTAAGATATGTCCTATGAAAAAACTTGGCCTGTACCAATTTGTCCCTAGAGGATATCACAAGCTTAAAGCTTTCCTCGAAACTTTCTTCGTAGGATTCCCTATCCAATGTAGGGATATCCGCACTCCACCTAACCCAAAGCTTCTCCATCTTGGGAGAGTCCTTCTTAATAAGGATAAAATATAGGGCCGACAAGGGTTTGGACAGATCTTCCTGGGCCAACAAGTCCTCAACCGCATCCGATGAAAGAACCGGCGGGGTCGGGAACTGCGCACGGAAGGCGTGCCTCAACTGATGGTATCGGAACAACATCCACCCAGGAAGGCCAAACGTCCTACTCAATTCTGAAAAGGGGCGGATAGAGCCGGCTACCACAATATCTTTTAGCAGTTTAACATTATACCTGGCCCAGACCTGTGGGTCCGGGATTGTCCGGAAATGTGGAAGGGAAGGGTTCCCCCACAAAGGACAGAATGGCGACCAACTACCTGGGGAGATAAATCTCTTTCTAGCTAGGCTCCATACTGCTAACGTAGTTTTGGTAGGTATCGGTAAGGAGGGGTAAGCTGAGACTCCCCGATATATCAAATTCCCTAATTCCTTGAGAGACCCTACTACAGTCGCCTCTAGGCAGACCGCAGCATTAGTTTTAGACTGTTCTAACCACCATCTGACCGTGACCAAAATGGCCGCCCAGTAGTAGATCAGCAGGCTGGGCAGTGCCAATCCTCCAAAGTCCACCGGGAGTTGAAGAGTCGACCTAGCCAGTCTAGGGGAGGAGCCCCTCCACAAAAAGGAACCGATACAACTGTCCAGCTCCCGGAAGAGGGAACGAGGCAGCAGGACCGGGCAGTTCCTAAATAAATAGATAAACTTAGGGAGATAGATCATCTTGAGAACATTGATACGCCCCAGCAGATTAAGGGGTAGGTTGGCCCACCTGGAGCAATGCTCCCTAAGGCGTGACACCACTGGTTGAATATTAAGGCGCTGGAAGGACTGGGGATCTCTCGCTACCTTGATTCCCAAATACATAAATTCCTCCACCCATCTCAGCGACGATTGCACCGCGGACTGTCTGGCTTGCGCATCAACCGGGAACAAAACTGATTTACTCCAGTTGATCCGGACTCCAGAAAATCTCCCAAATTTGTCAAAGGCCGTCAATGCAGCCTGCAGGGAGGGGCCAGCATCTTGCAGGTATAACAAAGTATCGTCCGCATATAGCGATATTTTCTCCTCCAGAGGGCCCACCCTGAATCCTTTAATGTTATCAGCCTCCCTGACCAAGACCGCCAGGGGTTCCAGGGCCAGAGCAAAAAGACTTGGAGACAGAGGACAGCCTTGTCGGGTTCCCCTCTGGAGGAGAAAAAATTCTGAGAGGGTATTGTTGACCCTAATCCTAGCCCTCGGGGCCCTGTATAATAGTTCAAGCCAATGTAAAAACTTAGGTCCAATCCCATATCTCCTCAGCACCTCCCACAGATACTCCCATTCTACGGAGTCAAAAGCCTTCTCCGCATCCAGAGAGGCTATGACTCTTGAACCTGTGTTTTGATGGTGAGTGGCCAGATTGAGAAATAACCGACGGATATTGATATCCGTGCCCTTGCCCGGCATGAACCCGGTTTGGTCTACATGGACCAGATCTTCTATAACCCCACTGAGCCTGCGTGCTAGAATTTTCGCCAATAACTTGGCATCAGCGTTTATCAGGGAGATAGGCCTGTAAGAGCCGCATTCCTCCGGGTCTTTACCAGGTTTGGGCACCAACACCACTATCGCATCAGACCACGACTCCGGAAGAGAGTCTAGGTCAAGGGACTGTTGTAACAATGAGGTGAACTTAGGGGCCAGAAATTCTTGGTATGTAGAATAAAATTCGATAGGGATGCCATCTGGTCCTGGTGATTTGCCTGCCTGCATACACCCTAATGCCTCCTGCACTTCTTCAAGAGAAATGTCCCTATCTAGGTCCTCGCTTTTAGCTGTTTCTAGAGAGGGGAGTGGGATCATGTCAAGATATTCTACAAGTTCGGTGGTGAGAAAGGTTGCCCTAGAAGAGTATAGCGTTTGGTAAAATGTCAGAAATCTCGCCCTTATATCCGCTGAGTCGGTCAAAATGCGACCATCTATATCTCTTACTCTGCCAATGTGGGTCACAGGATGCTGCCCTTTAGCTAGCCATGCCAATAGCCGCCCATTTTTGTCTCCAAACTCGAACACTCTCTGGGCGCCATCAAGCATAGCCTTCTTTGTAAGGTCAACCCTGAGCAAGGACAGGTCTCTCAGGGTATCCTGCCAGGGGACATAGGTTCCCTGAGTGGGAGCCCGCACATACTCAGCCTCCCTCAAACGTGCCTGCTCCTCCAGGTGCCTCAGAGACTGCCCAGAACGCCGCCTCTTGGCAGCAATCCGCGCCATATATGATCCCCTAAGCCAAGACTTAAGGGTGTCCCAGACCACTAAAGGTCCAGCCGATCCTATATTCCCAGTCCAAAAATTGCAAAGTTCCTCCGGCATCTCCTCCTGTATATCAGGGTCCATAATCCAAAACTTGGACAGCCTCCAAGCCCTGACACCTATCTCCTCAGAGAGCCTAAATGTAACAGATACCGGAGCATGGTCCGAAATACCACGTGAGAGGATCTCCGCAGAGGTCACTCTCCGCAGCAAGGCCCCGGAGGCAAAAATCAGGTCTATTCGAGACAATGACCGGTATGTGGTAGATAGGCATGTATATTCCCTGTCAGAAGGATGGAAATGACGCCATACGTCTGTCAAGTGGAATGTGGAAGCCCAACAGGAGAGCCCCAGCTGCGGAGGGCCAGAAGCATGCAGTCTGTCCATAGTTGGAGAGGGAGCCATATTGAAGTCCCCAAGAAAAAGTACATTTTCAACATTATAAAGTGTGACCTGCTGCATCAACATGTGAAGCACATCTATATCAGCGGGGGGAGGTAGGTACAAACCCACAATTACAACCGGAACCTCCGAAAGCAGGGCATGTAGAAGCACGTACCTTCCCCCGGGATCAATTTTAACATCTATAAGCTGAAAAGGCAGGGATCTATTTATTAGCACTGTAACCCCTCTAGCGTAGTTAGAGTAGGGCGCGTGGTATTGAGCACCCACCCAAGCACGCTTAAGGCTCAGGATACGGGAGCCCAACAGATGTGTCTGTACATCATCTTTAGAAGAGGCTTCCTTCTGGGATGACAGTCATGTAGACCAGTTTGATGCAGTGTGCAGCGTATGGTCTGAGCACTGACAGGCTGACCCCCCACCCCTACAACCTCTGCAGCAATGCTGGCAGCACTCATATGTCTATTTCCCAAAGACAACCTCTGGATATGACGCTGAGCACGTGACCTCAACTTCTTTGGTGGACCATGGCGAGGCCTGTTCTGAGGGGAACCTGTCCTGTTATACCGCTGTATGGTCTTGGCCACCGTGCTGCAGTTCAGTTTCAGGGTCTTGGCAATCTTCTTATGGCCTAGGCCATCTTTATGTAGAGCAACAATTTTTTTCTCTTCTCAACTCTTTTGAGTTCTTTGCCATGAGGTGCCATGTTGAGTGAGAGCGATAACATCAAATTTAACACACCTGCTCCCCATTCACACCTGAGACCTTGTAACACTAACGAGTCACATGACACCGGGGAGGGAAAATGGATAATTGGGCCCAATTCGGACATTTTCACTTAGGGGTGTACTGACTTTTGTTGCCAGCGGTTTAGACATTAATGGCTGTGTGTTGAGTTATTTTGAGGGGACAGCAAATTTACACTGTTATACAAGCTGTACACTCACTACTTTACATTGTAGACAAGTGTCATTTCTTCAGTGTTGTCACATGAAAAGATAGAAGAAAATATTTACAAAGATGTGAGGGGTGTACTCACTTTTGTGAGATACTGTGTGTATAGATATAGATATATATATCTATATATAGATATATAGATATATAGATATAGATATATATATATATATATATATATATATATATATATATAGATCTATATAGATATATATAGATCTATATATATATATACAGGGCTTTTTTTCTCAGGGAATAGGTGCAGGAACTCAACCATGCCCGCCACACTCACATACCTGCCAAATGGCATCAAATAGTAGCTCTTCCCTCTGCATACAACCCCCTCCCTCCACTGCCCTCATTTTCTCCCCCCTCCTTAACCACTTGCCGACCGCCTCACGCCTATATACGTGAGCAGAATGGCATGGGCAGGCAAAATCACGTACCTGGTACGTGATTAAATAAATAACAAGAATTACCGCGCTACTCACTATATTGAACACTCAGTTAGAAAAATGAAAAAGCTGCAGTCATAATGTGAGGCGTGCACATACTAAACAGAAATATTCAAGAAGAACCGCGCTAAAAACAGTATCATAAATGTGACTAATCAAATATAAAGTGTATGAGAAATACAATACATCAAAAGATGAAAATGTGTTTATAAATATAAAACACCAGAACCCTAATGAAAAAGTGACTGGAAATGATAAGTCCCAAATACAGGTAAAAAAAGTCCCAATTGAAGTAGGAAAATGACTGACGTCACAAAAACACACAGTTCCTGGAGTCAAGGCAGATGCAAACAGTGACCGTAGACATATAACACAATCCTTGGAGCCAAGGGTGGATGTATTCAATAGTTACAGACGTGAGACACCCAGTGAAAAATCCTCCACCTAATAAGATGTCCGCTTACCAGAGGTAAGCTGTGAATCAGCTTAATAGTAAACCTCCACTCAGGGGAAATCTGCTCCTCAGGTCATCAACCAATGAAGGGGGTGGACGGGATCTTTCAGTGTATCGAACTCAATCCGTATAGCAGGAGAACCCTCCGAGTCTGTCCAGCTCCATGTGGATGTGGCCCCTCCATGTGGATGTGGGGCCACATCCACATGGAGCTGGACAGACTCGGAGGGTTCTCCTGCTATACGGATTGAGTTCGATACACTGAAAGATCCCGTCCACCCCCTTCATTGGTTGATGACCTGAGGAGCAGATTTCCCCTGAGTGGAGGTTTACTATTAAGCTGATTCACAGCTTACCTCTGGTAAGCGGACATCTTATTAGGTGGAGGATTTTTCACTGGGTGTCTCACGTCTGTAACTATTGAATACATCCACCCTTGGCTCCAAGGATTGTGTTATATGTCTACGGTCACTGTTTGCATCTGCCTTGACTCCAGGAACTGTGTGTTTTTGTGACGTCAGTCATTTTCCTACTTCAATTGGGACTTTTTTTACCTGTATTTGGGACTTATCATTTCCAGTCACTTTTTCATTAGGGTTCTGGTGTTTTATATTTATAAACACATTTTCATCTTTTGATGTATTGTATTTCTCATACACTTTATATTTGATTAGTCACATTTATGATACTGTTTTTAGCGCGGTTCTTCTTGAATATTTCTGGTACGTGATTGCCTTCCCGCGGGCGGGGGGTCCGATCGGACCCCCCCCCGGTGCCAGCTGCGGTCGGCATTTGGCTGGGAGAAGTGAGAGACGAGGGGGAGGCCATCCGATCGTGCCCCCCCCCCTCGCGATCGCTCCCAGCCAATGAGAAACATCCTCTGCCTCTGTATAGTACACAGAGGCAGAGGATGTGATGTCATCTCTCCTCGGCTCGGGAGTTTCCGTTCCGGCCCGAGGAGAGACGACATGTAAGTAAGTGCACAACACTACACAACACAGTAGAACATGCCAGGCATACCTTACACCCCCGATCCCCCCCCCCCCCCCCCCCGATCCCCCCCAAATCACCCCCCCTGTCACAAACTGACACCAAGCAGGTTTTTTTTTTTGTTTTTTTTGTTTTTTTTTTCTGATTGCTGCATAGTGTCAGTTTGTGACAGTTACAGTGTTAGGACAATTAGGGTACCCCCCTAACCCCCCCTAATAAAGTTTTAACCCCTTGATCACCCCCTGTCACCAGTGTAACTAAGCGATCATTTTTCTGATCGCTGTATTAGTGTCGCTTGTTCCGCTAGTTAGTGAGGTAAATATTTAGGTTCGCCGTCAGCGTTTTATAGCGACAGGGACCCCCATATACTACCTAATAAATGTTTTAACCCCTTGATTGCCCCCTAGTTAACCCTTTCACCACTGATCACCATATAACCGTTACGGGTGACGCTGGTTAGTTTGTTTATTTTTTATAGTGTCAGGGCACCCGCCGTTTATTACCGAATAAAGGTTTAGCCCCCTGATCGCTTGGCGGTGATATGCGTCGCCCCAGGCAGCGTCAGATTAGCGCCAGTACCGCTAACACCCACGCACACAGCATACGCCTCCCTTAGTGGTATAGTATCTGATCGCATCAATATCTGATCCGATCAGATCTATACTGGCGTCCCCAGCAGTTTAGGGTTCCCAAAAACGCAGTGTTAGCGGGATCAGCCCAGATACCTGCTAGCACCTGCGTTTTGCCCCTCCGCCCAGCCTAGCCCAGCCCACCCAAGTGCAGTATCGATCGATCACTGTCACTTACAAAACTCTAAACGCATAACTGCAGCGTTCACAGAGTCATGCCTGATCCCTGCGATCGCTAACAGTTTTTTTGGTAGCGTTTTGGTGAACTGGCAAGCGCCAGCCCCAGGCAGCGTCAGGTTAGCGCCAGTACCGCTAACACCCACGCACGCACCGTACACCTCCCTTAGTGGTATAGTATCTGATCGGATCAATATCTGATCCGATCAGATCTATACTAGCGTCCCCAGCAGTTTAGGGTTCCCAAAAACGCAGTGTTAGCGGGATCAGCCCAGATACCTGCTAGCACCTGCGTTTTTCCCCTCCGCCCGGCCCACCCAAGTGCAGTATCGATCGATCAATGTCACTTACAGAACGCTAAACGCATAACTGCAGCGTTTGCAGAGTCAGGCCTGATCCCTGCGATCGCTAACAGTTTTTTTGGTAGCGTTTTGGTGAACTGGCAAGCGCCAGCGGCCTAGGACACCCCGGTCGTAGTCAAACCAGCACTGCAGTAACACTTGGTGACGTGGCGAGTCCCATAAGTGCAGTTCAAGCTGGTGAGGTGGCAAGCACAAGTAGTGTCCCGCTGCCACCAAAAAGACAAACACAGGCCCGTCGTGCCCATAGTGCCCTTCCTGCTGCATTCGCCAATCCTAATTGGAAACCCACCGCTTCTGCAGCGCCCGTACTTCCCCCATTCACATCCCCAACCAAATGCAGTCGGCTGCATGAGAGGCATTTTAAAAATAAGATAAAAAAGCAAAAAAATAATAAAGAAAAAAAAAAAAAAAGCACCCCTGTCCCCCCTGCTCTCACGCTAAGGCGAACGCAAGCGTCAGTCTGGCGTCAAATGTAAACAGCAATTGCACCATG
Source organism: Lithobates septentrionalis (assembly GCA_037952835.1). Lineage (NCBI taxonomy): Eukaryota > Metazoa > Chordata > Amphibia > Anura > Ranidae > Lithobates > Lithobates septentrionalis. The sequence continues at coordinate 624,554 of JBBDGP010001663.1, read as the reverse complement.
CATGTGAGGTATTACCGCGAAGGTCAGATCGAGGGCAGTATTTTTAGCAGTAGACGTCCTCTGTAAATCTAAAGTGGTAACCTGTAAAGGCTTTTAAAGGCTTTTAAAAATGTATTAATTTTGTTGCCACTGCACGTTTGTGCGCAATTTTAAAGCATGTCATGTTTGGTATCCATGTACTCGGCTTAAGATCATCTTTTTTATTCCATCAAACATTTGGGCAATATAGTGTGTTTTAGTGCATTAAAATTTAAAAAAGTGTGTTTTTTCCACAAAAAATGCGTTTGAAAAATCGCTGCGCAAATACCGCGTGAAAAAAAAAATGAAACACTCACCATTTTAATCTGTAGGGCATTTGCTTTAAAAAAATATATAATGTTTGGGGGTTCAAAGTAATTTTCTTGCAAAAAAAAATAATTTTTTCACGTAATCAAAAAGTGTCAGAAAGGGTTTTGCCTTCAAGTGGTTAGAAGAGTGAGTGATGTGTGACATAAGCTTCTAAATGTTGTGCATAAAATGCCAGGACAGTTCAAAACCCCCCCAAATGACCCCATTTTGGAAAGTAGACACCCCAAGCTATTTCCTGAGAGGCATGTCGAGTCCATGGAATATTTTATATTGCGACATAAGTTGCGGGAAAGAGACAAATTTTTTTTTTTTTTTTTGCACAAAGTTGTCACTAAATGATATATTGCTCAAACATGCCATGGGAATATGTGAAATTACACCCCAAAATACATTCTGCTGCTTCTCCTGAGTACGGGGATACCACATGTGTGGGACTTTTTGGGAGCCTAGCTGCGCACGGGACCCCGAAAACCAAGCACCGCCTTCAGGCTTTCTAAGGGCGTAAATTTTTGATTTCACTCTTCACTGCCTATCACAGTTTCGGAGGCCATGGAATGCCCAGGTGGCACAAAACCCCCCAAAATGACCCCATTTTGGAAAGTAGACACCCCAAGCTATTTGCTGAGAGGCATGGTGAGTATTTTGCAGACCTCACTTTTTGTCACAAAGTTTTGAAAATTGAAAAAAGAAAAAAAATTTTTTTTTTTCTGGTCTTTCTTCATTTTCAAAAACAAATGAGAGCTGCAAAATACTCACCATGCCTCTCAGCAAATAGCTTGGGGTGTCTACTTTCCAAAATGGGGTCATTTGGGGGGGTTTTGTGCCACCTGGGCATTTTATGGCCTTCAAAACTGTGATAGGTAGTGAAGAGTGAAATCAAAAATTTATGCCCTTAGAAATCCTGAAGGCGGTGCTTGGTTTTCGGGGCCCCGTACGCGGCTAGGCTCCCAAAAAGTCCCACACATGTGGTATCCCCGTACTCAGGAGAAGCAGCTGAATGTATTTTGGGGTGCAATTCCACATATGCCCATGGCCTGTGTGAGCAATATATCATTTAGTGACAACTTTTTGTAAATTTTTTTTTTTTTTGTCATTATTCAATCACTTGGGACAAAAAAAATAAATATTCAATGGGTTCAACATGCCTCTCAGCAATTTCCTTGGGGTGTCTACTTTCCAAAATGGGGTCATTTGGGGGGGTTTTGTACTGCCCTGCCATTTTAGCACCTCAAGAAATGACATAGGCAGTCATAAACTAAAAGCTGTGTAAATTACAGAAAATGTACCCTAGTTTGTAGGCGCTATAACTTTTGCTCAAACCAATAAATATACACTTATTGACATTTTTTTTACCAAAGACATGTGGCCGAATACATTTTGGCCTAAATGTATGACTAAAATTGAGTTTATTGGATTTTTTTTTATAACAAAAAGTAGAAAATATCATTTTTTTTCAAAATTTTCGGTCTTTTTCCGTTTATAGCGCAAAAAATAAAAACGGCAGAGGTGATCAAATACCATCAAAAGACAGCTCTATTTGTGGGAAGAAAAGGACGCAAATTTCGTTTGGGTACAGCATTGCATGACCGCGCAATTAGCAGTTAAAGCGACGCAGTGCCGAATTTTAAAAAGTGCTCTGGTCAGGAAGGGGGTAAAATCTTCCGGGGCTGAAGTGGTTAAAAGCTCCACCATCTGTCATATATCTTACCTTTGTTTCAATATTAAGCTGAAACACCTATCCGGCTGTAGTACCTCCCAGCATACTATACTATACTACAGTCACTTGCAAGGGAGATTATGCAGTAGGAGCATCAACAACTGGTCACCATGGAAAAAATGGAGACCACAGAGGGTGCGGCCTACCACGCACCCTCTCCTGCCCATGACTGCACTGATCCCTGGGCACCTGTTCTGTATCTCCCTTGTCCCCGTCCGGCACTTAGTGGGATCTGCGCAGGAGATCTGACCAGTGGGAGCTACTGGGAGATGAGCTATCACTTGTAAACTCAGAAGCTGGACTTCAGTGTTACCAAGAGATAGTGGTGAGCAGGGAGCAGAAGACCCGAGCCAAGGGTGTGGTTACTTGCACAGGCATTATCATGGTCATTTAGGGATTTTAGTGGGAAATGTAAGAGTTCATGGGGTTATAAGGGTTTATGCTGTTTTTTTGGTCTCTTTGAGCTTTATGCTCAATAAATTTGTAGTTAACTCAGTTTGGTGTGTGGTATCGTTAGTTTTTCTGTTTTTTGGTTGTTAGTATAAATTTCTAGACAACACCCCCCTCATTTATGGGGTACTACATCTTTTACTAGTGGGATTTACCTACTCTTTGGTACATGCACACAGGACATTCAGAAAACGCCAGCACTGCTGCCAGGAAAAAGCAGCATTAAAAACGTGCCGTTAGCTGCGTTTTTGAATAGCGTTTATGGACGTTTTTTCAAATTGGTGCTTCTTGGGCTTTTTTTTTACAGTAAAAACACTCCCTATAATGTAAAATTGCCTAAAAACACCAAACGAGACTAAACGCGGCTAACAGCTTGTTACAGCGTTTAGGGACGTTTTCAGGCGTATCTTCGCTTTTACAGCTCAACAGTCTCTGCTCCTGGACGCACAGGCTGTCATTTTTTTTTTTCTACTGCCCTTAAATCCTTATCCTTCAAACGCCTCTGACAGTTTATGTGTGCACGGGCACATAGGCTAACATAGAGGGGCTTTTAGAGGCAGTTTAAAAAAAACATCAGACGCCTCTAACAGCAGCTGTAAAAACATCCCGTGTGCATAAGCTCTAAAGGGATGCCTGAAGTTGCTATTTTACTGGCTATATGTGTATAGCTACTGTGCTGTGCCTGTAACACCCTTTTGATCAGGGGCGGCCTGTCCATTGTGGGCGCACAGGCGCTGCCTCCCCTATCCGCCTCCTCCGCCCTCCCTATCCATGCGCCCGGCCCCTTACAGGACGCCGGGCGCATGAATTCCTATGGCGGGGATGTGTTTTTTGAAACACCTGATTAGAGCCAGAGGCTCTAATAGGCTTCAAAATAGGGCGGGCTCGGGGCGCAGAGCATTGCGTCTGGAGCCCACCCAGTTGTGTTGCAACAGTGAATTAATATTCGCTGTTGCAACACTGATCCTCTTCCCGGCCAATCAAGAAGCGGGTCTGATACCCCTCACCTGATTGGCTGAAAGGACAGGCAATCCTATTGGACGCCTAGGAGGAGGGGAGGAGACACAGGAGCCGCTACTCGATGCCTGCCGCAGCCTGATGTCCGCCCCAATCCTTGCCGCTGCCTTGATTTTGGTCTCATCTGACCACAACACTTTCACTCAGTTCTCCTCTGAATCATTCAGATCTTCATTAGCAGACTTCAGATGGGCCTTTAGTACTGTACATGTGCTTTCTTGAGCAGGGGGAACCTCTCGGGCGCTGCAGGATTTCAGTCCTTCACGGCGTAGTGTGTTACCAATTGTTTTCTTGGTGACTATGGTCCCAGCTGCCTTGAGATGATGGACAAGATTCTCCTGTGTAGTTCTGGGCTGATTCCTCACCGTTCTCATGATCATTGAAACTCCACGAGGTGAGATCTTCCATGGAGCCCCAGACCGAGGGAGATCGATCGTTATTTTGTGTTTCTTCTATTTGCCAATAATCGCACCAACTGTTGTCACCCTCTCACCAAGCTGCTTGGCGATGGTCTTGTAGCCCATTCCAGCCTTGTGTAGGTCTACAATCTTCTCCCCGACATCCTTGGACGGCTCTTTGGTCTTGGCCATGGTGGAGAGATTGGAATCTGATTGATTGCTTCTGTGGACAGGTGTCTTTTATACAGGTAACAAGCTGAGATTAGGAGCACTCCCTTTTAAGAGAGTGCTCCTAATCTCAGCTCGTTACCTGTATAGAAGACAACCTGGGAGCCAGAAATCTTGCTGATTGATAGGGGATCAAATACTTTTTTCACTCATTACAATGCAAATCGATTTATAACATTATTTGAAATGTGTTTTTCTGGATATTTTTGTTGTTATTCTGTCTCTCACTGTTATAATAAACCGACCGTTAAAATTATAGACTGATCGTTTCTTTGTCAGTGGGCAAACGTACAAAATCAGCGGGGGGTCAAATACTTTTTTCCCCCTCACTGTAGAACCCAACATGGCAAGTCTATGTAAATCTCAGGACTGGATGGACAGAAATACAAATGTATTGGTGGGTAACACTTCTCCCATATATGTACAGTTGTGCTCATAAGTTTACATACCCTGGCAGAATTTATGATTTCTTGGCCATTTTTCAGAGAATATAAATGATAACACAAAAACTTTCACTCGTGGTTAGTGTTTGGCTGAAGCCATTTATTATCAATCATCTGTATTTACTCTTTTTAAATCATAATGACAACAGAAACTACCCAAATGAACCTGATCAAAAGTTTACATACCCCAGTTCTTAATACCATGTATTGTCCTCTTTAACATCAATGACAGCTTGAAGTCTTTTGTGGTATTTGTGGATGAGGCTCTTTATCTTCTCAGATGGCTCCTCTTGGTAAAAAGCCTCCAGTTCCTGTAAATTCTTGGGCTGTCTTGCATGAATGGCACGTTTGAGATCTCCCCAGAGTGGCTCAATGATATTGAGGTCAGGAGACTGAGATGGCCACTCCAGAACCTTCACTTTATTCTGCTGTAGCCAATGACAGGTGTACTTGGTCTTGTGTTTTGGATCATTGTCATGTTGGAATGTCCAAGTACGTCCCATGCGCAGCTTCCTGGCTGATGAATGCAAATGTTCCTCCAGTATTTTTTGATAACATACTGCATTCATCTTGACAAAAATTTTGACCAAATTTCCTGTGCCTTTGTAGCTCACACATCCCCAAAACATCAGCGATCCACCTCCGTGTTTCACAGTAGGGATGGTGGACCTTTCATCATAGGCCTTGTTGACTCCTCTCTAAATGTAGTGTTTATGGTTGTGGCCAAAAAGCTCAATTTTGGTCTCATCACTCCAAATGACTTTGTGCCAGAAGGTTTGAGGCTTGTCTCTGTGCTGTTTAGCGTATTGGAAGCGGGATACTTTGTGGTATTTGTGTAGTAATGGCTTTCTTCTGGCAACTCGACCATGCAGTCCAGCTTTCTTCAAGTGCCTCCTTATTGTGCATCTTGAAACAGCCTCACCACATGTTTTCAGAGAGTTCTGTATTTCACCTGAAGTTATTTGTGGCTTTTTCTTTGCATCCTGAACAATTTTCCTGGCAGTTGTGCCCTAAATTTTAGTTGGTCTACCTGACCATGGCTTGGTTTCAACAGAACCCTTCATTTTCCACTTCTTGATTAGAGTTTGAACACTGCTGATTGGCATTCTCAATTCCTTGGATATCTCTTTATATCCCTTTCCTGTTTTGTACAGTTTAACTACCTTTTCCCGCAGATCCTTTGACAATTCTTTTGCTTTCCCCATGACTCGGAATCCAGAAACGTCAGTGCAGCACTGGATGAAAGATGCAAGGGTCTGTCAGGAGTCCAGAAACTCATTGACCTTTTATACACACACACTAATTACAAGCCAACAGATCACAGGTGAGGATGGTTGCCTTTAACAGCCACTCAAACCCCTTTGTGTCAACTTGTGTGCATGTTATCATGCCAAAATCACCAGGGTATGTAAATTTTTGATCAGGGTCATTTAGGGTAGTTTCTGTTGTCATTATGATATAAAAAGAGTAAACACAGTTGATTGATAATAAATGGCTTCAGCCAAACACTAACCATGAGTGAAAGAAATGTTTTTGTGTTATCATTCACATTCTCTGAAAAATGGCCAAGAAATCATAAAATCTGCCAGGGTATGTAAACTTATGAGCACAACTGTATTTCATGTGTATTTAGTGGTTCATCATCTTATGCAAAGGCAGAGCTTGCTTTATCTATACAGCTAAGTCAGGAAATGATCGCCCAGCTGTCTCTTATCTTCACACGCATTATGTCCCAATCACGACTTGTTTGCGTTCAGTTCTGTGATTGATCATCTCTGTTGTAATTATTGATAAGGAATGTGGCCCCTCCCCCCCCCCCCCAGCCATAGGATTATGTTCATTTCTTACCCAGGTGAGTCAGTGCAGCAGATGTCCCCGGGGAGTGCGGGGGTTATATGGAGGGACGCTGATGGGTTGCTGAAACCTGGGCTTGGTCCTACAATGAAGCAAATCCAGAGATTACTTATCGGGATCCTTTCCATCCAGATTCTTCTTTGCGGTAAGTTTTAAGAGTCAATTCAGCTTTGATTTGCATTTTTTTTTTATAGGTAAAAATTTGCTATTTTCCAATCTTTTTTTTTTTTTTAAACAGAAATTTTTTTTTTATTTATCTCCAACGGGAAATGTGTTTCCATATACAATATAGTTATACACAAACATAAAACGTTCTATAATAACGGAGATTACATCACAATTCAAGGCGTAACAGTAAAGCAGTGATTTACAACCGTTTCATAATATATCGTGTTAGGAATAAATCCGCAGTGTAAGAAATGAAAGGTCTATCTATAAAAAGGTGTTTACATATGTTCATACATGACAGCTTACATGTTAGTAATGTGGGGATTCCCTTGGAGGTGGTGGAGACCCGTGTAGAGACAGCTCCATGGCTGGCCCAGGATATGGTGGGGTCTTTGCTCATATTGGTGTGGTTTTAGCTTTTGGCAGGCGCCCCATATTTTCTCAAATTTTTTAGGGTGGGGGGGGGCTCAGGTTGCTTCCATTTAGTTAAGACGACCTTTCTGGCATAGAATGAGGCATAAAAATTAGTAGTCTTTTGTCCGTGTTTGTGGTGACGGTGTCACAGGTGTCACAGATGCCCAGGAGGAGGATACGGGGGTCACAGATGCCCAGGAGGGAGCGAGCAGCACTGAGCTGGGCTGGAATGATCTGAACACCCCACAGCGCATCTAAATAGCGTTTCTGGATGTACATTCTGCCTGTACTGTTTGGTGCACATTAAGCACCTATGCAATGTGAGTACCCCGGTGTGGGGATTGTTTACACTAGTTACTATTAAATTTTTGGCGTTATTACACTATGCAGTCCCTTCTTTTTCTTTTGGTATGATGCCTATGGAGTCCTAAAAGAGCTTGATGGGAGATCAGCTGGTATCCTGATTACTGAGCCCAGGGGTGGCTCCAAAGCGTGTTTGGACACAGCTAAACCCTGTGTCACACGCTCTGAGGTGAGCGCAGCTACTTTGGGGGTCACCGGGGCACATTTGGGCACTGTGGTTCCACGATCCGTCTCCCATGTGAAGCACCTCTATGCACTATTGGATTCCTTTCCGCCACAAATTGTTACGGGATACAGATTTGGAAGATTGCTTTTCACATTTAAAGGACTATTATCACTTAATTAATATATATGGTTTTTATGTGGTTTTACCACTTATTGCTTATAAGGTTTTTTTCACATTCTATATGCTAATTACCATATTTATAATGCATGGTTTTTCACTTGTCACCATTGTATATAAGTAATTTCTCTTTGCACGTAGCACTTTTAGGACCTCAGGATGGCTGCCTCCAGGTTAACTGAGGGGTTATGTCATGATTGTGTGAACCACCATCGCACTGTCACCACAACCGCTGCCAAGGAAGTGCTAGTCCACCACAGGAGAGAGGTAGTTGCAAGGTAGCTTTAGCCACCCTGGGGGGGTCAAGCCTGCCCAGATGAAGGCGTTCATCAACTGATCTAGTTTTTGAAAAAAGGAATTAGGAATGGGGACCGGGGTGTCTCTAAATACATACAGAAATTTGGGGAGAAATTTTGAGGGGGTTGATCCTCCCCACCGGTGTCAAGGGTTGGGTTTTCGAGGCCAGACATCTACGTGTGAGTTGTTGAAGGACCTCTATGCCTAGTACCTCTGTGTAGATAGAAGGGGGGTGTGAGGGTACCATTTGTTCTGACTCTAGCTGAAGGGTTTTTGTACATCAACTTTATCCATTAAATAAATTTAGGACAGACGTTAAACTTCTCTAGGACTTGCCAAAGAAACTCCCACTCGACCAAGTAGAAAGCCTTTTTGGTGTCTAAAGAGGCCACTACCCCCTGAGACCTCGTGGCTACCGCATGGGATATGTTTGTGTACAGCCAACGTAAATTTATGTCTGTGCCTTTGCCTGGCATGAAGCCCATTTGGTCTCCATGAACCAGGGAAAGGATGACGGTTTTGGGGGCATATTAAAGTCTCCCGCTAGTAGAATAGCAGCAGCTGGATATTGAGCCAATATTGGTGTTAGTTTATTGAGTATATTAAGGGAGGCCGGAGGTGGGTTGTATAGCCCAATGATAACCATCTCAACAGTGGCGTAACTAGAATCTTCAGGGCACCAGTGCACGAAACTATGAAGGGCCCCCACACATGTATATAATATACATGTCTGTGTATGTGTACCTCTGCAAGGTGTTTCAGCGCAACCAACCACTAAAGACACACACCAAGTCTGCCTATCAGAGTTGGCTCTTGTGAGCCCTGGCCTGCCGTCTTTTTTGGTGGTGACATCCAAGCTGATTCTGCACAGCACCTATGACTTCTTTTCTATCCTTCTAATAACACTTACTTTGTATGTCAGTGATTTGTGAAAAGCAAATTAACCCCTTGGACCCAAGGATGTGGGAGCCCATCTCTCAACATTTCTATGTACAATATTTACAATGAAGAGACAAATGCTCTACATACATCAAACTGCCTCTTTGAAAACTCTGAGGAAGGAAACATACATTATAGAAAGAACTGAGTCTTTCTATGCTATTCCGAAACATGTAGGGTGCCTTGTGTTGTCTTATTTCCACTCCAGTTAGCTGACCTTTGAGTCCACTGGGGTGGCCTATCGCAACACTCTAGCAGTTGGATCACAATCAATCATTGTCTTCTTCACCTTTTGATCTTATTGATTCTATGTTGCATGTATTTTGTATATTTTGTAAACAATAAAACTTTTTGATAATTTTTTAATATAATCTCATTGTACTCTATTTTGCACCTATAGATTCTTTCCTGGTGATATACTGCCCATAATATCCCCCCTTGGGGCACATACCTATTTTGGTTTTCTTCCTTTTACATGGGATGTGGCAGAAACCCCCAGGAAAAACTCAAACACTGGTTCCTCCATATTTTTTCTATTCCCCCCTTACATCAGGGTCCCCAGAGAGCCACCCCTTACTTCAGGGTCCCCAGAGAGCCCCCCCTTACTTCGGGGTCACCAGAGAGCCCTCCTTACATCAGGATCCCCAGAGAGCCCCCCCTTACATCAGGGTCCTCAGAGAGCCCCCCTTACTTCAGGGTCCCCAGAGAGCCCCCCCTTACATCAGGGTCCCCAGAGAGCCCCTTCCTTACTTCCTTACATCAGGGTCCCCAGAGAGCCCCTTCCTTACATCAGGGTCCCCAGAGAGCCCCCTTACATCAGGGTCCCCAGAGAGCCCCCTTACTTCAGGGTCCCCAGAGAGCCCCCTTACTTCAGGGTCCCCAGAGAGCCCCCCTTACTTCAGGGTCCCCAGAGAGCCCCCCCTTACTTCAGGGTCCCCAGAGAGCCCCCCCCCTTACTTCAGGGTCCCCAGAGAGCCCCGAGAGACCCGCCTTACTTTAGGGTCCCCAGAGAGCCCCCAGAGACCCGCCTTACTTTAGGGTCCCCAGAGAGCCCCCCTTACTTCAGGGTCCCCAGAGGTCCCCCCTTACTTCATGGACCCCAGAGAGACCCCTTACATTAGCATCCCCAGGCAGTCACCCCCCTTCCAGAGGTTCCCTGGTTACCTGGCTGGTCTCCACTGTGCACCTTGGACATCTCTGTACCCCCTCCACACCTGAGGGGAGGTGGGAGGCAGCAATCAGCAGCTCTATGGTGTCCACGAGTGGCGGGATCTCCCTGGGGCTTGTAGTTCTCTCTCCGACTGTATCCACTGGAGAGGGGAGGGGCCTCTAACCTGGTAGGGTTGCCACCTCATCCCTTTAAAACCAAACACATAATAATTACACAGATTCTGTGGCTGATTAAGGTGGTAATTAAACTCGCTCGGTGCCTTATCTGGATTAAATTAGCCTCAGAACCCGTGTAATTCATATGTGTTCAGGTTTAAAGGGATGAGGTGACCCCCTTTCTTACATCAGAAATAGAAAAGTATATAGGGCGCATCAATATATATGGAACAACAACCCGTTTTTTTCCCATATTGTTTTTTATGGCCGCTATATAGATGACGTGATCATCATTTGGGATGGCAGTGTATCAGTATTCTCAGATTTCGTAACATATTGCAACACCAACAACATGGGCCTCACCTTTACCTCTGTCATTGATCAAAATAAATTAGCCTTCCTGGACCTCGAACTTTTTTGGATAGGTAAGGAGATACACGCCAAAAACTTCACCAAGCCAACAGCTGGAAATTCCTTCCTCCACTATAAGAGCTGCCATCACCCCCTATGGCTAAACAATGTACCTAAGAGTCAGTTCTGTAGGCTAAAAAAGAACTGTACTCTGAAGAATGATTATGACACTGAAGGTTTAATTTTGAAAGAAAAATTTCTTGAAAAGTGTTTCCCCGTTGATCTTGTGGACACAGCTTATCAACAATATAAGAGTATATCGCCCATTGAGAATCCTCATCCACGTCCCAATACCCAAAATAGTCATTTACGATTCATTACTCAATTCCATACCCAACATAAACAAATGGAAAATATTGTTAAAAAACATTGGCCTTTACTACTACAAGACGAACATACTTCCCACTCTGCCTAATAGACCTCAATTTGCCTATAGAAAGGCACCCAACATTAAAAGCAAGGTAGCGACCAGCAAACTTAGGGCTAGACCTCTGCCTCCGGGCCACCATATGCCCACCTTTCTAGCAATTTCTGGGATGTATCAGTGCCGTAAGCCCCTCTGCAAGACCTGTCGGTTTGTGACACATGGCCAGAAAGACTTTCACGTTAAAGGCAAAACATACCCAATTAAGGGTTTTCACACATGTTCATCTGACCATGTCATATATTGCCTCACTTGTCCCTGTGGTCTATTTTATGTAGGGCGCACTATCCGGCCACTACGGAAACGGTTTGGTGAACACCGTCGGTTTATCGAAGGCGGACTAGATAACCATAGTGTCCCTAAACACTATCTCCACGTCCATGATAAGTCCACTAGCGGCCTCAGAGTATGGGTTATTGAGGCAATGCCAAAAGATCTCCCCCCAGCTGAACGCTACCGACGACTATGCCATAGAGAAATGTATTGGATATTCCTATTAAATGTTTTAGCCCCTGGAGGGTTAAACGAGGATTTCAAAGTTAGTGCCATACTATGACATGACATTCCTTTTTCATATTTATCTAGGCTCTCTCTTTTAAAAGATCTTTTATTATCATTACTACTTTTACTCCTCAATTTTAAATACCCCCCTTTTTTAATTTATGGGTGTTTTGACGCCATATTTTACACACTCTCACATGATAATACTTTGATATTATTAATGTCATGCATGTCCCCTTTTTGTGCTATAATTCAATACTAATATTATCTTGCTTGCTTCAATTGCTGATAATCTGTTATGTGCATGCAATTTTCATGACCTGTCATTTCTAGATATTAGACACTCTGACTGTTATACAGATCGGCTTTTAACCACTTGCCGACCGCCTCACGCCTATATACGTGAGCAGAATGGCACGGGCAGGCAAAATCACGTACCTGATACGTGATGCCTTCCCGCGGGCGGGGGGTCCGATCGGACCCCCCCCCCGGTGCCAGCGGCGGTCGGCTTTGGTCTGGCAGCGATCAAAGATGAGGGGGAGGCCATCCGATCGTGGCCCCCCCCTCGCGATCGCTCCCAGCCAATGAGAAACATCCCCTGCCTCTGTATAGTACACAGAGGCAGAGGATGTGATGTCATCTCTCCTCGGCTCGGGAGTTTCCGTTCCGGCCCAAGGAGAGATGACATATGAGTGAGTGCACAACACAACACAGTAGAACATGCCAGGCACACTAAACACCCCGATCCCCCCCCCCCGATCGCCCCCCGATCCCCCGCAATCACCCCCCCCCTGTCACAAACTGACACCAAGCAGGTTTTTTTTTTTTTTTCTGATTACTGCATAGTGTCAGTTTGTGACAGTTAGAAGTGTTAGGACAGTGAGTATTACCCCCCTGTAGGTCTAGGGTACCCCCCTAACCCCCCCCCCCTAATAAAGTTTTAACCCCTTGATCACCCCCCGTCACCAGTGTCACTAAGCGATCATTTTTCTGATCGCTGTATTAGTGTCGCTGGTGACGCTAGTTAGGGACGTAAATATATAGGTTCGCCGTCAGCGTTTTATAGCGACAGGGACCCCCATATACTACCTAATAAATGTTTTAACCCCTTGATTGCCCCCTAGTTAACCCTTTCACCACTGATCACCGTATAAGTGTTACGGGTGACGCTGGTTAGTTCGTTTATTTTTTATAGTGTCAGGGCACCCGCCGTTTATTACCGAATAAAGGTTTAGCCCCTGATCGCCCGGCGGTGATATGCGTCGCCCCAGGCAGCGTCAGATTAGCGCCAGTACCGCTAACACCCACGCACGCAGCATACGCCTCCCTTAGTGGTATAGTATCTGAACGGATCAATATCTGATCCGATCAGATCTATAATAGCGTCCCCAGCAGTTTAGGGTTCCCAAAAACGCGGTGTTAGCGGGATCAGCCCAGATACCTGCTAGCACCTGCGTTTTGCCCTTCCGCCCGGCCCAGCCCATCCCACCCAAGTGCAGTATCGATCGATCACTGTCACTTACAAAACACTAAACGCATAACTGCAGCGTTCGCAGAGTCAGGCCTGATCCCTGCGATCGCTAACAGTTTTTTTGGTAGCGTTTTGGTGAACTGGCAAGCACCAGCCCCAGGCAGCGTCAGGTTAGCGCCAGTACCGCTAACACCCACGCACGCACCGTACACCACCCTTAGTGGTATAGTATCTGAACGGATCAATATCTGATCCGATCAGATCTATACTGGCGTCCCCAGCAGTTTAGGGTTCCCAAAAACGCAGTGTTAGCGGGATCAGCCCAGATACCCGCTAGCACCTGCGTTTTGCCCCTCCGCCCGGCCCAGCCCAGCCCACCCAAGTGCAGTATCGATCGATCACTGTCACTTACAAAACACTAAACGCATAACTGCAGCGTTCGCAGAGTCAGGCCTGATCCCTGCGATCGCTAACAGTTTTTTTGGTAGCGTTTTGGGGAACTGGCAAGCGCCAGCGGCCTAGTACACCCCGGTCGTAGTCAAACCAGCACTGCAGTAACACTTGGTGACGTGGCGAGTCCCATAAGTGCAGTTCAAGCTGGTGAGGTGGCAAGCACAAGTAGTGTCCCGCTGCCACCAAAAAGACAAACACAGGCCCGTCGTGCCCATAGTGCCCTTCCTGCTGCATTCGCCAATCCTAATTGGGAACCCACCACTTCTGCAGCGCCCGTACTTCCCCCATTCACATCCCCAACCAAATGCAGTCGGCTGCATGAGAGGCATTTTCTTTATGTCCTCCCGAGTACCCCTACCCAACGAACCCCCCCAAAAAAGATGTCGTGTCTACAGCAAGCACGGATATAGGCGTGACACCCGCTATTATTGTCCCTCCTGTCCTGACAATCCTGACCTTTGCATTGGTGAATGTTTTGAACGCTACCATACACTAGTTGAGTATTAGCGTAGGGTACAGCATTGCACAGACTAGGCACACTTTCACAGGGTCTCCCAAGATGCCATCGCATTTTGAGAGACCCGAACCTGGAACCGGTTACAGTTATAAAAGTTACAAGTTTGCAAAAAAAAACACAAAAAAAAAAATAGTTGTCGTTTTATTGTTCTCTCTCTCTCTCTCTCTATTCTCTCTATTGTTCTGCTCTTTTTTACTGTATTCTATTCTGCAATGTTTTATTGTTATTATGTTTTATCATGTTTGCTTTTCAGGTATGCAATTTTTTATACTTTACTGTTTACTGTGCTTTATTGTTAACCATTTTTTGTCTTCAGGTACGCCATTCACGATTTTGAGTGGTTATACCAGAATGATGCCTGGAGGTTTAGGTATCATCTTGGTATCATTCTTTTCAGCCAGCGGTCGGCTTTCATGTAAAAGCAATCCTAGCGGCTAATTAGCCTCTAGACTGCTTTTAAAAGCAGTGGGAGGGAATGCCCCCCCCCCCCCACCATCTTCCGTGTTTTTCTCTGGCTCTCCTGTCTCAACAGGGAACCTGAGAAAGCAGCCGGTGATTCAGCCAGCTGACCATAGAGCTGATCAGAGACCAGAGTGGCTCCAAACATCTCTATGGCCTAAGAAACCGGAAGCTACGAGCATTTTATGACTTTCGCCGGATGTAAACAGCGCCATTGGGAAATTGGGGAAGCATTTTATCACACCGATCTTGGTGTAGTCAGATGCTTTGAGGGCAAAAAAGAGTACCTGTCACTACCTATTGCTATCATAGGGGATATTTACATTCCCTGAGATAACAATAAAAATGATTTAAAAAAAAAAATGAAAGGAACAGTTTAAAAATAAGATAAAAAAGCAAAAAAATAATAAAGAAAAAAAAAAAAAAAAAAAAAAAGCACCCCTGTCCCCCCTGCTCTCGTGCTAAGTCGAACGCAAGCGTCGGTCTGGCGTCAAATGTAAACAGCAATTGCACCATGCATGTGAGGTATCACCGCGAAGGTTAGATCGAGGGCAGTATTTTTAGCAGTAGACCTCCTCTGTAAATCTAAAGTGGTAACCTGTAAAGGCTTTTAAAGGCTTTTAAAAATGTATTAATTTTGTTGCCACTGCACGTTTGTGCGCAATTTTAAAGCATGTCATGTTTGGTATCCATGTACTCGGCTTAAGATCATCTTTTTTATTCCATCAAACATTTGGGCAATATAGTGTGTTTTAGTGCATTAAAATTTAAAAAAGTGTGTTTTTTCCACAAAAAATGCGTTTGAAAATCGCTGCGCAAATACCGTGTGAAAAAAAAAATGAAACACCCACCATTTTAATCTGTAGGGCATTTGCTTTAAAAAAATATATAATGTTTGGGGGTTCAAAGTAATTTTCTTGCAAAAAAAAAAATAACTTTTTCATGTAAACAATAAGTGTCAGAAAGGGCTTTGTCTTCAAGTGGTTAGAAGAGTGGGTGATGTGTGACATAAGCTTCTAAATGTTGTGCATAAAATGCCAGGACAGTTCAAAACCCCCCCAAATGACCCCATTTTGGAAAGTAGACACCCCAAGCTATTTGCTGAGAGGCATGTCGAGTCCATGGAATATTTTATATTGTGACACAAGTTGCGGGAAGAGACAATTTTTTTTTTTTTTTTGCACAAAGTTGTCACTAAATGATATATTGCTCAAACATGCCATGGGAATATGTGAAATTACACCCCAAAATACATTCTGTTGCTTCTCCTGAGTACGGGGATACCACATGTGTGAGACTTTTTGAGAGCCTGATTTCACTCTTAACTGCCTATCACAGTTTCGGAGGCCATGGAATGCCCAGGTGGCACAAACCCCCCCCCCCCAAATGACCCTATTTTGGAAAGTAGACACCCCAAGCTATTTTCTGAGAGGTATAGTGAGTATTTTGCAGACCTCACTTTTTGTCACAAAGTTTTGAAAATTGAAAAAAGAAAAAAAAAAAAAATTTTCTCGCCTTTCTTCATTTTCAAAAACAAATGAGAGCTGCAAAATACTCACCATGCCTCTCAGCAAATAGCTTGGGGTGTCTACTTTCCAAAATGGGGTCATTTGGGGGGGGTTTGTGCCATCTTGGCATTTTATGGCCTTCAAAACTGTGATAGGTAGTGAGGAGTGAAATCAAAAATTTATGCCCTTAGAAATCCTGAAGGCGGTGCTTGGTTTTCGGGGCCCCATACGCGACTAGGCTCCCAAAAAGTCCCACACATGTGGTATCCCCATACTCAGGAGAAGCAGCTGAATGTATTTTGGGGTGCAATTCCACATATGCCCATGGCCTGTGTGAGCAATATATCATTTAGTGACAACTTTTTGTAAAATTTTTTTTTTTTTTTTTTTTTTGTCATTATTCAATCACTTAGGACAAAAAAAATAAATATTCAATGGGTTCAACATGCCTCTCAGCAATTTCCTTGGGGTGTCTACTTTCCAAAATGGGGTCATTTGGGGGGGGGGGTTTGTACTGCCCTGCCATTTTAGCACCTCAAGAAATGACATAGGCAGTCATAAATTAAAAGCTGTGTAAATTCCAGAAAATGTACCCTAGTTTGTAGACGCTATAACTTTTGCGCAAACCAATAAATATACGCTTATTGACATTTTTTTTACCAAAGACATGTGGCCGAATACATTTTGGCCTAAATGTATGACTAAAATTTAGTTTATTGGATTGTTTTTATAACAAAAAGTAGAAAATATCATTTTTTTTCAAAATTTTCGGTCTTTTTCCGTTTATAGCGCAAAAAATAAAAACGGCAGAGGTGACCAAATACCATCAAAAGAAAGCTCTATTTGTGGGAAGAAAAGGACGCAAATTTCGTTTGGGTACAGCATTGCATGACCGCGCAATTAGCAGTTAAAGCGACGCAGTGCCGAATTGTAAAAAGTGCTCTGGTCAGGAAGGGGGTAAAATCCTCCGGGGCTGAAGTGGTTAAACCCTTATTGCTCCAATCCTTGATTTATTTTATTTCACTTTCTTCTCTTTTATTGCTCCGTTTTTTATAATGCTGTTGCAGGTGTTTTGTTTATATCTATATGCATTTACTGGACTCATTGTTATCAAATTTTGTTGTCCCCGCCCCCTGGCCAATCCACTGCCAGTGTGTCTGTATATATATCCTCCCCAGCCATCAGTGTAGTCATAGGTTGAAAAAGGAACGATTGACGGTTCCGAAACGTGTCCCTTATTGATGACATCACATCCCCTCTCTGGCTGTTCGTTTGCGGTTCAGGCTGGTTACAGAGCCGCTCAGCGGATGACATCACTTCCGGGTTCGCCGTCTTTACACGCTGACGACGCCGGCTTCACAGCGGCTCCCTGTGTTCCACACCGCTGCTGTCAGTGACCACATCCATCCCCTCTGAAGGCTTCCTCTGATCGTGACCCCTTCCAATGCAGCCTTACCCACGATGTGCCTGTTTACTACTCCTATTTTGTAAGTGTTTTTAACCCAGTTGGGGCATTAAAATTGTTTATCTTCTGCACTTAGAGGCGCCTTTGTTTGTTTTTTATGTCCTTTCTTACATCAGAGTCCCCAGAGAGCCCCCTTGACTTCAGGGTCCCCAGAGAGCCCCCGCTTACTTCAGGGTCCCCAGAGAGCCCCCAGAGACCCGTCTTACTTTAGGGTCCCTAGAGAGCCCCACTTACATCAGGATCCCCAGAGATCCTGCCTTCACATTGGGGTCCCCAGAGAGCCCCTCCCTACATCAGGGTCCTCAGAGAGCCCCCCTTACATCAGGGTCCCCAGAGAGCCCCCCTTACATCAGGGTCCCCAGAGAGCCCCCCCTTACATCAGGGTCCCCAGAGAGCCCCCCCTTACATCAGGGTCCCCAGAGAGCCCCCCTTACTTCAGGGTCCCCAGAGAGCCCCCCCTTACATCAGGGTCCCCAGAGAGCCCCTTCCTTACTTCCTTACATCAGGATCCCCAGAGAGCCCCTTCCTTACATCAGGGTCCCCAGAGAGCCCCTTCCTTACTTCAGGGTCCCCAGAGAGCCCCTTCCTTACTTCCTTACATCAGGGTCACCCCCCCTTCCAGAGGTTCCCCTTTACCTGGCTGGTCTCCACTGTGCACCTTGGACCCCCAGCACACCTCTGTACCCCCCCCCCCCACACCTGAGGGGAGGTGGGAGGCAGCAATGAGCAGCTCTATGGTGTCCACGGGCAGCGGGATCTCCCTGGGGCTTGTAGTTCTCTCTCCGACTGTATCCACTGGAGAGGGGAGGGGCCTCTAACCCGGTAGAGTTGCCACCTCATCCCTTTAAAACCAAACGCATAATAATTACACAGATTCTGTGGCTGATTAAGGTGGTAATTAAACTCACTTGGTGCCTTATCTGCATTAAATCGGCCTCAGAACCCGTGTAATTCATATGTGTTCGGGTTTAAAGGGGTCAGATGGCAACTCTATAACCCGGGCATGTATTGAAGGGTGAAGCCGATACACGTCCGGGTCAGAGGCCCCTCCCCTCTCCAGTGGATACAGTCGGAGAGAGAACTACAAGCCCCAGGGAGATCCCGGGGCTTGCGGGCACCATAGAGCTGCCGATCGCTGTCTCCCATCTCCCCCCCGCATGTTCAAATGGACAGCCAGGGGTGCAGGGGCTGTATGCAGATGTATGCAATTTGCAGATGCGGGGCTGTATTTTTTAATGTAGTTGAATACAAGGGATCGTTTTATCTTGGACTTCAAACCACAAACGTTCCAAGACAGAATATCAAGGGGAGTCATTCACTTATTTTAGTGATTACCTGAGAGATCGGATCAACCTCAATAGTATAAATACCCACCATAGTATATCAACAGACATAGCACCGGTCGTTCTCACACATGCACAGTTATATGAGTTACCCACCCCCTCTAGTGGAGGGAAATCAGCATTACATGCCTTAAGATCAGACAAAAAAAATCAGAAAAAAAAGAGGAAACAAAAAAAAGTAGAAAAACATGGAGTATGAACATTTACTCCAGTATGGTCCCCCCCCCCCCCCCCCCACATAGCTCCAAACTGTCCCTGATTTGGAGGGACTGTCCCTGATTTGGAGCAATGTCCCTCTGTCCCTCATTCCTCCTCATTTGTAGATAAAATGCCCTTTTTATCTTTCAAAAATGGTTTCTCAGCGCTAAACCTTTCATCCAATTTCTAAATCGTTGCATTTGTAAATGTTAAAAGCCAATATAAAGGAATAGTAGAGGTAAAAAAAAGCTCTTGTGGATTTAATTAACCTTTTTTTTTGGGTTAATTCCCCTTTAAGGGGGTGTGGCAGGGGGCGTGTCCTATGCCTACATACGTTTGCTAGTAGGTGTCCCTCATTCCCATCTCAAAATGTTGGGAGGTATGCCCCCACCGTGCACCGCCCCTGAAACTGCGGGGTGCCTTCCTCCCAAAACATTTCATGACAACTGCCCATGGGGCATGTGAACAGTGGAGCACCAGAGCGTCACAGTTTGTACTCAGAGAGTCCAATTATGGAAAAATTAGCATAAACTATCCCTGTAGATCAATGGCTCGCCCGGGGTGTTCGGGGGTAGTACCCTTAAACTTAAACAAGTTGCCAACTTGAAACTGCATCCCCATCTGTCAGTAATGCTTGTAGGAGCGGGGAGATCACCCCGGTACAGTGCTGCATGCAGGCCCCCAATCAACAACGCCTCGTACTCACAGTAAAAGCTCCTATGAAGGGTCAGGGCCGGTGATGTTTAAAGCCGGGTGGATGGGGGAGCTGATAGGAGAGTGCACAGGTCATGTGCCCACGTTTCCTGGATTGCCCGGGACATTTCTGCAATTAGCAGCTATTTCCCGGGTCCCTGGCACCCTCATTCCTGGACAATACATTGTCCCGGAATTGCCCCCTGGCCCTGGACCCATCTGATGCCCTCTAAAATATCTCTCACATCACTGCTGTCACTCACTGACAGCCTGTGGTGGACCCCTGGCTGGTGAGACCCCTTTTACATGAGCCACTGGCTCAGTGCCCAAATTGTTGCTAGCCACCGCCTGCCTCCCATCTAGCAACCAGTGACATCATGAGGAGGAGAGAGACAGAGCCCCAGCATTCACAGCGGGGGAGATTTAACTTCCTCCTCTGCGCCTACTGATTAGCACCACCCACCTCCTCCCTGCATCGTCCAGCCAGCAGCATGCAGTAGTGCTCGAAGGAGAGAGGAGTTTTATAGAAAGGCAAGTGAATCCAAAGCACTCACCATGGACAGATCGGGGTTCAAGTCCTCAGTCAGCTCTCCCCCAGCAGCCAGAGTTCTGTGCTGAACTGTCAGCACTTCACAGGAGCTCCAGTGTGTGTCAGCCTGGAGCTAGCACTGATAAGAGGATGGCAGACAAGGGGTCTGCAGATGAGATGGCACCCTTGGAGGGATGAAAGGAGGACACATCCTTAGATGCTGGGATGTGACACCCCCCAAAAGTGAAGGACTACAGGTCCCAGCATGAACCCCTCAGAACTGAAGATGTGATCTCCCCCACCCCAATCAGTGAGGAACTACAGGTCCCAGCATTAGCATGTGAAATCTATGGGGTCACACCCTTAATTCTCAGGGATCCATGCTGGGACCTGTAGTCCTTCAATTTGGGGGGGGGGCATCACATCCTTAGAAATCAGGGGGTTCATGCTGGGACTTGTAGTCCTTCACTTTTGGGGATCTGACACCCCAAAAGTGAAGGACTACAGGTCCCAGCATGAACCCCTCAGAGCTGAAGATGTGACACCCCCCCCCCCCGTCCCCTGCATGGGAGGAGTCACATCAGCAGCCAGGGGCGGGAGGGGCGTTCACTTTCCCGGGACTCCGCTGTGTCAGACTGGTGGCATGCTATAGGTGACAAGTAGCACACTGCATCTGGTGGCAGGCTACGGGTGGAAAGTGGCACACTGCATCTGGTGTTAGGCAACGGTGGCAAGTAACAAGCTGCATCTAGTGGCAGGCAATGGGTGGCAAGTGGCACACTGCATCAGGTGCCAAGTGACAAGCTCAGGGTCCCCACTGATTCTGCATTATGGTGAGTTGAATAATTTCATTATATATTACAATGTAGTCAACACCAGCCATTCGCCTGGCAAAACAACCCTGCCGCCGAATTCCCTGTCAACCCCGAGACTACATTCCCCCAACCCCCCCCCCCCCCAATATTTTTTTAGGAAGGGGGGGCAGGGAGGGTGTCCCTGAATGGCAGTTTGGAAATGTGGTCACCCTATGTTGTATGGGGTTGAGGGAGGCCTGAGCAGAACAATAAAATAAAAGGGGGGCCATGATGCCATCAGGGTCATCCTCTCGGGAGCCATCGGGACACATCTTCAGGGGAGGTAAAGAAATGTCCCGTCTCCCCATCCTGGACTCTCAATCAAGCGGGGAACAGCATGCAGTATTTGATCTTACAATTGCGGAGGTCAAGTTTAACCACCTCAATACCGGGTACTTTCCCCCCCTTCCTGCCCAGGCCAATTTTCAGCTTTCAGCCCTGTCACTTTTTAAATGACAATTGCGCGGTCATGCTACACTGTACCCAAACTAAATTTTTATCATTTTGTTCCCACAAATAGAAATTTCTTTTGTTGGTATTTGATCAACTCTGCGGTTTTTATTTTTTGCTACACTAATAAAGAAAGACCGAGCATTTTGGAAAAAAAAAGTTTTTCTTTGTTTTTGTTATAAAATTTTGTAAATAAGTAAGTTTTCTCCTTCACTGATGGGCACTGATAAGCTGCACCGATGAGGCAGCACCGATGAGGTGGCACAGATGGGCACTGACAATGGGCACTGATAGGCAGCACTGATAGGTGGCACTGATATGCTGCACTGATGGGTACTTATGGGTGGCACTGAAAGGCAGCACTGATGGGCACTGATGGCTGGCACCGATAGATTTATCTGATTGGCATCACTGGTGGCACTGGCAGGCATTTTACTTTGACACTGATTGGCAGCTGCCTAGACACTGATTGGCAACTGTCTGGGCACTGATTGGCAGCTGCCTGGGCACTGATTGGCATTTCCCTGGTGGTCTAGGGTGTCATACCTGGTGGCCCAGTGTGGTGGCCATCCCTGGTGGTCCTGAGGGCATCCTGGTAGTCCTGGGTGGGCATCCGAGGGGGGGCTGCGCTGATAGACAATCAGCACAGACCCCCCTGTCAGTAGGTCAGCCGATTGGCTCTTCTCTACTTGCGTCTGTCAGATGTGAGTGAGGAAAAGCCGATCAACGGCTCTGCCTGTTTATATCGTGATCAGCTGTGATTGGACACGGCTGATCACATTGCAAAGAGTCTCTGTCAGAGACTCTTTACCGAGATCGTAGTTGCGGCTTGTCAGACTGACACGCCGCAACAACGATCCCTGCAATGCGCGCCCCCCTGGGGGGTGCGCATTGGCTTGATAGCCTGAAAGAATATCGCAACCACTTTGCCGACGTTATTTTGTTATATGGTGAGCGGCAAGTGGTTAACCCGATCAAAGGATCTCCGCTGCTTTTGTGTGTCGACCGAGTAGTCGGGGGGAATATCATAAGCTTCGCCCCCTCATGGCAGAGTATTTCAATCTTCCTTGCTTCCCTCAGGACCAGGTTGCGATCCCTGAAGTTCAGGAGTTTGAGAATAAAAGTACGTGGAGGAGCTCCTGAGATTCCCCGGGTAGCAGGGCATCCTGTGTGCCCTCTCCACTACAATAAAGTCAGAGAATTGGGCTCTCAGGAGGAGGGTCCGCAGCAGGTGTTCCGTGAACGCTGTGGGGTCATTACCTTCCGCTCCCTCCGGCAGCCCCACGATACGGAGGTTGTTTCTGCGAGTCCGGTTTTCGGCATCCTCCACACGTGCCTCCAGGGTCTTCATCTTGGTCTGCATCGCGTTCTCCGCCCCCTCCACGCGCCTCTCAGTCTCAGTCAGCCGTGTGCGAAGGCAATCCATATCCCTCCGGATTAGGCTGACATCGAGTTGCATAGTCTCAATTTTCTCCGTGAGGGTAGTCTGGCAGGCCTGCATCAGAGCGTCAAAGTTAGTCTGCTCCCTCAGCTCCGGATCAGTGTCCTCCGTCTGGGACACCATATTGACCGCCTTGGCGGGAGGAGGCTGCGCTGCGGGAGTTGTTTTAGGGGTGGTATGTGTCTTGCGGGACGCCGTAGCAGATCTCCCCTTGGACATACCGCCGGTCCGGAGCAGAGTTTCCCCCCGTTTGGGTCAGGATTCGAGGTAGTGGTCTGCAGGGAAAAGGATAGTAATCCGGACGAGGGCTCAGAGCTCTCTCAAGGCACGTCTGCTCCGTGGCCATCTTGGACACGCCCCGCTATTTTCCAGTCTTACCTGAATTGTCTTGCTAAACTGGGAAAAAAAAATATGTAGCAGATATGCAGGACGCATACAGAACCGTTTTTTCCTTTAATTTTTTTTTTTTTAATTAAAAAACTTCCTAGCTGCAGTAAAGCACAGACAATGTAAAAAAAAATACAAAAACCGGAGATATTACTTGAGTTTAAAGGCTTATCGGCCACCCCACGTACATTTACTGCGGCAGGGCGTGATCTGACACTTACATGTCTAGGGACGCGTGATTGGACACAGCGGGAGCCATTTGGCGGGTTCTGGCGGGCTCGCAGTCTGTCGGGACCCACCGATCGTTCGGGAAGGAAGCAGAACGGCTATGTAATGAAACAAGGCAGATCGCCGTTCTGTCAGTAGGGAAGGTAGTGATCCTGTGTTTCTGCAAGGCAGGAACACGGATCTCTGCCTTCCCATAGTTACAAGCACCCCCCCAACAGAGTTACCAAGCACCTTTTAGGCACACCTTTAACCCTTTGATCGCTCCCTGATGTTAACCCCTTCCCAGCCAGTGTCATTAGTACAGTGACAGTGCATATTTTTAGCACCGATCACTGTATTAGAGTCACTGGTTCCCAAAAAAGTGTCCGATTTGTCCGCCGCATTGTCGCAGTCCCGCTATAAGTCACTGATCGCCGCCATTACTAGTAAAAAAAATGAATTAAATAATTTCAAAAATCCATAAAAATATCCCATAGCTTTGTAGAGGACGAACGGGGAGATGCTGATGTAAACAAGCATCTCCCTGTTTTGCCTAGTGACAGTGTCACTGATCTCTGCTCCCTGTGATTGGGGGCGGTGATCAGTGATGTGTCACCTGTAGCCACGCCCCCCCCACAGTTAGTAACACTCCCCTAGGACATACTTAACCCCTCCCTAGCCCCCTAGTGGTTAACCCCTTCACTGCCAGTGTCATTTACACAGGAATCAGTGCATTTGTATAGCACTGATCGCTGTATAAATGACAATGGTCCCAAAAATGTGTCAAAAATGTCCGACGTGTCCGCCATAATGTCGCATTTATGATAAAAATCGCAGATCGCAGCCATTACTAGTAAAAAAAAAATAATAATAATAAAAATGCTACAAATCTATCCCCTATTTTGTAGACGCTATAACTTTTGCGCAAACCAATCAATATACGCTTATTGGGATTTTTTTTTTTTTTAACCAAAAACATGTAGCAGAATACGTATCGGCCTAAATTGATGAAGAAATTCGATTGTTTTAAAAAAAAATTAATTGGAGGTTTTATAGCAGAAAGTAAAAAAATATTTTTTTTTTTCTCAAAATTGTCGCTTTTTTTTTTGTTTATAGTGCAAAAAATAAAAACCGCAGAGGCGATCAAATGCCACCAACAGAAAGCTCTATTTGTGGGAGAAAGAGGACGTCAATTTTGTGGGGGTGCAGCGTCGCATGACCGCGCAATTGTCAGTTAAAGTAACGCAGTGCCGTATCGCATAAAATGGCCTGGTCATGGAGGGGGGTAAAATCATCTGGAGGTCTGGTGGTTAAACTTGCTGATGTTTGACTGTTAACTGCTTGGCTAATACATGAACAGGTCTGTGTTATTATCTGGTGTATAGATGTGTTTGGGGGGGATTCATACAACTCTATCCTCAGCCCAGCCAGGTGTGTCAGAGAGTGAAATGCTGTGTGCAGAGCGGTGGGCACAAGAACAGAGGACCCGGCACATGAAGCGGCTCCTTCGGGGTGAGTGTTACACCTAGCAACAGAGGCATCAATTTTATTTGGGTACAACGTCGCACGACCGCGCAATTGTCAGTTAAAGTAAAGCAGGGCCATATCACAAAAAATGGCCTGGTCATGAAGGGGGGGGGGGTTAAATCTCCTGGAGGTGAAGTGGTTAAGCATTTTCACAATAACGTTTAATAGTAATACATATTGTTTTTTTTTGTTTTGTTTTTTAGCACAAACAAGGCTTTCTTGTGGTTATATTATCTTGCGCAATTATTTTATTTTCTATTTATTCCATGAGCAAAATTGTAACAAAAAACATGATAAAAATCACTTTTTCTCTAATTGTCACCATGGAAAAAAAATGTATATTATGGGTTAGTTTACACGTTGCTTCAAAACAAGGCTTCGGACACGCTTTGTTAAAGCTCACTGAACGCCAGTCAAAGCTCCTGTCACTAAATAACATGGTTAGCTTACAGTCCTGTTTACACCTTGCTTTTGCTTGGTGCTTTGATGAGGCTTCGTGGAGCTTCAATGAGGTTTCAGTGAGGCTTCATGGGGCTTTGGTGAGGCTTCAGTGAGGCTTTGTGGAGCTTTGATGAGGCTTCAGTGAGGCTTCATGGGGCTTCGATAAGCTTCAGTGTGGCTTTGTGGGGCTTCAATGAGGCTTCAGTGAGGCTTTGTGGAGCTTCGATGAGGCTTCAGTGAGGCTTCATGGGGCTTCGATAAGCTTCAGTGTGGCTTTGTGGGGCTTCAATGAGGCTTCGGTGAGGTTTCCTTGGGCATTGATAAAGCTTCGTGAAGCTTTGATGAGGCTTCGGTTGGGCTTCGATGATTCTTCTGGGGGGCTTCGATGAGGCTTCAGTGAGGCTTCATGGGGCTTCGATTAGGCTACAGTAAGGCTTCATGGGGCTTCGATGAGGCTACAGTGAGGCTTCATGGGGCTTCGATGAGGCTACAGTAAGGCTTCATGGGGCTTCGATGAGGCTACAGTGAGGCTTTGGTGAAGCTTTGTGGGGCTTCGATGAGGCTTCAGTGAGGCTTCGTGGGGCTTCAAAGAGGCTTTGCGGGGCTTCGATGAGGCTTCATGGGGTTTTGATGAGGCTTCGTGGGGCTTCGATGAGGCTTTAGTGAGGCTTCGTGGAGCTTCGATGAGGCTTCGTGGAGCTTCAATGAGGCTTCGGTGAGGCTTCGTGGGGCTTTGATGAGGCTTCGATGAGGTTTTGTGGGGCTTCGATGAGGCTTCAGTGGGGCTTCACTGGGGCTTCAAGCGAGCTTTGCCATAGACTTCTATGGAGGCTTTGAAGACGCTTTGAAGCACCACTGAAGCTACATGGGGTATCATTTTTGAAGCAAAGCTGAAGCAAAACAAAAGCAAGGTGTAAACAGGACTGTAAGCTGACCATTTTATTTAGTGACAGGAGCTTTGACTCGCATTCAGAGAGCTTTAACAAAAAAGCCGAAGCAAGTGTAAATGAGCCCTCTAAGTAACATTTATTCTATAACTTATATAATGAGATTAAAATTGACATGAAATGTAAATATGAATAAATAAGAATGAAATAAAGCCCTTTTTTTTTTCAATTTTGTGATCTTTTTGTTTTTTTTACATCAAAAAGAAATAATGAACAAATAAATATTAATGTTGAAAAAAAAAAAAACAGAGAGTAGGGAGCATTGAGAACTTTACTACTAACTTTAGAACAGTAGTTCTACATATTATTATTATTATACAGGATTTATATAGCGCCAAAAGTTTATGCTGCGCTTTACAATATAAAAGGGAGACAATACAATTATAATACAATAAAACACAAGAGAAGTAAGAGGGCCCTGCTCAGAAAAGCTTACAATCTAATAGGGTGGGACAGGTGGTACAAAAGGTTGCAACTGT
This sequence comes from Lithobates septentrionalis, assembly GCA_037952835.1. NCBI lineage: Eukaryota > Metazoa > Chordata > Amphibia > Anura > Ranidae > Lithobates > Lithobates septentrionalis. Next base: position 597,544 of record JBBDGP010001663.1, on the reverse strand, counting down.
AGGGAATGAGCTGATGGAAGTGGTAGGAGATTAGTTAGAGACGTGATCGGCTTCCCTGAAGAGATGAGTTTTCAGGGATCGCCTGAAGGCAGCAAGAGTAGGGGATAGCCGGACAGGTGGAAGTAGCGAGTTCCAGAGGATGGGAGAGGCTCTGGAGAAATCCTGGAGACGAGCATGGGGGGAGGAGACAAGGGAGAGCTTAAGAGTAGGCGGTCCTGAGAAGAGCGGAGAGGACGGTTTGGGTGATATTTGGAGACAAGATTGGTGATGTAGCTCGGGGCAGAGTTGTGAATGGCTTTATATGTTGTGGTTAGTATTTTGAATTGAATTCGCTGGGTGATTGGGAGCCAGTGTAGGGATTGGAGGAGAGGGTTGGCAGACACTGATTGGGAGCCAGTGTAGGGATTGGAGGAGAGGGTTGGCAGACACTGATTGGGAGCCAGTGTAGGGATTGGAGGAGAGGGTTGGCGGACACTGATTGGGAGCCAGTGTAGGGATTGGAGGAGAGGGTTGGCGGACACTGATTGGGAGCCAGTGTAGGGATTGAAGGAGAGGGTTGGCGGACACTGATTGGGAGCCAGTGTAGGGATTGGAGGAGAGGGTTGGTGGACACTGATTGGGAGCCAGTGTAGGGATTGGAGGAGAGGGTTGGTGTACACTGATTGGGAGCCAGTGTAGGGATTGGAGGAGAGGGTTGGCAGACACTGATTGGGAGCCAGTGTAGGGATTGGAGGAGAGGGTTGGCGGACACTGATTGGGAGCCAGTGTAGGGATTGGAGGAGAGGGTTGGCGGACACTGATTGGGAGCCAGTGTAGGGATTGGAGGAGAGGGTTGGCGGACACTGATTGGGAGCCAGTGTAGGGATTGGAGGAGAGGGTTGGCGGACACTGATTGGGAGCCAGTGTAGGGATTGGAGGAGAGAGTTGGCGGACACTGATTGGGAGCCAGTGTAGGGATTGGAGGAGAGGGTTGGCGGAAACTGATTAGAGATCAGTGTAGGGATTGGAGGAGAGGGTTGGCGGACACTGATTAGAGATCAGTGTAGGGATTGGCGGAGAGGGTTGGCAGACACTGAGCGGTTGGTAAGGTGGATAAGTCTGGCAGCAGCATTCATGGTAGACTGAAGAGGGGAGGAGCCTATGGAGAGGCAGGCCAAGGAGAAGGGAGTTGCAATAGTCAAGGCGAGAGATAACAAGGGAGTGAATGAAGAGCTTGGTGGTTTCATTTGTTAAGAAGGGGCAAATTTTAGAGTTGTTACGAAGGTGAATTCTACAAACTTTTGACAACGATTGGACTTAAGGCTGAAATGACAAGTCAGAGTCTAGGATTACACCGAGTACCCTGACATGAGGGGAGCGACTGATGGTTGCATTGTTAATCTTGGAGGCCAAGGGAATGGAGTTTTTTGAGAAGGGTGGTCAACAGTATCAAAGGCCGCAGAGAGGTCAAGCAGTAGGAGTATGGAGTACTGGCTGTTGGTTTTAGCAGTTAGTAAATCGTTAGTGAGTTTTAGTGTCCGTGGAGTGCTGCGGCGTAAGCCAGACTGTTAGAGCCGGTTCACACTGGGGCGACTTGTCAGGCGACCTAGCCGCCTGACAAGTCGCCTCCCGTTCTCTACAATGGAACCGTTTTAATCGGAGCGACGCAAGTCGCTCCGACTTAGAAGAAAGGTTCCTGTACTACTTTGGGGGCGACCTGCATAGACTTCTATACAGAAGTCGTCTTGCAAGTCGCCGCGGCAGTCGTGTGCAGGTCGCCTCGGTGAGGCGACCTACAAGTCGTGCCGCTTCTAATGTGAACCGGCTCTAAGGGGTCAAGAAGGTTATTTTCACTGAGGTACTAGCTAAGACGGTTGTAGACTAAGCGTTCTAGAAGTTTAGAGGTGAATGGGAGCAATGAGATGGGTCTTAGGTTGTTTAATTTGGTGGGGTCCAGTGAGGGCTTTTTAAGTATGGGAGTGATCTGCGCATGTTTTAGAGGGGAGGGGAAGGTGCCACTAAAGAGGGAGAGATTGAAGATATGAGTGAGGGAGCATAGGATAGAAGAAGAGTGGCCACGCTCATCCCCCTGAAAATTTCACAACTTTATGAACTCAACTTCCCTCCTCTCCTGAAAACAATTAAGACACTACTTAACCAATGGCACACAGGCCTACATTCTTGGTTTGGCTGCTGTAATAACCTTAAAATGACTGTCCTCCCCAAATTCCTCTACCTTTTACAAGCCCTACCTATCCACATCCCTGAAGGCTACTTTAGCCTTCATAGAGTTCATATGGGCCCGAAAAAGACCCCGGCTCAACAAAAAAATAGTCTCCCTCCCTAAACAACACGGAGGTTTGGCGTTGCCGGACATTCGCACCCATTATCATGTTGCGCACTTAGGTAGGCTGGTTGATTGGTCCTGGCATCGTAAAAACCAAGCTGTGGCCTCAACTGGAACAAGCCCAAAGTGAGACCCCCCTCAGTAGAGCCTCGTGGTGCTATTCAACCGTCCCTACAAATATCAAACACCATCCCTTGGCAACACCACAAAAATTTGTGCACATGTTATCTCCCAAGCTTCTCTCTCATCCCAAAATTCACCCTTACGCCCCATACTGGGGAGCCCTCAGTTTGCACCGGGCCTCCATGATGTGGTCTTTCGGGGTCTAGGCGACTCGGGCCTCTACCAAGCCTCCCATTTCAGTTCTGAGGGACGTTGGAAGATGATCACAGAACTCTCAGACCCCACGGGCCCGTTCCGCCTGGACTTTCTAAGATCACTTCAGTTATGCCACTTCCTGAGATCCATAATGCCTCCGAACGACCCTAGCCAACCCCTCACGACACTGGAGGAATTCTGTACTGAATCCGGAGTTCTACCGCATACACTCTCCCTCACCTACACCTTGTTAATTACACCCCCAGCAGAGTACCAGCCTCCAGGCCTCATTAAGTGGGAAAAGGAACTAAACTGCCAGTTCAGCACCAACAAAAGACACCATATCCTCAGATTCACACATAAATCTTCCATCTGCACCAAAATCCAGGAAACCAACTACAAAATTTTATCAATATGGTATAGAACCCCATCACTACTACACACATTTTTTTCCCACGACACCTGATCTCTGTTGGTGTTGCCAGAAAGAAAGAGGAACCCTGTCTACAATGTCTTTGTATGATGTAGAATTAATAACAGTACTCTTCACTGGAGACACCTCAACTCCGTCATTGGGTGGCGGGTCTAAAATTGGCCATATAGTGCAGATATCCTTTCGTTTTGTGACTGGCCTCCATATTAAAAGTGGTTACAGTGTTTATGTATATCGCTCCTTAAATAGGTCGTTCCACCAGTCAGTAGACATGTGCAATTACTTTCGTTCCGAACTAGTTTTTTGTCAACACTTGATAAATTTGTTAATTCGTAAATATTCCAAAAACAAAAATTAGAAAGAACGAAAATCCGAAATTCGAAAATCCAAAAATGCGAAAATTCAAAAATCCGGAAATTCGAAAATTTTAAAAATTTGAAAATAGGAACGAAAATCCAAAAATTCGAAAACCCAGAAATTCGAAAACCTGAAAATTAGAAAACCCGAAAATTAAAAAAAAAAACAAAATAATAACTAGCTAATAATAACTTACTCACTATTAAATTATTGTTATTGAAGTTTCCTTTCAAATTTGGCTGTTAGTGAACGTAATGAATACAAATTTATGTGAAGTTGCGAATTATCCAAAATAACGAATGCCGCATCCAAACGAATGGAACGTAACAAATTAATAATAATAAATAATAAAAAAAGTTTTATTATTATTTTTATTATTATGAATTCATTACGTTCCATTCGTTTAGATGCGGCATTCGTTATTCCGGATAATTCGCAACTTCACATAAATTTGTATTCGTTACATTCACTAACAGCCAAATTTGAAAGGAAACTTCAATACCTATCATTTAATAGTTAGTAAGTTATTATTAGTTAGTTGGTTATTATTTCGAATTTTCAAATTTTGGGCTTTTCAGATTTTCGAATTTTCACGTTTTCGGATTTTCGAATTTTCATATTTCCGAATTTCCGGATTTCCGGAATTTGAAATTCAAATTTTTCCAAAGTTACGAGTTTATTCGAAATAACGAATTTTGATCATAACGAATGACCCGAAAAATGAAAAAAAAACATCAGTTTTCTTGCACATGTGCCTAAATGGATCTGAGATAAAATTTTCTCACTAGAAATTATTTGTTCAGGTATATAGTTCATACAGTGCAACGTGAAAGAAATTTGTTCGAAATCTTTGCAAATTTATAAAAAAAAAAAACAAATAAATTCCCATGTACATAAGTATCACAGGCTCCTCCCATGTACATAAGTATCACAGGCTCCTCCCATGTACATAAGTTTAACAGGCTCCTCCCATGTACATAAGTATCACAGGCTCCTCCCATGTACATAAGTATCACAGGCTCCTCCCATGTACATAAGTATCACAGGCTCCTCCCATGTACATAAGTATCACAGGCTCCTCCCATGTACATACGTTTAACAGGCTCCTCCCATGTACATAAGTATCACAGACTCCTCCCATGTACATAAGTATCACAGGCTCCTCCCATGTACATAAGTATCACAGGCTCCTCCCATGTACATAAGTTTAACAGGCTCCTCCCATGTACATAAGTATCACAGGCTCCTCCCATGTACATAAGTATCACAGCCTTTGCTCAATACTTTGGTGAAGCTCCTTTGGTACCAATTACAGCCTCAATCCTTTTCACAGCCAACAGGAACTTCAGGTTTTAGGGTGTGGTAGCCCACTTTTATTAAAAATAACAAAAATGAAAGTTTATACATGGCATGGGTTGCCTACACAGGGGTTCTTCTCCAGAAAGAATACAACAAAACAAAAATGCCAAGCCACCTGGCTCTCAAGGCTCACTCAGCCTTGGTCGCGGTACAAAGCTGTGCAGGCCCACTCCTGGCCTCTAGGAAGGGGTTCTCCTGACACTCCAGGCTTTCACACTCCTCCAGGACTCACAGTCCCCTCTGGTCACCAGGACTCTCTCTTCCAGTTGTCTCAGCTTATGGTCTCCTCGACTCTCTCGGCTGGCCCAACTCTCTCAGTCCACTGACCTGGAACCTCTCCCACATGGAGTGCCATTTTGAGGATATTTTCTGGGTTCTTAAACAGTAGCGCACCTCCCTCCTGGCTGCAGTAACTGCTCCAACGCCAACTCCCCCGAGCCATGCTCAGATTTGCCTTATAACGAGTGTGTGCACGTGGACACACACATACAACCTGCAGAATTTCTGGAAAACTTGGACACAGGACTGAAGACTCCACCCCACCCAATGCTCTTTGAAGTCTCCAAAAATCCAGTTTCTTATGTCTTTTGTTTCATTATGCAACATTTTCCACCCATTTTGGCTGTCATGATCCTTTGGTCCACCGGTTGGCACTGCATGTGGCCCCTGTGGAGCTCTTTGCTTACACCACCTGGTGGGTAGGCTCCATCCGTGCCATGGCCGTGGTTCCGTCAGATTAGGCGACCCGTCAGAATTGGAAACGGAAGTGACGTTCTGTCACCGCCATCTTGCTACACCCCGCACTCCTCCACAGTAAGGATACACAGAGAAGGGGGCAAGCGGACATCTTAATACACCCACCAGAGTTTAGCATTTCACAGTTATTTTTTTACAGGAAACAGAGCATATACGGTGAAATACAGGATTTAGAAATCCATCGGACTGTTTATGTGTTGAATGAAAAAATCAGCGGTCTTCTGTCAGATTAGCAAACCTGTGAGATCAGCAGGTTGGCCGTTGCTTTTAAAATTCAACATCTAAACAGTCCGTCGGATTTCTAATTACTGTATTTCACCTTATAAGCTCCGTTTCCTGTTAAAAATAACTGTAAAATGCAAAACTCTGGTGGGTGTAACAAGATGTCCGCTTGCCCCCTTCTCGGTGTATCGTTACTGTGGAGGAGTGCGGCGACGGAACGTCACTTCCGTTACCAATTCTGACGGGTCGCCATATCTGACGGAACACCGGCGGATGATGTTGGAGGTTTCACTTTCTGTTGTCCCCACGGCTTGCTTGCGGGGAGGAGCTCCTACCCATCCCCACCACGTCCTGTTTCTGTATTGTGAACCTCTCTATGTAAGTATCCATACAGCCATGAATATATTATAATTGACCTTGTGAAATTATTGGTCCTGCTTACATTTTGTATTGCAGTATGACTATTACAGTGCCTTGCGAAAGTATTCGACCCCCTTGAACTTTTCAACCTTTTGCCACATTTCAGGCTTCAAACATAAAGATATAAAATTTTTATTTTTTGTGAAGAATCACCAACAAGTGGGACACAATTGTGAAGTGGAACGAAATCTATTGGATTGTTGAAACTTTTTTAACTAATAAAAAAATGAAAAGTGGGGCGTGCAAAACTATTCGGCCCCCTTGCGTTAATACTTTGTAGAGCCACCTTTTGCTGCGATTACAGCTGCAAGTCGCTTGGGGTATGTCTCTATCAGTTTTGCACATCGAGAGACTGAAATTCTTGCCCATTCTTCCTTGCAAAACAGCTCGAGCTCAGTGAGGTTGGATGGAGAGCGTTTGTGAACAGCAGTTTTCAGCTCTTTCCACAGATTCTCGATTGGATTCAGGTCTGGACTTTGACTTGGCCATTCTAACACCTGGATACGTTTATTTGTGAACCATTCCTTTGTAGATTTTGCTGTATGTTTGGGATCATTGTCTTGTTGGAAGATAAATCCCCGTCCCAGTTTCAGGTCTTTTGCAGACTCCAACAGGTTTTCATCCAGAATGGTCCTGTATTTGGCTGCATCCATCTTCCCCTCAATTTTAACCATCTTCCCTGTCCCTGCTGAAGAAAAGCAGGCCCAAACCATGATGCTGCCACCACCATGTTTCACGGTGGGGATGGTGTATTGAGTGTGATGAGCTGTGTTGCTTTTACGCCAAACATATCGTTTTGCATTGTGGACAAAAAAGTTCGATTTTGGTTTCATCGGATCAGAGCACCTTCTTCCACATGTTTGGTGTGTCTCCCAGGGGGCTTGTGGCAAACTTTAGACGAGACTTTTTATGGATATCTTTGAGAAATGGCTTTCTTCTTGCCACTCTTCCATAAAGGGCAGATTTGTGCAGTGTACGACTGATTGTTGTCCTATGGACAGACTCTCCCACCTCAGCTGTAGTTCTCTGCAGTTCATCCAGAGTGATCATGGGCCTCTTGGCTGCATCTCTGATCAGTCTTCTCCTTGTCTGAGCTGAAAGTTTAGAGGGACAGCCAGGTCTTGGTAGATTTGCAGTGGTCTGATACTCCTTCCATTTCAAAATGATCGCTTGCACAGTGCTCCTTGGGATGTTTAAAGCTTGGGAAATCTTTTTGTATCCAAATCCGGGTTTAAACTTCTCCACAATAGTATTACGGACCTGCCTGGTGTGTTCCTTGGTCTTCATGATGCTCTCTGCGCTTTCAACAGAACCCTGAGACTATCACAGAGCAGGTGCATTTATACAGAGACTTGATTACACACAGGTGGATTCTATTTATCACCATCAGTCATTAAGGACAACATTGGATCATTCAGAGATCCTTGCTGAACTTCTGGAGTGAGTTTTCTGCACTGAAAGTAAAGGGGCCGAATAATTTTGCACGCACCACTTTTCACTTTTTTAATTGCTAAAAAAGTTTAAAATATCCAATAGATTTCGTTCCACTTCACAATTGTGTCCCACTTGTTGGTGATTCTTCACAAAAAATTAAAATTTTATATCTTTATGTTTGAAGCCTGAAATGTGGCAAAAGGTTAAAAAGTTCAAGGGGGCCGAATACTTTTGCAAGGCACTGTATGTGACTATGCTTATATCTCAGAAAGAGAAACAAAGTCACCCAAAACACAATCTCCCCTGAGGAAGGAATATACATTAATAATTCCGAAACATGTTGGGATATATGCAAGAAATCTCTATGGACTGACCACAGCATGACTCTGGCAGTACTTGGGCAGACTTGCTCTTATTGGGTTTGATTATATATGTAATATGTTCATTTTGCTTAATTTTGTATACATTATGCATTTTATACTATCTTGCCTATAAGCCTATGTTTACAATTCTATCATATGTTGTACTTAATAAAAGTGGCACAATGTTGCCTTTTACCAATACAATTACTTCTACCTGACCTCTGCCTTAAAAGACCAAGGGGATTGCCCCATTTGCACTTTGATGCATGCTCTCGCTATTAATCATTTATTGCTTATCTATTTTCTTTAGCAACAACTGCGACCACACCAAAGACTTCAGTATCAGTTACTGAGCCCTCAACTTTACCCCCAACTGAGACTGCAAGTTCGAAAACAACTGAGTCCACAGCTTTACCTGCTACTAAGTCCAGAAATGTACCCACAACAGTGTCCAGGACTTTAGCCACAACTGAGTCTGCAACATTTACCACTACTGGGTTCTCAAATTCACTTGAAACCGCAAGTGCAACCACACATGAGTCTACACCTGGGTTCATAACTCTACCCACAACACAATCCTCAACCTTACTCAGCACTGAGTCCGCAATAACACCCAAAACAAAGTCTGCAACTTTACGTAAAGCTGAATCCACAACTATCTTCAAAATTGAGGCTACAAGTTTCACCACAACTGAGTCTTCAACTTTAAGCACAAGTGAGCCCACAAATGTAACCCCAACTGAGTCTGAAGGTTTAACCACGACTATGTCCACAACTCTACCCACAACTGGGTTTGCAACTTTAACCCCTACTGAGTTCTCAACTTTACTTAAAATGGAGTCCATTGCTTTAACCACAACTAAGCCCCCGACTGTCCCTACAACTGAATCTGAAATTTTGACTGCAACAGAGTCTGAAACTTTACTTACAACTGAGGCTAAAACTTTACTTACAACTAAATCTGAAACTTTACTTACAACTGAATCAGAAACTTTAACTGCAACAGAGTCTGAAACTTTACTTACAACTGAGGCTAAAACTATACTTACAACTGAATCTGAAACTTTAACTGCAACAGAATCTGAAACTTTACTTACAACTGAGGCTAAAACTTTACTTACAACTGAATCTGAAACTTTACTTACAACTGAATCTGAAACTTTAACTGCAACAGAGTCTGAAACTTTACTTACAACTGAGGCTAAAACTTTACTTACAACTGAATCTGAAACTTTACTTACAACTGAATCAGAAACTTTAACTGCAACAGAGTCTGAAACTTTACTTACAACTGAGGCTAAAACTTTACTTACAACGGAATCTGAAACTTTACTTACAACTGAATCGGAAACTTTAACTGCAACAGAGTCTGAAACTTTACTTACAACTGAGGCTAAAACTTTACTTACAACTGAATCTGAAACTTTACTTACAACTGAATCAGAAACTTTAACTGCAACTGAGTCTGAAACTTTACTTACAACTGAGGCTGAAACTTTAATTACAACTGAAGCTGAAACTTTAATTACAACTGAGACTGAAACTTTACTTACAACTGAAACTGAAACTTTACTTACAACTGAATCTGAAACTTTAACTGCAACTGAGTCTGAAACTTTACTTACAACTGAGGCTGAAACTTTACTTACAACTGAATCTGAAACTTTACTTACAAGTGAGTCTGAAACTTTACTTACAACTGAGTCAGAAACTTTACTTACAACTGGGACTGAAACTTTACTTACAACTGAGCCTGAAGCTTTAACTGCAACTGGATCAGAAATTTTAACCTCACCTGAGTCTGAAACTTTAACTGCAACTGAGCCTGAAACCATCCTCACAACAGAGTCTGAAACTTTAACCACTACTGGATCGGAAACTTTACCTACAACTGAGTCTCAAACTTTACTTACAACTGAGGCTGAAACTTTTCTTACAACTGAGTCTCAAACTTTAACTGCAACTGAGTTTGAAACTATCCTCACAGCTGAGTCTCAAACTTTAACCACAACTGAGTCTGAAACTTTACTCACAACTAAGTTGGATCCTTTAACCACAACTGAGTCTGAAACTATCCTTACAACTGAGACTGCAACATTAACCACCCCTAAGCCCACAGCTATCCTCACAACTGAATTTGAAACTTCACCCACAAATGAGTTTTCAACTATCCCTATAATTGAGTATGCAACTTTATCCACAACTGAGTCTAAATCTTTAACCAGTACTGAGTTCTCAACTTTACTCACAACACAGTCTGCAAATTTAACTACAGTTGAGTCTGCAACTATCCCTACCACTGAGTCTGCAGCTTTAACCACAACTGAGGATGCAACTTTAAACACAACTGAGTCCTCAACTTTACCCACAACTAACTCCTCAACTCTAAACACAACTGAGTCCTCAACTTTAAACACAACTGAGTCATCAACTTTAAACACAACTGAGTCATCAACTTTACCCACAACTAACTCCTCAACTCTAAACACAACTGAGTCCTCAACTTTAAACACAACTGAGTCCTCAACTTTAAACACAACTGAGTCCTCAACTTTAAACACAACTGAGTCATCAACTTTACCCACAACTAACTCCTCAACTCTAAACACAACTGAGTCCTCAACTTTAAACACAACTGAGTCCTCAACTTTAAACACAACTGAGTCATCAACTTTAAACACAACTGAGTCCTCAACTTTACCCACAACTAACTCCTCAACTCTAAACACAGCTGAGTCCTCAACTTTACCCACAACTAACTCCTCAACTCTAAACACAGCTGAGTCCTCAACTTTAAACACAACTGAGTCCTCAACTTTAAACACAACTGAGTCATCAACTTTAAACACAACTGAGTCCTCAACTTTACCCACAACTAACTCCTCAACTTTAAACACAACTGAGTCCTCAACTTTAAACACAACTGAGTCCTCAACTTTACCCACAACTAACTCCTCAACTTTAAACACAACTGAGTCCTCAACTTTAAACACAACTGAGTCCTCAACTTTACCCACAACTAACTCCTCAACTTTAAACACAACTGAGTCCTCAACTTTAAACACAACTGAGTCCTCAACTTTACCCACAACTAACTCCTCAACTTTAAACACAACTGAGTCCTCAACTTTAAACACAACTGAGTCCTCAACTTTACCCACAACTAACTCCTCAACTTTAAACACAACTGAGTCCTCAACTTTAAACACAACTGAGTCCTCAACTTTAAACACAACTGAGTCCTCAACTTCAAACACAGCTGCGTCAGTAAGGTCTACCACAACTGAGTCTGCAAATTTAATGACCACTGAATCCACAGCTAGCCTCAAAACTGAGACTGCAAGTTTCACTACAGCTGAGTCCACAACTTTACCCACAACTCTACCCAAAACTGAGCTTGCAATTTTAACCACTATTCAGTCCTCAACTTCACGCATAACTGAGTCTGCAAGTTCTACCACAACTGAGTCTGCAAATTTAACCATAACTGGATCCACAACTAGCCTCAAAACGAAGTCTGCAAGTTTCACCACAGCTGGGTCTTCAGCTTTAACCACAACAGAGCCTGCGCCTTTAACCTTAATTGCATCTGCAAGTTCAACCACAACTTTACCCACAACCGGGCCCTCATTGTTAACTACTACTGGGCCCCCAATTTTATCCACAACTTTAGCCACTACTGAGTCCACAACTTTAACTTTAACCACAAGTGGTTCTGCAACTTTAACCCCAATTAAGTCTGCAAGTTCAACTATGCCTCCAACTTTAACCACAGCTTTAGCTGCTACTGAGTCCACAGCTTTAACCACAACTGAGTCCTCAACTTTAACAGTATCTAGGTCCGCAGCTTTAACCTCAACTGTGTCTGCAAGTTCAAACACAGCTGGGTTGATGACTTTCACCACAAATGAGCATTTAATTATCCCCACAAATGCGTCCACAACATTAACTTCTGCTGAGTCATCATCTTTACACGCAACTGGGACTGCAAGTTCATCAAAAATTGATTCCACAACTTTAACTACAATTGAGACCCCACCGTTAACTACTACTGGATCCCTAACTTTAACAACAGCTGAGGCCACAACTTTAGTCGCTACTAAGTCTGCAACTTTAACCACTACTCGGCTCTCAACTTTACTCACAACTGCAAGTTCATCCACAAATTTAACCACAACTGCATTCACAATCATCTCCACAACTGAGGCCACAACTTTAAACACAACTGAGTCCACAACTTTACCCACAACTAAGCCCACAACTTTAGCCACTATAAAGTCCCCAACTTTACTCACAAATGAGTCCACAAGTTCAACTACAACTGAGTCTGCAAATTTAGCCACAACTGAATCCACAACAAGCCTCAAAACTGTGTCTGCAAGTTCAACCACAAGTTTATCCACAACTGGGTCCACAACTTTACCCACAATCAAGTCTTCAGCTTTACCCACAATTCAGTCTACAAAGGAAACTGCTACTGGGCCGCCAACTTTAACCACAACTGAGTCTTCTACATTAACAGCTTCTAAGTCTGCAGCTTTAACCTCAACGGATTCCACAACTTTAACTCCGATTGAGGCCCCAACGTTAACTGCTACCAGATCCCCAGCTTTAACCACAACTTTAGCTGCTATAGCGTCTGCAACTTTAACCACTACTCAGCTCTTAAGATTACCCACAACTAAGTCCACAACTTTACCTACAATTGAGTCTGCAAGTTCAACCACAATTAAGTCTGCAAATGTAACCACAACTGAATCCATAACTGGCCTCAAAACTTTAACCCCAATTGAGTCTGCAAATTCAACCACAACTAAGTCCATAACATTATCCACAATTGGGTCCACAACTTTACCCACAATCAAGTCTTCAACTTTAACCTCAATTGAGTCCGCAAAATTAACTGCTGCTGGTCTCCCAACTTTAACTAAAACTTTAACCACAACTGAGTGCACAACTTTAGCTGCTAACAAGTCTTTAACTTTAACCACTACCCAGCTCTCAAGTTTACTCACAACTAAGTCTGCAAGTTCAACCACAACTGGGTCCACAACTTTACCCACAATCAAGTATTTAACCACAATTGGGTCTGCAACCTTAACTGCTACTGGGCCCCCAACTTTAACCACTACTTTAGCCGCTACTGAGTTCACAGCTTTAACCACTACTGAGTCTGCAACTTTAATAGCTTCTAAGTCTGCAAGTTCAAACGTAACTGGGTTTGCGACTTTCACCACAACTGGGTTTACAATTATCCCCACAAATGGGTCCACAACATTACCCACTACTGAATCCTCATCTTTAATTGCAAATGGGACTGCAAGTTCAACCAAAACTGATTCCAGAACTTTAACAGCCACTGAGTCCATAACTTTATCAGCTACTGAGTCTACAGCTTTGACCACATCTGAGTCTTCAACTTTAACTTCTACTGGGTCCAAAACTTTTACTGCTACTGAATCTACAGCTTTAACAACAACTGGTTCTGCAGTTTCAAACACAACTGCATTTGCAACTTTCATGACAAATGAGTTTACAATTATCCCCACAACTGGGTCTTCAACATTAACCACTGCTAAGTCCTCATCTTTGTTTGCAACTGAGACTGTAAGTTCAGCTTTAACCCCAGCCATAATTTTAGATGCTACAGAGTCAACAAATTTAACTGCTACTGAGTCCACATCTTTATCCACAAATGAGTCTGCAACTTTAACCACAACTGAGTCCACAGCTTTACCACTAGCTGAGTCTGCAACTTTAACTGATGCTGAATCTACAACTGAAACCACTACTGAGTCCACAGCTTTACCCACAACTGAGTCTTCAACTTTAACACTTACTGAGTCCACAGCTTTACCCACAACTGAGTCTGAAACTTTAACACTTACTGAGTCCACAGCTTTACCCACAACTGAGTCTGAAACTTTAACCGCTGAGTCCACAACTTTTACCGATACGGAATCTTCAACTTTAACCACTACCAAGTCCACAGCTTTACCCACAACTGAGTCTTCAACTTTAATGCCTACTGAGCCCACAGCTTTACCCACAACTGAGTCTCCAACTTTAACACCTACTGAGTCCATAGCTTTACCCACAACTGAGTCTGAAACTTTAACAGCTGAGTCCACAACTTTAACCGATACTGAATCTTCAACTTTAACCACTACGGAGTCCACAACTTTACACACAACTGAGTCTTCAACTTTAACACCTACTGAGTCCACAGCTTTACAAACAAGTGAGTCTGCAACTTTAACAGCTACTGCGTCCGCAACTTTAAAGTGGTTCTAATGGTAGAAGTTTTCTTTTACCTTAATGCATTCTCTGGCATAACGAAAGGGGGAAGGATCAAAGACCAAGCCTTGTTTTTTACAGGTGCATATGAGTTAAACAAGGGCTTATCCACTGCCCACTCAAATTAGAGCACCTGTGTGTTTTATCAACCCCGGTAATGAACGGAGATATTAACTCCGAGCATGGGGAGATTGTCCTCTGAACTTATTCAAAACATCACAAAAAAGAGAACCAGAAAAATGATCTGTAAAGCAGTTCATCAACGAGGACCCATTAACATATAGATTATAATTCTTTATTAGTTATCAAAAAGAGTCAAACAAGTATAAAAAGACAAACTATGTTCCAGATAACTCCTCCACATCAGAAAACAGCTACTTTCAACATATAATTAAAAATAAGACTGACGTCTTAGGGGACTTGGGTGGCCACCATACCTATTGTACACCTCTCACATTCACAGCAGCCATACACATGCAGACAAAAATTTCCCGAGACCCTTATGCGATCTGTTTTTTTGATTGTCCAGAAAAAACTCCAGTTAAAACATAGTTACGGCATCAATTGGGTATGCATAGTGGAATTATTTGCCTGCATGGAGTAGTTATAGTAGAGATGAATAAATAATCCATTAACAAATAAAAAGTTCCCGGCTGGATTTGAATGCAGTGCGGTGCCAAACCGTGTAGCCGGACAGCAAATAGTCCTTTAAGCTTCTGTTTGTCCCCGGTGTAAATATAGACAACACTGGTTACGATGTATTCATTCCCCAAAAGAAAAGATAAGAGATGTTTGAAGCTCACCCATAAGAGGTCACAGGATAATAGATTTCCTCTCCTATTGCAGACTACAGTCCGTTTCACAATCTCCTCGCTCGCTGGGAAACACTGCACTCGCGTCTGGGTTGTTTGATTCAGCCTCACAACCTACGGTGAGCAGCAGGGATCACTTCCATCAAACAGGCAGTGTTCAGGAGCTGATACGGAGCATATTGTGGAGAGCAGTATCCGGATTCAAGGGTGGTTAGTGAGTGGGGAAGGTCCTTTCAACAGATGCTTCATGCTGTGTGATTGCCGGCAGTTGAACTGGCTCACTAGCCTTCCCCCCCTCAGGGGCATGTACCCATGCGGGAGATGTCATATCTGTAAATACGTCGAGAAGACTGACATGTTCACCAACTCTGATGGCAACAAGCAATTCAAAATTAACAGTTTTATTAACTGCACAACTACACGTGTAATATACATGCTGACCTGTCCTTGTGGACTAAATTATGTTGGCAAGACCAAGAGACAGCTGAAGGTCAGAGTTGGTGAACATGTCCAGGGCATCCTCAACAAAGATGATGATAGTCCTTTAGCTTTGCACTTCTTGCAGGAACATGGGGGAGACCCCAGGGGCATGAAGTGCAAAGGTATTTACAGACTGAATTTACCATCTAGGAGGGGGGACTTTGACAGGGTCTTATACCAAAAGGAAAAAATGTGGATTTTTTATTTGAACAGTATGCAGCCTTCCGGCTTAAATAACGAATGTAACCTTTCGGTATTCTTGGAACGTTGACTGAATGTATAAATAAATAAATAAGAGAATGAGTGGTGATCCTGCATAACTACAGGACGACCCATAATATATTGTATGTTCAGTCAACGTTTCACATATAGTTTGATTCTGTCCACTGTTATCTTTTCCTAGCTCCCTGTCTTTCTAACAAAATACTATTCAGGTATCAATATAATCCTCTATCTCAGTGAATATGGGCATTCTAACAACTTGTAACCTAGAGTTGCCCTTTATCTATGGCTGAAGGCAGCTTTCTTTCCTCCCCCTGTGGAACGCACATGTCTTTTAATTAGGAGTTGCACTTATGGTGAATGACGTTATGATTGGTGATCAGGTGTTTTGGTTTTTAATTGAAGACTGTTTCTATTAGTCCAGCTATTTAAAGCATTGACCCTGACCTACTGCGCATGCTCTGAGGAAGCCTGTGACCAGGCGAAACGCGTAAGCATCGCACCACCGTGCTTGTGGTGACAGGGACCTCTGGCTGTACACATATACCTAGAACCCTCTCCATTAAATTGTGCATTGCTCAACTGCCGGCAATCACACAGCATGAAGCATCTGTTGAAAGGACCTTCCCCACTCACTAACCACCCTTGAATCCGGATACTGCTCTCCACAATATGCTCCATATCAGCTCCTGAACACTGCCTGTTTGATGGAAGTGATCCCTGCTGCTCACCGTAGGTTGTGAGGCTGAATCAAACAACCCAGACGCGAGTGCAGTGTTTCCCAGCGAGCGAGGAGATTGTGAAACGGACTGTAGTCTGCAATAGGAGAGGAAATCTATTATCCTGTGACCTCTTATGGGTGAGCTTCAAACATCTCTTATCTTTTCTTTTGGGGAATGAATACATCGTAACCAGTGTTGTCTATATTTACACCGGGGACAAACAGAAGCTTAAAGGACTATTTGCTGTCCGGCTACACGGTTTGGCACCGCACTGCATTCAAATCCAGCCGGGAACTTTTTATTTGTTAATGGATTATTTATTCATCTCTACTATAACTACTCCATGCAGGCAAATAATTCCACTATGCATACCCAATTGATGCCGTAACTATGTTTTAACTGGAGTTTTTTCTGGACAATCAAAAAAACAGATCGCATAAGGGTCTCGGGAAATTTTTGTCTGCATGTGTATGGCTGCTGTGAATGTGAGAGGTGTACAATAGGTATGGTGGCCACCCAAGTCCCCTAAGACGTCAGTCTTATTTTTAATTATATGTTGAAAGTAGCTGTTTTCTGATGTGGAGGAGTTATCTGGAACATAGTTTGTCTTTTTATACTTGTTTGACTCTTTTTGATAACTAATAAAGAATTATAATCTATATGTTAATGGGTCCTCGTTGATGAACTGCTTTACAGATCATTTTTCTGGTTCTCTTTTTTGTGAGGTCTTAATGCATTCTCTGCATTAAGATAAAAAAAAATCCTGTGTGCATCTCCCCCCCAGCTCCCCTTTATACTTACCAGTAGTGGCTGGTGGTATTTTTTTGGGGGGGCATATAACCCCTTGGTTGGTCGCCAGGCTGCCACTGATACTTACCTGAGCCTGATCTCGATCCAGCACTGTGCCAGAGAGCAGCGGCTCTCTTGGCTCTGTAGGAAAGATCATCCACACTCTGGTTGTTGCTCTTAAAAAAATCTTAATTTTATTGAAAAGCCATAGTGCACAAACACAGATAAACACAGTTGACGTGTTTCAGCCTATAAGGCCTTAGTCATAACTAAATTAAGATTTTTTTTTTTAAGAGCAGCAACCAGAGTGTGGATCATCTTTCCTACATTACTCTACTAAGCCAACGACTTTGGATCGAGCACCCGGGACCTCTGCTATCTATATGTTGTATGGGTAGTAGAACTGACTTTTCTGTTTATCTCTTGGCTCTCTCTCCCCTCACTGGAGATGGCAGCAGTGGGAGCCATTGGCGTATGGAGCCAAGCGGACAGGTAACAGGATGCGTAGTCAAACAAGTCAGATCAGCGACAGACAGTCAGGTACAGGCATGGACAGCAGGCAGGGGAATGGTCAGGGTACAGGCAGATGAGCAAAAGGCAAGCAAAACCCAAGCAGAAGGTGCCGCCCCCCCAAGCTATTCACAAAAAGAAAAGGTCACTTTAACCACTTCAGCCCTGGAAGAATTTACCCCCTTCCTGACCACAGCACTTTTTGCGATTTGGCACTGTGTCGATTTAACTGACAAATGCACGGTCGTGCGACGTTGCACCCAAACAAAATTGACGTCCACCCACAATGCGGCGTCTTAAAGGGGATGTACCTGTACGCCCATTTGCGCAGCTGTGCCATTGTGCAGACGTATATCGTTGTGCACTGGTCAGAAAGCGGTTAAGAGTGTCCGGGCGCCAGACACACAGCGGTCTATGGGAAGCCTCCCAGCTTGCAATCATCTGATTGCAAGCTGGAAAGCCGATCTGCCCGTATTTAGGGCGTGTTCAGTGTAGCCTATATCTGCAGTGCATTCCGTGGTGTACTGTTTCTAATGTACTTCAGTCAGTGTACACAGTATCTAATACAGTGCAGCTGTTGTACAGTTGCTAATACACTTCTGGTGGTGTACACAGTATCTAATACAGTGTAGTGTGGTGTTGCAAAACAAAAAATACATCATGTCCGGAAGGCCACCAAGGAGAGGCAGACACTCACAGGCCACTAAAAAGAGAGCAAGCAGGCTCTGTGTCTACAGTCAACAGTGCTGGTTGTGGACATGGTGCATCCTCTGCAGGTGGCTGTGGGGCACGCTTGTTCTTTTTTTTTGCTGCTGGCCATGCTATTGAGCCAGAATATGCAGAAGAGTTGGTGAAGTTGATAACAAAGCCGTCCTCATCCTCCTCATCCTCTGTCACCCAAGCTCAGAGTAGTTTTCCTTCCTATGCAGCTGTCAAAGCGGCCTATTCCACCGGCTCCTTGTCCACAGTCACTCCTTCTGTAGCCCCACCATCATGCGTGGAAGAGTCCCCAGAGTTATTTGACCACAGTGTGGGTTATATGCTGCTGGAGGATGTGCAGTGATTTGAAGGCTCCCATGTTGGTTCCCAAGTTGAGGAAGGGAGTAACATGAGCCTAGAGAGAGGGGGTGCCATAGATGGACAAGAAACTGGCAGTCATGTTTCACAGCAGAGCCCATTCCTGTGCCCAACAAGAGTAACTGTAAGGGGTTACGGTGTTGTGGCACCACCACCACCCAAGGCCCAATTTTTCTGCCCCTGTTTAACAGGGGCATGTAATTAAAATTTTTGATATAATATTTCACAGCAGGGCCCATTCCTGCGCCCAACAAGAGTATCTGTGAGGGGTTACAGTGTTCTGGTACCACCAACATCTAAGGCCCAATTTTCTGCAGAGTATATAGGGCAGGCCATATAGTATATATACTGCTGTTCAGAGTATATAGTGCCTGGGGGACGCCCACGCCATTTTTTGAAAAATTTGGATTTTCGGGGGGACATTCACACCATTTTTTTTGGTATTTTTGGTATTTTTATCTATATTGCCGGGATCCGACAGTTCATTACAGCCGCGAGCAGTATTAAATGACATTTTTTCCTTTAGAAATGTAATTTTGTCGTGGCACTGTTATAAACACGGGAAAGATGTGCTACTTTACAGGCATACTAAGGACACCTCCCCCCAGGCACGATATTTAAAGGAATATTTAATTTTTATTGTTTCACTTTAAGCATTATTAAAATCACTGCTCCCGAAAAAACGTCCGTTTTGGGTCCCCAAACACTTTTTATGACAATAGCTTGCATATGAGCCTTTAAAATGAGCACTTTTGATTGTTCACATTCGCATTTTCGAACAAATTTTTTGCCTGTTCGCATGTTCTGCTGCGAACCGAACTGGGGGGGGGGGTGTTCGGCTCATTCCTAATGGTGATCTATAGACAGTTGGGTAGTCTGCTATAAAGATTATGTTTTTCCATTATCACTGTACGTCTTTTATTTTACAGGCTCCGTTGCAGTGAAGGCCTACATGCGGAGTTCAAGCCCTGCAGATAAAAATATAATGAACGCATTTGTACAACAGGTAATTTGGCTTAAAACAGATCCTAAGATATCAAGCTGCCTCCATGACAATATTTCTGAAACATCTTAACCACTTGAGCCCCGGACCTTTATGCTGCCTAAGGACCAGAGGTCTTTTTCCAATTTGGCACTGCGTCGCTTTAACTGCTAATTGCGCGGTCATGCAATGCTGTACCCAAACGAAATTTGCGTCCTTTTCTTCCCACAAATAGAGCTTTCTTTTGATGGTATTTGATCACCTCTGCCGTTTTTATTTTTTGCGCTATAAACGGAAAAAGACCGAAAATTTTGAAAAAAAATGATATTTTCTACTTTTTGTTATAAAAAAAATCCAATAAACTCAATTTTAGTCATACATTTAGGCCAAAATGTATTCGGCCACATGTCTTTGGTAAAAAAAAAGTTAATAAGCGTATATTTATTGGTTTGCGCAAAAGTTATAGCGTCTACAAACTAGGGTACATTTTCTGGAATTTACACAGCTTTTAGTTTATGACTGCCTATGTCATTTCATGAGGTGCTAAAATGGCAGGGCAGTACAAAACCCCCCCCAAATGACCCCATTTTGGAAAGTAGACACCCCAAGGAAATTGCTGAGAGGCATGTTGAACCCATTGAATATTTATTTTTTTTGTCCCAAGTGATTGAATAATGACAAAAAAAAAAAAAAATATTTACAAAAAGTTGTCACTAAATGATATATTGCTCACACAGGCCATGGGCCTATGTGGAATTGCACCCCAAAATACATTCAGCTGCTTCTCCTGAGTATGGGGATACCACATGTGTGGGACTTTTTGGGAGCCTAGCCACGTACGGGGCCCCGAAAACCAATCACCGCCTTCAGGATTTCTAAGGGCATAAATTTTTGATTTCATTCCTCACTACCTATCACAGTTTTGAAGGCCATAAAATGCCAAGATGGCCCTGGCACATGTTTTAGAGGATGCCAGGACAGGGGAACGCTGTTGCACACATTCTGGAGTTGTAAGGCCCTGGATACCATATGGCACAAGACTATGTCTCTCATATCACTTGTCTCGGGTATCTCGATTACACTAACCTCTCCAATGTGTCTGCTTTTCGCAGAACTCCCAGAGGTCCCCATCCCATTACAGAAATTATTTCACACTCTTTTTAGTGCTATTCAATGGGCAATAGCCTTGAACTGGAAAAGTCCCCAAGTGCCTTGGTCGCAGGTGATCTCACGTATGGAGTCCATCAGGACTATGGAATTGGTGCACCATACTCTCCTGGACTCCATGCACATTTTTGATCGTAAATGGAACATTTGGACGGCTCACCTGCTAAGTGATAGACTAAATGATCCTTCTGCCCCAATAACCGACTCACAATAAATGCGTCTACGTTCCCAAAAGATGGAATCAGAATGAGAATGTACCTCTAATAGCGACATAGCCTCCTGATTTCAGGTATAGGATCTCACAACACCCTCATGGATTGATGGCTATGATAATATGTATGGGATGCACATTTATCACAATATTGTGTTTCTATTTCTTTTCCCTTTTCTTTCTCTTTTTTTGTATGGTTTCTCTCATTATGTTTCTTATTGCTTTGATTTATTGGGTGCTCTATGATTGAATTGTACAATGAGATATATTTTGCTAGTATTATATTGTTGAGCTGTTACTGATTATATTACCATTATACCTCATGTACCCTCAACACTTGTTCACCCAGATACTATATTTTTCTGCAATAAAAACGTTTGTAAACAAAAAAATGCCAAGATGGCACAAAACCCCCCCAAATGACCCCATTTTGGAAAGTAGACACCCCAAACTATTTGCTGAGAGGCATGTTGAGTCCATGGAATATTTTATATTTTGACACAAGTTGCGGGAAAGTAACACTTTTTTTTTTTTTTTTTGCACAAAGTTGTCACTAAATGATATATTGCTCAAACATGCCATGGGCATATGTGGAATTACACCCCAAAATACATTCTGCTGCTTCTCCTGAGTACGGGGATACCACATGTTTAGGACTTTTTGGGAGCCTAGCCGCGTACGGGGCCCCGAAAACCAATCACCGCCTTCAGGATTTCTAAGGGCATAAATTTTTGATTTCATTCCTCACTACCTATCACAGTTTTGAAGGCCATAAAATGCCCAGATGGCACAAAACCCCCCCAAATGACCCCATTTTGGAAAGTAGACACTCCAAGCTATTTGCTGAGAGGCATGTTGAGTCCATGGAATACTTTCTTTTTTGACACAAGTTGCGGGAAAGTGACAATTTTTTTTTTTTTTGCACAAAGTTGTCACTAAATGATATATTTCTCACACAGGCCATGGGCATATGTGGAATTGCACCCCAAAATACATTTAGCTGCTTCTCCTGAGTATGGGGATACCACATGTGTGGGACTTTTTGGGAGCTTAGCCGCATACGGGGCCCCGAAAACCAAGCACCGCCTTCAGGATTTCTAAGGGCATAATGTTGTGATTTGACTCCTCACTACCTATCACAGTTTTGAAGGCCATAAAATGCCAAGATGGCACAAAACCCCCCCAAATGACCCCATTTTGGAAAGTAGACACCCCAAGGTAATTGCTGAGAGGCATGTTGAGTCCATGGAATATTTTATTTTTTGACACAAGTTGCGGGAAAGTGACAATTTTTTTTTTTTTTTTTGCACAAAGTTGTCACTAAATGATATATTGCTCAAACATGCCATGGGCATATGTGGAATTACACCCCAAAATATATTCTGCTGCTTCTCCTGAGTATGGGGATACCACATGTGTGAGACTTTTTGGGAGCCTAGCCGCATACGGGGCCCCGAAAACCAAGCACCGGCTTCAGGATTTCTAAGGGCGTTAAGTTGTGATTCCACTCCTCACTACCTATCACAGTTTTGAAGGCCATAAAATGCCAAGATGGCAAAAACCCCCCCCAAATGACCCCATTTTGGAAAGTAGACACCCCAAGCTATTTGCTGAGAGGCATGGTGCGTATTTTGCAGCTCTCATTTGTTTTTGAAAATGAAGAAAGACAAGAAAAATGTATTTTTTTTTCTTTTTTCAATTTTCGAAAGTTTGTGACAAAAAGTGAGGTCTGCAAAATACTCACTATACCTCTCAGCAAATAGCTTGGGGTGTCTATTTTCCAAAATGTGGTCATTTGGGGGGGGGGGGGGGTTGTGCCATCTGGGCATTCCATGGCCTCCGAAACTGTGCTAGGCAGTGAAGAGTGAAATCAAAAATTTACGCCCTTAGAAAGCCTGAAGGCGGGGCTTGGTTTTCGGGGTCCCGTGCGCGGCTAGGCTCCCAAAAAGTCCCACACATGTGGTATCCCCATACTCAGGAGAAGCAACAGAATGTATTTTGGGGTATAATTTCACATATTCCCATGGCATGTTTGAGCAATATATCATTTAGTGACATCTTTGTGCAAAAAAAAAAAAAAAAAAAAAAAGATTTGTCTCTTTCCCGCAACTTGTGTCACAATATAAAATATTCCATGGACTCGACATGCCTCTCAGCAAATAGCTTGGGGTGTCTACTTTCCAAAATGGGGTCATTTGGGGGGGGTTTGAACTGTCCTGGCATTTTATGCACAACATTTAGAAGCTTATGTCACACATCACCCACTCTTCTAACCACTTGAAGACAAAGCCCTTTCTGACACTTTTTGATTACATGAAAAAAATAATTTTTTTTTGCAAGAAAATTACTTTGAACCCCCAAACATTATATATTTTTTTTAAAGCAAATGCCCTACAGATTAAAATGGTGGGTGTTTCATATTTTTTTTTTCACACAGTATTTGCGCAGCGATTTTTCAAACGCATTTTTTGGGGAAAAAACACACTTTTTTAAATTTTAATGCACTAAAACACACTATATTGCCCAAATGTTTGATGAAATAAAAAAGATGATCTTAGGCCGAGTACATGGATACCAAACATGACATGCTTTAAAATTGCGCACAAACGCGCAGCGGCGACAAAATAAATACATTTTTAAAAGCCTTTAAAAGCCTTTACAGGTTACCACTTTAGATTTACAGAGGAGGTCTACTGCTAAAATTACTGCCCTCGTTCTGTCCTTCGCGGTGATACCTCACATGCATGGTGCAATTGCTGTTTACATTTGACGCCAGACCGACGCTTGCGTTCGCCTTTGCGCGAGAGCAGGGGGGGACAGGGGTGCTTTTTTTTTTTTTTTTTTTTTTCTTTATTATTTTTTTGCTTTTTTATCTTATTTTTAAACTGTTCCTTTCATTTTTATTTTTTTTTAATTAATTTTATTGTTATCTCAGGGAATGTAAATATCCCCTATGATAGCAATAGGTAGTGACAGGTACTCTTTTTTTTAAAAATTGGGCTCTATTAGACCCTAGATCTCTCCTCTGCCCTCAAAGCATCTGACCACACCAAGATCGGTGTGATAAAATGCTTTCCCAATTTCCCAATGGCGCTGTTTACATTCGGCGAAATCTAAGTCATGAAATGCTCGTAGCTTCCGGTTTCTTAGGCCATAGAGATGTTTGGAGCCATTCTGGTCTCTGATCAGCTCTATGGTCAGCTGGCTGAATCACCGGCTGCATTTTCAGGTTCCCTGTTGGGACAGGAAAGCCAGAGAAAAACATGGAAGACGGTGGGGGAGGGGGGGGCATTCCCTCCCACTGCTTGCAAAAGCAGTCTAGAGGCTAATTAGCTGCTAGGATTGCTTTTACATGAAAGCCGACCGCTGGCTGAAAAGAATGATACCAAGATGATACCTAAACCTGCAGGCATCATTCTGGTATAACCACTCAAAGTCCAGCAACATACCAGTACGTTGCTGGTCCTTGTTAGGCATATATTGTAAACTTTTTTTTCATGCAGCCTGTGGGCTGAACGAAAAAAAGATATTGATCGGTGGGTATGCCCACCATTAGAATACCTCCCTTCATCCACCCACTTCTAATGATGGGCATACATGCACCATTTATATATGCCGAAGCATGGGGGCATCCTCCCGCAAAAGGCAGGAGCAAATTGCTCCTCCACCCACTGCTGCCCCCACGCTTCGGCATATATGCTGAAGTATGTAACTGTGGTGGTGAAATCACCTCCGACAGCGCTGGAGTCACGGCTTTATATATCGTGGGAGCAAACGCTGTTGCTGTCAAGATAAATAAATCCGCGCTGCAACTGAATGGCGTACCTGCTAAGCAAATGATGGTTAACAATAAAACAAAGTAATATTACAGTATAACAGTAAGACTTACCATACCTGCAAAGCAAATACAAAAAAAAAACATAGTAAAAAATAAAACATTTAACGCAACCTGTGCCTAAAATATATATATGCCGAAGCATGGGGGCATCCTCCCGCAAAAGGCAGGAGCAAATTGCTCCTCCACCCACTGCTGCCCCCACGCTTCGGCATATATGCTGAAGTATGTAACTGTGGTGGTGAAATCACCTCCGACAGCGTTGGAGTCACGGCTTTATATATCGTGGGAGCAAACGCTGTTGCTGTGAAGATAAATAAATCCGCGCTGCAACTGAATGGCGTACCTGCTAAGCAAATGATGGTTAACAATAAAACACAGTAAACGGTAAAGTATGAAAAATCTGAAAAGGAAACATGGTAAAACATAATAACAATAAAACATTGCAGAATAGAATAGAGTAAAAAAGAGAAGAACAATAGAGAGAGAATAGAGAGAGAGAGAACAATAAAACAACAACTATTTTTGTTTTTTTTATTTTATATTTTTTTTTGTGTTTTTATTTTTTTTAATTTTTTTTTATTTTATTTTTTTACACTTTTTTTTAGTAACTTTTAACTTTTGTAACTTTTGTTCCAGGTTTGGGTCTCTCAACATGCAATGGCATCTTGGGAGACCCTGTGTTAGTGTGCCTAGTCTGTGCAGTGCTGAACCCTACGCTAATACTCAACTAATGTATGGTAGCGTTCAAAGCATTCACCCATGCAAAGACCAGGATTGCCAGGACAGGAGGGACAATAAGACCGGGTGTCACGCCTAAATCCGCGCTTGCTGCAGACACGACATCTTTTTTGGGGGGCTCGTTGGGTAGGGGTACTCGGGATGGCATAAAGAAAATGCCGCTCATGCAGCCGGCTTACTGCATTTGGTTGAGGAAGGTAAGGTAGAGCACCGTCTGGAAACAGAAGGGCTCTGACGATCTCTTCCTGGAATTTAAGGAAGGATCCAGTCTGTCCTGAAGCTCTGTATAGCACATGAGCATTCAGCAAAGCCAATTGAAATAAGTATACAGACACTTTTTTGTACCAGCGTCTGGCCTTACGGGCAACTAAGTACGGCGCCAACAACTGGTCGTTGAGGTCCACCCCTCCCATATTAAGGTTGTATTCGTGGACACAGAGGGGTTTCTCCACAACACCAGTCGCCGTAGAAATTTGGGTCATCGTGTCTGCATGAAGGCAGGTGAGAACGAAAACATTCTTCTTATCCCTCCACTTCATAGCGAGCAAATTATTATACTTCAAGCAGGCTCTCTCCCCCAGCCTAAGACGGGAATCTACAAGCCGCTGGGGAAAGCCCCGGCGATTAGGTCGCACGGTGCCACATGCTCCAATCTGCTGATCAAACAAGTGACTAAAAAGTGGCACGCTCGTATAATAATTGTCCACGTACAAGTGGTACCCCTTTCCGAATAAGGGTGACACCAAGTCCCACACTATCTTGCCAGCGCTTCCTATGTAGTCAGGGCAGTTTGTCGGCTCTACGTGACTATCTTTGCCCTCGTAAACCATAAATCTACATGTATAGCCTGTGGCCCTGTCACAGAGCTTATACATCTTGACCCCGTATCTGGCACGCTTGCTGGGAAGGTACTGTTTGAATGACAAGCGGCCAGAAAACTTAATCAGGGACTCATCAACGCAGACAACTTGATGGGGGGTAAACAAGTCTGCAAAACGTTGGTTGAAGTGGTTTACGAGGGGCCGAATTTTGTAGAGCCGATCGTATGCAGGGTCTCCACGAGGACGACAGAGTTCATTGTCGTTGAAGTGCATGAACCGCAAAATCTGCTCGTATCGTGCCCTGGCCATGGAAGCAGAGAACAAGGGTGAATGGTAAATTGGGTCAGTGGACCAATATGACCGCAACTTACTCTTTTTATTCAACCCCATGAGGAGGGAAAGGCCCAGAAAGGTCTTAAATTCGGAGACCGTAATTGGTCTCCAATCTCTGGCAAGGGAGGACTGGGGATTAGCGGCGATGTGTTGACCAGCGTACAAATTGCTTTGGTCCACAATAGATCTATAGAGATCTTCGGTGAAAAACAGTGAATAAAAATCCAGTGGCATAAAGTCAACTGTTTCCACCTGAATTCCGGGTTGGCCAGTGAAAGGGGGAAGTACGGGTGCTGCAGAAGTGGAAGGTTCCCAATTCGGATTGGCCAATGCAGCAGGAAGGGCACTATGGGCACGACGGGCCTGTCTTTGTCTTCTTGGTGGCAGCGGGACACTACTACTGCTTGCCACCTCGCCAGCTTGAACTGCACTTATGGGACTCGCCACGTCACCACGTGATACTGCAGTGCTGGATGTACGACCAGGGTGTACTAGGCCGCTGGTGCTTGCCAGTTCACCAGAAGGAATAGCGGCGCTAGTACTGCTCTGCTCCATACGAGAGTCCTGCGGTTCTTGCACTTCAAGGACAGCATAAGTTCGGGGTCTGGTACGCCTGACCCTAGCAGGGACCACAACTCTGTCGTCAGAGCTATCTGTCATGGAGCCGCTGTCCTCTACAGGTTCGTATTCTGAGCCTGAACTTGACAGATGAGTGACTTCCTCTTCACTATCTGTCATACTCAGAATCCTGTAGGCCTCTTCACTAGTGTACCTTCTATTTGCCATTTTGGGCTCTAAATTTAGGGGTACACTAGTGAGACTCACAGGCAAAAAAGCTCCTGACTGTTGGCGACTGTATCAAAACGCTACCAAAAAACTGTTAGCGATCGCAAGGATCAGGCCTGACTCTGCGACCGCTGCAGTTATGTGTGCTTAGTGTTTTGTAAGTGACAGTTATCGATCGATACTGCACTTGGGTGGGCTGGGCAGGGCTGGGCCGAGGAGCAAAACGCAGGTGCTAGCAGGTATCTGGGCTGATCCCGCTAACACTGCGTTTCAGGGAACCCTAAACTGCTGGGGAGTATAGATCTGATCGGATCAGATATCGATCCGCTCAGATACTATAGCTAAGGGAGGTGTATGCTGCGTGCACGGGTTTTAGCTGTACTGGCGCTAACCTGACGCTGCCTGGGGCGACGCAGACCTTATCTGATCCTAAAAACTTAACTTCTATCACCGCCGGGCAATTAGGGGGTTAAACCTTTATAGGGTAATAAACGGCGGGTGCCCTAAAACTATAATAAACTGTAATAAACTGTAATAAACTACAAAAAACAAACTAGCTAACCAGCGTCACCCGTAACACTTATACGGTGATCGCTGGTGAAAGGGTTAACTAGGGGGCAATCAGGGGGTTAAAACCTTTAGCAGGTAGTATATGGGGGTCCCTGTCGCTATAAAACACTGACAGCGAACCTATATACTTACCTCCCTAACTAGCGTCACCTGTGTCACTAATACAGCGATCAGAAAAACGATCGCTTAGCGACACTGGTGACGGGGGGTAATCAAGGGGTTAACATTTATTAGGGGGGGTTAGGGGGGTACCCTGGACCTAAGGGGGGGTACCCTAGACCTAAAGGGGGCTAACCTAACTGCCCTAAAACTTTTAACTGACACAAATTGACACCAATGCAAAAAAAAAAAAAAATGCTATTGGTGTCAGAGTGACAGGGGGTACAGGGGGGTGATCAGGGGGTGATCGGGGGGTGATGGGGGGTGACAAGTGTGCCTGGCGTGTTCTACTGAATGTGTAGTGTTGTGCAGACTTACTTGATGTCTTCTCTCCTCGGCGCGGCGACGAAAAGACCGGCTCGAGGAGAGATGACATCACTTCCTTTCCCTCTGTTTACATTACAGAGGGAAAGGAAGCATTTTCATTCGCCGGGAGCGATCGGGAGGGGGTGGCCAACAATGGATGGCCTCCCCCTGACCTTTCATCGCCCGGGAAGAAATGGCGACCGCCTCGGGCACCGGGGGGGGGACCGATCGGACCCCCCACCCGCGGAAGGCAAATCACGTACACTGTACGTGATTTTGCCTGTCCGTGCCACCTTGCCGACGTACATCGGCGTGAGGCGGTCGTCAAGTGGTTAAACAGGGCTTGGTATCTGGCGGTCAAAAAACAAAAACAAATTCTCGGCTCAATTACTAGCCAGCCTGCAACAAACCGAATAGTCCTGTCTAACAGAAACCACATAATGGCAACTGGTGTACTGCAGCCCTAACTCTATAATTTGAAAGTCTCCAAAGTTGGAGCACATATAAAATAATGGCTAGATTAAGGGCAGGTATGCCTGAAGGGAGCCCACACCTCCTCAAAGGTACAGGGACAACCAAGCAATAGCACAATGGCAGCAAAGGTATCTAGTGGGTCTCCTCACCAATTCACAACAGTACAAACAAATGGCAACCACCCCAACCTTTAACTAGCCTTTACAGCAAGGAACACATTGAAGGGCAACGCATGTAAAAAAACATTTGTTTGTATACATGGTATCTGGAGGCACTGGTTTAGGCCTGTCCCCATCATCTCAGATAACTACCTGCAAATGACTTTCCTATCTTCTACCATGTGTGTCCAGCCTTTCCATTCAGCTGCTATTCTCTAATCATAGACAACTTGTATCTCAAGGTCCTCTGTGATTATTAAAGGACAGCTCAGAAGAGGAAAGCTTGCCATAGACTAATCAAAAATCAGCTGGTTCTGCAGGGACCAACTGAATTTTGGTCAGTGTGTAGCCACCCCTATTCAAACAGAAGGAGTTGAATAGAGCAACATGAGAAGCGGGAGGGTAGGTCTTAATATCAGAGGAGATGGGCTATCAGGAGAATCTGTTATTTTGTCCTAAGTAGGTGAAGTGTGAATTTACTTGTTATTATAGTATTTGTACTCTTAATTGATTCAGCATTTGTATGCCTTTGATGTTTACAGGAATTATTTATTTTGCAGACATGTTTAAATCTCTTCAACGTGTTTCAGACTGCAGACTTCACCCTGACCTATGGAAAGGACAGGATCTCAGTGCATTGCTCTTCAGTCCTCCTTCCCAGCTCATAGGAATCATAAAAGAATAAACTTTCATGGGATCCTAAGGAATATTTCATTCATTGAACTATAGGGTTCAGGTTTTCTGCCGCCATGGGCTCATGGTGAATCCGGGGGATACCTACAGTTGGTAGGAATAGATAAACCAGCTTTCTTTTTAATTAAAGGTTGGGCTAACAGTAGGGAGAGCTGACAATTCTGTGGGGGGAGAGCTACTGTTTTTTTGTTTTTTTTCTTATTAGCTTTAAATGTTGGCATTGGTGCATGCCCCCATGGCGGTGCCTGGAGTTGTTTGACAAAAGATTTCTTATTGGCCTTACAAATGGCCAGAAATTAAAGCGGAGTTCCACCTAAGGATGGAACTTCCGCTTTAAGTGCAGATGACCCTCTGACATGCCACATTTGGCATGTCATTTTTTTGGGGGAGGAGCGGGTACCCTGTTTTTATGGACACCCAGCTCCCATTTCCTCCCCTGGCTCTGTGGCGCTGGAAGGAAGTTCACCTTTCCCCCCTCCCTCCCTGCAATCTTCTGGGACACGTCACAGGTCCCAGAAGATTGCCCGGCCATTCACAGCGTGTAGTGTGGCTCGTGCATACGCAGTGCGTGCCAGGCTGTGAAGCCACAGCTAGGTGCCCACAGTTAGAATGCCGGAGCCTCAGAGAGGAGGGGGAGAGGAGCGAGGCTTCCTGCACCCGCATCGCTGGACCGTGGGACAGGTGGGTGTTCAATGGTGTTCGCAACAAAGTTTGCAATCTTTGAACTTCAAGCAAGATTCGTAAAACTCCTACATCTTCATTGAATGATGGTATCTCATTGTATTCCTTGGTTTATCTAGATAATTTAAGGCACATTTTTGGAGATACATGTACTGAAAATCAACAAAATAAAGCACTGCAAAGCATGGCCGGGTTCCAAGACTTCTGCTGTACTTCTGCTATTCTCAGATGCCTGGAGTCAATAAGATAAGCAGGATGAACTATTACTGTCTCCCTCTAAGTTTTTCTCTCAAGGATCTAAATAGCTTTACAGAAAAGCAGCTGGAATCTGAACTCTAAACAAGTCTACCATATGCTAAAGACTTGGCTGTATAAATAAGTGCAAAAATAATTAATTTTATATTGAGAAACTACAGTAAATGATGAACGTGAAAATGTTCTACACACCATTCAAGGATGTGTGTGTAAATTGTATAATTGTAATAGTTTATCAATAAATGGTTCAAAGAGCATATTACCAATTTTCTGCTAATTGTGTCCCCCTTGAGGATATTTCCCATTGCATTAAGTAGTATCAAAGGGGTGAAAGGAGTATTGTGGAGAATTTCTATGTATATATACACTGGTATTAAAAAGTAAGTACAGCCCAAGGAAATGTTTGTCTTTTTCAACATTTAAACACATAATTTCAGAAAAAGGAAATATACTTTAACAAATGACACATAACATTGACATGGTGTATTTCTTTCTCATTGTCTAAAAGGAATATAAAGGCAGATTCATCGGGTGGAAAAAGTAAGAACACCTCTGCATTTATCACCACTTCAAATCCATGAAACATTGAACCTTGGGGCACACCTCTAATAACACTCAACCATAAGGTGCACCACTAATAACACTGAATCTTGGGGTACACCACTAAAAACACTGAACCTTGGAGTACACCACTAATAACACTGTGCCTTGAGATACACTACTAAAAACACTGGACCTTTAGGGGAGCATCACTAATAACACTGAACCTTGGGGTACACCACAAATAACACTGAACCTTGGAATACACCACAAGTAACACTAAACCTTGGGTGCACCACTAATAACACTGGACCTTGGGATGCACCACTAATAACACTGGACCTTGGGGTGCACCACTGATAACACTGAACCTTGGGGTACACCACTGAT
This sequence comes from Lithobates septentrionalis, assembly GCA_037952835.1. NCBI lineage: Eukaryota > Metazoa > Chordata > Amphibia > Anura > Ranidae > Lithobates > Lithobates septentrionalis. The sequence continues at coordinate 565,546 of JBBDGP010001663.1, read as the reverse complement.
AACACTGAACTTTGGGGCACACTACTAATAACACTGAACCTTGGGGCACACTACTAATAACACTGAACCTTGGGGTACACCACTGATAACACTGGACCTTGGGGTACACCACTAATAACACTGAACCTTGGGGCACACCACTAATAACACTGAACCTTGGGGTACACCACTGATAACACTGGACCTTGGGGTGCACCACTAATAACACTGAACCTTGGGATACACCACTAATAACACTGAAACTTGGGATGCACCACAAATAACACTGAACCTTGGGATACACCACAAATAACACTGAACCTTAGGGTACACCACTGATAACACTGGACCTTGGGGTGCACCACTAATAACACTGAACCTTGGGATACACCACAAAGAACACTGAACCTTGGGGTACACCACTAGTAACACTGAACCTTGGGGTACACCACTAATAACACTGAACCTTGGGATACACCACAAATAACACTGAACCTTGGGGTGCACCACTGATAACACTGAACCTTGTGATACATCACTAATAACACTGAACCTTGGGATACACCACAAATAACACTGAACCTTGTGATACAGCACTAATAACACTGAACCTTGTGATACAGCACTAATAACACTGAACCTTGAGGTACACCACTAATAACACTGAACCTTGGGATACATCACTAATAACACTGAACCTCGGGGTACACCGCTAAAAACACTAAACCTTGGAGTACACCATTAATAACACTGAACCTTGGGGTACACCACTGATAACACTGAACCTTGGGGTACACCACTAATAACACTGAACCTTGGGATACGCCACAAATAACACTAAACCTTGGGGTGCACCACTGATAACACTGAACCTTGTGATACAGCACTAATAACACTGAACCTTGAGGTACACCACTAATAACACTGAACCTAGGGATACATCACTAATAACACTAAACCTCGGGGTACACCGCTAAAAACACTAAGCCTTGGAGTACACCATTAATAACACTGAACCTTGGGGTACACCACTGATAACACTGGACTTTGGGGTGCACCACTTATAACACTGAACCTTGGGATACACCACTAATAACACTGAACCTTGGGATACACCACAAATAACACTGAACCTTGGGGTACACCACTAATAACACTGAACCTTGGGATACACCACAAATAGCACTGAACCTTGAGATACACCACTAATAACACTGATCCTTGGGATACACCACAAATAACACTGAACCTTGAGATACACCACTAATAACACTGATCCTTGGGATACACCACTAATAACACTGGACCTTGGGGTACACCGCTAATAACACTGAACCTTGGGATATGCTACTGATAACACTGGACCTTGGGGTGCACCACTAATAACACTGAACCTTGGGATACACCACTAATAACACTGAATCTTGAGGTACACCACTAATAACACTGAACCTTGGGATACACCACTAATAACACTGAGCCTTGGGATACGCTACTAATAACACTGAACCTTGGGGTAAACTAATAACACTGAACCTTGGGATACACCACTAATAACACTGAATCTTGAGGTATACCACTAATAACACTGAACCTTGGGATACACCACTAATAACACTGAGCCTTGGGATACACCACTAATAACACTGAATCTTGAGGTACACCACTAATAACACTGAACCTTGGGATACACCACTAATAACACTGAACCTTGGGATGCGCTACTAATAACACTGAACCTTGGGGTACACCACTGATAACACTGGACATTGGGGTGCACAACTAATAACACTGAACCTTGGGGTACACCACTGATAACACTGGACATTGGGGTGCACCACTAATAACACTGAATCTTGGGATGCGCTACTAATAACACTGAACCTTGGGATATGCTACTAATAACACTGAACCTTGGGGTACACCATTGATAACACTGGACCTTGGGGTGCACCACTAATAACACTGAACCTTGGGATATACCACTAATAACACTGAACCTTTGGATACACCACTATCAACACTGGACCTTGCCGTACACCGCTAATAACACTGAACCTTGGTGTACACCACTAATACCTGACCTGAACATAGTAGCAGTTTCCTTTGTTTTCTTCAACACCCAATCAGTCTTTCTGTCCATGGAATCTTTCAGAGCAGCGGTTGCCCATTGCCCGCAGATGGGCTTCAGCCTCCTTCCTCTTGGACCTCCAGACAGCTGTAAATCTCTTAAAGCGGAGTTCCACACAAAAATGGAACTTCCGCTTTTCGGAACCCTCCCCCCCTCCGGTGTCACATTTGGCACCTTTCAGGGGGGAGGGGGGTGCAGATACCTGTCAAAGACAGGTATTTGCACCCACTTCCGGCATAGACTCCCATGGGAGTCTATGCCTCTTCCCGTCCCGACCGCGCTGTCTGCTGGGAACACACAGCTCCCAGCAGAGAGCGGGGACCACTAGGGACGCGCAGCGCGACTCGCGCATGCGCAGTAGGGAACCGGGAAGTGAAGCCGCAACGCTTCACTTCCTGATTCCCTCACCTAGGATGGCGGCGGCAGCTGCCAAGAACCGAGCGGGTTCTCGGCGTCCCCTGCCGACATCGCTGGACCCCGGGACGGGTAAGTGGCAATGTATTAAAAGTCAGCAGCTGCAGTATTTGTAGCTGCTGGCTTTTAATATTTTTTTTTTTTGGCGGTGTGGGTGAACCCCCGCTTTAAATACAGTGTCTCCCAGCTTGCATCGTGTCCCTAACCTTTCATAATTGCCCACAGTACCTCTCAAACCACCACAGTGTCCCAATACCCCCTAAGAACCCTTAGCCCCCACACCACACTACCTCACAACCTCCCACAGTGTCACCCAGCCTCCCACAGTGCCCAAAGCCTGCAGCAGAGCCTCTAGCCCCCCATAATGCTTCCAATCTCCAATAGTGTCTTACACTGCGTGCCAACTGCCAATGGTGCCTCCTAGCCCTTGTAGTGGCATTTAGTCTCCCACAGTGCCCTTGCAAAGACCACAGCCCTGTCCAGAACCCTCACCCCTAAAGGTCTGCTGGAGAGTTCACTAATCCCCCTTATCTTCCATGAACTCTCATCTCGCCCTTCCCCAACAATAGCAGCCAGCTCCATTCAGAGCCTTTCAGCATTTCAGTACACACTTTATGTGACGGCACCGCTTGCCCCCCCCCCCCGACTAGGTGCTTCTGTTTATTTTATTGTGTGAATATAAAATTGTTTTTTACTGTTGGGGCAAAACCACAAGATAGAAAAATGGGGGAAATGTAAGCTCCCACTTACTTGGCCAGACGTATCCCCTACACCTAAGTCCTTGTGGCCTATTGTATCAGCTCAACAAATATGAAGCGTTCCTCTCAATACATAAACATGCTCAAACAATCCATGCAATACACAATATATCAATATAAGCAAAGTGAAATAAACTTTACATCTTATGGATAAATGTGGAAACAAATCCAATATGGAATCACACTCAATACCATGTGAAAATAAAATTACACCTAATAGGAAATGTGCAAGTCCAATAAAAGTCCCAGATACTATGCGAATCCTATTGGACCTTTCGTGAATAATAGTGACTCAACAGTTCTGTGATGCCCTCCACACACTCTACCCAAGTGTACTCAAGGATGTGTCCTCTCCTCCTAGGTTGGACCTCCCCAATAAATAAAGAGGTCTAATATTGTTTTAAGAGGTGGATTTCACAGCTCCCACAGGGATTTAGAAGCTCATATAGAAACACAGAAAAGTCTTCATAGTGTGTATTGCCTTTTAATAAAAAAAAATTAAAATAATTCACTCACTTGTGCACAACAAATACAGACATTTTCACAGACAAGTCTCAATGGCGCAAGTGTTATCAGACAGACAGACCTCAGTTCCGTCCTGGGTCCATCCACCATGATGACGTCAGCCAACCACTCCCCCCCAACGTGTTGCGTCCCTCCAGACATTTTCAAAGGTAGCCACTGTGTCCATTGCACAGGCACCCACCTCTACCACAGCCACGGTTTTAATATTGCAATGCCCATCCCCAGGTGCTAACATTTTGAACATTTTCCACTTATTTGTTTTTTTCTTTTTTTTCTTAACATATTGTTTTTACAACTTCTTATCCTTTCTTAAATCTCAATATGGTTGATCTCCTGCAGTCTCTTTCTCTACAAGCACTCCCGCAATAGCTGCATGATATTCTTAATAGTATTCTTGACTACAGAGCTTTTCAAGAAAATTGGAGATATCAAGGGAAAGTTTTGTGCAAAGATGGGCACGATACTAGACAAAAATGGCAAGGACCTGACAGAAGCAGAAGAGATGAAGAGATGGCAAGAATACACAGAAGAACTGCACAAGAAAGATCTGCATGTCCCATATAACCACGATGATGCAGTCACTGACCTTGAACCGGATATCCTGGAGAGTGAAGTCAAGTGGGTCTTAGAAAGCATTGCCAATAACAAAGCTAGCGGAAGTGATTGTATCCCAGTTGAGTTACCGTATATACTCGAGTATAAGTCGAGGCCCCTAATTTAACACAAAAAACTGGGGAAAAATTATTGACCCGAGTATAAGACGAGGGTGAGAAATGCAGGGGGTCAACAATGCCCATCTGCAGCTGCCTGCCTCCCTGTGTCCTGTGCAGCCTACCTGTATCCTGTTCATGTGTCCTGTACATGTGTGTGTGTCCTGTGCATGTGTCCTGTACATGTGTATGTGTCCTGTGCATGTGTCCTGTACATGTGCATGTGTCCTATACATGTGTCCTGTACATGGGTATGAGTCCCTGTGTGCATGTGTCCTGTGTGCATGTGTCCCTGTGCAGCCTACCTGTGTCCTGTGCAGCCTCCCTGTGGCGATCTCCATCTTCCGATCAGCGTGTGATAATACTCTTCGGCAACCATTCCACTGTTCAAAAGCCGCGCCTCCTCCTCGTCTGTGATAGGCAGAACACTCAGCAGTCAGTGGTCAGCCTATCACTGACATTCTCTCATTCTCATACCACGGACGAGGATGAGAGAATGTCCGTGATAGGCTGTACACTGACAGCTGTTCAGCCTATCACAGATGAGCAGGAGGCGCGGCTTTTGAAAGCTGGAATAGCCTCCGAAGGAATTAACACACGCCGGCCGCCGTCTGCCTGCATGACACGCTGATCATGCAGACAGACGGCGGTGACTCGCGTATAAGTCGAGGGGGACACTTTCAGCCCAAAAAAAAAGGGCTGAAAAATTTGACTTATACTCGAGTATATATGGTATTTAAAATCCTAAAAGATGATGCTGTTATAGTGCTGCACTCAATATGCCAACGAATTTGGAAACCTCAACAATGGCCACACGACTGGAAGAGGTCCGTTTACATTTCGATGCCAAAGAAGGACAGCACTAAGAATGTTCAAACTACCGTACGATCGCACTCATCTCACACGCTAGCAAGGTTATGCTGAAAATTCTACAAGCTAGGCTTCAGCAGCATGTGAACCGGGAGCTACCACAAGTACAAGCTGGATTTCGAAGAGGCAGAGGAACTAGAGATCAAATTGCTAACCGCTGGATCATGGAGAAAGCAAGGGAGTTCCAGAAAAATGTCTACTTCTGCATTAGGGCACGAAGAGTCGGACACGACTAAATGACTAGAGAGAGAGAGAGAGAGAGAGATTCTTGATAGTTGAAAACAGTGGACCATGCCTGTGTAATATGTGTTGAAACAACCAGTGGCGTCTCCAGATTTCATATTTAGGGGAGGCACATGGGGGGACAGGGACAAAAATAGGGGGGCAATATAAAATGCAAATGGGGCCCTTTACCCCTTTACTATGATCCCACAATGGCCCTTTCACATGTTCTGCAGTGAGCTCCCTTCCTACTGCATTGGGGCCCCCCAGGGTGGCAGAAAACAAGAGATATATGTCACCAGCATACCAAGAAAATATAAGGGTCCAAAGCAGTGGGAGAACTATCAGGGTTGCAAAGGTTGTCTTGCCACCGGGCCCTGGTGTTCTGCCACTGTGGGGTTCCCCAGCCTCCTCTTGCTGTCCTGCCACTGCTATTGACAGCGCTGGTCTGGCATTTCTTGGAATTTACAGGCTGGTTCTCCTGTCCTAAGGATGGGAGAAATCAGTCTGTTTTTTCAGTAACTGAGAGTCCTGGTGGAGTCCTTCCTGCAACTTGCTCTTCTCCCTGCCAATGAGGATGCAGGGGAAGGAGCAGATCGGGCGGCCGTGGTTGTGTGAGCGCTTGCATTATGCAGTGTCAGCGAGCAGAGGGAGGGGGGAGGAATCACCCGCAGGAGCTGACTGGGGACGTTCTCCCTCCCAATAGAGACTGTGTTACCCCAGCGGTGGCCCGAGTAAGATGCGGCACATCCGATATGAATACAAACAAAAAGAAATTGCCTTTTTGTAAAAAAAAACAAAAAACAAAAAAAAACAAAACTTTTTTTGGGGGGGCACATGGTGGGGCCCAGCATAATGTTGGGGGGGTCAGGGCCCTCTCTGGCCCCCCTAGGGTCGCTATTGGAAACAACCATGTGTATTCTCCATCGGAAGGCCATGTGACAATGCGAGTGCACACTTAGGAGACAGGAACAGAGCGTTGTCACCCTATAACAGGAAATTCAAATACAAAAGTCCTTAATGGCAGGATCACCACAGATTATTTTATTGAATTTATAATGTTTGACAAATATTTACTAATATTAACAGTTAAATAAATCAAATATGAGCTTTTTAGTTGGGCTTACTTATGCTGTAAATATTTTTCCGGGTTAGCTAAAGCTGCAGAAGTGAACACACAGGCCAGGGGAATCCATTATTAGTACTAGCTCAGATTCTTACAGTGACAAAACGGATTCATTTATCATCATAGCTACGCTACACAAAGCAACATTTACATCAGCAGCTGTCAGAATGCTCACTCTACACAGGATGACATATTTGCTTTTTATGTATAAAGGTCAGGAGCATTATAGGAGCAGCAGGTGGTCATAGTCATCTCACTGGAGCAGGTTAGGGCTCAGGTAGATGGTTGTTTTTGTACAACGCTCTCCTGATTTACCTGCAATGCAACTGCATGAAATAGGACTGGCTGAGCCCAAAAAACAGAAAGAAGATCAGGTCAAATGCAGCTTTGGGACGGTCATCCACATTACACCACTGGAGTAAAAGGGAGTATCCAAAAGTCAATACTGGAGTCCGTACATAATCCATAGAGTTTATTTATTAAAAATCCAGTAGAAAGCTTAGGCTTATGAAACCTTACCCATAGCTGATGAGGTATTTTTCCTCCTAGTGACTGCTAAATAGTAGTAGTTGGTCACATTCAGCTGCACTTGCTCTGTAATGTTGAAGAGAGCTTATCCAAGCCGCTTCTTCAGTTCTAATGAGTGTAGGAACATACCCCAACATTTATATCTACACAGGTAGGAAAGACACCTTGATCATTATAAGCCACTTCTTCAGTTCTAATGAGCGATATGAAGATACCCCAACATTTATATCCACACAGGTAGCACCAACACCTTCATCCAAACACCATGGAAAGGACTTGATCTGTAAAGTTGAAGATGTTTCAGAGGTTCTCCAAGTCACTTTTGTCAATTTTAACGAGTGTCAGGAACATATTCCAGAATTTATGAGGTGAGTCTAAAAAGTTCAGTGAATCATCTGATATCTCAACGGCAACATTGGCCAGGTGCACACGCATGCCTATCCAGAGACACGTTGAGAAGTGCAGAGACCTAGCGTGGAGTACACGTGACCACCAGGGTAAACCCGCTGCAGGCAGTCAAACGCAGTCCGTGTGAGAGGTAGGGTCCCAGTGCAATGGAGCAACGAGTGAACACCAAGTTCTGCTACAAATTGGGGAAAACGACAACGGAGACGCATGAAATATTGGTGCAAGTAGAAGCCGTGAGCATTTAATTACCATGTGTGACCAGGATCCATCCTTTCTGTAAACCATCATCACACGGGATGAGACCCGGTGCTATCAGTTTGATTCGGAATCCAAGTGCAATCGATGGAATGATGTTCACCATCTTCCCTGCCACACAAAAAGAGTTGCCTGAAAAAGTCCACGGTCAAGGCAATGTTGATCGCCTTCTTCGACAACGATGACATCATCCATAAGGAATTAGTTTCTGCGGGTCAAACCGCGAACATCGCGTTCTACGAAGAAGTTTTGAGACAGTAAATATAACGCACCTGCCGTGTTCATCCAGAGTTGCACAGGATTGGACAGTTTAAGTCAATGTAGCACCAATATTTAAAAAGGGCCCAAAATATATCCCTTGGAATTACAGACCAGTTAGCCTAACATCAATAGTATGTAAACTCTTGGAGGGGATGATAAGGGACTATATACAAGATTTTAGTAATAAGAACGGTATCATTAGCAGTAATCAGCATGGATTCATGAAGAATCGTTCTTGCCAAACCAATCTATTAACCTTCTATGAGGAGGTGAGTTGCCATCTAGATAAAGGAAGGCCCGTAGACGTGGTGTATCTGGATTTTGCAAAAGCATTTGACACAGTTCCCCATAAACGTTTACTGTACAAAATAAGGTCCGTTGGCATGGACCATAGGGTGAGTACATGGATTGAAAACTGGCTACAAGGGCGAGTTCAGAGGGTGGTGATAAATGGGGAGTACTCAGAATGGTCAGGGGGGGGTAGTGGGGTTCCCCAGGGTTCTGTGCTGGGACCAATCCTATTTAATTTGTTCATAAACGATCTGGAGGATGGGATAAAAAGTTCAATCTCTGTATTTGCTGACGATACTAAGCTAAGCAGGGCAATAACTTCTTCGCAGGATGTGGAAACCTTGCGAAAAGATCTGAACAAATGAATGGGGGAGGGGCAACTACATGGCAAATGAGGTTCAATGTAGAAAAATGTAAAATAATGCATTTGGGTGGCAAAAATATGAATGCAATCTATACACTGGGGGGAGAACCTCTGGGGGAATCTGGGATGGAAAATGACCTGGGGGTCCTAGTAGATGATAGGCTCAGCAATGGCATCCAATGCCAAGCTGCTGCTAACAAAGCAAACAGAATATTGGCATTAAAAAGGGGATCAACTCCAGAGATAAAACGATAATTCTCCCGCTCTACAAGACTCTGGTCCGGCCGCACCTGGAGTATGCTGTCCAGTTCTGGGCACCAGTCCTCATGAAGGATGTACTGGAAATGGAGCGAGTACAAAGAAGTGCAAAAAAACGAATAAAGGGTCTGGAGGATCTTAGTTATGAGGAAAGGTTGTGAGCGTTGAACTTATTCCCTCTGGAGAAGAGACGCTTGAGAGGGGATATGATTTCAATTTACAAATACTGTACTGGTGACCCCACAATAGGGATAAAACTTTTTCACGGAAGGAGGTTTAAAAAGACTCGTGGCCACTCATTAAAATTAGAAGAAAAGAGGTTTAACCTTAAGCTACGTAGAGGGTTCTTTACTGTAAGAGCGGCAAGGATGTGGAATTCCCTTCCACAGGCGGTGGTCTCAGCGCAGGGCATCGATCGTTTCAAGAAACTATTAGATAATCACCTGAACGACCACAACATACAGGGATATACAATGTAATACTGACACATAATCACACACATAGGTTGGACTTGATGGACTATGTAACTATGGATGCTGCTGCATGATAACACATCTGCGCATTGTGCAATCCGCATGCGCCAATTCTTGGCTCAGCTCGGCGTATCTGTTCTCGATCATCCACCGTACTCCCCTGATCTGGCACCTGCAGACTTCTTTCTGTTTCCCCACCTGAAGAGCGTCACGAAAGGCACATGTTTTGCAATCCAAGAAACTGTGACAGCGGTTCTGCGATCGATTCTTAAATTGGCCTTTGATGACAGTTTCCAGGAGCTTTATGAACGTTGCCAAAAAAGTGCGTTGTGAAGGATGGTGATTATTTTGAAAGCCAATAAAGGTCATTTGTTTGTGTCCGCTGTTTTGTTTGTTTTCTGATAACATTCACCAATCTTTTTCGACACACCTTGTATATCTTTCTTAACACTTTGTCCGAGCACCTTGATTAGTGCACCATGGAATATGGAAATGTTATTGCTCAAGAACAGCAAAGAAGGTGTAAAAATTGTGGTACCCCCGTTCTAGTTACATAATCTTTGCTTCGTGTCCGGAAGGCTTCATAATTGTTAATCCATCTCTTCACATGGCTGAAGTCCTTTCCATGGTAATTGGATGAAGGTGTCTGTGCTACCTACAGTATCTCACAAAAGTAAGTACACCCCTCACATTTTTGTAAATCTTTTCTTCTATCTTTTCATGTGACAACACTGAAGAAATGACACTTTGCTACAATGTAAAGTAGTGAGTGTACAGCTTGTATAACAGTGTAAATTTGCTGTCCCCTCAAAATAACTCAACACACAGCCATTAATGTCTAAACCGCTGGCAACAAAAGTCAGTACACCCCTAAGTGAAAATCTCCAAATTGGGCCCAATTAGCCATTTTCCCTCCCCGGTGTCATGTGACTCGTTAGTGTTACAAGGTCTCAGGTGTGAATGGGGAGCAGGTGTGTTAAATTTGGTGTTATCGCTCTCACTCTCTCATACTGGTCACTGGAAGTTCAACATGGCACCTCATGGCAAAGAACTCTCTGAGGATCTGAGAAAAAGAATTGTTGCTCTACATAAAGATGGCCTAGGCTATAAGAAGATTGCCAAGACCCTGAAACTGAGCTGCAGCACAGTAACCGAGACCATACAGCGGTTTAACAGGACAGGTTCCACTCAGAACAGGCCTCGCCATGGTCCACCAAAGAAGTTGAGGTCACGTGCTCAGCGTCATATCCAGAGGTTGTCTTTGGGAAATAGACATATGAGTGCTGCCAGCATTGCTGCAGAGGTTGTAGGGGTGGGAGGTCAGCCTGTCAGTGCTCAGACCATACGCCGCACACTGCATCAATTTGGTCTACATGGCTGTCGTCCCAGAAGGAAGCCTCTTCTAAAGATGATGCACAAGAAAGCCCGCAAACAGTTTGCTGAAGACAAGCAGACTAAGGAGGTGGATTACTGGAACCATGTCCTGTGGTCTGATGAGACCAAGATAAACCTATTTGGTTCAGATGGTGACAAGTGTGTGTGGTGGCAACCAGGTGAGGAGGACAAAGACAAGTGTGTCTTGTCTACAGTCAAGCATGGTGGTGGGAGTGTCATGGTCTGGGGCTGCATGAGTGCTGCCGGCACTGGGGGGCTACAGATCATTGAGGGGACCATGAATGCCAACATGTACTGTGACCTACTGAAGCAGAGCATGATCCCCTCCCTTCAGAGACTGGACCGCAGGGCAGTATTCCAACATGATAACCACCCCAAACACACCTCCAAGACCACCACTGCCTTGCTAAAGAAGCTGAGGGTAAAGGTGATGGACTGGCCAAGCATGTCTCCAGACCTAAACCCTATTGATCATCTGTGGGGCATCCTCAAACGGAAGGTGGAGGAGCGCAAGGTCTCTAACATCCACCAGCTCTGTGATGTCATCATGGGGGAGGGGAAGAGGAGGGGAAGAGGACTCCAGTGACAACCTGTGAAGCTCTGGTGACCTCCATGCCCAAGAGGGTTAAGGCAGTGCTGGAAAATAATGGTGGCCACACAAAATATTGACACCTTGGGCCCAATTTGGAGATTTTCACTTAGGGGTGTACTGACTTTTGTTGCCAGTGGTTTAGACATTAATGGCTGTGTGTTGAGTTATTTTGAGGGGACAGCAAATTTACACTGTTATACAAGCTGTACACTCACTACTTTACATTGTAGCAAAGTGTCATTTCTTCAGTGTTGTCACATGGAAAGATAGAAGAAAAGATTTACAAAAATGTGAGGGGTGTACTCACTTTTGTGAGATACTGTATATGGATATCAATGTTGGGGTATCTTCCTGACACTCATTAGAACTTAAGAAGTGTCCTGTAACCTGTTATATTGCTTTTTGCGCCACTCGAAGTAGAGGGGAAAGTACATCCCTGTATCTCAGAACATGGAGTGAAGGCTTATCCTGATACCAATCTAGAGGGCTAGAAAGTGCAAAGAGGAAAAGATCACCACTACTCCCAACCAGCGCAAGTGAACAAACGATAAGAAGTGGCCTCCTCCTACATGTTCCCACCAAACCACACACCCTGATGCATTTTGCCCAGCCCACCGGAACTTAGTCTTAGCTCCAGTGATCGGGACTAAGTGTGTGTTGTGTGGTGGAGACATGTAGGTTGAGGCCTCTCCTAATCATTTGTTCAACTGGGCTGGTCGGGAGGAGTAGTGAAGAACTGAGTATCCCACTGGAGTAACCACTGAGTATCCCACTGGAGTATCCACTGAGTATCCCACTGGAGTAACCACTGAGTATCCCACTGGAGTATCCACTGAGTATCCCACTGGAGTAACCACTGAGTATCCCACTGGAGTAACCACTGAGTATCCCACTGGAGTATCCACTGAGTATCCCACTGGAGTAACCACTGAGTATCCCACTGGAGTATCCCATGGCTCCTCATCCTAAGTTACTCAACAACAAATACTTAGAAGGTATTGAGCGAGAGAAGTGAACGCCATTGTGTGATTGGCTGCCATTGCACTGGTGGGGAAGAGAACCCGGGACACAAACCAGCATCCCATGTGGGGGTAGCACTACATAAGTATAATGAGGTTCCCTCCATATACAGATATCATTGATAACTCGAAGAAGACTTTATAATAATAATATTCTTTACATCAGAATTGTCCTAGCTGAGCTCCATCATTCTCTTTCTACCAGTAACACTTCCTCCGGTGTTTTCAGCCTCCCACACCAACGCGTGACTTGCGGAGACGGTATGCGGTGTGATTACACAACATGACATACTGACAGACGGTGACAACTTCCCCATACACAGATGTATTTCATGGAAGAAAACAAGCAGAGAATACTGGGAAAGGTGAGAGAGAGTCTCGTGCTGAACAAAGGCAGAATATGACGTCACCGGTGAGGGACAAAAGATGAAAAGTTTTGTTGTATTACAGTTGTATGTACCGGCTATTCTTTGCACTGCCACCTTGAATGCTGTATTACAATGTTTTTGAATCTGGTTTTCGTTGAACTCAAAAGTGAAAAATGTGAAAATATAAAGTAAAAAAAAAAAAAAAAAAAATTATTATTAATCACAATAATAATAACAATAATAATAATAATATATATTATATATATATATATATATTACTGTATATACATGAAAATAGTGAAATGAAAATCTTTCCTTTATCAATACATCCTCCAATCATAGATTGGGTTTCATTCATAGACACTATAAAGCCAGCAGCACTAAGAACACATGGCATTGACATTGGGCCATGAAAATAAGGAGTAAATAAAAAATAAAAATATTATGTAATATGATATGATATAAATAATAATACAAAATTATATATATATATATATATATATATATATATATATATATATATATATATATATATATATGTATATATATAATACATAAATCAAATAAAAAATACTGTAAATGTGAATATATATATATATATATATATATATATATATATATATATATATATATATATATATATATATATATATATATATATATATATATATATATATATATATATAATTAAAAATGTAAAACAGTGGGGACGGAAAGTATTCAGACCCCCTTACATTTTTCACTCTTTATTATATTGCAGCCATTTGCTAAAATCATTTAAGTTCATTTTTTCCTCATTAATGTACACATAGCACCCCATATTGTACACACAGCACCCCATATTGTACACACAGCACCCCATATTGTACACACAGCACCCCATATTGTACACACAGCACCCCATATTGTACACACAGCACCCCATATTGTACACACAGCACCCCATATTGTACACACAGCCCCCCATATTGTACACACAGCACCCCATATTGTACACACAGCACCCCATATTGTACACACAGCCCCCCATATTGTACACACAGCCCCCCATATTGTACACACAGCACCCCATGGGCCTTTCCTCATCGCCCCTCCCCCGCCCCGATCGTACAATTATGACCATTTTATTCCCAGGTGAGTCAGTGCAGCAGATGTCCCCGGGGAGTGCGGGGGTTATATGGAGGGTCGCTGAATCCTGGTTCTGGTCCGGCATCACCAATCCTACAATGAAGCCAATCCAGAAATTACTTATCGGGATCCTTTCCATACACTTTCTTCTTTGCGGTAAGTTTTAATACTCAATGGGGTGGATTTACTGAAGGCAAATAGAATGTACACTTCGCAAGCAGGATTGTACTCTGCAAGGGAATTTGCACCAGAGCTTAGTAAATGAGGCGAAGCTTCGCAAAGAATACCCAATCACATGCAAGGATTAACCACTTCAGCCCCGGACCATTATGCTGCCTAAGGACCAGAGGACTTTTTCCAATTTGGCACTGCGTCGCTTTAACTGCTAATTGCGCGGTCATGCAATGCTGTACCCAAACGAAATTTGCGTCCTTTTCTTCCCACAAATAGAGCTTTCTTTTGATGGTATTTGATCACCTCTGCCGTTTTTATTTTTTGCGCTATAAACGGAAAAAGGCCGAAAATGTTGAAAAAAAATGATATTTTCTACTGTTTGTTATAAAAAAAATCCAATAAACTCAATTTTAGTCATACATTTAGGCCAAAATGTATTCGGCCACATGTCTTTGTTAAAAAAAAATGTCAATAAGCGTATATTTATTGGTTTGCGCAAAAGTTATAGCGTCTACAAACTAGGGTACATTTTCTGGAATTTACACAGCTTTCAGTTTATGACTGCCTATGTCATTTCTTGAGGTGCTAAAATGGCAGGGCAGTACAAACCCCCCCCCCCCCAAATGACCCCATTTTGAAAAGTAGACACCCCAAGGAAATTGCTGAGAGGCATGTTGAACCCATTGAATATTTATTTTTTTGTCCCAAGTGATTGAATAATGACAAAAAAAAAAAATATTTACAAAAAGTTGTCACTAAATGATATATTGCTCACACAGGCCATGGGCCTATGTGGAATTGCACCCCAAAATACATTCTGCTGCTTCTCCTGAGTACGGGGATACCACATGTGTGGGACTTTTTGGGAGCCTAGCCGCGTACGGGGCCCCGAAAACCAAGCACCGCCTTCAGGATTTCTAAGGGCGTAAATTTTTGATTTCACTCCTCACTGCCTATCACAGTTTCGGAGGCCATGGAATGCCCAGGTGGCACAAAACCCCCCCAAATGACCCCATTTTGGAAAGTAGACACCCCAAGCTATTTGCTGAGAGGCATGGTGAATATTTTGCAGCTCTCATTTGTTTTTGAAAATGAAGAAAGACAAGAAAAAACTTTTTTTTTTCTTTTTTTAATTTTCAAAACTTTGTGACAAAAAGTGAGGTCTGCAAAATACTCACTATACCTCTCATCAAATAGCTTGGGGTGTCTACTTTCCAAAATGGGGTCATTGGGGGGGGGGGGGGGGGGTTTCAATGGCCTCCGAAACTGTGATAGGCAGTGAAGAGTGAAATCAAAAATTTACGCCCTTAGAAAGCCTGAAGGCAGTGCTTGGTTTTCGGGGTCCCGTACGCGGCTAGGCTCCCAAAAAGTCCCACACATGTGGTATCCCCGTGCTCAGGAGAAGCAACAGAATGTATTTTGGGGTGTAATTTCACATATTCCCATGGCATGTTTGAGCAATATATCGCCTTTATTATTTTTTTGCTTTTTCTTATTTTCAAACTGTTCCTTTCATTTTTTTTTTTTTTATCATTTTTATTGTTATCTCAGGGAATGTAAATATCCCCTATGATAGCAATAGGTAGTGACAGGTACTCTTTTTTGAAAAAATTGGGGTCTATTAGTCCCTAGATCTCTCCCCTGCCCTTAAAGCATCTGACAACACCAAGATCGGTGTGATAAAATGCTTCCCCAATTTCCCAATGGCGCTATTTACATCCGGCGAAATCTAAGTCATAAAATGCTCGTAGCTTCCAGTTTCTTAGGCCATAGAGATGTTTGGAGCCACCCTGGTCTCTGATCAGCTCTATGGTCAGCTGGCTGAATCACCGGCTGCATTCTCAGGTTCCCTGTTGAGACAGGAGAGCCAGAGAAAAACACGTAAGACGGTGGGGGGTGGGGGGCATTCCCTCCCACTGCTTGTAAAAGCAGTCTAGAGGCTAATTAGCCGCTAGGATTGCTTTTACATGAAAGCCGACCGCTGGCTGAAAAGAATGATACCAAGATGATACCTAAACCTGCAGGCATCATTCTGGTATAACCACTCAAAGTCGTGAATGGCGTACCTGAAGACAAAAAAATGGTTAACAATAAAGCACAGTAAACGGTAAAGTATAAAAAATTGCATACCTGAAAAGCAAACATGATAAAACATAATAACAATAAAACACTGCAGAATAGAATACAGTAAAAAAGAGCAGAACAATAGAGAGAGAGAATAGAGAGAGAGAGAACAATAAAACGACAACTATTTTTTTTTATTTTATATATATATTTTTTTTTTTTACACTTTTTTTTGTAACTGTACTTTTAACCGGTTCCAGGTTCGGGTCTCTCAAAATGCGATGGCATCTTGGGAGACCCTGTGAAAGTGTGCCTAGTCTGTGCAATGCTGTACCCTACGCTAATACTCAACTAGTGTATGGTAGCGTTCAAAACATTCACCAATGCAAAGACCAGGATTGTCAGGACAGGAGGGACAATAATAGCGGGTGTCACGTCTATATTCGCGCTTGCTGCAGAAACAATATCTTTTTTGGGGGGTTCGTTGGGTAGGGGTACTCGGGAGGACATAAAGAAAATGCCTCTCATGCAGCCGACTGCATTTGGTTGGGGATGTGAATGGGGGAAGTACGGTGCAGAAGCGGTGGGTTCCCAATTAGGATTGGCGAATGCAGCAGGAAGGGCACTATGGGCACGACGGGCCTGTGTTTGTCTTTTTGGTGGCAGCGGGACACTACTTGTGCTTGCCACCTCACCAGCTTGAACTGCACTTATGGGACTCGCCACGTCACCAAGTGTTACTGCAGTGCTGGTTTGACTACGACCGGGGTGTACTAGGCCGCTGGTGCTTGCCAGTTCACCAAAACGCTACCAAAAAAACTGTTAGCGATCGCAGGGATCAGGCCTGACTCTGCGAACGCTGCAGTTATGCGTTTAGTGTTTTGTAAGTGACAGTGATCGATCGATACTGCACTTGGGTGGGCTGGGCCAGGCGGAGGGGCAAAACGCAGGTGCTAGCAGGTATCTGGGCTGATCCCGCTAACACTGCGTTTTTGGGAACCCTAAACTGCTGGGGACGCTAGTATAGATCTGATCGGATCAGATATTGATCCGATCAGATACTATACCACTAAAGGAGGCGTATGCTGCGTGCGTGGGTGTTAGCGGTACTGGCGGTAATCTGACGCTGCCTGGGGCGACACATATCACCGCCAGCGATCAGGGGGCTAAACCTTTATTCGGTAATAAACGGCGGGTGCCCTGACACTATAAAAAATAAACGAACTAACCAGCGTCACCCGTAACGGTTATACGGTGATGAGTGGTGAAAGGGTTAACTAGGGGGCGATCAAGGGGTTAAAACATTTATTAGATAGTATATGGGGGTCCCTGTCGCTATAAAACGCTGACGGCGAACCTAAATATTTACCTCCCTAACTAGCGTCACCAGCGACACTAATGGAGCGATCAGAAAAATGATTGCTTAGTGACACTGGCGATGGGGGGTGATCAAGGGGTTAAAACTTTATTAGGGGGGTTAGGGGGGTACCCTAGACCTAAAGGGGGGTAATACTCACTGCCCTACCACAGTAACTGTCACAAACTGACACCATGCAGTAATCAGAAATAAAAAAAAAACCTGCTTGGTGTCAGTGTGACGGGGGGTGATTAGGGGGTAAAGGGGGGGGATCAGGGGGTAAAGGGGGGTGTAATGTGTGCCTGGCATGTTCTACGGTGTGTGTAGTGTTGTGCACTCACATTTCAGTCTTCTCTCCTCGGCGCCGGAGCGGAAAATACCGAGCCGAGGAGAGGTGACATCACTTCCTCCGCTTCTGTTTACATTACAGAAGCCTAGGAAGTCTGTCATTGGCCAGGAGCGATTGCGAGGGGGGAGCCACGAATGAGTAGCCTCCCCCTCACCTTTGATTGCCCCTGACCTGAATCCGACTGCTGCTGGCACCGGGGGGGGGGTCCGATCGGACCCCCACCCGCGGGCAGGCAAGGACGTACATGTAAGCCCTTTTGCCTGCCCGTGCCACTCTCCTGACGTACATCGTCGTGCGGCGGTCGTCAAGTGGTTAAAAAACAAACAAAACAAAAAACATTTTGCTTGCGCATGATTGGATGATGAAAGTCAGCAGAGCTTCCCCTCATTTACTAATCTGTGGAGCAAATTCCCTTTGCAGAGTGCAACTCCGCTTGACTTTAAAAAAAGAAAAGTCTGCGTGGAAATAATAAAAGTAAAAAAAATAATAATATAACTAGTTTAGGGCTTGATCTAGGTTAGTTTCAGGGTCAGTGTCAAGGTCAAAGGTCAGGGTCAGTATGTTTTAGGCAGGATTAAAAAAAAAAAAGTTTAGTGTTTAGGAAGGACGAAAAACAAAAATACATAAAAAAACAAAAACAAAAAACAATTGTGCACTGTTGTTTCTTCGCTCTACTATGGGTACTAACAACAAACAGTGCGCACATATACCATTAGGAGGAGAATTTATGTATTTATTTATTTTTGGGTGGTGGGTAGGGATGAGCCGAACACCCCCCGGTTCGGTTCGCACCAGAACCCGCGAACGGACCGAAAGTTCGCACGAACGTTAGAACCCCATTGACGTCTATGGGACTCGAACGTTCGAAATCAAAAGTGCTCATTTTAAAGGCTAATTTGCATGGTATTGTCCTAAAAAGGGTTTGGGGACCCGGGTCCTACCCCAGGGGACATGTATCAATGCAAAAAAAACTTTTAAAAACGGCCGTTTTTTCGGGAGCAGTGATTTTAATGATGCTTAAAGTAAAAAAAAAAAAGTGAAATATTCCTTTAAATATCGTACCTGGGGGGTGTCTATAGTATGCCTGTAAAGTGACGCGTGTTTCCCATGTTTAGAACAGTCCCTGCACCAAATGTCATTTTTAAAGGAAAAAATCTCATTTAAAACTGCTTGCGGGTTTAATGTCATGTCGGGTCCTGGCAATATGGATGAAAATCAGTGAGACAAACGGCATGGGTACCCCCCAGTCCATTACCAGGCCCTTTGGGTCTTGTATGGATATTAAGGGGAACCCCGCACCCAAATTAAAATAAGGAAAGGTCCCTATATACTCTGAACAGCAGTATACAGGCGGTGCAAACAAGACAGGGACTGTAGGTTTGTTGTTAAGTAGAATCTCTTTGTAATTTTGAACATTTTTAATGTGTTTAGCTCCAGCCAAAAAATCTTTTCTAAGCTTTTTGGAAAACATAGGGAAGGGTTATCACCCCTGTGACATTTGTTTTGCGTCTTTCCTCCTCTTCAGAAGATTTCACCTCACTTTTTTGTCCCAATGAAAAATGTTTTTTGAAAATTTGGGTTTTTTTGTGGAACAAGGATTGGAAAGCATCAGTGGAAAGGAGAAATTGTTTTCCCATATTAACTCTTACATGAGAGAATTTCCCTTCCTATGGGTAGATTTCATCTCACTTCCTGTTGTCTCCTTCCGTTTGCAAGTAGGAGTCGTTTGTAAGTTAGATGTTTGAAAGTAGGGTCCTGCCCTATATACTCAGCAGAAATTTGGGCCTTAGGTGTTGCTGTGGCCAAAACACTGTAAGCCCTCACAGGGCCCTGCTGTGAAATATTAGATCAAGAATTGTAATTACATGCCCCTGTTGAACAGGAGCTGAAAAATTAGGCCTTAGGCACTGGTGCTGGTGCCACAACACTGCAACCCCTCACAGACACTCTAGTTGGAACGCAGGAACGAGCACTGCTGCAAAGTATTGCATCAAAAATTGTAATTACACGCCCCTGTTAGACAGGGGCAGAAAAATTGGGCCTTAGGCACTGGTGCTGGTGCCACAACACTGCAACCCCTCACAGACACTCTAGTTGGAACGCAGGAACGAGCACTGCTGCAAAGTATTGCATCAAAAATTGTAATTACACGCCCCTGTTAGACAGGGGCAGAAAAATTGGGCCTTAGGCACTGGTGCTGGTGCCACAACACTGCAACCCCTCACAGACACTCTAGTTGGAACGCAGGAACGAGCACTGCTGCAAAGTATTGCATCAAAAATTGTAATTACACGCCCCTGTTAGACAGGGGCAGAAAAATTGGGCCTTAGGCACTGGTGCTGGTGCCACAACACTGCAACCCCTCACAGACACTCTAGTTGGAATGCAGGAACGAGCCGTGCTGCAAAGTATTACATCAAAAATTGTAATTACACGCCCCTGTTATACAGGGGCTGAAAAATTGTGCCTTAGGCACTGGTGGTGGCGCCCAGAACCAAAAATGTTCTTACAAGCTATCAGCGTGATGATTGAGGAGGAAGAGGATAATTACTCAGGGATAATCACTCAGCATCAGCATAGGCAGTCTTTGAAGGGATCTGAAAAAAATTATTCAGTTACATCAGCATCAGGTGCTTGGTAGCTGGTGGTGATCCAAGACTGATTCATTTTTATGAAGGTCAGCCGATCGACCGAGTCAGTGGACAGACGCACCCTGTGATCGGTTACCACGCCTCCAGCAGCACTGAATGTACGTTCCGAAAGAACGCTGGATGCAGGACAGGCCAGTAGCTCAATTGCATACTGTGCAAGCTCTGGCCAGTGATCCATCCTCAAGACCCAGTAACCCAGAGGATTTTCGGTGGGAAAGGTGTCCAAGTCTGATCTTGCCCCTAGGTATTCCTGCACCATGTAAAACAGACGCTGGCGATGGTTGCTGGAACCGATCATACCTTGGGGCTGCGGACCAAAAAATTGTCTGAACGCATCGGTCAGACGGCCACCTTCTCCACCGCTCCTTCTTTGACTGACCGAAGCCTCAGCAACACGTTGTCCAGAAACAGGAGTTTGTAACCTCCCAGTCTCTGGGAACGCGTTGCACAGACCTTTCTGCAAGGCCTCCCGAAGATGTTTCATCCTCTGCTCCCTCTGCGATGGCAAGATAAGGTCCGCAACCTTACCCTTGTAACGTGGATCAAGGAGGGTTGCCAGCCAGTATTGGTCCTTCTCCTTGATACCACGAATACGAGGATCCTTACGCAGGCTTTGCAGGATCAGGGAGGCCATGCAGCGTAGGTTTGCTGAGGCATTCGGTCCGGAGTCCTCTGGGTCACTAAGGACAACAACGTCCGCAGCCACCTCCTCCCAGCCACGTACAAGTCCATGTGTTCCTTGGGACTGATCCCTTAAAGACTGCTGATGCTGAGTGCCAGGCTCCACCTCCATACTGACACAATCTTCCTCCTCCTCCTCCTCCTCCTCCTCGTCCTCTTCCTGTGTGATCGGCGGGCACGCAGGAACACTGTCTGGATAAAGGGGGCCTTGAGAGCTAAGGAAGTCCTCCTCTTCCTGCCTCTGTTCTGCCTCAAGTGCCCTGTCCATTATTCCACGCAGCGTGTGCTCCAACAGGTGGACAAGGGGGACAGTGTCACTGATGCATGCACTGTCAGTGCTCACCATCCTCCTGGCCTCCTCGAATGGTGACAGGACAGTGCATGCATCCCTGATCATGGCCCACTGGCGTGGGGAAAAAAAACCAAGGTCCCCTGACCCTGTCCTGGTGCCATAGTCGCACAGGTACTCATTGATGGCCCTCTGCTGCGTGTGCAGCCGCTGCAGCATGGCCAACGTCGAGTTCCACCTGGTGGGCATGTCACAGATTAGGCGGTTCTTGGGCAGGTTAAACTCCTTTTGGAGGTCCGTCAGCCGAGCACTGGCATTATATGACCGGCGGAAATGCACACAGACTTTCCTGGCCTGCCTCAGGACATCCTGTAAGCCCGGGTACCTGCCCAAGAACCGCTGCACCACCAAGTTAAGGACGTGAGCCAAACAGGGCACATGGGTCAGTTGTCCCTGTCGGAGGGCAGAGAGGAGGTTGGTGCCATTGTCGCAAACCACCATTCCTGCCTTAAGTTGGCGTGGCGTCAACCACCTCTGAACCTGCCCCTGCAGAGCTGACAGAACCTCTGCCCCAGTGTGGCTCCTGTCCCCCAAGCACACCAGCTCAAGCACCGCATGGCATCTTTTGGCCTGCGTACTTGCGTAGCCCCTTGAACGCCTACGGAGCACCGCTGGTTCCGAGGAAGAGGCCATGGAGGAAGAAGAAGAGGAGGGGGTGGAGGAGAGAGGTGTGTCACAATCAGCATTTTGGAGGCGTGGTGGCGGAACAACCTCCAACACTACTGCACCTTGTCCTGCATCCTTCCCAGCTGCCAGCAGAGTCACCCAATGCGCCGTGAAACTTAAGTAACGTCCCTGTCCATGCCTGCTGGACCATGAGTCAGCGGTAATATGCACCTTACCGCTGACCGCCCTGTCCAGCGAGGCATGGACATTGCCTTCCACATGCTGGTAGAGAGCCGGAATCGCCTTCCGTGAGAAAAAGTGGCGTTTGGGTACCTGCCACTGAGGAACCGCACATTCCACAAACTCACGGAAGGGGGCAGAGTCTACCAACTGAAAAGGCAGCAGTTGAAGTGCTAGCAATTTTGCCAAGCTAGCATTCAACCGCTGGGCATGTGGATGGCTGGGAGCAAACTTCTTTCGGCGGTGCAGCAGCTGGGGCAGGGAAATTTGCCTGGTACAATCTGACGTCGGTGTACCAAAAGCAGATTGCCCACAAGTACTTGGCTGTGACACACCTAATTCTACACCTTCATTCCTCTCACTGCAGGTCTCAGAGAGGACTGAAGGTCTAGTGGGGTTGGAAATCTCAGCTGATGAGGAGCAAGGAGAGATCCTCTTTGTTCTTTGGTGTGGGTCTTTCAGATACGCTTGCCAACGAACTGCATGGCAGGTCAACATATGTCTGGTCAAGCATGTGGTACCCAAGCGGGAGATGTTTTGGCCACGCGAGATACGCTTGAGACATATGTTGCAAATAGCAGCGGTGCGATCTGATGCACTCGTCTCAAAAAAGGCCCACACCAAAGAACTTTTTGAATAACGCGCAGAGACTGCAGCGCCCTGCACATGTGGAGCTTTGGGGTGTGATGCAGTCAATGTGCTGCCCTTAGGCTGGCCCCTGGAGGGCATCCTGCCTCGTTGGTGATGTGCCGCCTCCTCCTCCTCCTCCTCCTCCTCTCTCCTATCAGGCACCCACGTTGAGTCAGTGACCTCATCATCCCCTCCCTCCTCATCACTGGAGCAAACCTGGCAGTATGCTGCAGCAGGGGGAGCATGACTGCCAGATTGCTGTCCTTCTTGGGCACCCCCTCTGTCCGTGCTCATGTTACTGCCTTCATCGAGCTCAGTATCATCATCAGAGCCTTCCAAACGCTGGGCATCCTCCTGGAGCATGTACCCAACACTGTGGTCAAACAGTTCGAGGGAATCCTCATGAGGACATGGTGGAGCTAGGGAAGGAGTCACTGATGACATTGAGCTGAGGGAAGAGGCCGCTGCTTTGCCAGACAAAGCACCCTGGGCATGGGTGAGAGAGGATGAGGAGGATGAGGACGGCTTGGTCATCCACTCGACCAAGTCTTCCGCATGTTGCGGCTCAACACGGCCAGCTGCCGAAAAAAAGGCCAAGCGTGTCCCATGGCCACGTGCTGATGAGGATGCACCGTCTCCACGACCAGCACTAGACACAGAGCCTGCTTGCCCTCTCTTATTGGCTTGTGACTGTCTGCCTCTCCTTCTTGGCCTTCCAGACATACTAATGGCCTGTAGCTGCACTAAGCTGGGATAGAACA
The DNA here is from genome assembly GCA_037952835.1 of Lithobates septentrionalis. NCBI lineage: Eukaryota > Metazoa > Chordata > Amphibia > Anura > Ranidae > Lithobates > Lithobates septentrionalis. The sequence continues at coordinate 541,609 of JBBDGP010001663.1, read as the reverse complement.
CCTGTAATTTTCTTCAGGTAGCTTTATATACTGTAACCAGACAAGCCTGCCTGTCAGTAGGAAGATAACAGGAACGGATCTAGCTGAACACTGTGAGCAGGACACACTGTACTAAATGTAAATAGTCTAGCTGCCTGACCGTGGTACTAATAGGATCAAAAAGAACACCTGTAATTTTCTTCAGGTAGCTTTATATACTGTAACCAGACAAGCCTGCCTGTCAGTAGGAAGATAACAGGAACGGATCTAGCTGAACACTGTGAGCAGGACGCACTGCACTGAATGTAAATAGCAGGAACGGATCTAGCTGAACACTGTGAGCAGGACGCACTGCACTGAATGTAAATAGCAGGAACGGATCTAGCTGAACACTGTGAGCAGGACGCACTGCACTGAATGTAAATAGCAGGAACGGATCTAGCTGAACACTGTGAGCAGGACGCACTGCACTGAATGTAAATAGCAGGAACGGATCTAGCTGAACACTGTGAGCAGGACGCACTGCACTGAATGTAAATAGCAGGAACGGATCTAGCTGAACACTGTGAGCAGGACGCACTGCACTGAATGTAAATAGCAGGAACGGATCTAGCTGAACACTGTGAGCAGGACGCACTGCACTGAATGTAAATAGCAGGAACGGATCTAGCTGAACACTGTGAGCAGGACGCACTGCACTGAATGTAAATAGCAGGAACGGATCTAGCTGAACACTGTGAGCAGGACGCACTGCACTGAATGTAAATAGCAGGAACGGATCTAGCTGAACACTGTGAGCAGGACGCACTGCACTGAATGTAAATAGCAGGAACGGATCTAGCTGAACACTGTGAGCAGGACGCACTGCACTGAATGTAAATAGCAGGAACGGATCTAGCTGAACACTGTGAGCAGGACGCACTGCACTGAATGTAAATAGCAGGAACGGATCTAGCTGAACACTGTGAGCAGGACGCACTGCACTGAATGTAAATAGCAGGAACGGATCTAGCTGAACACTGTGAGCAGGACGCACTGCACTGAATGTAAATAGCAGGAACGGATCTAGCTGAACACTGTGAGCAGGACGCACTGCACTGAATGTAAATAGCAGGAACGGATCTAGCTGAACACTGTGAGCAGGACGCACTGCACTGAATGTAAATAGCAGGAACGGATCTAGCTGAACACTGTGAGCAGGACACACTGCACTAAATGTAAATAGTCTAGATAGAAGATAACAGGAACGGATCTAGCTAAACTGAATACAGTGTATATATATATATGCAACACCTGGGATGCATATATATACACAATACACTGTAAGTGCAGCTAACTGACTGACTGTTCTGCCTAATCTATCTAACTCAAATCAAATGACACTGTCTCTCTCTCTCTCTCTATCTCTCAGCACACCGGAACACACACTACACAGGGCCGCCGTGCAGGCGGCCTTATATAGTGTGGGGTGTGTACTAAATCCCCTGAGCCATAATTGGCCAAAGCCACCCTGGCTTTGGCCAATTACAGCTCTCTCTACTGACGGCGCTGTGATTGGCCAAGCATGCGGGTCATAGTGCATGCTTGGCCAATCATCAGCCAGCAATGCACTGCGATGCCGCAGTGAATTATGGGCCGTGACGCGCCACACGAATTTGGCGCGAACGGCCCATATCGTTCGCAATTCGACGGACGGTCGAACAGCCGATGTTCGAGTCGAACATGGGTTCGACTCGAACACGAAGCTCATCCCTAGTGGTGGGTCATGATAATGGCAAGAAATATACAGCTAAATGTAACCACTTCAACTCTGAAAGATTTACCCCCCTTCGTGACCAGGCCATTTTTTTTGCAAGGTCGTATCAAAATACAATTGATGTCTTTTTTTCCCCACAAATAGAGATTTATTTTGGTGGTATTTAGTCACCTCTGTGTTTTATTTATTTAATTTTTTGCGCTATAAGCAAAAAAAGACAATTTTGAAAGAAAAAAAAAAAAAACAATATTTTTTACTTTCTTTTTTTGCATCCAATAAAAAAAAAAAATGTAAAAAAAAAAAATCTAGGCCAATATGTATTCTGCTACATATTTTTGGTAAAAAGAAAATCCCAATAAGCGTATATTGATTGGTATTTGGTCACCTCTGCGTTTTTTGGGGTTTTTTTTGCGCTATAAACAAAAAAAGACAATTTTGAAAGAAAAAAAAAAAAACCAATATTTTTTACTTTCTTTTTTTGCATCCAATAAAAAAAAAAAAATGTAAAAAAAAAAAAAATCTAAATTCTTCATCAATTTAGGCCAATATGTATTCTGCTACATATTTTTGGTAAAAAAAAAAACCCAATAAGCGTATATTGATTGGTTTGCGCAAAAGTTACCGCGTCTACAAAACTATGGGGTATTTTTATGGAATTTTTATTTATTTAATTTTGTTTTTACTAGTAATGGCGGCGATCAGCGACTTATAGTCGGACTCCGATATATGACCGAAAAATTGGACACTAATAGGGCGTACACACGGTCGGACTTTGTTCGGACATTCCGACAACAAAATCCTAGGATTTTTTCCGATGGATGTTGGCTCAAACTTGTCTTGCATACACACGGTCGCACAAAGTTGTCGGAAAATCCGATCGTTCTAAACGCGGTGACGTAAAACACGTACGTCGGGACTATAAACGGGGCAGTAGCCAATAGCTTTCATCTCTTTATTTATTCTGAGCATGCGTGGCACTTTGTCCGTCGGATTTGTGTACACACGATCGGAATTTCCGACAACGGATTTTGTTGTCGGAAAATTTTATCTCCTGCTCTCAAACTTTGTGTGTCGGAAAATCCGATGGAAAATGTCCGATGGAGCCCACACACGGTCGGAATTTCCGACAACACGCTCCGATCGGACATTTTCCATCGGAAAATCCGACCGTGTGTACGGGGCATTAGTGTAATAAAACAAATGTTTTACACTGGATTTTATTATCCATACTTTTTTTTCCTCAAAAGTGGAAAAATAAACTGGTTCTCCCTATGCTCTTTTCTCCCTCTCCTCATCTCCTCCACTCTCTCCGTCTCTCTTTCCTCTCAGTCTTCTCTCCTCTTATCTTTTTTCCTCTTCCTCTTCCACTATCCCACTCTTCTCTTTGCTTCTTTTTTCACTCCTCTTTCACTCTTCTCTCCTTTTCTCTATTTTATTCTCCCTTCCTTACCTTACTTTTCCATCTACTCCTCTCCTCCTTTCTCCTCTTCTTCTCTCCTCCTTTCTTTACTATTACCTTTTTTTCTCCTCTTCTCCTATACTCTTCTTTTACTCCTGTTATCTTTTTTTTTTTTCACCCTACCTTACCGATACCATACTCTACTCTCCTATCCTCTTCTCGCTTTTCCTCCTCTACTCCTATCTTCCATTCTCCCTTCCTCACCATTACCTTTCTTTCCCCTCCACCCCTATCCTCTTCTTAGTCTCCTTTCTCTTCTCTCACCTTTTTGTTTTTCCTCTTTTCCTCACCACTACCCTACTCTTCCCTTAAAGGAGAAGTCCAGCCTGAGCTCGTTTGGCTGGGCTTCTCCTTTGGGTCACAGGAGTAAAATTCGTTTTGCGCTCCTGTGACCCGTTTTCAGCTTGTCAAAAACCATGAAATCAGACAGAGGCAGAAGTACAGTTAAATCACACTTGTTTAATAATAAAAGTAAAAAGAACAAAGGTAGTCAAAACATAGCCAGAGTTAGGTGACGGGAATAGATAGTCAGCCAAGCCAGAAGTCAGGGATCAATGTAGTGGAACAGCAAGCAGGATCTGGAGCCAGAAGGGATGTCAGCAAAGCAAGTTTTGAACAGGATTGCAGGAGAACGTTTCTGTGATGTTGACGAAGGCGAAGGCAGAGATCCTCTGGACTAGACGGCTTAAGTAGGCAGGACTGATGAGCAGGATATCATCACCAGCTGAGTAACTGTGGAGAGAGATAGGAGCTGGCAATTAGCCGACAGCTGAGCGGCCAGCTCAGAGAAGGAAGGGCTAAGCCCAGACCTGACAGGGCTGAAGCGACTGGAAGTCCGTATCCGCCAGGTGCCTGGACTGACACCCATCTCAGCCTCTCAGCGAGCCTCCAAGAGCCTGAGACGGCCGCTCCCCGCCCCCTCCACAGCCCAGCGCTCCAGTCAGCGAGGAGGGGGCAGAGCGGAGAGATGCTGATTGACAGTCAGCATCTCTCTGCTTGGGGAGGTGAGAGAGCCGAGTAATCGATCGCTCGGTTCTCAGTGTAGAGATGCCGGGGGGGGACAGATGCTGCATCCACCTAGGTAAGTATGATAGGGGAAAAACCCCAAACCTCATACTTCTCTCTTAACTCCTCATCTTTCTTTCTCTTCTTTCATTCTTCCCATCTATGTTGTTCTCTCTTCCTCATCGCGACCTCATTCTTATCTCCACTCTCCTCTTCTTCTCCCTCCTCCTCCTCTCCTCTTATCTTTTTCTTTTCCCTTTTTGCTCTTCTCTTTTTTTTAATTTTTTCTTCTCCTTTCTTTTCTTTTCTTTTCTTTCTTTTCCTCCCTTCCTTACAGCTACTTTACTCCCCCCTTCATTCCTCTTCTCTTTCCTCTCTGACTCTTCTTTTTGTCCTCCTATATTTTTCTTCTCCCTTCCTCACCACTACCCGCTCCTCTCCTCTTCTTCTCCCTCCTCCTCCTCTCCTCTTATCTTTTTCTTCTCCGTTTTTGCTCTTCTCTTTTTTCTTTTCTCCTTCTTTCTTTTTTTCTCCCTTCCTCACAGCTACTTTACTCCCCCCCCCCCCCCCCTTTCATTCCTCTTCTCTTTCCTCTCTGACTCTTCTTTTTGCCCTCCTATATTTTTCTTCTCTCTTCCTCACCACTACCCGCTCCTCTCCTCTTCTTTCCCTTCTCTCCCTCATCTCTGCCACTCCTCTCTCTCTTCTCTTTCTCTCTTCACCACCTACACAATGAGGGGGGGGGGGGGATTTACTATAACCGAAGCGCAGAATCTGGTGCAGCTGTTCATGGTAACCAATCAGCTTGTAACCTCAGTTTTTTCAATTAAGCTTTGACAATAAAACCTGGAAGCTGATTGGTCACACAGTTACATAGTTGAAAAAAGACACAAGTCCACCTGGTTCAACCATAACAAAAAAAATTATAAAAAAATAAATAAAAAATAAATAAAATAAATAAAAAATAAAAAAATAAATAAAATAAAAAATATTTAATACAATCCCATATACCCAATCCTATACCCACAGTTGATCCAGAGGAAGGCAAAATACACCCCAGAAAAGTGGTCACTATGCACAGCTTCACCAAGATTCTGTTTTGCTCCAGTTTTAGTAAATCTCCCCCCAATAAGTGTTATGTGTTTGTTGAAATAAAAAAATGAAACCATTATTCTGGATACCTCCTGTTCTTTGTAATGAGCCATACATTTCTTCTTTCTTGGGAAAGCAGGAGGATTTGGTGCTGGAAATCTGGGCTTTATTAGTGTAGGAGTCTGTGGTGGTATCAGGACAGAGAATTTGGATTTACAGCTGACCGCATTTCCATGGCGAGGAATTTCCATCGTTTTCTTAGCTTGTGCCTAAATAGATCAGAGATTAGAGCGCCACACCAGGAATTTATTGTCCGGGTACTGGTATATAGATTTATTTCAATATAAAGAATGGAGCCAACGTGTTTCAGGAACCTCAATGACACTTCATCAGGGCTATAAAAAAACAGAAATATATATATATATACACACACAATGTGTAAAAATGTGTAAACATGTACCTGCACTAGGCAAAGGAAAAGTGGGCATGGGACTTTATATGAGGCATGTCGCTACAAAAATAATGATGCACAGAAGGCATATGTTTAGAAAATGTATTACAATCAAAGTTGAATATTCCACGATCTCAAAATACACAATACAATTTTTAAGTAGTAAAACCATTGAAAAGGCCATTAACCACTTAAGAACCAGGTCTATTTTTCAAACTTGTTGTTTACAATTTAAAATCATTTTTTTTTTGCTAGAAGATTCTTAGAACCCCCAAACACTATATATATTTTTTTCAGACACCCTAGAGAATAAAATGGCGGCCGTTGCAATACTTTATGTCACACCGTATTTGCGCAGCGGTCTTACAAACGCAATTTTTGGGGAAAAAAATACACCTTTTTTAATTAAAAAAATAAGACAATAGTAAAGTTAGCCCAATTTTTTTTTTCATATTGTGAAAGATAATGTTACGCTGTGTAAATTGATACCCAACATGTCCTGCTTCAAAATTGCGCCAACTCGTGGAATGGCGACAAACTGTGACCCTTAAAAATCTCCATAGGCGAAGTTTAAAAAAATCTACAGGTTACCGGTTTTGAGTTACAGAGGAGCTTTTTTGCGAGAATCATTGCTTTCGCTTTAACGATCGCGACAATACCTCACATGTGTGGTTTGAACACCGTTTTCATATGCGGGCGCGACTTACATATGCATTCGCTTCTGCGCGCGAGCTCGGCGGGACGGGGGAGCTTTAAATTTTTTTTTTCTCATTTATTTTACTTTTTAAAATGTTATTCCTATTACAAGGAATGTAAACATCCCTTGCAAAAGAAAAAAAGCATTGCAGGACCTCTTTAATGTGAGATCTGGGGTCAAAAAGACCTCAATGCTCATTTACACTTACATTCAATACAAAAAAAAAGGCTTTTTTTTTTTAAATAAAAAAAAATATTCCCCTTTAAGGCCGTGGGGCGGATGTGACGGAATACAGCGGGGGGGGGGTGGATGATACAGGGGATCGGAAGCACGCAGAGGCACGGGTCTCCGGTAGTTGCGGAAAGAAGGCTCAGGTTCACTATAGATGTGGGAAGCCTCCTGGCGGGTACCGCGCAGGACCGGTGTACCTAATCGTATAGTAAGCAGAGGTCAAAGGTACTGAGCAGGCAAATAGGAAAGTCCTTATAACAGCAGAGATCAAGGGGTATCAGGCAGGCAGAGAGAGTGGTCTTTAACAAGTAGTGATCAGAGGTATCCGGCAGACAGAGAGAATGGTCGTTTAACAGGCAGAGGTCAGGGTATCCGGCAGACAGAGAGAATGGTCGTTTAACAGGCAGAGGTCAGGGTATCCGGCAGACAGAGAGAATGGTCGTTTAACAGGCAGAGGTCAGGGTATCCGGCAGACAGAGAGAAGGGTCGTTTAACAGGCAGAGGTCAGGGTATCCGGCACACAGAGAGAGTGGTCGTTTAACAGGCAGAGATCAAGGGGTATCAGATAAACAGGAACCAGGAACTAACACTGAGCAAGGTACAGCTGACGACAAACCAGCAACCCGACTGGGCGCTGGAGTCGTCTGAAGTAGCCTCCCGGCGAGCGCGTCAGCGTGACGCGCTACCGGGCACCCGCACGGGCGACGGCGCGCACACGGGTACTGCCGTGCACACGCGCGCGCCGCACCATCAGGCCGCGAACGGGTGCACGTCTCAACAATAGCCCACTGCGCATGCGCCCCGCAGCCCGGCGGACGGAGGCGACTTGTCTCTCGTGACAGTGCCCCCCTCCTAAGGGCGGACACTGGACGCCCAAGCTAGACATCAACTCCGGATGGTCTCGATGAAAGGTTTGAATTAAGCGAGGAGCATGTAGATTCCTTGCGGGCTCCCAAGAATTGTCCTCAGGTGGGTATCCTTTCCATTGGATCAGGTACTGTAGCTGCCTGCCCTTCTTTCTACAACCCAGGATAGCTTCCACCTCGAACTCGTTCTCCCCGTCCACCCTGATTGGTGGAGGAGGAACCTCTCCTCTTTCTGGAAAAGAACTGGGCACAACAGGCTTCAACAGAGATACGTGGAAGACAGGATGGATCCTGTACGTTTTTGGCAGAGCTAGTTCCATGGCCACGGGATTGATAATCCTTTTGATAGGAGAAGGACCAATGAATTTAGGTCCCAATTTTCGGGATGGCAACTGTAGCTTAAGGTTAGAGGTGGACAACCAAACTTCTTCCCCGATATTAAATGTTGGATTTTCCTTCCTACCCCGGTCATACTGGTCCTTGTAGACCCTTTGAGCCTTTTGTAACATGTTTTGGATTCTCTGGAAGTTAGTCTGCAAGGAGGTTATTCTGTCATGCACTGCGGGGACTGCTATTTCGGGAATGTCATTAGTCAGAAAAGTGGGATGAAATCCGCAGTTGGCCCAGAAAGGCGTTTGGTTGGTAGCCGCGTGAATGGAATTATTATACGCAAACTCTGCATATGGAAGAAGTTCTGCCCAATCATCCTGGGATCCCGAGCAGAAGCAACGGTGGTATTGCTCTAAGGTCTGATTTGTTCTCTCCGTTTGGCCATTGCTCTGAGGGTGGTAGGTTGACGAGAGGCACACTTTAATATCCAGGGCTTTACAGAGTTCTCTCCAGAATTTGGACGTGAATTGCACACCTCTGTCTGACACTATACTCCTTGGTACACCGTGGAGTCTTATGACCTCTTTCAGGAAGATATTGGCCGTCTCTACTGCAGAAGGGGTACCCTCCATGGGCAAAAAGTGGGCCATCTTAGATAGACGGTCGACCACAACAAAAATAGTAGTGTAGCCTTCTGAGGCCGGCAGGTCCACGATGAAATCTACAGACACGTCGGTCCATGGTCGTTCTGGAATAGGTAGTGGCTTAAGCAAACCCCAGAATCTGGTGTTCTGGCCCTTGTTCTGTTGACACAGGGGACAGGAGGCCACGTATTCCCTGCAATCCCGTCTCCAACCCGGCCACCAGAAGGAGCGAGAGATCAGGTCGGATGTTTTCCTAACCCCGTAGTGGCCAGCCAGCTTGTGGTCGTGGCACATCTTGAGGGTTGTTGACCGAGTTCGTTGAGGTACAAAAATTTTGCCCCAGATCCAAAAGAGACCTCCATCTTTCTTCAGAGACTGTACCTCTGGGTCCGTACATGTATTGGATGAAATCTTGATGGATCATACTAAGTCTGTCTGTGCTAACCCGAGGAAATTTTGAGGAGCAAGAATCGTGCTTGGTTCCGGAGTCTGGAGGTCTGCTGATAACATCCGGGAAAGGGCGTCTGCCTTCCCATTCTTTACACCAGGTCTATAAGAAATGTGAAAATTGAAGTGAGAGAAGAATAAGGCCCAACGAGCTTGTCTGGGTTTGAGTCGTTTTGCTGTTCGGAGGTATTGTGATCTGTGAAGATCATCACTGGGTGGAGTGCCCCCTCAAGTAAATACCTCCATTCCTCCAGGGTAAATTTAATGGCCAGCAGCTCCCTGTCACCTACATCGTAATTTAATTCTGCTGCACTGAGTCTTCGGGATGCAAATGCAACTGGATGTAGGATGGCTTTGGGTCCTTGTCTTTGGGAAAGAATTGCTCCTGTGGCTATCTCTGATGCGTCCACTTCCAATACGAATGGTTGAGAAGGATCGGGATGCCGGAGAATGGGAGCGGAACTGAACAGATCCTTTAGTTTCATGAAAGCTTCCTGTGCGGCTTGGGACCACTGGAATGAGCCGTGCCGGCGGGTTAGCTGAGTGATAGGTGCCACTATTGTGGAGAATCCAACGATGAATTTCCGGTAAAAGTTAGCGAATCCTATAAACCGTTGGACTCCCTTTTTGTCAGATGGAGCCAGCCACTCTGGGATAGCCTGTATCTTTTGGGGATCCATCTCCACCCCATTTGCCGAAATGATGAACCCCAAGAATTGCACGACTGATTTTTCAAATTCACACTTCTCCATTTTTAGGTAGAGTTTGTGTTGTTTCAGAATGGCCAGAACTGTCCTGACGTGTCCCCTGTGAAGTTCAATCATAGAAGAAAAAATTAGGATATCGTCCAAGTAGACCACAAGGAAATCATCTAGGTATTTGCGGAAAATGTCGTTCACAAGGTGTTGAAAAGTGGCCGGAGCATTACAAAGCCCGAATGGCATCACCAAGTATTAAATGCCCGAACCTGGACCTGAAGGCCGTCTTCCATTCGTCCCCGGCCCTAATTCTGATAAGGTTGTATGCCCCCCGGAGATCTAATTTGGAAAAGACTCTGGCTGACCGGAAACGTTGGAACAATTCTGGAATGAGCGGCAATGGGTACCGATTCTTGATGGCGATGTTATTTAACTGCCGGTAATCCACACAGGGTCTAAGGGAACCGTCCTTCTTCCCGACAAAGAATATACCTGCTCCAGCGGGTGAGGATGAGGGACGGATGAACCCCTTTTCCAGATTCTCGTCAATATATTGTTTGAGAGCCTCCAACTCCGTTTCTGAGAGGGGAAATATGCGACCAAATGGAATCTCTGATCCTGGCAGTAAATCGATTGGGCAGTCATACGGTCGATGTGGTGGGAGGCAATCGGCCATTTGTTTACTGAAGACCTTCTGGAACTCAAGATACTCCTGAGGGACATGTTGGAGGTTAACTGAAGGAGCTGAAATTGTTGCACAGATCTTGGGCTTCAAAGGACGGCAGTGTTGAGAACAGTATGAAGAAGGAAATGATAAATATATCAACGGATCCGCGCTTATAGACTGACCTACACCTGCAGCCCCCCTAGGTAGGAAGGGGACACCTATGTGATCCCCCAAAAATATAGATCAAAGTATAGGGAGTGGCGCTGTGTTAGGAGTATGACTAAAAATTAGCAAGAAGTACAAGTGTAAAAATAAATAAAAATAAGAAATTTTCGGTATGATCCAAAAATTACTTACAGGAAAAAATATCCTTGTGTTAGTAAAAACACATTAACAGGTGAAAAATAATACTATATGTGCAAAAAATCGCAAATATTAAGCAGCATCACTAAATAACATAAATACATCTTCACATGAATAAATATAAGTGATAAAGTGCCAAAAGCAATGATTGTCCACCAATAATGTGTAAATGTGCAATAATTATATGCAATAAAAATCATTAATAATGTGTCAAAATCGCAGCTAAAAAGCAAAAAACCCTATGTTATTTGGTGCAAAAAAGTTCATAGCAATTGTGCAGAAAGTTCTTCTTAGGTGATAAAGTGCCGTGCTGTAACAACTGGTGATCCCCCCAATGTGGTTGCACTCACCGGAGCGCTCCACCCCTGCAGGGGTACGAGCGTATACTGTTGGTCCTGTCACTCAAGTCCTATAGGTGTCAGTTTCCTTCCACGCGTCCCATTTCCAAAAAGTAGCTGTACACACAGAGAGGTGGGGACTTCCTGTCCCTTGGTATTAAAAGTCTCCACTGGATATCCGCTGTCTCCATGTGTTCATCTCTCATGTGTTCATCTCTCTAGAGATGTAATTTTTGGATCATACCGAAAATGTCTTATTTTTATTTATTTTTACACTTGTACTTCTTGCTAATTTTTAGTCATACTCCTAACACAGCGCCACTCCCTATACTTTGATCTCGAAGAAGGAAATGAGACCACCTTAGAACTCCATTGAATCAGAGGATCATGAGCCTGTAGCCAGGGTAGGCCCAAAATGACTGGGAACATAGGAGAGTGAATAAGGTCCAGGCGTAGGAGCTCCTGGTGCCCAGAGTCAGTAGTCAGAATGGGTCGGGTCTCCTGGGTGATTGGACCTGAGCTGGGAAGAGACCCATCAGCCAAGTGAACCTGTAGATGTTGAGCTTTAGTTTGTAAGGGCACATGCAGGTTCTGGGCCAAGGCAACGTCCATAAAGCAACTACATGCACCCGAATCAATGATCGCTGGCAGGCGGGACTCCCCTTCCGGTAGCTGTAACGAGATAAACAACATGACGTAAGATTTAGGGGTATTGTTGTCTTGGTAAGTCATTGATTTTGGCTGAAAGAACTTACTGGGCCTTAACGGGCAGTTGCGCAGGAAGTGTCCGGCTCCCCCGCAATAAAGGCACAAGTTGGACTGCCGTCTACATTGTCTCTCTTCTGAGGTTAGTGGTGGCCGTACCAAACCAAGCTGCATAGGTTCGGAGTCGGGAAGAGTAGTAGACCCAGCTGTTATAGGAGACGATATTGGAATAGGTTGGGGTCTGGAAGCCGTCCACGCAGGGCGTGGACTTTGGAATCGTTCTGAACGACGTTCCCGCAAACGTCTATCCAGTTTTGTGGCTGCCTGAATTAACTCGTCCAAAGATGCGGGGGTCTCCATCCTGGCCAACTCATCCTTGAGGAGCTCAGACAGGCCTTGGCGGTACTGATAACGTAAAGCTGGCTCATTCCAGTTAGTGTCGGCTGCCCATTTACGGAATTCCACCGTGTAATCCTCAATTGGTCTCCTTCCTTGAGCTAGGTGGTACAGGTTAGCTTCGGCCGTAGCCATACGTTGTGGGTCATCATAAAGCTGCAACATACTCTCGAAGAACGTGTCGATAGTATTAAGCACCTGACTCCCCGATTCCATCAAGCCGTGGGCCCAGGCTTGAGGTTCTTCTGACAACAGAGAAATTGCAAATCCCACCTTGACCACTTCTGATGCAAAGGTTCGGGGTGGCAGAGCAAAGTAAAGGGTGCATGCATTCTTAAAAGCTCTAAATTTTTTACGGTCCCCTGAGAACCGTTCCGGTGTGGGGACCCTAGGTTCCGGAAGTACCATTACGACTGTAGGACTGGCAGCAGCCTGGGGAAGCGGGCCTTCATTGCTAGGTGCGGGAGCTGCGGCGACAGAAGGGAGTGGACCGTCAGTTGCTGGAGACGGCTGTCAATTTGTGTGTATCCCTCCTGTAGCCTCTGCACCGAGTCTGCCAGGGTGGAGACCTGCTGACATAGGGTCTCCAAGGGGGAGCGCGCTCTGTCGGCCTCGGACATCTGGCTGGTTTGTACTGTCACGTCAATACTCACCGAGGCCGAGATGCCGAGAGTGGCTCGCCCTTACGACCACGCGCACCCGAACCCCCGAGGATGATACAGGGGATCGGAAGCACGCAGAGGCACGGGTCTCCGGTAGTTGCGGAAAGAAGGCTCAGGTTCACTATAGATGTGGGAAGCCTCCTGGCGGGTACCGTGCAGGACCGGTGTACCTAATCGTATAGTAAGCAGAGGTCAAAGGTACTGAGCAGGCAAATAGGAAAGTCCTTTTAACAGCAGAGATCAAGGGGTATCAGGCAGGCAAAGAGAGTGGTCTTTAACAAGTAGTGATCAGAGGTATCCGGCAGGCAGAGAGAGTGGTCTTTAACAAGTAGTGATCAGAGGTATCCGGCAGGCAGAGAGAGTGGTCTTTACCAGGCAGTGATCAGGGGTATCCGGCAGGCAGAGAGAGTGGTCTTTAACAGGCAGAGATCAGGGGTATCCGGCAGACAGAGAGAATGGTCGTTTAACAGGCAGAGATCAAGGGGTATCAGATAAACAGGAACCAGGAACTAACACTGAGCAAGGTACAGCTGACGACAAACCAGCAACCCGACTGGGCGCTGGAGTCGTCTGAAGTAGCCTCCCGGCAAACGCGTCAGCGTGACGCGCTACCGGGCACCCGCACAGGCGACGGCGCGCACACGGGGACCGCCGTGCACCCGCGCGCGTCGCACCATCAGGCCGCGAACGGGTGCATGTCTCAACAATGGCCCACTGCGCATGCGCCCCGCAGCCCGGCGGACGGAGGCGACTTGTCTCTCGTGACAGTTCCTGTTTAAAGACTTGCTCGGCTGACATCCCTTCTGACTCCAGATCCTGCTTGCTGTTTCATTACACTGACCAAAGAATGTCCAGCTCTCTGAATGTCTCATAAACAATTGCCAGCAGTCCAATAATAAAGGTTAAGAGATTTAATATATGTGTATAATAAAAACACTATAATAAAAACAATAAGTGAACAGTATGTTGACCCATGTCGATAACACTGTATGACACTTGAATGAGAGAGTTTATAACAGCCAGAAGGTCCAATCAGCAGCAGGCAGTCTAAGACTGGAGATCCATCCAAAAAACCTAACCCTAGGCTGAGAAGCAGATGGAAGGGGGTTGGAGGGGAGATGGAAGCCCCAGCCCACCAAACTCAGGGGACTCACACTGTAGAAACCAGCTTTAGATGGAGAGGCTCACCGATTCCGGAGGACAGGTCTGTGGATGTGATGTGAAGGCAGGCTGTGGATCCACCGGGAGGGGAAGGTCTCGCAGACGCTCTGTGTCAGGGAGTGATGACGTCAGCCCAGCTGGAGGAGGAAGGCGCGGCTTCACACAGGGGAACCGCCGGAGAAACAGCTGATAGCGCTGGGCAGCTGCAATGCCGGTCTGTGTCCCCTCTGAATGGAAAAGCCTCAGTAGGAGGCAGTGACACTTGGTGAAGCCGTTGTGATAGTAATCAAACTATCAGGAAGTGACAAGGTGGACAGGAGGCCACCAGAGAACAGGCTGGGGACATGAAACAATTAGCCTGCCGGTTTGTGTCACCTCTGCATGGAGTGAACCTCAGGGAAGAGTGGTGTCCATCAGAAAGTCCAGTGAACAACATGGGCTGCCAGCCAGAAGTAGATAGATGGAATTGGCAGGCGAATGGGAGAACGCTGCGTGTAGATCATGTGAAGCTCCCATGGGTGGGTAGATGGGAGGATGGATTCTCACCGTGGCATGGTGCTGAGTGGAACCTCTGTCAGTGGTTGCCTTGACGACGCGTTTCACGCGTATGCGCTTTTTCATAGTCAAGGGTTGAGGCAACTTGCAAGGTTTAAATACAAAAATATTGGGTGGGGAAAAAAAAAAAAAAAAAAGAGGAAGGGGGGGGAGGGACAATGCAGAAGGAGGGAATTAAAAGTCAAATTTAGAAAAAGGTCAAATTTAAAATAAGGGCGGGAGTAATTAACCCATTATGAGAACAGAGGGAAGAGGGAAGAGGAGAGGAAAAAAAGAATTCTATCTCCAGTCCAAAACCCCTGCTACCCAGCAGACACAACGGCAAATAAAACATACATTGGTATATGCATCAATACAGCAAGAACAATTCTACACAAAACTGCATGTCTCCAGTTCCTCATTTAACCCCTTAGGGGCAAGTGAATCAAACATATATATCCAAAATACCTCCCGTTTGCACAGTAGAGAAAATCTTTCGTTACTAGTCAGTGTGCCTTTTGGGATAGTTTCAATGACATAAACTTCTAACAACCTGAAGTCCTTGTTGTGGAAGCGTAAGAAGTGTCGAGGGACACTATGTTCATCGCTCCCCTTGGAAATCAATCTACGGTGATCGCCCACCCTGGCCCCTAACCTTTATTATTGGACTGCTGGCAATTGTTTATGAGACTTTCAGAGCGCTGGACATTCTTTGGTCATTGTTTTAAATCTGTATCTATCAGTTACGGTCAGTCCAGCTGCACTGATTTCCCTTTCCCCTTCCCCCCCCCCATTTCAAGTCATGTCAATCTACTTAGTACATGTTATGTGTCACATTGATGACTGACTATATAGTATATGGTATATATATTTTTTATTATTTGATTATTTTCTACATGCCTTGATTGAGGTCCCTGGGTTTACACTCATTGGCGCTGGATTAGTATTGTGTTTTTGTTTCATTACACTGATCACTGACCTTCTGGCTTGGCTGACTATCCGTTCCGGTTACTGAACTATTGGCTATGTTTTCACTATGTTTGTTCTATTTACTTTTATTATTAAACAAGTGTGATTTAACTGTACTTCTGTCTCGGTCTGATTTCAGGGTTTCTGACAATCTTGCGGCGAATCCATCGCAGAGACCACTTTTATCCTAAAGAGGACCACCCCCCCATTTCAGAAAATACTGGGGTTATGGAAGCTATCAGCTGCCATAGCCCCCCCCCCCCCCCCCCGGTATTCTATGTCAAAGTACCGATGTACAGCTACGGTGGTTTGCGGTGAGTGGTTAAAACAAGCCGACATACAGAATTGTACATGACTGGTGAAAAAAATTCATATTGTACTGATACATGATGGTACGTGAGCAAATACATGATGGATGTAAGTTGTAAGAACCCAGCTGTCTTGACATCCTAAAAACTATGCGTTTCCAGGATCCTGTGCACTCATCAGGAGTATGATGTAGGCAATATCTAAAAATGTAGGTAAGTAAGCAAAAAAAATATAATATATAAATGGTAGGTAGTAAAATGTTTCC
Organism: Lithobates septentrionalis; assembly: GCA_037952835.1. Classification (NCBI taxonomy): domain Eukaryota; kingdom Metazoa; phylum Chordata; class Amphibia; order Anura; family Ranidae; genus Lithobates; species Lithobates septentrionalis. The sequence continues at coordinate 525,585 of JBBDGP010001663.1, read as the reverse complement.
TACACAGGAAAAAAAATAAATGATCTTAAAGGGGAAAAAGATTTGATATGTACGAGTCAGCCAACAAAGTTGGCCCAGCTTATTAAAGAGGGGGGGGATACAGAGTCTGACCCAGGGCTGAGGCAGGAAAAACCCATCCAGGTCGGTGGAACATCCAAGGAGCAGGCCAGGTTGCCAAAGTGTGGTCCATAGGAAATATGGGATGTGGGGACACATCTAGCCCGCACTGATCTGAAAAAGTGTAAGGATATATGGGTAAGTGTATAAGTAATATATAAAGAGAAGTGTATTGGTGTCTACAAGATGTGTCCAATCTACCCAAGGAAACATAGTGTGAAAAGAAGAAAGGAAAAGTGGGGGGGATGTACCTGCACTAGGCAATAGAAATGAAGATGTGTGTTCAGGTCCTAAATGACTTCCATATATACAACACATGAGATACTACATCGCCCCGCTAGCATTTTTTTAGAGTCGACGGTCGGCTCTCTTGTAAAAGCAATACTAGTGGCCAACTAAAATAGTGAAACAAAATATAATCAGCGCAATATTCAAACTAAGCAGATAACTTAATCAGTGCAACACAATATTAAACCAATCCAGTGTCAATAGCCTACCTCTAGGCTTATCGTGATTGCTGCCAACACCTCTCCGAGTGTATTCACACGTGACTGTCAATTCAATACTAATAAAACAAAACTGGTGTAGCGCAACCAATATAAACAATGAAACAATAATAAAAGTCCAAACAATGTGAAAAATCCACCGTAGTGCAACTCTAGGTGACAGTTCATAGAATGTTAATTCATATTATCCAGTGACTTCAGTGACCACCACCTCTAGCTGGAATGCCGGCTCACCTCCAGATAATAACCCCACTACAGAGTCTCACACGCCTGATATTTATGTCTCTCAGGAAGCCACGGGATAAATAAATCCTCCTCCTGGTGTCCCTGGACAGCGTTGACCTAGAGCTGATGCAAGGATTTTTCACACCCTAGGCGAAACCTAATTTATCCGCCCCCCTCTCCATTGGCTCCACCCCTGACTCCACTCCCTTTGCCCTGTCCAGGTATACCCCAACTTTTTAATAAAGTGCCTGTGACAGACTCACCCGGGACAGAGGCTATTGGAGGGGACTGAACGCAAGCCTCTTGCCAACAGATTATGGGCCCTGGATTTTAAGGGAACAATACTCTGCAAGGTGAATTAGAAATCCAGTCTGATCTGTACTAATCAGACTCAATCGTGTATATATGTATATATTGTATATTGTCTCATTCTGTTGTGGACTCTTTGCTGTGGTCATTTGGGATGTGTGTCCCTGTAGAGGGAGGGAGGATTCCTCCAGCAGCCCCCCTGCTGATAAGACTGATTCATACTGTTGGGACACATCCTGTGAGGAGATGCTGGTGTCATCAACTCCAACTGTCTGTCTGTTGCCTGCTAGAATGTGTATTGTAAATAAGTCTCTAGTAAGGGATCTAAGAGTCATTAGATCCCCATTGTTGTTTGTGCTAATTAACTCCACTATTGTGTGAAGAAGAGTTCTGTGTTGACTTGGGATAATGTTGATTGGGTTTTCTGAGTTACAAGACGGCCAGTCTGGCCTAAAGGTCATGACTGAGTCATCTAGGCTGTCTAAAGAGATTAATTAATTAGCCCATGTTAATTAGGTTTCTGGTCACAGGTGAATGTTCAGAGTAATATGAGCAGGAGGTATGCACCTCCTCTTTTACTGTATAAAAGAGCCTGTATTCCTTTCAATGAAAGAGATTCCTGGTTGAACTTACATACAGCCTGCCTGGTGTTTGTTTTGAGCTACACAACTGGATTCGAACGGCACATAGCTGTAGTTCAATTCCCGGAGCATCAGATGACCGAACCATCAGACGTTGCAATCTGATTTAATAGCCGCAGAGGAGTGTCGGGAGAGTGGAACCGAGCGAGCAGGGGCTCGTTACAGTGGCCATCGAATGCAGCCCACCAGCGCCCATCAGTACAGCCTCACCAGTGCCCCTCAATGCTGCCTACCAGCGCCCCTCAATGCAGCCTCACCAGCGCCCATCTAATGCAGCCTCACCAGCGCCCCTAAATGCAGCCTACCAGCGCCCCCTCAATGCAGCCTCACCCGCGCCCATCAAATGTAGCCTCACCAGCGCCCATCAATGAATGCTTACTTGCTTCCATTAATTCTGGAGTCGGGACACAGACACAGTCCTCTGGTGCCACTGCGCCTCTGACACTGTGTACAAATGGAATAGCAGCTGCCTGCTGATGCTGAGACTTAATTGCTTGCTGCAGAGAGAAGAGAGTAGGAACACCAGTGGCCGGGCGCCCTAGGCGGCTACCTAGTTTGCCTAGTGGTAGCACCAGCCCTGCGTTGACCTCCTCCTGGGATCTCAGTCAATCATGTGTGACCATAAAATGACAAAGGCAAACCATAGTGCTCTCTGCTACAAATATTTATTCAAATTAAAAATACTCACATAGGTATGTGAAAAATCTGCATATCATTAACTCTCTATGTTGATATAAAACGGAAAATATGTCCTGAATGGCGGCACCTCACACCTGTCTGTGTTACGCTCTCCGATGAGCTTCTTCAGAGAGCACTATGGTTTGCCTTTGTCATTTTATGGTCACACACGATTGACTGAGATCCCAGGAGGAGGTCAACACTGTCCAGGGACAGCAGGATACATAAATATCAGGCGTGTGTGACTCTGTAGTGGGGTCATCATCTGGAGGTGAGCCGGCATTCCAGCTAGAGGTGGTGGTCACTGAAGTCACTGGATAATATGAATTAACAGTCTATAAACTGTCACCTAGAGTTGCACTACAGTGGATGTTTCACATTGTTTGGACTTTTATTATTGTTACATTGTTTATATTGGTTGCGCTACACCAGTTTTGGTTTATTACTAGTGGTGGATAACTAGACACTGTATTGCTTTTACCGACAGAAGGAGAGAACGTCCTCCCCTACTTCCTTCCCCCTACTTCCGCAACTTTATCGGGATCTCCTGTCCTACCGGCTGAGCATAGAGCTCAGACAAAGACTGGCTCAGCTTTGTTCAGCTCTCTGATATAGTAACTTGGAATCGATCACCTTACGTCACTTTACCCGGTTTACCCGGATGTAAACGCCGCCATTTTTAAAAATGAAAAGCATTTGATCACACCGATCTTGGTTTTAAGGGCTCCATAAAGAGCACTGGTCACACGCCTATTGCTGTCACGAAGGATGTTTAAATTCTTTGTGACAACAATAAAAGTAATAAAAAAAAGAAAAAAAAAGTAAAGCGAGTGTAAAGAAGTGTAAAAATAAATAAATATTTAAAGAAAACATTTCAAAGTGCCCCCCCCCCGTGCTGGCACTCAAAAGTGAACGCATGCGTCAGTCCACGCACGCAAACAGCGATCGTCCCACACATGTGAGGTATCAGCGCAAACGTCAGTTCATGGGCCCTCTATACATCTAAAGTGGTAACCCGTAAAGTCTTTTAAAGCATCACCTATACTTAGTAAAATTTATATTGTTTGTTGCCCTCACGCACAATTTTAAAGCGTTACATGTTTGGTATATATTTACTCAGCGTAACATCATCTTTTTTATGTTATCGAAAAATTGGGTTATGTATTGTGGGGTTTTTTTTTCGCATTAAAATTCAAAAAAGTGTATTCTTTCCCCCAAAAATTGCATTTGAAAAACCGCTGCGCAAATACCGTGTGACATAAAAAATTGTAAAACCCACCAATTTATTCTCTAGGGCCTCTGCTTAAAAAAAAAAAAAGTATACTGTTTCAGGGTTCTAATACATTTTCTAGCAAAAAGTGCCAGAAAAGGCCCGGGGGGGGGGGGGGGGGGGGGGGAAGTCAAGTGGATAAAAAATGACAGCCTCTTACCAGATGAACAGAACTCAAAGCTTCAGAGGTCATTTCACACACAATGTAAATGCCTTGGGATGATTGGGAACAACGCAGCACAGCAGTAGAGAGCAAAAGAATTAATCTGCAGTCAGTACCTCTGCTCAGCATGTGTCAGGATTACACCAAAGAAAACAAATAACAAGCTCCATTGTGTAAAACCGTTTTAACATTTTATTGTTAACAAAGAGAGGCACTCACATTGAGCAACAGAGTATATAAGCAAAACAAACAACCTAACGACCTCTCAATCTAGCAGCACAGGCTCCACCCCAACGTGTTTCCTCCCAGAAGACGTTCTCAAGGGGCTGGCTACTCTACTTAAATTATGCTCACTGTGCTGCAACCCTTTTGTGTTTTGTTTATTTTGGTGGGGTTTTTTTGGGGACACATCTGGTTGCATGCATAAAGTAGCAAGAGAAAAACTCACCCAAGCTCTACCGCTATGTAGTATAGTTGGTGTGTAGAGTAGTCGGTGCTCTGGCTAATTAAGCTCACAAAAGCTCCATAGAAAGTACAGGCCGGCAACCCGACAGCTTCTCCATAGAAAATATTTATTTAAGCATTACAGCAGTAACATCATCCAAAAAAACTGACACGTTTCGGCCTTAGGCCTTCATCCAAATCATTTTCATCAGGCCTTGCTTTTGATGAAGGCCTAAGGCCGAAACGCATCAGGATTTATGGATGATGTTACTGCTGTCATGCTTGAATAAATATTTTCTATGAAGAAGCTGTCGAGTTGCCAGCCTGTACTTTCTATGGTTGCGTGCATAGATAAATATTTTTGCCTGTTGGTGCTGTCCAACATCTTATATACACTGTATTTCTGTTGTGTATTTATAGTCCTGCTGAAGGGGACATATATGAGATCCAAAAACACATTGGCTTCATTCCTAATTTTCCTAATTCATATTGGAAAAAATATATACCCGGACAATTAATTCCTTGTATGGGGCTGTAATCTCTGATCCATTCATACAATTTGTTTTTGCAGATGATTGACAGCTTTTATAAGACCAGAAAACATTTAAGACCTGCAGGTCATTTTCAGGCATTCTGATTTCTCTTTATTATTTACCACTCCACCACCTACATAGCCTCCAGTCACAGGGGTGAGGATGACTCCTGGATGTACAGCAGTTCTACTGACCAATCATCATTGAACAATTCCCTGAGGAGGACGTTCAGGTCCCATCATGAGCAGTTGGCATTCATTTAGAGCAACTTGAATGATTTGCAGAATTTTTCTTTTAAAAAGGTCACCTTACAGTATTTCTGTGACATCTGTCAGTATAATCTAGAAGGATAAGTGGTAAACTCCTGATAGTCACGTGATATGTAAAATACAAAATCCACGTAATCATTTTTTTTTTATCCAATTTCTTCAGAAGGAAACGAGGCCATACAAATAACTATAATAACAGTCACTGAGTCCTCAACTTCACCCACAACTGAGTCCACGAATTCAGCTACAACTGAATCCACAACTATCTCCAAAACCGATTCTGTAAATTTCACCACAACTGAGTCTTCAATATTAACTACAAATGTAACCTCAACTGAGTCTGAAAGTTCCACCAATACTGAGTCCTCAACTTTACTCACAAGTTCAAATACAACTGAGTACATGACTTTAACCACAACTGAGTCCGCAGCTATCCCTTCAACTGAGTCTTCAACTTTAACCACAACTGAGTCTACAACTATTACTGTTACGTGGTCCACAGCTTTACCCACAACTTTAACCTCTACTGAGGCCACAACTTTAAAAGCTTCTGAGTCTGCAACTTTATCTGCTACGGAATCCACAGCTTTACCCATAACTGAGTCTGAGTCCACAACTTTAACTTCTGAGTCTGCAACTTTAACAGCTGCTGAGTCCACGGCTTTAACCACTACTGGCTCCACAACATTACTGACTACTGAGTCCGCAGCATCACCCACAACTGAATCCGCAACTTTAACTGCTACTGAGTCCACAGCTTCAGCCACTACTGAGTCCACAGCTTTACCCACGAATGAGTCTTCAACTTTAACTGCTATTGAGTCCACAGCTTTAACTACTACCGAGTCTGCAACTTTAACCAATACTGAGTCCACAGCTTTAACCACCGATGAGTCTTCAACTTTAACTGCTACTGAATCCACAGCTTTACCCACTACTGAGTCTGCAACTTTAACAGCTACTGAGTCCACAACTTTAACCACTACTGAGTCCACAACTTTACCCACAAATGATTCTTCAACTTTACCGACTACTGAGTCCACAACTTTACCAGGCACTGGGCCTGCAATCGTAACTGAGTCCACAGCATCATCCATGACTGATTCTGCAACTTTAACCACTACTGAGTCCACAGCTTTACCTGTTACTGAGTCCACCACAACTTTAAGTGCTACTGAGTCTGCAACTTTATCCGCTACTGAGTCCACAGCTTCAGCCACTACTGAGTCCACAGCTTTAACCACTACTAAGTCTGCAACTTTCCCCACCACTGCATCCACTGCTTTATCCACAAATGATTCTTCAACTTTACCCACTACTGAGTCCACTACTTTAACGACCACTGGTTCTGCAATTGTAATGGCTACTGAGTCCACAGCATCACCCACAACTGATTCTGCAACTACAACAGCTACTGAATCACCTACTTTAACCACTACTGAGTCTACAGCTTTATCTTTTACTGAGACCACAACTTTAAGTGCTACTGAGTCTGCAACTTTAGAAGGTACAGAGTTTGCGACTTTAACTGCTAATACTGAGGCCACAGCTTTACTCACAACTGGTTCTGCAACTTTAACCATTACTGCATCCACAGCTTTATCCACAAATGATTTTTCAACTTTATCCACTACTGAGTCCACGACTTTAACAGATATTGAATCCACTACTTTAACTGCTACTGAGTACACAGGTTTAACCAATACTGGGTCCGTAACTTTACCCAATACTGAGTTTACAACTTTACCCACAAGTAAATCTGCAACTTTAACAACTGCTGAGTCCGCAACTTTAACCAACACTGAGACCACAGCTTTACCCATGAATGAGTCTTCAACTTTAACCGATATTAAGTCCACAGCTTTAACCACGACTGAGTCTGCAACTTTAAGAGCTACTGAGTCCATAACTTTAACCACTACTGAGTCCACAGCTTTAACCACTACTGAGTCTGCAACTTTAACCACTACTGCATCCACAGCTTTAACCACTACTGAGTCTGCAACTTTAACCACTATTGCATCCACAGCTTTAACTACTACTGAGTCCACGACTTTAACCGCTACTGATTCCACAACTTTAACCGCTACTGATTCCACAACTTTAACCGCTACTGATTCCACAACTTTACCCACTACTGAGTCCACAAGTTTACCCACTACTGAGTCCACAGCTTTAACCGCTACTGAGTCTGCAGCTTTAACCACTACTGAGTCCACAGCTTTACCAGGCACTGGGCCTACAATTGTAACAGATTCCACAGCATCACCCACGACTGATTCTGCAACTTTAACCACTAATGCGTCCACAGCTTTACCTGTTACTGAGTCCACCACAACTTTAAGTGCTACTGAGTCTGCAACTTTAACCGCTACTGAGTCCACAACTTCAGCCACTACTGAGTCCACAGCTTTAACCACTACTGAGTCTTTGACTTTAACTGCTACTGAATCCAAAACTTTACCCACTACTGAGTCCACAACTTTAATGGCCACTGGTTCTGCAAATGTAATGGCTACTGAGTCTACAGCATCACCCACAACTGATTCTGCAACTTCAACAGCTACTGAATCAACTACTTTAACCACTACTGAGTCCACAGCTTTATCTTTTACTGAGTCCACCACAACTTTAACTGCTACTGAGTCTGCAACTTTAAAAGTTACAGAGTTTGCAACTTTAACTGCTACTACTGAGTCCACAGCTTTACTCACAAGTGGGTCTGTAACTTTACCCAATATTGCGTCCACAGCTTTACCCACTACTGAGTCCACAACTTTAACCGTTACTGCATCCACAGCTTTATCCACAAATGATTTTTCAACTTTATCCACTACTGAGTCCACAACTTTAACAGATATTGAATCCACTACTTTAACTGCTACTGAGTACAGAGGTTTAAACACAACTGGGTCCACAGCTTTACCTGTTACTGAGTCCACCACAACATTAAGTGCTACTGAGTCTGCAACTTTAAAAGCTACCGAGTCCACAGCTTCAGCCACTACTGATTCCACAGGTTTAACCACAACTGGGTCCGTAACTTTACCCAATACTGAGTCTACAACTTTACCCACAAGTAAATCTGCAACTTTAACGACTGCTGAGTCCACAACTTTAAACACTGAGACCACAGCTTTACCCATGAATGAGTCTTCAACTTTAACCGATATTAAGTCCACAGCTTTAACCACTACTGAGTCTGCAACTTTAAGAGCTAATGAGTCCATAACTTTAACCACTACTGAGTCCACAGCTTTAACCACTACTGAGTCTGCAACTTTAACCACTACTGCATCCACAGCTTTAACCACTACTGAGTCCACAGCTTTAACCACTACTGATTCCACAACTTTAACCGCTACTGATTCCACAACTTTAACCGCTACTGATTCCACAACTTTACCCACTACTGAGTCCACAACTTTACCCACTACTGAGTCCACAGCTTTAACCGCTACTGAGTCTGCAGCTTTAACCACTACTGAGTCCACAGCTTTACCCACAAATGATTCTTCAACTTTACCGACTACTGAGTCCGCAACTTTACCAGGCACTGGGCCTACAATTGTAACAGATTCCACAGCATCACCCACGACTGATTCTGCAACTTTAACCACTAATGAGTCCACAGCTTTACCTGTTACTGAGTCCACCACAACTTTAAGTGCTACTGAGTCTGCAACTTCAGCCACTACTGAGTCCACAGCTTTAACCACTACTGAGTCTTTGACTTTAACTGCTACTGAATCCAAAACTTTACCCACTACTGAGTCCACAACTTTAATGGCCACTGGTTCTGCAAATGTAATGGCTACTGAGTCTACAGCATCACCCACAACTGATTCTGCAACTTCAACAGCTACTGAATCAAATACTTTAACCACTACTGAGTCCACAGCTTTATCTTTTACTGAGTCCACCACAACTTTAACTACTACTGAGTCTGCAACTTTAAAAGTTACAGAGTTTGCAACTTTAACTGCTACTACTGAGTCCACAGCTTTACTCACAAGTGGGTCTGTAACTTTACCCAATATTGCGTCCACAGCTTTACCCACTACTGAGTCCACAACTTTAACCGTTACTGCATCCACAGCCTTATCCACAAATGATTTTTCAACTTTATCCACTACTGAGTCCACAACTTTAACAGATATTGAATCCACTACTTTAACTGCTACTGAGTACAGAGGTTTAACCACAACTGGGTCCACAGCTTTACCTGTTACTGAGTCCACCACAACATTAAGTGCTACTGAGTCTGCAACTTTAAAAGCTACCGAGTCCACAGCTTCAGCCACTACTGATTCCACAGGTTTATCCACAACTGGGTCCGTAACTTTACCCAATACTGAGTCTACAACTTTAACGACTGCTGAGTCCACAACTTTAACCAATACTGAGACCACAGCTTTACCCATGAATGAGTCTTCAACTTTAACTGATATTAAGTCCACAGCTTTAACCACTACTGAGTCTGCAACTTTAACCACTACCGAGTCCACAGCTTTACCCACAAATGATTCTTCAACTTTACCCACTACTGAGTCCACAACTTTAACCACTACTGAGTCTGCAACTTTAACCACTACTGCATCCACAGCTTTACCCACAAATGATTCTTCGACTTTACCCTCTACTGAGTCCACAACTTTAATGGCCACTGGGTCTGCAATTGTTACTGCTACTAAGTCCACAGCATCACCCACATCTGATTCTGCAACTTCAACAGCTACTGAATCAACTACTTTAACCACTACTGAGTCCACAGGTTTAACCATAACTGAGTCTCTAACTTTAACCACTACTGAGTCCACAGCTTTACCTTTTACTGAGTCCACCACAACTTTAAGTGCTACTGAGTCTGCAACTTTAAAAGTTACCAAGTTTGTGACTTTACCTGCTACTGCTGAGTCCACAGCTTTACTCACAACTGGGTCTGTAACTTTACCCAATACTGCATCCACAGCTTTACCCACTACTGAGTCCACAACCTTAACTGCTACTACATCCACAGCTTTAGCCACAAATGATTCTTCAACTTTACTCACTACTGAATCCACTACTTTAACTGCTACTGAGTCCACAGTTTTAACCACAACTGAGTCTGTAACTTTAACCACTACTGAGTCCACAGCTTTACCTGTTACCGAGTCCACCACAACTTTAAGTGCTACTGAGTCTGCAACTTTAAAAGTTACCGAGTCCACAGCTTCAGCCACTGTTGAGTCCACAGGTTTAACCACAACTGGGTCCGTAACTTTACCCAATACTGAGTCTACAACTTTACCCACAAGTAAATCTGTAACTTTAACTACTGCTGAGTTCACAACTTTAACCAATACTGAGTCCACAGCTTCAGCCACTACTGAGTCCACAGGTTTAACCACAACTGGGTCCGTAACTTTACCCAATACTGATTCCACAACTTTACCCACAAATAAATCTGCTACTTCAACTACTGCTGAGTCCACAACTTTAACCAATACTGAGTCCACAGCTTTACCCACGAAAGAGTTTTTAACTTTGACCGCTATTAAGTCCACAGCTTTAACAACGACTGAGTCTGCAACTTTAAGAGCTACTGAGTCCATAAATGTAACCACTCCTGAGTCCACAACTTTAACTACTAATGAGTCTGCAACTTTAACCGCTACTGAGTCCACAACTTTACCCACTACTACGTCCATAGCTTTAACCGCTACTGAGTCCACAGCTTTAACCGCTACTGAGTCTGCAACTTTAACCACTACTGAGTCCACAGCTTTAACCACTACTGAGTCCACAGCTTTAACCGCTACTGAGTCCGCAGCTTTAACCGCTACTGAGTCTGCAACTTTAACCGCTACTGAGTCTGCAACTTTAATCACTACTGAGTCCACAACTTTACCCACTACTGAGTCTGCAACTTTAAACGTTACTGAGGCCACAGCTTTACCTGCTAATGAGTCTGCAACTTTAACCGCTACTGAGTCCACAGCTTTAATAACTACTGAGTTTACAACTTTACGCTCTACTGAGTATGTAACTTTAACTACTACTGGGTCCACAGCTTTACCCTCTACTGAGTCCGACGCTTTAACTACTATTGAGTCTGCAACTTTAACCGCTACTGAGTCCACAGCTTTACCCGCTACTGAGTCTACAACTTTAACCGCTACTGAGTCTGCAAGTTTAACCACCACTGAGTCCACAGCTTTAACCACTACTGAGTTCACAAATTTACCCTCTACTGAGTCTGTAACTTTAACCACTACTGGGTCCACAGCTTTACCCTCTACTGAGTCCGATGCTTTAACTACTACTGAGTCTGCAACTTTAACCGCTACTGAGTCCACAGCTTTACCCGCTACTGAGTCTACAACTTTAACTGCTACTGAGTCCACAACTTTAACCAATACTGAGTCCACAGCTTTACCCACGAAAGAGTCTTTAACTTTGACCGCTATTAAGTCCACAGCTTTAACAACGACTGAGTCTGCAACTTTAAGAGCTACTGAGTCCATAAATTTAACCACTCCTGAGTCCACAACTTTAACTACTAATGAGTCTGCAACTTTAACCGCTACTGAGTCCACAACTTTACCCACTACTACGTCCATAGCTTTAACCACTACTGAGTCCACAGCTTTAACCGCTACTGAGTCTGCAACTTTAACCACTACTGAGTCCACAGCTTTAACCACTACTGATTCCACAGCTTTAACCACTACTGAGTCTGCAACTTTAACCGCTACTGAGTCTGCAACTTTAATCACTACTGAGTCCACAACTTTACCCACTACTGAGTCCACAACTTTAAACGCTACTGAGGCCACAGCTTTACCTGCTACTGAGTCTGCAACTTTAACCGCTACTGAGTCCACAGCTTTAACAACTACTGAGTTTACAACTTTACGCTCTACTGAGTCTGTAACTTTAACCACTACTGGGTCCACAGCTTTACCCTCTACTGAGTCCGACGCTTTAACTACTACTGAGTCTGCAACTTTAACCGCTACTGAGTCCACAGCTTTACCCGCTACTGAGTCTACAACTTTAACCGCTACTGAGTCTGCAAGTTTAACCACCACTGAGTCCACAGCTTTAACCACTACTGAGTTCACAAATTTACCCTCTACTGAGTCCGCAGCTTTAACCGCTACTGAGTCTGCAACTTTAACCACCACTGCATCCACAGCTTTACCTACAAATGATTCTTCAACTTTACCCACTACTGAGTCCACAACTTTAATGGCCACTGGGTCTGCATCTGTAACAGCTCATGAGTCTATAGCATCACCCACATCTGATTTTGCAACTTTAACAGCAACTGAATCCACTACTTTAACCACTACTGAGTCCACAGGTTTACCTGTTACTGAGTTCACCACAACTTTAAGTGCTACTGAGTCTGCAAATTTAAAAGTTACAGAGTTTGCGACTTTAACTGCTACTACTGAGTCCACAGCTTTACTCACTACTGAATCTTCAACTTTAACCACTGCTGCATTCACAGCTTTACCGACAAATGATTCTTCAACTTTACCCACTACTGAGTCCACTACTTTAACGCACACTGGATCTGCAACTGCAACTGCTACTGAGTCCACAGCATCAACCAAATCTGATTCTGCAACTTTAACTGCTACTGAGTTAACAACTTTACCTCTTACTGAGTCCACCACAACTTTAGTTGCTACTGAGTCTACAGCTTTAAAAGTTACTGAGTTTGCAACTTTAACCTCTACAGCTTTACCCACAACTCAGTCTGAATTGTTATCCACTATGGAGTCCACAACTGTAACTGCTACTGGGTCCACAGTTTTATCCACAGTTCAGTCCACAGCTCCAACTACTACCGAGTCTGCCAATTTGTCCACAACTCGGTCAGAAAGTTTACCCACTACGGAGCCCACAACTGTAACTGGTACTGAGACCACAACTTCAACCACTACTGAGTCTTCAACTTTAACTGTGACTGAGCCTGAAATTTTAAGCTCTACTGAGTCTGCAACTTTAAACTCTACCAAGTTCGAAACTTTAACCTCTACTGAGCCCACAGCTTTAACCAGAACTCAGTCTGAAATGTTAACCACTACAGAGTCAACAACTGTAACTGGTACTGAGTCTACACCTTTATCCACAACTGAGGCTGCAACTTTAACAGCTACTGAGTCTACAGCTTTACCCATAAAGGAGTCTTCAACTATAGCCATAACTCGGTCAGAAGCTTTAACCACTATGGAGTTTACAAATGTAACTGCTACTGAGTCCACATCTTTACCCACAACTGATTCTGCAACTTTAACAGCTACTGAGTCCACGGCTTTAACAAAAACTGAGTTCTCAACTTTAACCACTACTACATCTTTATTTGTTACTGATTCTACAGCTTTACCCACCAAGGAATCTTCAACTTTAACAGCTACTGAATCCGCCGCTTACACCACTACTGAGTCTACAACTCTAACCACAAGTGAATCTGCAACTTTAACTGCTACTGGGTCCACAGCTTTACCCACAACTCAGTCTGAAACTTTAACCACTATGGAGTCCACAACTGTAGCTGCTACTGAGTCCACAGCTTTATCCACAGTTGAGTCCACAGCTTCAACTACTACCGAGTCTGCAACTTTAACTGTGACTGAGCCTGCAATTTTAAGCTCCACTGAGTCTGCAACTTTAAAGGCTACCGAGTTTGCAACTTTAACCTCTACTGAGTCCACAGCTTTAACCAGAACTCAGTCTGAAAATGTAACCACTACAGAGTCAACCACTGTAACTGGCACTGAGTCTACACCTTTATCCACAACTGAGTCTACACCTTTATCCACAACTGAGTCTACACCTTTATCCACAACTGAGTCTACACCTTTATCCACAACTGAGTCTACACCTTTATCCACAACTGAGGCTGCAACTTTAACAGTTTCAGTTTTACCCACAAATGAGTCTTCTACTTTAGCCATAACCCGGTCAGAAACTTTAACCACTATGGAGTTCACAAATGTAACTGCTACTGAGTCCACAGCTTTACCAACAACTGAGTCCACAGCTTTATCCATAACTGAGTCTGCAACTTTAACAGCTACTGAGTCCACAGCTAATACTGAGTCCACAACTTTAACCACAAATGAGTCTGCAACTTTAACCACAACTGAGTCCACAACTTTAACTGATCCTGAGTCCACCGCTTTAACCTTTACTGTGTCCACAACTTTAGCCACAACTGAGTCTGCCACTTTAACAGCTACTGAGTCCACACCTTTACCCACTACTGAGTCTGCAAATTTAACCACAACTAAGTCCACAGCATCAACTGCTACTGAGTCCACAGCTTTAATCACAACTCAGTCTGAAACTTTAACCTCTACCAACTCTGTAACTTTACCCACACATGAGTCATTAACTTTAACTGCTACCGAGTCCAGAACATTAACAGCTACTGAGTCCACAGCTTTAAATGCTACTGAGTCTGCAAATTTAACCTCTACTGAGTCCACAGCTTTACCCACCATGCTGTCTGAAACTTTAACCACTTTGGAGTTCATAACTGTAACTGCTACTTCATCCACAGTTTCAACTGCTACTGGGTCCACAACTTTACCCAATACTGAGTCTGCAACTTTAAAAGCTACCGACTCCACAACTTTAACCTCTAATGAGTCCACACCTTTATCCACAGCTGAGTCTGCAACTGTAACAGCTATGGATTCCACAGCTTTAACCACAACTGAGTCTGCAACTTCAAAAGTTACTGTGTCCACAGCTTTAGCTACTTCTGAGTCCACGAGTAGTTTAACAGCTACTGAGACCACAGCTTCTTCCACCGATTTAACTACAAATGAGTCTACAACTTCAACTGAGACTGAGTCTGGAACTTTAAAAGCTACCGAGTCCTCAACTTTAACCTCTACTGAGTCCACAGCTTTAACCACAACTCAGTCTGAAAATTTAACCACTATGGACTCCACAATTATAACTGCAACTGAGTCTACATCTTTATCCACAACTGAGTCCACAGCTTCTTCTGCTATTGAGTCCTCAGCTTTACCCACAAATGAGTCTTCAACTTTAACAGCTACTGAGTCCACAGCCTTAAGCACATCTGAATCTACAACTTTAACTGGGTCTACAGCTTTACCCACAAAGGAGTCCACAACTTTAACTGCTGCTGATTCCACAGCTTTACCCACAACTGAGTTTGCAAGTTTAACTGCTTCCAAGTCCACAGCTTTACCCACAACTGAGTCTGCAAGTATAACAGCTACTGAGTCTGAAACTTTAACCACAACTGAGCCCACAACTTTAACAGCTAGTGACTCCACAGCTTTACCCACAACTGAGTCTGAAAATATAACCACAACTGAGTCCACAACTTTCCCCACAACTGAGTCTGCAACTTTAACCACTACTGCATCCACAGCTTTACGCACAAATGATTCTACAACTTTATCCACTACTGAGTCACCAACTTTAACGACCACTGGGTCTGCAATTGTAACTGCTACTGAGTCCACAACTTTAGCCACAACTGAGTCTGCCACTTTAACAGCTACTGAGTCCACAGCTAGTACCACAACTCAGTCTGACATTGTAACCACTACGGAGTCAACAACTGTAACTGGTACTGAGTCTACACCTTTATCCACAACTGAGTCTACAACTTTATTAGCTACTGAGTCTACAACAAAAACTGAGTTCTCAACTTTAACCGCTACTACATCTTTATTTGTTACTGATTCTACAGCTTTACCCACCAAGGAATCTTCAACTTTAACAACCACTGAGTCCACAGCTTCAGCTAATACTGAGTCCACAACTTTAACCACAAATGAATCTGCAACTTTAACTGATGCTGAGTCCACAGCTTCAACCGTTACTGTGTCCACAACTTTAGCCACAACTGAGTCCACAACTTTAGCCACAACTGAGTCTGTCACTTTAACAGCTTCTGAGTCCACAGCTTTACTCACTACTGAGTCCACAACTTTAACAGTTACAGAGTTTGCAGCTTCAACCTCAACTGGGTCTGCAAGTTCACACACAACCGGGCCTGCAACTTTCACCACAAATGAGTTCTCAAGTTACCCCACACGGTCTGCAACTGTACTTCCAACTCAGCCTGCAAATCTGACCACAAAAGAGTCTGCGAGTTTAACCACAACTGAGTTCAAAACTGCCGCTCACACTGAGCTTGCAAGTTCAATCACAACTGAGACCATACCTTTAACCTCAACTGTCCCCTCAACATTAACTATAAGTGATTCTTTAACTTTCCACACAACCGAGTCCATAACTTTGCCCAAAACTGAGTTCGCAACATTACCCACTACTGGGTCTCCAACTTCGATTACAACCGAATCCACAAGTTTAGCCGCTACTGAGTCCACAGCTTTAACAACAACTGAGTCTGCAACTTTAACTGCTACTAAGTCCTCAACTGAGTCCACGACTTTACCCACAACTTTGGCCATTACCGAATCCTCAACTTTACTCACAACTAAGTCAACAAGTTCAACTACAATTGAGCCTGTAGGTATCGAAACAACTTTTATCACAACCGAGTCTGCAACTTTAACCACAACTATCCCCACAGCTGAGTCTTCTACCTTACTCACAACTAAGTTCACAACTTTACCTACAACTGTGTCTGTAATTTTGACAACAACCTTTAGCACAACTGAGATTGCAAATTTAACAATACCTGAGTTTGCAACTATAACCCCAACTCAGTCTGCAACTTTACCCACAACTGAGTCCGCAACATTATCTACTACTCAAATAACAGAATTGACAACATCACCTACTACTCCAAAGCATGAGACCACGGCATCTACTACACCAGTGCCTCAGTCCACAACATCATCTACTACTCATGTAGATAGTACTACAATACAAACTACAGATCCAGTGGCTAAATCTTCAACAGCCTCTACCATTCCAGTAGCTGATAGAACAACTACCACTTCGGTAGTTGAGACAACTTCAACTAGTACCCCAGTAGCAAAGACTACAATACCTACTGCAACTGCTCAAGTTACTACAAGCACAACACCATCCAACACTCCTTTAGCCGAATCTACAATGTCCTACTCCTCTCCTATTTTCAATACTACAAGAACAAATACTACTCTAGTAGCTGAGATTAAAACACCATCTACCACTGTAGACACTAAGACCACAAACCTATCTACTATACCAATAGGCGAGATAATGAACTCATCTACTGGTCCCGTAGCCAAAAGCACAGCATCACCTACCACTCCTCTAGCTGAGACTGCAACACCATCTACTATTCCTATAGGCAATACTATATCACCATCCACTAGTACATTAGCCAACACTACTACATCATCTACAACTCCAACAGCCAAGACCGGAATGTCATCTACTACTTCAACAGCCCTAACAACACCACCATCTGAAAAGACCACAGAGCCATCTAGTAGTACCATGACCATAATACCATCTGTCACTAAAACAACAACAGCTAAGGTGACAGAATCCTCAAATATTTCAACAGCAAAGACTTGGACCACAATACCTTCAACATCTCCAGTGCAAACAACAAGATCTGCCACCACAAAGACCACTACTCATCCTGCATCTTCTGTCTGGTCCACGTCAACTTATCCAAAAAATAGCACTACTAGCATCAGCAGCACACCACGCTCCATTGTTCCAACCGGAAGTCCAGCAGGTAACAGTAATACTTCACCGAAACACCTGCATAACCCATACACAAAAGTGATTTACACCTTGTACTGTGTGGTTCACTGGAATGCATCATAATGTTCCTAAACTGGTATATTAATTATTATTATAAGTATACAGAAAATAAACGGCTGTGATTCATAAAGCTTCAGTAATATTTAAAGTGTCAGTGAATCCCACCATTTTTTTTTTTTTTTGCCATTTGCTCCTAAATTAATTGGTTTTATTGTGTGCTTACAATTTCTTTCATTACTATCATCATAGATAGTAACTACCCAGCTGATTCTGTCATTTCTATCTACAGTGGAACCTTGGATTACGAGCATAATCCGTTCCAGGAGAACGCTTGTAATCCAAAGCACTCGCATATCAAAGCGAGTTTCCCCATAGAAGTCAATAGAAACTAAGATAATTTGTTCCACATTGACTTCTATTACATCCAATACCGCATGTGGCCAGAGGTAGGGGGGGCGCCGGAGAGCCTCGGAAATATTCGGGGACAGCTCGGAAAGCCTCGGAAAGCCTCGGGAACGAAGTATTTCCGAATGTTTCCGAGTCATTCCGAGTATTTTCGAACGGCTCTGAACGGCTCTGAACCGTTCCAAGTCTCCCCGGCGCCCCCACACCTCTGGCCAAATGCGGTACTGCACCGCCCATTAGCTTGAATTCTGCTCGTTTCGCGAGACAAGTCAGAATTTAAAAAAAAAAAGTTGCTCGTCTTTCAAAATGCTCGTTAACCGCATTACTCGTAAACCAAGGTTCCACTGTACTTCCTTGTTTAGAATGGAAGCGCTGTTATAGCCGATCCTACTTTTTTTTAGCATTACCACTGCACATGCTTCAAGGAAGCCATCCCTGCATTGGCTTTTGTAGACATTAGCTATGCAATCTGTTCTAGAAGCAGGTATGATAGAGTGTAATCGAGCAACTGATCAGCATATAGCACAGTTGAAGTGTGCATCTCTCCGTGGCCAGCAAGAATGAGCATGCATTTTCATCTGATATTTCCTAGATTTCACCGAATTTTCAGGGAGATTAAAACTTTATGTGTCATTCATCCCAAATTATAGGTGTCCATTGTTACTGTTAAGTTTGTGATTGAGTCTTTGTCTTCCATGGTTTGCCTATGAATGGTTAAGTGATTGGTGATTGAGTCTTTCTCTTATGGTTGGCCTATCGGTTAGGTCAGTGGTTCTCAACCTCAGTCCTCAAGTACCCCCAACAGGACAGGTTTTGGGAATTTCTCTTAGATAAAATAGCTTTCCAAGATACCAAGCCATTGACTCTGATTTAAAGCACCTGTGCAAGATAAAGGAAAACCTGCAAACATGGCCTGCTGGGGGTACTTGAGGACTGATGACCTCCCAACTTTTTGAGATGGGAATGAGGGACACCTATCAGCAAAAGTAGGCAAGCATAGGACATGCCCCCTGCCACGCCTCCTTAACCACTTGCCGACCGCCTCACGCCTATATACGTGAGCAGGTCGGCACGGGCAGGCAAAATCACGTACCTGAAACGTGATGCCTTCCCGCGGGCGGGGGGTCCGATCGGACCCCCCCCCCCCGGTGCCCTGGGTGGTCGGGTCTTGTTCGCGGGCGATTGGGGGTCAGGGGGAGGCCATCCATTGATTGCCACCCCCTCCCAATCGCTCCCACGAATCAAATGCTTCCTCTCCCTCTGTAATGTAAACAGAGGGAGAGGAAGTGATGTCATCTCTCCTGGAGCCGGTCTTTTTGATCCGACGCCGAGGAGAGAAGACATCCAAGTAAGTGCACCAACACCACACGCTCAGTAGAACACGCCAGGCACACTTTTCACCCCCCTGTCACCCCCCGATCACCCCCCGATCACCCCCCTGTACCCACTGTCACTCTGACACCAATAGCAGTGTTTTGTTTTTTTTTGCATTGGTGTCAGTTTGTCAGTTATAAGTGTTAGGGCAGTTAGGTTAGCCCCCTTTAGGTCTAGGGTACCCCCTAATAAAAGTTAACCCCTTGATTACCCCCCGTCACCAGTGTCGCTAAGCGATCGTTTTTCTGATCGCTGTATTAGTGACACAGGTGACGCTAGTTAGGGAGGTAAGTATATAGGTTCGCTGTCAGTGTTTTATAGCGACAGGGACCCCCATATACTACCTGCTAAAGGTTTTAACCCCCTGATTGCCCCCTAGTTAACCCTTTCACCAGCGATCACCGTATAAGTGTTACGGGTGACGCTGGTTAGATAGTTTGTTTTTTGTAGTTTATTATAGTTTATTACAGTTTATTATAGTTTTAGGGCACCCGCCATTTATTACCTTATAAAGGTTTAACCCCCTAATTGCCCGGCGGTGATAGAAGTTACGTTTTTAGGATCAGATAAGGCATACACCTCCCTTAGTGCTATAGTATCTGAACGGATCGATATCTGATCCGATCAGATCTATACTCCCCAGCAGTTTAGGGTTCCCTGAAACGCAGTGTTAGCGGGATCAGCCCAGATACCTGCTAGCACCTGCGTTTTGCTCCTCGGCCCAGCCCAGCCCAGCCCACCCAAGTGCAGTATCGATCGATTACTGACACTTACAAAACACTAAGCACACATAACTGCAGCGGTCGCAGAGTCAGGCCTGATCCCTGCGATCGCTAACAGTTTTTTGGTAGCGTTTTGAATCAGTCGCTGACAGTCGGGAGCTTTTTTGCCTGTGAGTCTCACTAGTGTACCCCTAAATTTAGAGGCCAAAATGGCAAATAGAAGGTACACTAGTGAAGAGGCCTACAGGATTCTGAGCATGACAGATAGTGAAGAGGAAGTCACTCATCTGTCAGATTCAGGCTCAGAATACGATCCTGTAGAGGACAGCGGCTCCATGACAGATAGCTCTGACGACGGAGTTGTGGTCCCTGCTAAGGTCAGGCGTACCAGACCCCGAACTTATGCTGTCCTTGAATTGCAAGAACCGCAGGGCTCTCGTATGGAGCAGAGAAGTACTAGCGCCGCTACTCCTTCTGGTGAACTGGCAAGCACCAGCGGCCTAGTACACCCTGGTCGTACATCCAGCACTGCAGTATCACGTGGTGACGTGGCGAGTCCCATAAGTGCAGTTCAAGCTGGCGAGGTGGCAAGCACTAGTAGTGTCCCGCTGCCACCAAGAAGACGAACACAGGCCCGTCGTGCCCATAGTGCCCTTCCTGCTGCATTGGCCAATCCAAATTGGGTACCCACCACTTCTGCAGCACCCGTACTTCCCCCTTTCACTGGCCAACCCGGAATTCAGGTGGAAACAGTTGACTTTATGCCACTGGATTTTTATTCGCTGTTTTTCACCGAAGATCTCTATAGATCTATTGTGGACCAAAGCAATTTATACGCTGGTCAACACATCGCCACTATGCCCCAGTCCACCCTTGCCAGAGATTGGAGACCAATTACGGTCTCCGAATTTAAGATCTTTCTGGGCCTTTCCCTCCTCATGGGGTTGAATAAAAAGAGTGAGTTGCGGTCATATTGGTCCACTGACCCAATTTACCATTCACCCTTGTTCTCTGCTTCCATGGCCAGGGCACGATACGAGCAGATTTTGCGGTTCATGCACTTCAACAACAATGAACTCTGTCGTCCTCGTGGAGACCCTGGATACGATCGGCTCTACAAAATTCGGCCCCTCGTAAACCACTTCAACCAACGTTTTGCAGACTTGTTTACCCCCCATCAAGTTGTCTGCGTTGATGAGTCCCTGGTTAAATTTTCTGGCCGCTTGTCATTCAAACAGTACCTTCCCAGCAAGCGTGCCAGATACGGGGTCAAGATGTATAAGCTCTGTGACAGGGCCACAGGCTATACATGTAGATTTATGGTTTACGAGGGAAAAGATAGTCACGTAGAGCCGACAAACTGCCCTGACTACATAGGAAGCGCTGGCAAGATAGTGTGGGACTTGGTGTCACCCTTATTCGGAAAGGGGTACCACTTGTACGTGGACAATTATTATACGAGCGTGCCACTTTTTAGCCACCTTTTTGATCATCAGATTGGAGCATGTGGCACCGTGCGACCTAATCGCCGGGGCTTTCCCCAGCGGCTTGTAGATTCCCGTCTTAGGCTGGGGGAGAGAGCCTGCTTGAAGTATAATAATTTGCTCGCTATGAAGTGGAGGCATAAGAAGAATGTTTTCGTTCTCACCTCCCTTCATGCAGACACGACGGTCCAAATTCCTACGGCGACTGGTGTTGTGGAGAAACCCCTCTGTGTCCACGAATACAACCTTAATATGGGAGGGGTGGACCTCAACGACCAGTTGTTGGCGCCGTACCTAGTTGCCCGTAAGGCCAGACGCTGGTACAAAAAAGTGTCTGTTTATTTATTTCAATTGGCTTTGCTGAACGCTCATGTGCTATACAGAGCTTCAGGACGGACTGGATCCTTCCTTACATTCCAGGAAGAGATCGTCAGAGCCCTTCTGTATCCAGACGGTGCTCCACCTCACCATCCAACCGAATGCAGTAAGCCGGCTGCATGAGAGGCATTTTCTTTATGCCCTCCCGAGTACCCCTACCCAACGAACCCCCCAAAAAAGATGTCGTGTCTGCAGCAAGCACGGATTTAGGCGTGACACCCGGTATTGTTGTCCCCTCTGTCCTGGCATTCCTGGTCTTTGCATTGGTGAATGTTTTGAACGCTACCACACACTAGTGGAGTATTAGCGTAGGGTACAGCACTGCACAGACTAGGCACACTTCCACAGGGTCTCCCAAGATGCTGTCGCATTTTGAGAGACCCAAACCTGGTACCAGTTAAAAAAGTTAAAGTTACAAAAAAAAGTGTAAAAACAAAAAAAAGTAAAAAAAAGAAAAAAAAACACAAAAAAAATATAAAATAAAAAAACCAAAAATAGTTGTTGTTTTATTGTTCTCTCTCTATTGTTCTGCATTCTATACTGCAATGTTTTATTGTTATGTTTTTATCATGTTTGCTTTATAGGTATGCAATTTTTTTATACTTTGTTTTTTTTATTGTTAACCACCTTTGTGTTTTCAGGTACGCCATTCAGCTGCAGAGCGGATTTATTTATCTTGACAGCAACAGCGTTTGCTCCCACGATACATAAAGCCGTGACTCCAGCGCTGTCGGAGGTGATTTCACCACCACAGTTACATACTTCAGCATATATGCCGAAGCGTGGGGGCAGCAGTGGGTGGAGGAGCGATTTGCTCCTGCCTTTTGCGGGAGGATGCCCCCATGCTTCGGCATATATATATTTTTAGGTAGGCACAGGTTGCGTTAAATGTTTTATTTTTTACTATGTTTTTTTTGTATTTTGCTTTGCAGGTATGGTAAGTAATACTGTTATACTGTAATGTTACTTTGTTTTTTTGTTAACCATCATTTGCTTAGCAGGTACGCCATTCAGTTGCAGCACGGATTTATTTATCTTGACAGCAACAGCGTTTGCTCCCACGATACATAAAGCCGTGACTCCAGCGCTGTCGGAGGTGATTTCACCACCACAGTTACATACTTCAGCATATATGCCGAAGCGTGGGGGCAGCAGTGGGTGGAGGAGCGATTTGCTCCTGCCTTTTGCGGGAGGATGCCCCCATGCTTCGGCATATATATACGGTGCATGTATGCCCATCATTAGAAGTGGGTGGATGAAGGGAGGTATTCTAATGGTGGGCATACCCACCGATCAATATCTTTTTTTCGTTCAGCCCACAGGCTGCATGAAAAAAAGTTTACAATGTATGCCCAACAAGGACCAGCAACGTACCGGTATGTTGCTGGACTTTGAGTGGTTATACCAGAATGATGCCTGCAGGTTTAGGTATCATCTTGGTATCATTCTTTTCAGCCAGTGGTCGGCTTTCTTGTAAAAGCAATCCTAGCGGCTAATTAGCCTCTAGACTGCTTTTACAAGCAGTGGGAGGGAATGCCCCCCCCCCCACACCGTCGTCCATGTTTTTCTCTGGCTCTCCTGTCCCAACAGGGAACTTGAGAATGCAGCCGGTGATTCAGCCAGCTGACCATAGAGCTGATCAGAGACCAGAATGGCTCCAAACATCTCTATGGCCTAAGAAACTGGAAGCTACAAGCATTTCATGACTTAGATTTCGCCGGATGTAAACAGCGCCATTGGGAAATTGGGAAAGCATTTTATCACACCGATCTTGGTGTGGTCAGATGCTTTGAGGGCAGAGGAGAGATCTAGGGTCTAATAGACCCCAATTTTTTCTAAAAAGAGTACCTGTCACTACCTATTGCTATCATGGGGGATATTTACATTCCCTGAGATAACAATAAAAATGATAAAAAAAAAAAAAAATATGAAAGGAACAGTTTAAAAATAAGATAAAAAAGCAAAAAAAATAATAAAAAAAAAAAAAAAAAAAAAAAAAAAGCACCCCTGCCCCCCCCCCCCCCCTGCTCTCGCACAAAGGCGAACGCAAGCGTCGGTCTGGCGTCAAATGTAAACAGCAATTGCACCATGCATGTGAGGTATCACCGCGAAGGTCAGACCGAGGGCAGTAATTTTAGCAGTAGACCTCCTCTGTAAATCTAAAGTGGTAACCTGTAAAGGCTTTTAAAGGCTTTTAAAAATGTATTTAGTTTGTCGCCATTGCACGTTTGTGCGCAATTTTAAAGCATGTCATGTTTGGTATCCATGTACTCGGCCTAAGATCATCTTTTTTATTTCATCAAACATTTTGACAAAATAGTGTGTTTTAGTGTATTAAAATTTAAAAAAGTGTGTTTTTTCCCCAAACAATGCGTTTGAAAAATCGCTGCGCAAATACTGTGTGAAAAAAAAAAAAATAAACACCCACCATTTTAATCTGTAGGGCATTTGCTTTAAAAAAATATATAATGTTTGGGGGTTCAAAGTAATTTTTTTGCAAAAAAAAATAATTTTTTCATGTAAACAATAAGTGTCAGAAAGGGCTTTGTCTTCAAGTGGTTAGAAGAGTGGGTGATGTGTGACATAAGCTTCTAAATGTTGTGCATAAAATGCCAGGACAGTTCAAAACCCCCCCAAATGACCCCATTTTGGAAAGTAGACACCCCAAGCTATTTGCTGAGAGGCATGTCGAGTCCATGGAATATTTTATATTGTGACACAAGTTGCGGGAAAAAGACAAATTTTTTTTTTATTTTTTATTTTTTTGCACAAAGTTGTCACTAAATGATATATTGCTCAAACATGCCATGGGAATATGTGAAATTACACCCCAAAATACATTCTGTTGCTTCTCCTGAGTACGCGGATACCACATGTGTGAGACTTTTTGGGAGCCTAGCCGCGTACGGGACCCCGAAAACCAAGCCCCGCCTTCAGGCTTTCTAAGGGCGTAAATTTTTGATTTCACTCTTCACTGCCTATCACAGTTTCGGAGGCCATGGAATGCCCAGATGGCACAACCCCCCCCCAAATGACCCCATTTTGGAAAATAGACACCCAAAGCTATTTGCTGAGCGGTATAGTGAGTATTTTGCAGACCTCACTTTTTGTCACAGTTTTGAAAATTGAAAAAAGAAAAAAAAAAATACGTTTTTCTTGCCTTTCTTCATTTTCAAAAACAAATGAGAGCTGCAAAATACTCACCATGCCTCTCAGCAAATAGCTTGGGGTGTCTACTTTCCAAAATGGGGTCATTTGGGGGGGTTTTGTGCCATCTTGGCATTTTATGGCCTTCAAAAGTGTGATAGGTAGTGAGGAGTAAAATCAAAAATGTATGTCCTTAGAAATCCTGAAGGCGGTGCTTGGTTTTCGGGGCCCCGTGCGCGGCTAGGCTCCCAAAAAGTCCCACACATGTGGTATCCCCGTACTCAGCAGAAGCAGCAGAATATATTTTGGGGTGTAATTCCACATATGCCCATGGCATGTTTGAACAATATATCATTTAGTGACAACTTTGTGCAAAAAAAAAAAAAAAAAATTGTCACTTTCCCGCAACTTGTGTCAAAATATAAAATATTCCATGGACTCAACATGCCTCTCAGCAAATAGCTTGGGGTGTCTACTTTCCAAAATGGGGTCATTTGGGGGGGTTTTGTGCCATCTTGGCATTTTATGGCCTTCAAAACTGTGATAGGTAGTGAGAAGTGAAATCAAAAATTTATGCCCTTAGAAATCCTGAAGGCGGTGCTTGGTTTTCGGGGCCCCGTACGCAGCTAGGCTCCCAAAAAGTCCCACACATGTGGTATCCCCGTACTCAGGAGAAGCAGCAGAATATATTTTGGGGTGCAATTCCACATATGCCCATGGCATGTTTGAGCAATATATCATTTAGTGACAACTTTGTGCAAAAAAAAAAAAAAAAAAATTGTCACTTTCCAGCAACTTGTGTCAAAATATAAAATATTCCATGGACTCAACATGCCTCTCAGCAAATATCTTGGGGTGTCTACTTTCCAAAATGGGGTCATTTGGGGGGGGTTTTGTGCCATCTTGGCATTTTATGGCCTTCAAAACTCTGATAGGTAGTGAGGAGTGAAATAAAAAATTTATGCCCTTAGAAATCCTAAAGGCGGTGATTGGTTTTCGGGGCCCCGTACGCGGCTAGGCTCCCAAAAAGTCCCACACATGTGGTATCCCCATACTCAGGAGAATCAGCAGAATGTATTTTGGGGTGCAATTCCACATATGCCCATGGCCTGTGTGAGCAATATATCATTTAGTGACAACTTTTTGTAAATTTTTTTTTTTTTTTGTCATTATTCAATCACCTGGGACAAAAAAAATAAATATTCAATGGGTTCAACATGCCTCTCAGCAATTTCCTTGGGGTGTCTACTTTCCAAAATGGGGTCATTTGGGGGGGTTTTGTACTGCCCTGCCATTTTAGCACCTCATGAAATGACATAGGCAGTCATAAACTAAAAGCTGTGTAAATTCCAGAAAATGTACCCTAGTTTGTAGGCGCTATAACTTTTGCGCAAACCAATAAATATACGCTTATTGACTTTTTTTTTACCAAAGACTTGTGGCCGAATACATTTTGGCCTAAATGTATGACTAAAATTGAGTTTATTGGATTTTTTTTAGAACAAAAAGTAGAAAATATCATTTTTTTTCAAAATTTTCGGTCTTTTTCCGTTTATAGCGCAAAAAATAAAAATGGCAGAGGTGACCAAATACCATCAAAAGAAAGCTCTATTTGTGGGAAGAAAAGGACGCAAATTTCGTTTGGGTACACCATTGCATGACCGCGCAATTAGCAGTTAAAGCGACGCAGTGCCAAATTGTAAAAAGTGCTCTGGTCAGGAAGGGGGTAAATCCTTCCGGGGCTGAAGTGGTTAAAGGAGAATTGTACAAAAAAACAAGATTGGTTAAACCCGCAAGTGCTTTTTTTTACCACTACTATTCCTTTATATTGGCTTTTGGAATTTACAAATGCAGCAACTTGGAAATTGGATGAAAGGTTTAGCGCTGGAAAACACTTTTTGATAGATAAAAAGTGCATTTTATATACATCTATATAGATCAGACCAAAATGAGGGACAAATGAGGGGGAAAGAGGGACAGAGGGACATTGCTCCAAATCAGGGACAGTCCCTCGAAATCAGGGACAGTCCCTCGAAATCAGGCACAATCCCTCAAAATCAGTGACAGTCCCTTGAAATCAGGGACAGTTGGGAGCTATGAGGTTGAGAACCACTGGTTTAGGTAATGTGGGATTGATTTAATAAACTCAGTGGCGGCTGGTGCTCAAATTTCCTAGGGGGGGTGGCCCGCGGCCCCCACCCAGCCAGCTAAACCCCCCCCTGCCAGCCATCAATCTATCCACCAATCTATCCGAAAGCATACCTTAGAGGCCTAATAATTAAAGAAATATCTAAAATTAAATTAGCCACAAGACAGCGGGAGGAAGAGTTAACCCAGAGAGTTAAGCAAACAGAACAAGAATACACATCAGATCCCAATAGGGAGAAATTTGGAGCATGGCAGGACGCGCAGAATCTAAATAAAAATCTGGTCTTAACCAAGGCAGAGAATAATAGATTCTTGCAGAACCAAAAGCACTATGAAATGGGGGAACAGGTGGGTCATATGTTAGCAATGATAACACGGAACCAGGAAGGCCCATCCACTATAGCTGCTATTGAAGACAGAAAGGGGACAGTAAAGTATGATACAGAGGGCATCCAAAAGATATTTGTAGATTTCTATTCACAGTTGTATGAATCTGAAAACTTAAATGTAAAGGAAAAGACTGAACAATTCTTAGATAATCTAACTATGCCCAAGCTGACCTCAATAGAAAGGGAATCCTTGGATATTCCTATAACAATGGCAGAGCTGGAGGAAGCGGTGGGACAAATTCAAAACAACAAAGCTCCAGGGATGGATGGACTCCCCGTGGAGATATATAAACTATACGGTCAGATCCTGATCCCAGAACTCCTCGAAGTACTCAATGAAGCATATGTCACACGGGAACTCCCTAAATCGATGATGGAAACAATAATAATCATAATTCTAAAACCGGATAAAGATCCACTAAAGCCCAGTTCTTATCGCCCAATATCTTTCCTTACATCTGATGTTAAAATACTAGCTAAGGTCTTGGCAAATAGGTTATCCAGACATATTGATACTTTGATCCATAGGGACCAAACAGGTTTCATCCCCTCCAGATCAGCAGCAACAAATATTCGCAGGCTCTTTTTGAATCTGCAATTGCCAATGGACAACGGGGGAGCTGGTGCCATTCTGTCATTGGATGCCCAGAAGGCATTTGACATGGTAGAATGGGAGTATCTATGGATGGTATTGATTGCCTTTGGTATAGGTCCAGGCTTTATAACCTGGCTAAAATTATTATATAAAGACCCTAGGGCAAGGCTGCGTATCAATGGCACTATGTCACCAGCTTTCCCGTTATCCCGGGGAACTAGACAAGGCTGCCCTCTATCCCCGTTGCTGTTTGCATTGGCGGTGGAACCATTGGCCGCCGCAGTTAGACAGTCTTCGGGGATAGAGGGATTCCGACGTGCAGGAAGAGAGGACAAAATATCCTTATATGCAGATGATGCCTTAATCTTTCTGAGCGACCCCACAAAATCCTTAGAGGAACTCATGGCACTTGTATCTGCATTTGGACAGTTTTCTGGGTTTCGCATCAACTGGGAGAAGTCGGTATTGATGCCACTACATAAAGCCAAAATTTCATTACCAGACTGTGCAAAACAAATTCAAATAAAACATAAAATTAAGTATTTAGGGATCCAGGTAACTCGAAAAGTGGGGGACTATGTGGACCTTAACCTTAGACCACTATTGACTAGGCTTAAAGATAAATGTCGGACCTGGTGCAAACTCCCACTAACTGTGATTGGCAGAGCCAATCTTATAAAGATGATCTGGGCCCCACAATTATTGTACATTTTTCATAATTGCCCGATGTGGATAGCCGCATTTTGGTTTAAAAGGATAGAATCGCTCTTTCGCGAACTCATTTGGAAGAAAAAATATGCACGTATTAAATTAACAACCTTAATGCTGGCTAAAGATGAGGGGGGACTCTCTATCCCACATCCAAAAAATTATTTTTTGGCTTCACAAACCCAGCAATTTTTTGGCTGGACAGAGGTAGATGAGAATGATCCCATACAGGGGTTATTACTTCCACTGGGTAAGGGATATTCAATGATGTCCCTACTAGAGACAAAAACCCTTTCAAAAAGATAAGAAATTCATGACAGGTGAGCTATTCAGTAAGGTATGGCTAGCAATAAAAAAGATTACTAACATTACAGGTTACACTGCCTATACACCAATATGAAATAACGCAAATTATGAGGAAGTGCAGAGATTGGAGGGATTTGGGCTTTGGCAAACTCAGGGGCTGAGATATGTGGAACAACTGTTTTGGAACGATAAGATAAAATCATTTGCGCAAATATCTGAGGAATTCGGGATTCCAAGACAGAGGTTCTTTCAGTATCTCCAGCTTAGACATGCTTTTCATGTCCAGGCCCGTACATCTGTATTTAAGCTTAATGTCTCTAAAATAACAATATTGTTGAAGAAAAGGGATCAAAAGAAGGGACTTATCTCTGAAATATATGAGATATTGCAGTGTAAATTTAAGGAAACGATAGTGGTACCGGCCAGGTCGCAGTGGGAACGAGACCTGGGAGCACTGACTGACGCTCAGTGGTCGGAGGTCTTGTGTGCGATCCCAAAGGTATCTCTGTCAGCTACTCAAAAATTAACACAACTTTTTATTACACATAGATCATACTATACCCCCTAAAAACTATTTAAATGGAAACGCAGGGAATCCCCCTTATGCCCCCGATGCAGTGGTGCACCGGCTAATCTAATACACATGTTGTGGAAATGCCCCAAACTCCATCGTTACTGGCAGGATATAATTAAAAACATAAATAGCGCATTGGGTATAGAAATTTCACTAGATCCAAATTTATGTTTATTAAATATAGTGGAGGAACCAAATATTTCAAAACATACCCATACCGCAATGACGAGAGGCTTGTTTCAGGCACGAAAGCTAATTGCTCAGAAGTGGATAACTATATACCCCCCAACGGTCGAATAAAAGAAGCCATAATAAAAGGAGGAATTTATTTATACACATAGAGGGAGCCTAGATAAATTTGACGCCATCTGGAAAAGCTGGGTAGAGGCCTGGGACAATGAAAATAAAAGATGAATCAATATGGGAGAGGGACAATGTTGGGTCTGGGTAGAGGATGTGAGGATGGGGGGGGGGGGATCTATTTTTGTTGTCGTTGGGTTTTGCCCCCTTCTTTTTTAATTTTTTTTTTTTATTTACTTATTTATTTTTTTTGGGGCGGGTGAATGTTAAAAGCAAGATTATGTATCTGGAATAAAATGTATGGAGAAATGTATAACTTGTACTGCTATGAAAAGAATAAAAAAAGTACTGAATTAAAAAAAAAATCTATCCGACCACCACCAAATCCCCCTTCCACCCTCCCCCCGTCACTCGATCGTTTGCCGCTACCTGCCAAACACTGCTTTGCTCGCTCGCCTGTTGTCGCCAGCCAGCCAGCCCCGCCCGTACCTTCATCCCTGTGTCTCTCTCCCCGAGTCCCGACCGTCTCCTCCCGGCCAATCAGGAGTCCTGGAATCTGACCAATGGGGTCTTAGGACTCCCGGCCAATCGGGTCTCAGGACCCGCTGATTGGCAAGGAGAAAAAACAGGAAGACATTAGCAAATATTAATTTGCTAATTGTCACACAAGTGGGTGGGCTCAGGGCCCAGTGCTCTGCGCCTTGAGCCCACCCTTTTTTTTAAGGCAATTAGAGCCTCAGCACTGCATGAGCGGCCATCACTGCCAAAACTGGAGAGTGCAAACTCTGGTGCAGCTGTGCATGGTAGTCAATCAGCTTCAAACTTCGGCTTGTTCAATTAAGCTTTGACGATAAACCTGGAAGCTTATTGGCTACCATGCACAGCTGCACCAGATTAGGCACTCTCCAGATTTAGCAAATACATTCCCTTTGTTTCCAGAACATCACCTAACCGATAGGCCAACCATAAAAGAGAAAAACGCAATCACCAATAACTTAACCATTCAGCTTCCAACTTCAAACTGTTCAATTAAGCTTTGACAATAAACCTGGAAGCTAGAGTTGCCACCTCAACCCTTTAAACCCGAACACATATTAATTACACGGGTTCTGTGGCTGATTAAGGTGGTAATTAAACTCACTTGTTGCCTTATCTGCATTTAATTAGCCTCAGAACCCGTGTAATTCATATGTGTTCGGGGTTTAAAGGGATGAGGCGGCAACCCTACTGGAAGCGATTGGTTTCTATGTACAGCTGTACCAGATTTTGCACACTCCAGTCTTAATAAATAAACCCCAATGTATTTTTGCCATTATCACTGTTCTCATTTTATCTTTACAGGCTCCATTGCAATGAGGGTATACATGCAAAGTTCAATCCCCGTGGATACAAATATAATAAACGCATTTGTACAACAGGTAATTTGACTCAAAACAGATCCAAGGATACCAAACTGCCCCGTGCCAATATTTCTGAACATCTTAAACAGGGCATGGTATCTGGACAACTACCTGCACATTACTTCCCTGTCTTCTACCATGTGTTTTTCCATTCAGTTGCTACTCTCCAATCATAGACTTCCCTTCAATGGCGTCCCTAGGGGGGGCCAGAGGGGGCCCTGACACCCCCCCCAACATTATGCTGTGCCCCACCATGTGCCCCCCCAACTAAAAAGTAACTTTTTTTTTTACAAAAAGGCAATGTCTTTTTGTTTGCATTCGCCACATCTTACTGGGGCCGCAGCTGGTGTAACACAGTCTCTATTGAGAGGAAGAGCGTCCCCAGTCAGCTCCTGCGGGTGATTCCTCCCCCCTCCCCCTGCTGGCTGACACTGCATAATGCGAGCGCTCACACAACCACGGCCGCCTGATCTGCTCCTTCCCCTGCATCCTCATTGGCAGGGAGAAGAGCGAGTTGCAGGAAGGACTCCACCAGGACTCTTAGTTACTGAAAAAACAGACTGATTTCTCCCATCCTTAGGACAGGAGAACCAGCCTGTACATTCCAAGAGATGCCAGACCAGAGCTGTCAATAGCAGGGGCAGGACAGCAAGAGGAGGCTGGGGAACACCACAGTGGCAGAACACCAGGGCCCGGTGGCAAGACAACCTTGGCAACCCTGATAGTTCTCCCACTGCTTTGGACCCTTATATTTTCTTGGTATGCTGGTGACATATATCTCTTGTTTTCTGCCATACAGTAGGAAGGGAGCTCACTGCAGAACATGTGAAAGTGCCCATTGTGGGATCATAGTAAAGGGCCCCAGGAGATATGTATATATATATATATATATATATATATATATATATATATATATATATATATATATATATATATATATATATATATATATATGGTCGGAGCCCTATGTCCGATATGGACATAGATAACACTTATAATAAAGATAAGACTTACCATCGGAAATAGACCTGGAAGTGTGGACTTACCATATGAAATGGACCTGAAAGTGTGCCTTGGTCTAATGGCCGGTATGCCAAAATAAGGGGGCATACCCTGGTTTTAAGAAATGATTATTCTGTAGAGAGAAATGAGATGAAATGAATGAAATGAAATGAATGCCTTGAAATGGGGATGGGAGGGTGGGTATCGCGCACAGGAAACCGACAAGCACCACAGGTGAGCGGGCTGCTTAAATACCCACCGGGCTCCTCCCATAAATTCAGGCCACCATACTGGCCTTCCTACTTATGGTCGGAGCCCTATGTCCGATATGGACATAGATAACACTTATAATAAAGATAAGACTTACCATCGGAAATAGACCTGGAAGTGTGGACTTACCATATGAAATGGACCTGAAAGTGTGCCTTGGTCTAATGGCCGGTATGCCAAAATAAGGGGGCAAAAACATTCAGGTAGGGGTATAATATATAATTGGTTTTCAGGTATTCATTGAGCCAATTTGGAGAATGCCTGTGCCATCTCTACTTGAGGATTGGGTATATACCGGGCGACGCAGGCTGATTTCCATCTGCCTAGTCTTTTGATGATGTGGTCTGGAACCCCCTGGCGGGTTGCTGCGGAGGCTGCTCCGATGCGGAAGGAGTGTCCGGAGTACTGACTGGGTTTAAGGTGAAGATTGCGGAGAAGTATCCTTATGTGTTTTACAAAGTGACATGCGTTTAAGGGTTTAACTGGGAATGGTAGAAGAGGACTGGTGTCCGATTGTTCAGGCAGGAGTGAGAGGAGACGGTTAAGTACGGTGACTGGACACCAGCTGTTATTGGTTCTGTAGAGGTGAATGTCCACTCCAGAGCCTGTTTCCTGGGTTTAAGAAACCTCGAGGTGAAGGATGAAATGGTCTTGGTGGCGAAGCAAGTGCCGTCTGCGTAATACTTGGTCTGTGGGGTGGTTATAGGTGAACCCGTAGTAAGCCAACTATATGGCTGCTTGTGGACCGTGCTGGGCAGCAGACCGAATGGCGAAGTAGCCAGAATAGTCGACATATCCCTGAAGATGGGCCCCGTAATGGGTAAGCGCTTAGTACTGATCACTGGTTGTTGTTTCTGGATGCCCCTTAGGATGGCTCGTATAGCGTGTGATGAGAACAGTGAAGATTTTGTGGGGTCTTCCAGGGTCACGGAATGTTGTATGCCGGCTAGGTGTAGCCGAATGGTATTGTAAGATAAAGCCAGCTGAGTGTGGCAGTATGAAATGAAGGCCAGTACCTGTTTGACATCTATTGGTCCTTTACGGCAGGATGTGAGAAATTTATTGAACGCCTTTCAAGCTGTCTGGTAGGCTTTGAGTGTGTTATGAGAGAGTGAGTGATTGATGAGCTGCGTTGCTCCTTGTAAATGTTAAACTAGTCCAGGGTCAGTTGTGACCAGGCAGGGATAGGGGCCGACACTGGATCGGCTCCGGGAACCTGTTTGAAAAGGAGGTGTAGTTAGAACGTGGCAGTGCGTCAGCAGCTAAATTGTGTCTGCCTGGAATAAATGCACAGTGTATGTTAAACTGATGCTGTAAGAACAGTTGTACCAATCTGCGCAGCAAGGACATGACTGCTGGGGAATTGGACCTGCCTTTGTTGATGTCTGCCGTGGCCTGATTGTCGGTGGTGAAGACTACGGTTTGCCCTGTCCAATGGTGACCCCAGAGTTGTGCAGCTGCCACCATGGGATAGAGTTCGAGGAGGGAAGATGTTTTGAATAAAGCCGGGTATCAACAGTATCTGTTGAGGCCAGGGTCCTGAAAACCAATGATGGCCAAAAATTGCAGCGAAACCTGTGGTGGCTGCAGCGTCTGTCACCACCTGGGGTGACAGGGCTGAAACCATGGGTATAATTAGGGATATGCCATTCCGGGAGGACGGAATTCGTCCCACATAGATAGGTCCGCTATTGCTGCGGAGTCTAGATTTAAGATCTGATCGGGGTCTTGTGTTTCTGGCAGGAATCTCAGCAGGCGTGACACGAAGGTGCGGCCTTGTGGAATAATTCGTATGGCGAAATTCAGCATTGCCAGGAGAGATTGCAACTGCTTCTTGGTACACCCCTTGGTGTGGGTGAATTTGTGAAGGACCGCCTTAATGCGGGTTAGTTTGTCGAGGGGGAGACTGGCTTGCATAGCGCCGGTGTCTAAGTTGGCCCCGAGAAAGGTGATGTTATGTGCTGGGCCTTCTACTTTGTGCTCGGTGATGGGAAGATTGGGTTTTCCGAATATCGCTCTGAGTTTGTCGAGGTCTCCTGGGGGCTTGCTGGGAGGTTCTATTAGTAGGAAGTCGTCCAGGTAATGGATGACTTTTTGTCACTGAGCCTTGTGTAACAGTATCCAAGCAAGAGACTGAGCGAATGTGTCGAAGAGCCAAGGGCTGCTCTTCGAACCGAACGTCAGTTTTGTGGCCAAATAATATGCCTCCTTCCACTTGATGCCATGCCAGCACCAAAGGGATGGATGGATAGGCAGGAGCTTAAAGGCATCCGAGATGTCGGTTTTGGAAAGCCAGGCACCTGTACCTGCTTTGATGACTGCTTGTATCGGCATGTCTACGGAGGAATATTTTAGGGAGAATTCTTCGGAGGGAATCAGGGAATTGAGACTGGGGATGTGGGAAGAATGAGGCGCAGACAGGTGGTACCCCAAACATAATTTATATGTGAATTTGCCCTTGACAAGCCCCAAATAGGGCTGACTCTCCAAGTGCTGAAAGGGGGCTGAGTGAAAGGCCTATAACGTACTCTCGGTCTAGTTCTGTTTGTAAGAGCCGATCTATGGTTTGTTCGTCGATGGCTGCTGAACGAATATTCCCCCATTCGTACGTACTGTGAGGTAGTGAAATGAGGCCTGTGTGAAAGCCGACAGAGGGGCCGTGAAGTCTTCGCTGCCGGCCTGTGACATGATTTGATCTGATGAGAATATCCTGTTTTTGAGCTCGTATATATTTTTTTTTTTTTTGTGAGAACGAAATGATTCGAAATGTTTGCCTTGATGTTTGAAATGACTGAACTGCATGACAAAGGTCCGGCCTGGTCGTGTCGTGACTGATGCGACCGTGAACCGGGCTCTGGAGCATGTACTGAAATGAGGCAACAGAAGAAACATTGGTGCACACCGGGACGAATCGGTGCTTGTTTGATGCATCTGGATTCGAATCGGAGCGCAGCATGAAATGAAATGAGAGAAATGTTTACCTTGACCGAGGCTTGAATTGGTTGTGCCGTGTTTTGCGACTGGCAACCGACCGAGCTCTGGTATAGGTATGGATTTTTTTTTTTTTTTTTTTTTTTTGAGGAAATGAAAAGGTGACAATTCGTGAAGGGATTGCTAAGTAACTTGAAGCAATGATTTGTATGATGCTTGCAATCTTGTGACAATGAAATGATTCGAAATGTTTGCTTTGATTGTGAAATGAATGAACTGCATGACAGAGGTGCGGCCTGGTCGTGTCACGATTTGTTCGACCGTGAACCGGGCTCTGGAGCATGTATTGAAATGGGGCAACTGAAAATATTGGTGCTCCTGGGACGAATCGGTGCTTGTTTGATGCATCTGGATTCGAATAGGAGTGCAGTATTAAATGAAATGAGAGAAATGATTGTTTTGACCGCGGCTCGAATTGGTTGTGCCGTGTTAGCGACTGGCAACTAACCGAGCTCTGGTATAGGTATGAAATGCGATCGGAACCAGTGATGCATGCCGTGACGAATCGGTGCACCTCAGATGCGACTGGTTTCGAAACGGTGATGCGTTGTGGGAGTGAAATGGTAGAAATTGCATGACAGAGATGTGGATCAATCCCCCGATGTCTGCGATTAGATATGATCCGGACTCTGGAGCATGTGTCAGAAATGTGGCCAATCCTGGGCACGCCGAGACGAATCGGTGCATTTTCATGCGACTGATTTCATGTCGGAATGTGATACGTGGAAATGAAATGATAACCATGACAGAGGTACAAATGACTGATAACGTAACTCTGGAGCATGTATAGAAATGAGGCCAATCCTGGGGCACGCTGAGATGAATCGGTGCATTTCATGCGACTGAATTCATGTCGGGACGTGATACATGGAAATGAAATGATAACCATGACAGAGGTACGAATGACTGATAAAACGTAACTCTGGAGCATGTATAGAAATGAGGCCAATCCTGGGGCACGCCGAGACGAATCGGTGCATTTTCATGCGACTGAATTCATGTCGGGACGTGATACATGGAAATGAAATGATAACCATGACAGAGGTACAAATGACTGATAAAACGTAACTCTGGAGCATGTATAGAAATGAGGCCAATCCTGGGGCACGCCGAGACGAATCGGTGCATTTTTCATGCGACTGAATTCATGTCGGGACGTGATACATGGAAATGAAATGATGACCATGACAGAGGTACAATTGACTGACAATAACGTAACTCTGGAGCATGTATAGAAATGAGGCCGTAATAACTGGGGCACACCGGAACGAATCGGCGCATCTTTGGTGCGACTGGATTCGAATCGGAGCGCGGTAGGTGACTGAAATGAGAAATGATTTGAAAATGTCAGAAATGAGTTTAGAAATGTTTTCAGAAATGAGAAATGATTTGAAATGTCCGAAATGAGTTCAGAAATGTTTTCAGAAATGAGAAATGATTTGAAATGTCCGAAATGAGTTTAGAAATGTCTCAGAAATGAGAAATGATTGGTATCGAACTAACTTGATTTGATAATTTACAAAATTGCGACAAAATTGGTTATGGCTGTCTACTGATACCGACATGCTAGAAATGAAGCGACGTCAGCGTCGCTGTGCTATCGAATTTGTAACATATCGAAAGTACGAGCGATATACATTGCAGTTTGTGAGATGCGGGTGAAACGAAATTTGAACTCACGGTTTAGTGACATGATATGAAAAACGAAAAGTCCGACGGGACCTTACCTGCGACAGCCAAGCCAGACGCGTGGTACAAACTATAAACGAAAACGCGGATTTCGAAAGTTTTGAGTACGGAGTATCGAATACGGGAACTTGCGAGGCAAGAACTTGCGGACGCTGGTATATCGAATAGTCGGCTTAGTGACGTATATCGCGCACAGGAAACAGACAAGCACCACAGGTGAGCGGGCTGCTTAAATACCCACCGGGCTCCTCCCATAAATTCAGGCCACCATACTGGCCTTCCTACATATAAAAAAATTGCATTTTATAGTTGCCCCCCTACTTTTGTCCCTGTCCCCCCATGTACCCCCCCTAAATATGAAAGCTGGAGACGCCACTGCTTCCCTTGTATCTCAAGGTCCTCTGTGGTTATTAAAAGAGAAGTATGGGTTGTTTTTATTTTTATTTACTGTCCCCCGCTGCCTCTTCACTGAGAACCGAGCCACTGAATACCGCTGATGGGTCAGTTCTCCCACCTCCCCGAGCGGAGAGCTGCTGCCTGGCAGTCAGCAGCTCTCCTGCAATGCTCCTCCACACTCACTGGAGCGCTGGGCTGTGGAGGGGGCGGGGAGCGGCTAATGCCCTGTACACACGGTTGGATTTTCCGACTGGAAATGTTGGATGTGAGCTTGTTGTTGGAAACTCTGACCGTGTGTATGCTCCATCGGGCATTTGCTGTTGGAATTTCCGCCAACAAATGTTTGAGAGCAGGTTCTCAAATTGTCAGCCAACACAACTTTGTTGTCAGAAAGTCTAAATGTGTGTA
Source organism: Lithobates septentrionalis (assembly GCA_037952835.1). Lineage (NCBI taxonomy): Eukaryota > Metazoa > Chordata > Amphibia > Anura > Ranidae > Lithobates > Lithobates septentrionalis. The sequence continues at coordinate 487,027 of JBBDGP010001663.1, read as the reverse complement.
CACAAGTCCATCTCGCAACAGTTCACGCATGCTTGGAATCAAGCAGAAGAGCCGCACTGGCTATTGAACTTCCTTTTTCTCGGCTCGTCGTACGTTTAGTACGTCACCGCGTTCTCTCGCGTTCGGAATTTTGGGCCAACATTTGTGTGACTGTGTGTATGCAAGACAAGTTTGAGCCAACATCCTTCGGAAAAAAAATCCACGGTTTTGTTGGCGGAAAGTCCGATCGTCTGTACGGGGCATAAGACTGCCATCAGTCCAGGCACCTGGCGGATCCAGACTTCCTAGGTCAGGATGACGCGGTGCCTGGACTGATCTGTGTGACATCAGCAGAGAGTGGACTTCAGACCGCTCTCCACTGAAAACGGGTCACGGGAGTGCAAAACGAATTGCACTCCTGTGACCCATAGGAGAAGACCAGCCAAATGGGCTCAGGCTGGACTTCTCCTTTAAATTAGTAGTAAACTCTTTTTTTGTTACCTACAAATAAGCTTATAATAAAGCTTACCTGTAGGTAAAATGAATATCTCCTAAACATGCACCGTTTAGGAGATATTCTAGTGAGCAGCAGCTGGTGACGTCACCGACGCAGGAGCTCTGAAGGAACAGCATACGTGTGCCTTTCTTTCAGAGCCCGGTGCTGTGGCTAAGATGTCTTTACGGTGTGGCCATTCTAGCGGCTGCGGCCGCAAACCAGGAAAGGAAGACCAGGTGAAGATGGAAGCCTTTGTAGCGGTGACAGCATGCCAATGGAGGCCTTCGTTTCAAGGAAAGTTTTTTACAACGTGCTAGTATGAGATGCATACTAACACATTATGCCTTTACTTTGCAGGGAGAGGTTTCTTTTTGCCCCCTCAAAGTTTACTACCCCTTTAAGGGACAGTTCAGAAGAGGAAATCTGGCCGTAGACTGATTGAAATTCTATTGGTTCAGCAGGGGCCATCCTTGTTCGACAGAAGTAGTTTGATTGATAGACATGTGCAATTCGCTTAGTTCCGAATTTGTTTTTTAACAAATTTTGACAAATTCGTTAATTTCCGAATTTCCGAAATTTTAAATTTACGAAATTTCGAATTTCCGAATTTTCAAATTTTCAAATTTCCGAATTTTCGAATTTCCGAATTTTCGAATTTCCGAATGTTCGAATTTCCGAATGTTCGAATTTCCGAATTCTCAAATTTCCGAATTTTCGAAAATTCGAAATTTCAGAATTTCGGAAATTAGAAATTTCGGAAATCAGAAATTTCATTAATTCGAAATTCGGAAATTGGAAATTCTAAATTTCAGAAATTGGAAATTTGAAAATTGGAAAATTTCGGAAATTCTAAATTTGGAAATTCTAAATTTCTGAAATTCCGAAGTTCGGAAATTCTAAATTTCCGAAATTCAAAAATTCGAAATGGGGAAATTCGAAAATTCTAAATTAGGAAATTCGAAAATTTGAAATTAGGAAATTCAAATATTCAAAAATTTGGAAATTTGAAAATCCCAAAATAAGAATGAAAATCTGAACATTCAAAAGAATGAAAATCTGAAATAATAACTAACTAATAATAAATATTAAATTATAGGTATTGGAATTTCCTTTCAAATTTGGCTATTAGTGAACGTATTTCAACGAATTATCTGAAATAACGAATGCTGTATCTAAACGAATGGAACGTAACGATCTAATAATAATAAATAACAATAATAATAATAAAACCTTTTTATTATTATTATTATTTATTTATTTATTATTAATTTGTTCCAGTCCATTTGTTTAGATACGGCATTCGTTATTTCGGATCATTCGTAACTTCAGATAAATCTGTATACGTTACATTCACAAAGAGCCAAATTTGAAAGGAAATTCCAATACCTATAATTTAATAGTTAGTTATTATTAGTTAGCTATTATTTCGAATTTTACCGATTTTCATTTTTTTTCAGAGTTTCGAATTTTCGGATTTTTGAATTTCTGAATTTCCGAATTCTGAAAATCCGGCAATTCGGAATTGAAAACTTCGGAAATTTGGAATTGGAAAATTCGGAAATTCGGAATTAGAAAATCTGAAATTGGGAAATTCAGAAATTCATAAAATCGGAAATATTAAAAATTTGAAAATTCGGAATTTGAAAATTCGGAAATTTGAAAATTCGGAAATTTGAAAAATTTGGAAAATTCGGAAATTCGGAAATTCGAAAATTCGGAAATTCTGAAATTTTAAAATGCAAATTTTTGGATTTCCGAATTTCTGAATTCCAAATTTTCTAATTTCCGCAAAAAAGCAAAAAAACGAATGAAACGAAAAGGAACAAATTTTTTGTCAGTGCACGTCTATTGAATAACTTCTGTCAAAGAGACAAGCTGGAGAACACAACCGCTATCTGTGTTGAATTGAGCGAAATTCTTTTGTGCAACCCGTGGTTGCCGGAAAGAAACTCGCTCCAACTACGGCTGGCCCAGGAAACTTCCTTCAGTGCTGTGAGAGGGAAAAGTAGTTTGGTTGGACACAGAACTATGGAAAGGCTTTGGCTGCCATCTTGGGTGATGAAACCTTTTCAATAAGGGACCCTGTGTCATTTTGGCATTATGGTGAGTGGATGGATATGGAGAAGAACCTGAGGGAGAGTATTTAGCGCAGGGAGAAGTTCCAGGCAAGGAGGGGTAGTTTTGGGTAGGCTCCTTCTTCACAACATATACTCCGGTAATCGGTATGAAGGCGTGGAGCCAGTGTAGAGTACTGAACTATTCTGTGTATTCCAGGAAAGGACGCCACCCTACTACACTAACTGAAGCTGTTCTCTGGCAATGCACCTGACTATATACTGAGACTGTAGTTGTTCTGTATTGCTATATACATTTGTAAAGAACAGTTTGTTTGTCACTTCAACCCAGCTTGCTCAAAACATACAGGTATTTAATGGATATCAGTACATCGTCTACTGTGTGTATCGCCCTCTTAAGCGGAAGTAAACCCATCCATAAAACAGTTTCATTTCCGGCATATGCCGGAAATGTAACACTCCCATTGGTTGTGCTCTCAACCAAACTGTCAAACCATCCAATGGCTGGTGTCATAACTGATCACATGTGCAGCATCCTGGCAGTTGTAGATTAAACAGAGGCAAATATGGCAGCTTCCTTGGCTGAAAATCATAGGAGGGTTTACTTACACTTTAGTTAGGCTGCTGGGTACATTTAGTTTTTTTTTCCTCCACTGTAGTGAGTGGAGTGGTTGTTGATTGGTTGGGTCTGATCAGCATTCGTGAGCTAAGAGTTTGATTGTTTCCCCCTGCCTCTGGAAGAAGCTTCCGCAACATAGGGAGGGAGATTCAAACAATCAGCTGAATATTTATCATGCCCTGGCCAATCCCTGTAAGGGGCACCCAGAAGGTGGCTAGGGAGGTGATACATGTGCAGAAAGGCTGAGCAGATTGTTCTCTCCTTGTCAGGAAGGATTCCAGTTTTCTGGGGGGGGGGGCTGTTGCCCCTGGGAGATAGCCAAAAGAGACAAGAGGTTGCCGCTTGGGCCTCAACAGTTGCTGGGCTGAGGGCTTCAAAAAAGAATTGCCAAAGAAAGTACCTTTGCTGAAGGGCACTGTCTCTAAATCCTGGACAGAAAGAGGGAGCCTCATTACCTTACCAGAGGACCAGTTGACAGAGGTTGCTTTATGGACCTTGTGCATGTCAGCCAGATTAATTTGGGTTTGCCCTCTATAGGCAGCCAGCGGTATTGCAGGCTGTGATCACTGTTTCATAGCCCTGTTTTACCTGCCCGAAAGTATGCTCTTTCTCTTCATTCCTCCTCCACCAAACAAGGATCTTGCTCCGGTTAGGAAGTCACTGTAGATGTGATTCCCATCAGGCCTCCAACTAAAAATATGTTATTATAGTAGTTGTACTCTTGACTTAACTTTTGATTCAGCATTGTTATGCATTTGATGTTTACAGGATTTATTTCATTTTACAGACATGCTCAAATCTCTTCAACAAGTTTCAGACTGCAGACTTCACCCTGACCTATGGGAAGGACAGGATCTCTGTGCATTGCTCTTCGGTCCTTCCTCCCAGCTCATAGGAATCATAAAAAGAGAAAACTTTCCGAGGATCCCAATCAGTGTTTCGTTCATTGAACTAGAGGGATGAGGTTTTCAGCTGCTATGTGTTCACGGTGAATGTCGGGGATACCTGAATTCCAAGAATTTGGATAAAAAAACTTTGTAGGTTGACCAACAAAACAAGGAACAACATCTAATGCAATGCAACGCCTTTGTCTTTGATCAGAGTCACAAGAGCCAACAGTTTGAAGGAATAGATAACCCAGACCTCTTTTTTTTATTAAAGGGTGGGCTCACAGTAGGAGGAACTCCCTTTTTTTATTTTATTTTTTTTTGGCATTGGTGCATACCCCCATGGCAGTTCCTATATTCTCATGCATTTTGTTTGAGAAAGAAAAATACTTGCCAAATGGCCTGAAATGAATAACAGGATTTACCCTCCACAGACTTCAATGGTATTCACCAGAACATTTTTGAACCTTGACGTTCAAGCAAGATTCGTGTAACTCGTCTATCCTCATTAAATGATGGAATCTCTTTGCAATCCTTATTTTTTCTAGAAAGAGGCACGCTCTTGAAGATACATCACATGTGCTGAAAATCAGCAAAATAAAGTATTACAAAGTATGGCCATTTCCAGGACTTCCATGGCACTTCCATGCTAATCTCACAAGCCTGGAGTCTATAGGATGAGTAGGATGAACTATCATTGTCTATGGCCACTAGGTGGCATTAATTGCAATGAGCTTCCTCTCTCGAGGACCGATGTGGCTTTATGGAGGAGGAGCTGGAATCTGAACTCTAAAAAAGTCTACAATATATTAAAGACTGTGCTGTATAAATAAGAGCAAATTATAATGATTAATATATTGAGAAACTAATTTCAATTTTTTTATACACACCATTCAATGATGTGCGTGTGTGACTTTCCAAGTAGTTTTCCAATAAATGGCTTGATGAGCATAGATCTCCAGTGCATCCAGTATTACTGTTGTATAAGCCAGAAAACAATCATAATACACTATATTAACAAAAAGTATTGGGACGCCTGCCTTTACACACACATGAACTTTATTGGCATCCCAGTCTTAGTCCGGAGGGTTCAATATTGAGTTGGCTCCGCCCTTTGCAGCTATAACAGCTTCAACTCTTCTGGGAAGGCCGTCCACAAGGTTTAGGAGGGTGTCTATGGGAATGTTTGACCATTCTTCCAGAAGTGCCTTTGTGAGGTCAGGCGCTGATGTTGGATGAGAAGGCCTGGCTCGCAGTCTCCGCTCTAATTCATCCAAAATCTTGCAACTAAAGGCATTGCGCAGGGATGGTTAGAAATATCAGTGCCAGAGTCTTATGGGCAGTTACACAAAAAGCCTACAAGAAGTCCAGCTTCTGAGGGCAAGGGTGTACTTACTTTTTACACAGTACGCCATTACATCTATATGTTTTGTTTAATAAACTATTGAAAAGGTGATATTTTTAATTTAAAAAATATCATCGTCATCTCTAGGCACTGAATTTGGAAAAAGGTCTAATGTTTGCTTGTTCAATTGTGTTAAAAAGACACGGGGATGTATTTGCTTTTCCACAGGACTTTATATGTATTGTAACCTGGGAGACAGGTAGCAGGTACAAAGCTCCCTGGGATGAGCAGTCTTTCAGGCACAGATACCAAATCCAGTGGAATAGTGACAAACAGTGCGGTGTTTATTTGTGATATATACAAGTCTATTTACAGGTGCTGTACAGTGTTCCAAAAGAAACAAATAGGAACAAAAATAGCCAAAACAAAACCTAGCCGTGTCTCGGCACTAACTAAACAATATTTACAGATCCTAACTACTAAGCTGAGCAAGCCTACAGCTTGCCAGTTTCCACATACCTTTTTGCACTCTTACACAGAAGTTCTCTGAGTATCCCAGGCCAAGAGCAAGGCTGTCTTGCTCAGGTGAGCTTTAAATTAGCCTGGGGGAGAGGACCAAGACCAGAACTGGACCATGGATCAGAGATCCCTGAACCTGTATGAGAGGAGCCTGGGAGATGTATAAACCCCGAACAGGACTTTTCCTGGCTCTCTCTGGGACGCTCTGCTACAGTATGAATGTAAGAATGTGAACGTTCCACTCCATATACTGCATGTATGCAGTATATATATATATATATATATATATATATATATATATATATATATATATATATATATATATATACAGTGGGGACAGAAAGTATTCAGACCCCCTCAAATTTTCACTCTTTGTTATATTGCAGCCATTTGCTAAAATCATTCAGGTTCATTTTTTTCCTCATTAATGTACACACAGCACCACATATTGTACACACAGCACCTCATATTGACAGAAAAACACAGAATTGTTGACATTTTTGCAGATTTATTAAAAAAGAAAAACTGAAATATCACATGGTCCTAAGTATTCAGACCCTTTGCTGTGACACTCATATATTTAACTCAGGTGCTGTTCATTTCTTCTGATCATCCTTGAGATGTTTCTACACCTTCATTTGAGTCCAGCTGTGATTATTGATTATACTGATTGGACTTGATTAGGAAAGCCACACACCTGTCTATATAAGCCCTTATAGCTCACAGTGCATGTCAGAGCAAATGAGAATCATGAGGTCAAAGGAACTGCCTGAAGAGCTTAGACACAGCTCTTGGCTTGTAAGCCAAGCTTACAAAAAAAATTTCTGCTGCACTTAAGGTTCCTAAGAGCACTGTGGCCTCCTTAATCCTTAAATGGAAGACGTTTGGGATGACCAGAACCCTTCCTATAGTTGGCTGTCCGGCCCAACTGATCTATCGGGGGAGAAGAGCCTTGGTGAGAGAGGTAAAGAAGAACCCAAAGACCACTGTGGCTGAGCTCCAGAGATGCAGTCGGGAGATGGGAGAAAGTTGTAGAAAGTCAACCATCACTGCAGCCCTCCACCAGTCGGGGCTTTATGGCAGAGTGGTCTGACGGAAGCCTCTCCTCAGTGCAAGACACATGAAAGCCCGCATGGAGTTTGCTAAAAAAAACACCTGAAGGACTCCAAGATGGTGAGAAATAAGATTCTCTGGTCTGATGAGACCAAGATAGAACTTTTTGGCCTTAATTCTAAGCGGTATGTGTGGAGAAAACCAGGCACTGCTCATCACCTGTCCAATACAGTCCCAACAGTGAAGCATGGTGGTGGCAGCATCATGCTGTGGAGGTGTTTTTCAGCTGCAGGGACACGACGACTGGTTGCAATCGAGGAAAAGATGAATGCGGCCAAGTACAGGGATATCCTGAAAGAAAACCTTCCCCAGAGTGCTCAGGACCTCAGACTGGGCTGAAGGTTTACCTTCCAACAAGACAACGACCCTAAGCACACAGCTAAAATAATGAAGGAGTGGCTTCACAACAACTCCGTGACTGTTCTTGAATGGCCCAGCCAGAGCCCCGACTTAAACCCAATTGAGCATCTCTGGAGAGACCTAAAAATGGCTGTCCACCAACGTTTACCATCCAACCTGACAGAACTGGAGAGGATCTGCAAGGAGGAATGGCAGAGGTTCCCCAAATCCAGGTGTGAAAAACTTGTTGCATCTTTCCCAAAAAGACTCATCAAAAGGGGCTTCTACTAAATACTGAGCAAAGGGTCTGAATACTTAAGACAATGTGATAGTTCAGTTTTTCTTTTTTAACCACTTCCCGCCCAGCCTATAGCAGATTGATGGCCGGGCAGTGGTTCTGTTATCCGGACTGGGCGTCATATGACGTCCTTCAGGATAACAGCCGCCGCGCGTCCGCGGGGGTGTGCATCACAGCGTTCGGTGGAGCGCTGTGTCAGTCTGTCCGGCGGAGGCTCTTTACAACGTGATCAACCGTGTCCAATCACGGCTGATCACGATGTCAATAGGAAGAGCCGTTGATCGGATTTTCCTCACTTAAATCTGACAGACGTGAGTAGAGGAGAGCCGATCGGCGTCTCTCCTGGCAGGGGGGGTCTGCGCTGATTGTTTATCAGCGCAGCCCCCCCTCAGATGACCACACTGGACCACCAGGGATCGCCACTAGGACCACCAGGGAAGGGGGCAACATGTAGATGGCCAGGTATGTACCCCATGGCCATCGACATGTGCCTAATGTGCCCAGTCAGTGCCCAATCTGTGCCAATCAGTGCCCACAAATGGGCACTGATTGGCACCATTATATTGCAGTGATGCCCAGCAATGCCACCCTTAGGGGCATCAGTGCCACCAATTAGTGTCATCAGTGCCACCCAGTGTCCATCGGTGCCACCTGTCAGTGCCCATCTGTGCCCATCAGTGCCCACCTATCAGTTCCCATCAGTGCCCATCCATGCCACCTATCAGTGCCAACCATAAGTACCCATCAGTGCCACCCATAAGTACCCATCAATGCCACCTACGAGTGCCCATCAGTGCCACCTATGAGTGCCCATCGGTGCCACCTATGAGTGCCCATCAGTGCCGCATACCAGTGCCACCTATCAGTGCCAATCAGTGCCGCCTATCAGTGCCCGTCAGTGCTGCCTATCAGTGCCCGTCAGTGCCACCTCATCAGTGCCACCTCATCGGTGCCCACCAGTGCCGCCGTAACAGTGCCCGTCATTGAAGAAGAAAACATACTTATTTACAAAAATAACACGGGCCTACATTTTACAAAATAACACATAATACAAAACATATATCAGTATCACTTATAACAACTTCTGACATATTAGGTAACACTCCTAGATCACCTCCGCCTGTTGTCACATTGTAAACCATTATCAGAAGGGTTTTGTATTCGGTAATGAAGTTGTCTTCTGCATTTATTAATATCCAGATGTGTTGTTGAGGCACGTGTATCCCGTCCCTTCATTTTCTCTTATTAGTAAAAAGGGGGATTCCCGAGTATGGAAGTAGGAAAGAATGCAGTGAACATTCAGGGTTGAAGTGAAAGAAAAAAAAAAATAATGGGGGTATGAGCTAGAGGGGTTCAAGAGGGGTGGGGGGGGGAGAGGTGAAAGAAGTATGCGGTTCAGTAAGGGGGTAAAGAATAAATGGGATGAAATGGAATGTCCCATCGAGCATGGGATGTCGTAAGGGTTTTCTCATGATACATTAGTGTGGATCAGGTATGACTTCATCTAATGAGAGCACGTATCCACGAAGGGGTTCTTCTCATGTAGTCACAGCGGATCCCCTGAGTGCCTGACCTTCGTCTGAGTAGATGAAGATATTCCATTGTTGCCAAGTGTTAGTGAAGGTTTCCTGTCTGTTCTGTGCTGTGAGAATTAGGTCTTCCATATGTTTTATTTCTTCTACTTTCCCTATCCAAAGTTTTATGGAGGGTGGGTGTGTGGATTTCCACTGAAGTGGTATGCAGGCCTTGGCTGAATCTGAAAGGTGTCTTATCAATGATTTTTTATAAATTTTCTCAGGGATGTTGGTCGCGTGCAGTAAGGAAGAATGCGGGGTCATCCGGGATTATACGTTCAGTAAATTTTTGGGTCACTCTTGCCAATACTGGGACAGCCTCGGGCAAGACCAGAAAATGTGTAGAAGTGTCCCATTGTCCGCCTGGCAGCGCCAGCAGGTGTCAGATGTCGTCGGAAAAATTTGTGAGGCAATGTTGGGGTCCTATACCATCTCGACAGAATTTTGTAATTGGTTTCCTGAATCTTACTACAGATGGAGGATTTGTGAGTGAACTTTAAAATGTATTGTCGTTTGGGCGTATTGAACTGACAGTTTAATTCTGTTTCCCATTTGGCCAGGCCCGGTGGTATGTAGTCTGCCTTTGGTGTGTTTAGTAAGTTATATGCCAGTGAAAGCGTGTGTGTTATGGGTCCTGTGTTGTCGCAGAGTTCCTCCAACAATGTAAGGGGTTTGTCATCGGTATCAGGTGGTTTTAAGGAGTGTAGGAAGTGTCCTAGTTGTCGGGACCTCCAGAAGTCTAAGCCAAACCGCCCTCTGGGATCAGATAGTTCAGCTATAGTATACCAATGTCCTCCTGTACTAAAATGGGCAGCTTGATGTAACCCCGCGTCGCTCAGTCTCCGGAAGATAATATCTTGTATGCCTGGTGAGAATTTGGAGTTACCCAAGATGGGGTATAGAGGTGTGTTGGGGGAGGATAACGACGCTTTGGAAAATAGCCGTGCACAGACTTGTGCCGTGCTGCCAATCAATGGATGACGCTTCATGCCCGCCGGTAAATTAGTGTAGCACCATGGGGATCTGTTCAGGGGGATTTCGCTTTGGTGTCGTTCTAGTTGTGTCCACAACTTGGTTTCTTGATGTCGACACCAATCTATTAGTCTCCCTATATGTATTGCCTGGTTATAAGCCCGAATATCCGGTACTGCAAGGCCACCGTATTGTTTGGGGAGTATCAATAATTTATGTGGAAGACGAGGTCTCTTTTTGGCCCATATGAATTCCGTAAAAGTAGATTGTATTTGTTTGAAGTATGATGTGGGTATATGAATAGGTAACGCCTGCATTAGGTATAGAAACTTCGGGAGAATTGACATTTTTAAAATGTTACAGCGTCCTACCCATGAGTGAAGTCCCGTGTGCCATCGGTTGAGCAGAGATCTAACTGTCCGTAGTAGTGGTGGGAAATTTAGTTCATACAGTCGTGAGAATGTGCAGGGTATAAATGTGCCCAAGTACTTCAGGGCCGTCCTTGTCCATTTTAAATTAAAGTTATACTGTAGATGTGTGAGTTGGGAGTGCGAGATTCCCACTCCCATCGCCTCTGACTTAGTAAAATTAATTTTTAAATTAGAGAGTGTTCCGTACGTCTTAAATTCCCTTAACAAGTTTGGGAGGGAGGTTACTGGATTGGTGAGTGAGAACATAAGGTCGTCTGCATACGCCGATACCTTGTATTGAGTTCGTTTTATTGCAACACCAGTGATATTAGGGTTCAATCGTATGTGGCATAAAAAGGGTTCTAGGGAGAGTGCAAAGAGAAGGGGTGACAAAGGGCACCCTTGTCTGGTCCCGTTAGCAATCGGGAATGGTTGTGATAACACTCTGTTGGCTTTAACTCTAGCTGACGGTGTTTCATATGCTGCTGTAATCCATCTAATCATGTTGGGGCCCAGTCCCACATGCTGTAGTGTAGCAAACATAAAGGCCCAATTGACACGGTCAAACGCTTTTTTCGCGTCCGTTCCTATGAATACACTAGGAGTTTTAGTGCGAGTGGCCGTGTAAAGTAGGTTCAGGACTTTGGTGGTGTTGTCTCTGGCTTCCCTGTTTGGCACAAAGCCCACCTGGTCTAAATGTATCAGCTGGGATATATGGGTTTGAAGTCTCGTGGCTATAATTTTGGTGAATAATTTGAGGTCGGTATTCAGCAGAGAGATGGGGCGATAGCTCCCGCAATAGTTTGGGTCTTTTCTATCTTTTGGGATGACGGATATTTGGGCTTGTAATGTGGTAGTGTGTAGTTTTTTTCCTCTAAGGAGGTTATTTAGAAGTTTGACTAAGTGGTCTCCTAGTGAAGGTAATAACGTCTTATAATATTGCAGCGTAAGGCCGCCTGGCCCAGGGGCTTTCCCCGGTTTAGTGTTTTTAATTGCTAATTGTAGCTCGGATAGTGTGATAGGTTCTTCCAATAATTTGCGTGTCTCTGTGACTATATGTGGTGATATAGTCGGTTATCTGGTCCAGTGATGGCGATGTCTCAAATCTGCCCGATGGGTCCGACTTAACAGCAGCCAAAGACCATGGTAGTTGGGCCGATATCAGCATTGAGGCTCCCCTGGATTTGGCCTCCGAATTGGTGGAATGGTATACTGTCGGGAAGTATCTGTTTTTCAGAATAGGAAATGTGTTTTCTCGGACTACATCTGCCTTCAGGCGCCTCATATCATTAAGCAGCATCCGTCTTTTTTCGGGTACATTAAGACCCTTTGCGTTTAAGGAAACGATCCTGATCTCATGCATGCTCGAGGGGATTAGGGTGTAGAAGGGGAGAGGGTATAAAGATTGGGAATGGGAATGGGAAAAGGAAAAAAAAAGAGGGGGGGTGGGGGGAAATAAAAAAGAAGAACTTGAAGAAGGACTTGTCTCTGGAGTTGACCAGTCCTGTAGTAGTGAACAGGGTGTCCTCCGAGGAAGTGGCCTCACAGCTACACCTCAGCTCACTTGGTTGCAAATCTAAATTTTAGCAAGAAATAATTGCTATTACGCTCCCCAGGGTCCCTGGGGGAATGAGCGTTGTCCTAGGTGGGGATGTGTACAGCAAGGGCTACCAGGGAACTCCCGGACCCTTCCCGACCACTTCTGCCTAGTCTACGTATATGTGTGTGGGTTAAAGATTAATAGCTGGTATGAAATGGTGCAAAGATATGTGTGACATGCGGACCCAGAACCACAAAGAAGCACATTGTGCTTAATATTCTATAATTGAGCATAACATAACTGCTTCTCAACAAAAAATAAGGTAAAGGCTGACTTAACAAATAATAAAACTTGCCACCTGCCCTCCGCCTCCCCCCTCCTCCCCAAGGGGTTTCCCCCCCGACCCCCGCCCCCAGCCCGGGTGCCCCATGATCTTCCCAATCCACAGAACCGAGAGTGGAGGTGGGGGCAGTTCCCCCCTACGTCCCACCCCCCAACCCCCCCCCCTCATATGACAACACATGCCCTCTCCTCACCCCCTCTTTAGTGGTTATCTTAAATTCCAGTTCCCAGCCACAGTGTTATATTCCTAAGTTAACTATGCTGATCCCTGAACCCCTGGTTCTGTGTACTGCAGAGGTTAGTTTTCATCTGTATACGTATTCAAGCAAGTCCCAGTTTATTGCATCTGATTCTTAATCCTTCCAGCGTGGTTACTCACGTGACCTTTATTGGAATGTTTCTGTGTTTCCTGGTGATTTTGGTTCTCTCACTTGGCCCAGGATTACAGTTCTGGCGTCAAAGAGAGGGCTGGTGTACCTGGTACATAAACTAGAGGAACATAGGCAGGAACTTAAATGACTCTAGGAATGTTATAAAAAGCTTGCCATTGGGGGGGAGGACATCTTCATTTGCTCCTCGGTGAAGGCTTCAAATACATGTGGGCATCCTGAGAGCCGGAGTCACCAAATCTAGTCCCCAGGAAGGTGCCCTGGACAGCTTTAGCCTGAGGTTGAAGGAATCCTGGTGATTGTCCATGAGAGCAGAATCCCGTATGCGGGTGTCGGGGGGAGGGGGACGAGCAGGGCGGGGAGCGAATCCGGTAAAGTTTCTCTTATGGGGCGACCATCTGGGGACAGTAGGATACAGCAAAAAGTGCAAACTGTAGATAACCTGGCTCCCCCATCTGCCCCCGGGGCCCGCTTATGACCACTCCATGGTATCTGCTCCGGACTGCGGGCCGCAGGGCGGAGGCCCGGGGGGGGGGGGGGGAAGGGCTGGCGAGTTAAACATGTAAACAGGGGTATCTCCATAAACCCCATCCCATCTGGCCATAACACAGCAATAATGACCGACCACATCGCAACGTCTCTTACTAGGTAGCAGTGAGACAATCGACGGGGAGGTTGCGGTCCATCTAGCATAGCGGGTTTTAACAACAAGATAAGGATACAGTCTGCCTTTACTGCAAATTAAACGTTAGGCTACTGGGGTATGATCAATTAGGACTCACGTGTTCCATCATTGGTTATGATACGAGAGCGACCGCAGTTCCTCTGCGGGCGTGCGGTTTGGGCAGTTCTGCCCATAGACGGGCCTACACGGCCCATTGGCTTTGGAAGTCTCTGTAGCCAGTTGGGTATCTGGAAGGGTTCCGTTCCCAGAAAGATGAAGAGCCCCGGGAGGTCTACTGGTGTTCTCAGTGTGTAGGAGGTCTGTGCAGACCGAAAAGTCACCGCCAAAGGGTATCCCCAGCGGTAGGTATATCCCTGTCGTCTCGCAGCCTCCAGTACTGGCTTCAGAATTGCCCTGCGTTGCAGTGTAGCCCTGGAAAGGTCTGGGAGGATCTGGATACTTGCGCCACCTTACAAAAAATTTTAACAGAAACAAAGAAAAACTTGTTTTTTTTCCCAAATTTTCGGTCTTTTTTTATTTGTTGCGCAAAAAATAAAAACCACAGAGGTGATCAAATACCACCAAAAGAAAGCTCTATTTGTGGGAACAAAAATGATAAAAAAATTGTTTGGGTACAGTGTTGTATGACCGCGCAATTGTCATCCAAATTGCGACAGCGCTGAAAGCTGAAAATTGGCCTGGGCAGGAAGGTGTCTAAGTGCCCCCCGGTATTGAAGGGGTTGATAAATCTGCAAAAATGTCAACAATTCTGTGTTTTACTGTCAATATGGGGTGCTGTGTGTACAATATGGGGTGCTGTGTGTACAATACGGGGTGCTGTGTGTACAATATGGGGTGCTGTGTGTACAATATGGGGTGCTGTATGTACAATATGGGGTGCTGTGTGTACAGTATGGGGTGCTGTGTGTACAATATGGGGTGCTGTGTGTACAATATGGGGTGCTGTGTGTACAATATGGGGGGCTGTGTGTACAATATGGGGAGCTGTGTGTACAATATGGGGTGCTGTATGTACAATATGGGGTGCTGTGTGTACAGTATGGGGTGCTGTGTGTACAATATGGGGTGCTGTGTGTACAGTATGGGGTGCTGTGTGTACAATATGGGGTGCTGTGTGTACAATATGGGGTGCTGTGTGTACAATATGGGGAGCTGTGTGTACAATATGGGGTGCTGTATGTACAATATGGGGTGCTGTGTGTACAGTATGGGGTGCTGTGTGTACAATATGGGGTGCTGTGTGTACAATATGGGGTGCTGTGTGTACAATATGGGGGGCTGTGTGTACAATATGGGGTGCTGTGTGTACAATATGGGGTGCTGTGTGTACAATATGGGGTGCCATGTGTACAATATGGGGTGTTGTGTGTACAATATGGGGTGCTGTGTGTACAATATGGGGGGCTGTGTGTACAATATGGGGTGCTGTGTGTACAATATGGGGTGCTGTGTGTACATTAATGAGGAAAAAAAATGAACTTAAATGATTTTCGCAAATGGCTGCAATATAACAAAGAGTGAGAAATTTAAGGGGGTCTGAATACTTTCCATCCCGCTGTGTATATATACATAAATCAAATAAAAAAATACTGTATATATATATATATATATATATATAAATCAAAATGTAAAATACTATATCATTGAAAATTTAAAAAAAAATATATATATATTGTACATATAAATTTGTAAGTGAAATCAAAAGCTTTCCTTCCTCCTGATTGCGTTTCATTCATAGACGCTAAAAATGCAGCGACACAAGGGACACACACCATTGATATTGGATGATGAGAATAAAATGAAAATAAAAATATTATGTAATATAATATTATATAAAATACATTTTATATATACAGTATATATACATTCAATTAAAAATACTCTATTTATGAAAAGATTTTTAAAAATATATATATTGTACATATAAATGATGCCTGGTATTGAAGTGGTTAACTTATGGTAGGCCCAGGGTCGTTTTTAAGGCAGGGCAAAAGGGGCAGCTGCCCTGGGCCCTGTCATTGTTGTGGGGCCCAAAGCAGCTGCCTCATACTTGCCAACTATCCCAGTTTAAATTCCCTTGTCCCTTGAAGTTTAAGTCCTGTGCTGTGTCCCAATATCTCAGTGTGAAGAGCTGCTACTAATGCTGCCCAGCTCTGCCCTTTTGTTGTGTACAGATGACTCACCTGCAGACCCTGTGTTTACATGTAAATTACCGGCATTCATATGTAAATATCGGTGGCATTCATATGTAAATAGCGGCGGCCGGTGGCATTGATATGTATATCATGCCCCCCTGAGGTCATATCCACAGTAATCTCTAGCAGCCAATCAACAAGCAGAAATCATGTGCTGTAACCTCTAGCAACTAATCAGTGAGCCGTAATGTGTGCTATAACCTCTAGCAACCAGTCAGTGAGCGGTAATGATACACTGTAACCTCTGGCAACCAATCGCAATAGCTGCCTGATCTGATTCAGTAAACAGTGATTTTGAGTCTAGCTGTATTTATTTTTGCAGCTGCTCTCTCTCCTTGTACAGGGTGTCTGTTTTGCACCTGATTATTGTATGTCTCAGAGCAGGTGGAGAGCGAAACTGCATGGGGGGGGGGCCCCAAGAAAAGTTTTGCCCGGGGTCCAATCAATATTAAAGACGGCCCTGGGTAGGCCCACTGACAGAGCTGTGTAAATCTCGGGAGTGGATAGACAGCTCCCATGTCTGTGTATTCAGTTGCTCGGATCTCTATGGCCCAGGCGTAGAATATTTTGACCTATACAAGCCGGGGAACAATAACCCAGCTGTCGTTTATCTTTAGACGCATTATCTCCCGGTCACGCGTCATTTGTGTTCAGTTCTGTTTATTGATAATTCCTATTGTAATCCCTGATAAGGAATGTGGCCTTTCCTCATCGCCCCTCCCCCGCCCCGATCGTACAATTATGACCATTTTATTCCCAGGTGAGTCAGTGCAGCAGATGTCCCCGGGGAGTGCGGGGGTTATATGGAGGGTCGCTGAATCCTGGTTCTGGTCCGGCATCACCAATCCTACAATGAAGCCAATCCAGAAATTACTTATCGGGATCCTTTCCATACACTTTCTTCTTTGCGGTAAGTTTTAATACTCAATGGGGTGGATTTACTGAAGGCAAATAGAATGTACACTTCGCAAGCAGGATTGTACTCTGCAAGGGAATTTGCACCAGAGCTTAGTAAATGAGGCGAAGCTTCGCAAAGAATACCCAATCACATGCAAGGATTAAAAAAAACAAACAAAAAAAACCCATTTTGCCTGCACACGATTGGATGATTAAAGTCAGCAGAGCTTCCCCTGGAGCAAATTCCCTTTGCAGGGTGCAACTCTGCTTGACTTAAAAAAAAAAAAGTCTGTGTGGAAATAAGAAAAATAAAAATATAATAATATAACTAGTTTAGGGCTTGATCTAGGTTAGTTTCAGGGTCAGTGTCAAGGTCAAAGGTCAGGGTCGGTATGTTTTAGGCAGGATTAAAAAAAAAAATAAAGTTTAGTGTCAGTGTGTTTAGGAAGGATGAAAAACAAAAAATAATTAAAAAAACAAAACAATTGTGCACTATTGTTTCTTCGCTCTACTATGGGTACTAACAACAAACAGTGCACACATATACCATTTGGAGGGGAATTTATGTATTTATTTATTTTTGGGTGGTGGGTCATGATAATGGCAAGAAATATACAGCTAAATGTAACCACTTCAACTCCGGAAGGTTTACCCCCCTTCGTGATCAGGCCATTTTGTTTGCACGGCTGTGCAATGCTGTATCCAAATACAATTGATGTCTTTTTTTCCCCACAAATAGAGATTTATTTTGGTGGTATTTGGTCACCTCTGTGTTTTATTTTTTTTGCGCTATTAAAAAAAAAAGACAATTTTGAAAAAAAAAACATTTTTTACTTTATTTTTTTGCATCCAATTAAGAAAAAATGTAAAAAAAATCTAAATTCATCATCAATTTAGGCCAATATGTATTCTGCTACATATTTTTGGTAAAAACAAAATCCCAATAAGCGTATATTAATTGGTATTTGGTCACCTCTGTGTTTTTTTTTTTGTTTTTTTTTTGCGCTATAAACAAAAAAAGACAATTTTGAACAAAAAAAACCCAAAAACAATATTTTTTACTTTCTTTTTTTGCATCCAATAAAAAAAATGTAAAAAAAAAATCTAAATTCATCATCAATTTAGGCCAATATGTATTCTGCTACATATTTTTGGTAAAAACAAAATCCCAATAAGCGTATATTAATTGGTATTTGGTCACCTCTGTGTTTTTTTTTTTGTTTTTTTTTTGCGCTATAAACAAAAAAAGACAATTTTGAACAAAAAAAACCCAAAAACAATATTTTTTACTTTCTTTTTTTGCATCCAATAAAAAAAATGTAAAAAAAAATCTAAATTCATCATCAATTTAGGCCAATATGTACTCTGCTACATATTTTTGGTAAAAAAAAAAATCTCAATAAGCGTATATTGATTTCTTTTGTGCAAAAGTTATAGCGTCTACAAAACTATGGGATATTTTTATAGAATTTTTATTTATTTAATTTTGTTTTTACTAGTAATGGCGACGATCAGCGACTTATAGTTGAACTCCAATATATGACGGAAAAATTGGACACTAAGTGTAATAAAACAAATGTTTTACACTGGATTTTATTATCCATCCTTTTTTTTCCTCAAAAGTGGAAAAATAAACTGGTTCTCGCTATGCTCTTTTCTCCCTCCCCTCATCTCCTCCACTCTCCCCATCTCTCTTTCCTCTCTCAGTCTTCTCTCCTCTTATCTTTTTTCCTCTTCCACTATCCCACTCTTCTCTTTGCTTCTTTTTTCACTCCTCTTTCACTCTTCTCTCCTTTTCTCTATTTTGTTCTCCCTTCCTTACCTTACTTTTCCATCTACTCC
Source organism: Lithobates septentrionalis (assembly GCA_037952835.1). Taxonomy (NCBI): domain Eukaryota; kingdom Metazoa; phylum Chordata; class Amphibia; order Anura; family Ranidae; genus Lithobates; species Lithobates septentrionalis. The sequence goes on along the minus strand of JBBDGP010001663.1, from coordinate 468,511 downwards.
TCTCCTCCTTTCTCCTCTTCTTCTCTCCTCCCTTCTTTACTATTACCTTTTTTTCACCTCTTCTCCTATCCTCTTCTTTTACTCCTGTTATCTTTTTTTTTTTTCACCCTACCATACTGATACCATACTCTACTCTCCTATCCTCTTCTCACTTTTCCTCCCCTACTCCTATCTTCCATTCTCCCTTCCTCACCATTACCTTTCTTTCCCCTCCACCCTTATCTTTTTCTTAGTCTCCTTAATCTTCTCTCACCCTTTTTTCCCCTCTTCTTTCTTTCCTCTAATCTTTTTTTTTTTCCTCTTTTCCTCACCACTACCCTACTCTTCCCTTAAAAGAGAAGTCCAGCCCGAGCTCGTTTGGCTGGGCTTCTCCTTTGGGTCACAGGAGTGCAATTCGTTTTGCGCTCCTGTGACCCGTTTTCAGCAGAGAGCGGGCTTGTCAGAAACCATGAAATCAGGCCGAGACAGAAGTACAGTTAAATCACACTTGTTTAATAATAAAAGTAAAAAGAACAAACATAGTCAAAACATAGCCACAGTTCAGTAACCGGAACGGATAGTCAGCCAAGCCAGAAGTCAGGGATCAAAGTAGTGGAACAGCAAGCAGGATCTGGAGCCAGAAGGAATGTCATCAAAGCAAGTCTTGAACAGGATCGCAGGAGATAGTTTCTGTGATGTTGACCAAGGCGAAGGCAGAGATCATCTGGACTGAACGGCTTAAGTAGGCAGGACTGACGAGCAGGATCATCAACAGGTGAGTAACTGTGGAGAGAGATAGGAGCTGGCAATTAGCCGACAGCTGAGCGGCCAGCTCAGAGAAGGAAGGGCTGAGCCCAGACTTGACAGGGCTGGAGCGACTGGAAGTCTATATCCGCCAGGTGCCTGGACTGACACCCATCTCAGCCTCTCAGCGAGCCACCGAAAGCCTGAGACGGCCGCTCCCCACCCCCTCCATAGCCCAGCGCTCCAGTGAGCGAGGAGGGGGGCAGAGCGGAGAGATGCTGATTGACAGTCAGCAGCTCTCTGCTTCGGGGAGGTGAGAGAACCGAGTCATCGATCGCTCGGTTCTCAGTGTAGAGGTGTCGGGGGGGACAGATGCTGCATCCACCTAGGTAAGTATGATAGGGGAAAAACCCCAAACCCCATACTTCTCTCTTAACTCCTCATCTTTCTTTCTCTCTCTTCTTTCATTCTTCCTATATATGTTGTTCTCTCTTCCTCATCGTGGCCTCACTCTTCTCTCCACTCTTCTCCTCTTCTTCTCCCTCCTCCTCCTCTCCTCTTATCTTTTTCTTCTCCCTTTTTGCTCTTCTCTTTTTTTGTTTGTTCTTTTCTTTTCTTTCTTTTCTATTCTTTTCTTTTCTTTCGCTCATTTCATCACAGCTACTTTACTGCCCCCTTCATTCCTCTTGTCTTTTCTCTCCAACTCTTCTTTTTGTCCTCCTATATTTTTCTTCTCCCTTCCTCACCACTACAACCACTACCCGCTCCTCTCCTCTTCTTCTCCCTCCTCCTCCTCTCCTCTTATCTTTTTCTTCTCCCTTTTTTGCTCTTCTCTTTTTTCTTTTCTCCTTCTTTCTTTTTTTCTCCCTTCCTCACAGCTACTTTACCCCCACCCCTTCATTCCTCTACTCTTTCCTCTCTGACTCTTACTCCTATATTTTTCTTCTCTCTTCCTCACCACTACCCGCTCCTCTCCTCTTCTCTCCCGTCTCTCACTCGTCTCTGCCACTCCTCTCTCTCTTCTCTTTTCTCTCTTTGCTCTTCTCTTTCTCTCTTCACCACCTACACAATGAGAGGGGGGGGGGGGATTTACTATAACGGGAGCGCACAGAATCTGGTGCATCTGTTCATGGTAACCAATCAGCTTGTAACTTCAACTTGTTCAATTAAGCTTTGACAATAAAACCTGGAAGCTGATTGGTCACACAGTTATGCCCCGTACACACGGTTGGATTTTCCGACGGAAAATGTGTGATAGGACCTTGTTGTCGGAAATTCCAACCGTGTGTAGGCTCCATCACACATTTTCCATCGGATTTTCCGACACACAAAGTTTGAGAGCAGGATATAAAATTTTCCGACAACAAAATCCGTTGTTGGAAATTCCGATCGTGTGTACACAAATCCGACGGACAAAGTGCCACGCATGCTCAGAATAAATAAAGAGATGAAAGCTATTGGCCACTGCCCCGTTTATAGTCCCGATGTACGTGTTTTACGTCACCGCGTTCAGAGCGATCGGATTTTCCAACAACTTTGTGTGACCGTGTGTATGCAAGACAAGTTTGAGCCAACATCCGTCGGAAAAAATCCTAGGATTTTGTTGTCGGAATGTCCGAACAAAGTCCGACCGTGTGTACGGGGCATTACAGAGTTAATAGTTAGTCAGGTTGAAAAAAGGCACAAGTCCATCTAGTTCAACCATAAAAAAAATAAATAAAAAAATAAATAAATAAATAAAAAAATAAATAAAATAAATAAAAAATAAAAAATTAAAAAATAAATAAAATAAAAAATAAAAAAATAAATAAAATACAAATATATAATACAATCCCATATACCCACAGTTGATCCAGAGGAAGGCAAAATAAACCCCAGAAAAGTGGTCACTATGCACAGCTGCACCAAGATTCTGTTTTGCTCCAGTTTTAGTAAATCTCCCCCCAATAAGTGTTATGTGTTTGTGGAAATAAAAAAATGAAAACATTATTCTGGATACCTCCTGTTCTTTGTAATGAGCCATGCATTTCTTCTTTCTTGGGAAAGCAGGAGGATTTGGTGCTGGAAGTCTGGGCTTTATTAGTGTAGGAGTCTGCGGTGGTATCACGAATGGAGAATTGGATTCACAGCTGACCGCTTTTCCATGGCGAGGAATTTCCAACATTTTCTTAGCTTGTGCCTAAATAGATCAGAGATTAGAGCGCCACACCAGGAATTCATTGTCCGGGTATAGATTTATTTCAATATAAATGAGGATTAAGAATGGAGCCAACGTGTTTCAGGGACCTCAATTACACTTCATAAGGGCTATAAAAACACAACAGAAATATATATATATATACACACACACAATGTGTAAAAATTTGTAAACATGTACCTGCACTAGGCAAAGGAAAAGTGGGCATGGGACTTTATATGAGGCATGTCGCTACAAAAATAATGATACACAGAAGACATATGTTTAGAAAATTTATTACAATCGAAATTGAATATTCCACGATCTCAAAATACACAATACAATTTTTAAGTAGTAAAACCATTAAAAAAGCCATTAACCACTTAAGGACCAGGTCTATTTTTCAAACTTGCTGTTTACAGGTTAAAATCAGGTTTGTTTGTTTTTTGCTAGAAAATTACTTAGAACCCCCAAACACTACATATGATTTTTTCAGACACCCTAGAAAATAAAATGGCGGCCATTGCAATACTTTATGTCACACTGTATTTGCGCAGCGGTCTTACAAACATACTTTTTTGGGGGAAAAATACACTTTTAAATTAAGAAATAAGACAACAGTGAAGTTAGTCCAATTTTATTTTCATATTGTGAAAGATAATGTTACGCCGAGTAAATTGATACCCAACATGTTACGCTTCAAAATTGCGCCAACTCGTGGAATGGCGACAAACTGTGACCTTTAAAAATCTCCATGGGTGAGGTTTAAAAAAATCTACAGGTTACCAGTTTTGAGTTACAGAGGAGTTTTTTTGCGAGAATTATTGCTCTCGCTCTAACGATCGCGACGATACCTCACATGTGTGGTTTGAACACCGTTTTCATATGCGGGCGCGACTTACGCATGCATTCGCTTCTGCGCGCGAGCTCAGCGGGACAGGGGAGCTTTAAATTTTTTATTTTTTTTCTCATTTATTTTACTTTTTATCTTTTATTTTTACACTGTCTCTTTAAAAAAAATGTTTTTGATCACTTTTATTCCTATTACAAGAAATGTAAAGATCCCTTGTAAAAGAAACAAATCATGACTCTTTAATGTGAGATCTGGGGGGTCAAAAAGACCTCAGATCTCACATTTACACTTAAATGCCCCTTTAATACTCCCCTTTAAGGCCGCTGGGCGGAAGTGACATTTGACGTTGCTTCCATCATCCAGCGTCACTGAGTTGAGTGGGGGCCATTCTTCCCTCACTTGACTCTACCCGCTACCGGCAGCTCGTGGAAGCAGCAGAGACGACGGAATGTAGCGGGAGGGGGTGGGTACCTCTCCCACCAACGATAAAAGTGATCTGTCAGGGCTGGGCTCAGCCCTTCCTTCTCTGAGCTGGATGCTCAGCTGTCAGCTAATTGCCAGCTCCTATCTCTCTACAGTTACTCAGCTGTTGATGATATCCTGCTCGTCAGTCCTGCCTACTTAAGCCGTCCAGCCTATAGGATCTTTGCCCTCGCCTTGCCAACATCACAGAGACTATCTCCTGCGTTCCTTAAAGACTTGCTCAGCTGATATCCCTTCTGGCTCCAGATACTGCTTGCGGTTTCACTACACTGATCCCTGACCTTCTGGCTTGACTGACTTTCCATTCCGGTTACCGAACTATTGGCTATGTTTTGACTATGTTTGTTCTATTTACTTTTATTATTAAACAAGTGTGATTTAACTGTACTTCTGTCTCGGTCTGATTTCATGGTTTCTGACAATCTTGCGGCGAATCCGTCGCAGAGACCTCTTTTATCCTAAAGGGGACCGCCCCCGTTTCAGAAAATACCGGGGTTATGGCAGCTATCCGCTGCCATAGCCCCCCGGTATTCTACGTCAAAGTACCGACGTACAGCTACGGTGGTTAAAACAAGCTGACATACAGAATTGACTGGTGAAAAAAATTCATATTGTACTGATACATGATGGTACGTGAGCAAATACATGATGGATGTAAGTTGTAAGAACCCAGCTGTCTTGACATCCTAAAAACTCTACGCGTTTCAAGGATCCTGTCAACTCATCAGAAGTATGACGTAGGCAATATGTATAAATGTAGGTAAGTAAACAAAATATATAATATATAAATGGTAAGTAGTAAAAGGTTTCCTACACAGGAAAAAATAAATCATCTTAAAGGGGCAAGAGATCTTATATGTACAAGTCAGCCAACAAAGTTGGCCCAGCTAATAAAAGGGGGGAGGGGGGTGTCAGATACAGTGTTTGACCCAGGGCTGAGGCAGGAAAAACCCATCCAGGTCGGTGGAACATCCAAGGAGCAGGCCAGGTTGCCAAAGTGTGGTCCATAGGAAATATGGGATGTGGGGACACATCTAGCCCGCACTGATCTGAAAAAGTGTAAGGATATATGGGTAAGTGTATAAGTAATATATAAAGAGAAGTGTATTGGTGTCTACAAGATGTGTCCAATCTACCCAAGGAAACATAGTGTGAAAAGAAGAAAGGAAAAGTGGGGGGGGGATGTACCTGCACTAGGCGATATAAATGAAGATGTGTGTTCAGGTCCTAAATGACTTCCATATATACAACACATGAGATACTAAAGAGCTGTAACCCCCATGGTAACCCTTACATACTGTATTTATACCAGGAAACGAGGGGTTCTTGGTTCACATTTATTGGAATACATGAGGACTGGGCTGACTTCTCAGTCAGTAGCCGGTACTATAGAAGGGACGGACTGCACCTAAATGAGGAGGGTGCATATCTGCTGGGAATGAAGATGGCCAAAAAGTTAGAGGGGTTTTTAAACTAGGCGATGGGGGGGAGGGTCCAGAGGAAGATATTCCAGAGGGTAGTATTGGGGGCATTAGTGGTAGGTTAACCAAAGCACAAAAACACAAGGTCAGTATAGTAGCAAGTCCTAGTTGCAATCTCGAAACACCCAATACGAGGACAATATGCGACTGGTCTAAACTATGTGGCATGTTCACCAATGCCAGGAGCATGGCAGACAAGATGGGTGAACTAGAGATACTGTTGTACGAGGAGGATTTGGATTTTGTGCGAATTTCAGAGACCTGGTTCAACAGCTCTTATGATTGGCTGGCAAACATTCAAGGGTATACCCTATACCACAAGGATAGAGAGGGTAAAAAAGGGGGAGGAGTATGCCTATATATCAAGAATAATGTACAAGTGAATGTGAGAGATGACATCACTGAGGGAGCTAGAGAGGAGGTGGAATCCTTATGGGTATAGCTCCAAAGGGATGAAGCTAAGGGGAAAATAATACTGGGAGTATGCTATAGGCCCCCTAACCTGAGGGAGGAAGTGGAGACGGATCTCCTATCACAAATTGGATTAGCAGCAAGGATGGGAAGTGTTATCATAATGGGGGATTTTAATTATCCAGACATAGACTGGGCGGAGGGAACCATGCATTCATTTAAGGCTCGCCAGTTCCTTAATGTCTTGCAGGACAATTTTATGGGTCAGATGGTAGACACACCAACTAGAAATAAAACATTACTGGATCTACTGATTACCAACAATACAGACCTGATCACGGATGTGGAAATACGGGGCAATTTAGATAACAGCGATCACAGGTCAATTAGTTTCAGTATAAATCACACAAATAGGAAACATAAGGGGAATACAAAGACACTGAATTTCAAAAGAACCAACTCCCCTAAACTACAAACCTTGGTAAAAGGCATAAATTGGGATAAAATATTAGGAACAAAGAATACGGAGGAGAGATGGGTTTGCTTTAAGAGCATATTAAATAAGGGCATAAGCCAATGTATCCCATTGGGTAATAAATTTAAAAGAGCGAACAAAAGTCCTGGATGGCTTAACTCCAATGTAAAAATGCATATAAAAGCAAAGGAGAAGGCCTTCAAAAAATACAAGGTTGAGGGATCATCATCAGCATTCAGACTTTATAAGGAATGCAACAGGAAATGTAAGGGTGCAATTAGGACAGCTAAGATAGAACATGAAAGACACATAGCGGAGGAGAGCAAAAAAAATCCCAAGAAATTCCTTAAGTATGTAAACAGTAAAAAAGGGAGAACAGACCATATTGGCCCCATAAAGAATGAGGAAGGACATCTGGTTACAAAGGATGGGGAGATGGCAAAGGTATTGAATTTATTCTTCTCCTCAGTCTTCATGAGTGAATCGGGGGGCTTCAGTAACCAAAACTGCAGTGTTTATCCTCATGACACAACACAGGAAGCACCTCCATGGCTAACAGAGGAAAGAATTAAAATTAGACTTGAGAAACTTAACATTAATAAATCACCGGGACCAGATGGCTTGCATCCGAGGGTACTTAGGGAACTCAGTCAAGTGATTGCCAGACCGTTGTTCCTAATTTTTACTGACAGTCTACTGACTGGAATGGTACCAGCTGATCGGAGAAAAGCCAATGTAGCACCAATAATGAAAAAGGGCCCAAAATACATCCCTGGGAATTACAAACCAGTTAGCCTAACATCAATAGTATGTAAACTCTTGGAGGGGATGATAAGGGACTATATAAAAGATTTTAGTAATAAGAACGGTATCATTAGCAGTAATCAGCATAGATTCATGAAGAATCGTTCTTGCCAAACCAATCTACTAACCTTCTATGAGGAGGTGAGTTGCCATCTAGATAAAGGAAGGCCCGTAGACGTGGTGTATCTGGATTTTGCAAAAGCATTTGACACAGTTCCCCATAAACGTTTACTGTACAAGATAAGGTGCGTTGGCATGGACCATAGGGTGAGTACATGGATTGAAAACTGGCTACAAGGGCGAGTTCAGAGGGTGGTGATAAATGGGGAGTACTCGGAATGGTCGGGGGTGGGTAGTGGGGTCCCCCAGGGTTCTGTGCTGGGACCAATCCTATTTAATTTGTTCGTAAACGATCTGGAGGATGAGATAAACAGTTCAATCTCTGTATTTGCAGACGATACTAAGCTAAGCAGGGCAATAACTTCTCTGCAGGATGTGGAAACCTTGCAAAAAGACCTGAACAAATTAATGGAGTGGGCAACTACATGGCAAATGAGGTTCAATGTAGAAAAATGTAAAATAATGCATTTGGGTGGCAAAAATATAAATGTAATCTATAGACTGGGGGGAGAACCTCTGGGGGAATCTAGGATGGAAAAGGAACTGGGGGTCCTAGTAGATGATAGACTCAGCAATGGCATGCAATGCCAAGCTGCTGCTAACAAAGCAAACAGAATATTGGCATTAAAAGGGATCAACTCCAGAGATAAAACGATAATTCTCCCGCTCTACAAGACTCTGGTCCGGCCGCACCTGGAGTATGCTGTCCAGTTCTGGGCTCCAGTCCTCCTGAAGGATGTACTAGAAATGGAGCAAGTACAAAGAAGGGCAACAAAGCTAATAAAGGGTCTGGAGGATCTTAGTTATGAGGAAAGGTTGCGAGCACTGAACTTATTCTCTCTGGAGAAGAGACGCTTAAGAGGGGATATGATTTAAATTTACAAATACCGTACTGGTGACCCCACAATAGGTATAAAACTTTTTCGCAAAAGAGAATTTAACAAGACTCGTGGCCACTCATTAAAATTAGAAGAAAAGAGGTTTAATCTTAAACTACGTAGAGGGTTCTTTACTGTAAGAGCGGCAAGGATGTGGAATTCCCTTCCACAGGCGGTGGTCTCAGCGGGGAGCATTGATAGCTTCAAGAAACTATTAGATAAGCACCTGAATGACCACAACATACAGGGATATACAATGCAATACTGACACATAATCACACACATAGGTTGGACTTGATGGACTTGTGTCTTTTTTCAACCTCACCTACTATGTAACTATGTTCAAGCTGGCTAACTGAATCGCCTTTATATAGAATATACCTTTAAATTAATGACACACCCTTAAGTGCAAAACATGTGTCCAACATATCCAATAGAATTGTGATCAAGGGATATGAAAGCTCCTTCAAAATCCCTTGTGACTCCACCACCAATATGTTCTCTTGCCAACCAGTGACGTAGCGGTACATTGCTGAACTTCCAGTGGTTATACCGGGATGACATGCAGCTGGAGACATCGCCCCGCTAGCATTTTTTAGAGTCGACGGTCGGCTCTCTTGTAAAAGCAATACTAGTGGCCAACTAAAATAGTGAAACAAAATATAATCAGCGCAATATTCAATCTAAGCAGATAACTTAATCAGTGCAACACAATATTAAACCAATCCAGTGTCAATAGCCTACCTCTAGGCTTATCGTGATTGCTGCCAACACCTCTCCGAGTGTATTCACACGTGACTGTCAATTCAATACTAATAAACCAAAACTGGTGTAGCGCAACCAATATAAACAATGAAACAATAATAAAAGTCCAAACAATGTGAAAAATCCACCGCAGTGCAACTCTAGGTGACAGTTCATAGAATGTTAATTCATATTATCCAGTGACTTCAGTGACCACCACCTCTAGCTGGAATGCCGGCTCACCTCCAGATAATGACCCCCACTACCGAGTCTCACACGCCTGATATTTATGTCTCTCAGGAAGCCACGGGATAAATAAATCCTCCTCCTGGTGTCCCTGGACAGCGTTGACCTAGAGCTGGTGCAAGGATTTTTCACACCCTAGGCGAAACCTAATTTATCCGCCCCCCTCCCCATTGGCTCCACCCCTGACTCCACTCCCTTTGCCCTGCCCATGTATACCCCACCTTTTTAATAAAGTGCCCATCAAATGCAGCCCACCAGCGCCCATCAATGCAGCCTCACCAGCGCCCCTCAATGCAGCCTCACCAGCGCCCATCAAATGCAGCCTCACCAGTGCCCATCAATGCAGCCTCATCAGCGCCCCTAAATGCAGCCTACCAGCGACCCCTCAATGCAGCCTACCAGCGCCCCTCAATGCAGCCTCACCTGCGCCCATCAAATGCAGCCTCACCAGCGCCCATCAAATTCAGCCTACCAGGGCCCCTCAATGCAGCCTCACCAGCGCCCCTCAATGCAGCCTCACCTGCGCCCATCAATGCAGCCTTACCAGCGCCCATCAATGAATGTTTGCTTGCTTCCATTCATTCGGGAGCCGGGACACAGACACAGTCCTCCGGTGCCACTGCCCCTCTGACACTGTGTGCGAACGGAATGGCGGCAGCCTGCTGATGCTGAGACTTAATCGCTTGCTGCAGAGAGAAGAGAGTAGGAACACCAGTGGCCGGGCGCCCTAGGCGGCTGCCTAGTTTGCCTAGTGGTAGCACCGGCCCTCCTCCTGGGATCTCAGTCAATCATGTGTGACTAGGGTTGCCACCTGTCCGGGATTCCCCCGGACAGTACGGGTTTTGAAACATGTGCCCGGGTCTCTGCCCGCCTGAGACCCGGGCACATTATTCATTTCAGACCCGTGGCTCCCTGTGCCGAAGCTGTGTCATCAGTGCGGCCGTGGAATTCGGGTCCGTAGCGCCGCCTTAGCGCTGCTGCTCCCGCTCAGCTGTCTGAGTGCAGGACGGAGTCGGGACACAGAGGCGGAGCCTCAATGTTACCGGCCGGGTGCTCTCCTCCAATCCTCTGGCTGCCAGCAGAAGAGACAAGGAGATGGGCGGAGCCTCCCCATTCCCTGCTGGAATGTGTGCACAGATCGCGCTGGGACTGGAGCCCAGCTGTAAGGTAAGTTTTTACCATCCATGTCAGGATTTCAAAGTACTCTCACCTCTCCCCCCCCCCACCATACTTTACATACATATATACATACACCCCCCTCCCCCCACCATACACTATACATACATACACCCCCCCTCCCCCCACCATACACTATACATACATATATACATACGCCCCCCTCCCCCCACCATACACTATACATACATATATACATACGCCCCCCACCATACACTATACATACATATATACATACACCCCCCTCCCCCCACCATACACTATACATACATATATACATACACCCCCCTCCCCCCACCATACACTATACATACATATATACATACACCCCCCTCCCCCCACCATACACTATACATACATATATACATACACCCCCCTCCCCCCACCATACACTATACATACATATATACATACACCCCCCTCCCCCCACCATACACTATACATACATATATACATACGCCCCCCTCCCCCCACCATACACTATACATACATATATACATACACCCCCCTCCCCCCACCATACACTATACATACATATATACATACACCCCCTCCCCCCACCATACACTATACATACATATATACATACACCCCCCCTCCCCCCACCATACACTATACATACATATATACATACACCCCCCTCCCCCCACCATACACTATACATACATATATACATACGCCCCCCTCCCCCCACCATACACTATACATACATATATACATACGCCCCCCTCCCCCCACCATACACTATACATACATATATACATACACCCCCCTCCCCCCACCATACACTATACATACATATATACATACACCCCCCTCCCCCCACCATACACTATACATACATATATACATACGCCCCCCTCCCCCCACCATACACTATACATACATATATACATACACCCCCCTCTCCCCACCATACACTATACATACATATATACATACACCCCCCTCCCCCCACCATACACTATACATACATATATACATACACCCCCCTCCCCCCACCATACACTATACATACATATATACATACACCCCCCTCCCCCCACCATACACTATACATACATATATACATACGCCCCCCTCCCCCCACCATACACTATACATACATATATACATACACCCCCCTCCCCCCACCATACACTATACATACATATATACATACGCCCCCCTCCCCCCACCATACACTATACATACATACATACGCCCCCCTCCCCCCACCATACACTATACATACATATATACATACGCCCCCCTCCCCCCACCATACACTATACATACATATATACATACACCCCCCTCCCCCCACCATACACTATACATACATATATACATACACCCCCCTCCCCCCACCATACACTATACATACATATATACATACACTCCCCTCCCCCCACCATACACTATACATACATATATACATACGCCCCCCTCCCCCCACCATACACTATACATACATATATACATACACCCCCTCTCCCCCCACCATACACTATACATACATATATACATACACCCCCTCTCCCCCCACCATACACTATACATACATATATACATACGCCCCCCTCCCCCCACCATACACTATACATACGCCCCCCTCCCCCCACCATACACTATACATACGCCCCCCTCCCCCCACCATACACTATACATACGCCCCCCTCCCCCCACCATACACTATACATACGCCCCCCTCCCCCCACCATACACTATACATACGCCCCCCTCCCCCCACCATACACTATACATACATATATACATACACCCCCCTCCCCCCACCATACACTATACATACATACACCCCCCCTCCCCCCACCATACACTATACATACACCCCCCCTCCCCCCACCATACACTATATATACAGTTCTGCTGGCCGCCTCCCATATTTCATCTATCCATATAGTTCTCTCCCCCCCCCCCATACACCATCCATATATACAGCCCCCCCATATAAACAGTCCCCCTAATATATATAGTCCTCCCCCCATACACCATCCATATATACAGCCCCCCCATATATACAGTCCCCCCCATATACACAGTCCTCCCCCCATACACCATCCATATATACAGTCCTCCCCCCATATATACAGTCCCCTCCATATATACTGTTCTCCACCCCCCCATACACCATCCATATATACAGTTCTCACCGGGTGACACAGTCCACTGCTATACTGACACCATCCTCTGCTCTACTGACACCGTCCACTGCCCTACTGACACCTTCCACTGCTCTACTGACACTGTCCACTGCTCTACTGACACTGTCCACTGCCCTACTGACACCGTCCACTGCCCTACTGACACCATCCACTGCCCTACTGACACCGTCCACTGCCCTACTGACACCGTCCACTGCCCTACTGACACCGTCCACTGCTCTACAGACACCGTCCACTGCCCTACTGACACCTTCCACTGCTCTACTGACACCATCCACTGCCCTACTGACACCGTCCACTGCCCTACTGACACCGTCCACTGCCCTACTGACACCGTCCACTGCCCTACTGACGCCTTCCACTGCTCTACTGACACCATCCACTGCCCTACTGACACCGTCCACTGCCCTACTGACACCGTCCACTGCTCTACTGACACCTTCCACTGCCCTACTGACACCGTCCACTGCTCTACTGACACCTTCCACTGCCCTACTGACACCATCCACTGCCCTACTGACACCGTCCACTGCCCTACTGACACCGTCCACTGCCCTACTGACACCGTCCACTGCCCTACTGACACCTTCCACTGCTCTACTGACACCATCCACTGCCCTACTGACACCGTCCATTGCCCTACTGACACCATCCACTGCTCTACTGACACCTTCCACTGCCCTACTGACACCGTCCACTGCTCTACTGACACCTTCCACTGCCCTACTGACACCTTCCACTGCCCTACTGACACCTTCCACTGCTCTACTGACACCATCCACTGCCCTACTGACACCGTCCACTGCCCTACTGACACCGTCCACTGCCCTACTGACACCGTCCACTGCTCTACAGACACCGTCCACTGCCCTACTGACACCTTCCACTGCTCTACTGACACCATCCACTGCCCTACTGACACCGTCCACTGCCCTACTGACACCGTCCACTGCCCTACTGACACCGTCCACTGCCCTACTGACACCTTCCACTGCTCTACTGACACCGTCCACTGCCCTACTGACACCGTCCACTGCCCTACTGACACCATCCACTGCTCTACTGACACCTTCCACTGCCCTACTGACACCGTCCACTGCCCTACTGACACCGTCCACTGCTCTACTGACACCTTCCACTGCCCTACTGACACCTTCCACTGCCCTACTGACACCGTCCACTGCCCTACTGACACCGTCCACTGCCCTACTGACACCATCCACTGCCCTACAGACACCGTCCACTGCCCTACTGACACCATCCACTGCCTTCCTGACACCGTCCACTGCCCTACTGACACCATCCATCTACTGACACCATCCATCTACTGACACCATCCACTCTACTGACACCGTCCACTGCCCTACTGACACCGTCCACTGCTCTACTGACACCGTCCACTGCTCTACAGACACCGTCCACCGCTGTACTGACACCGTCCACTGCTCTACAGACACCGTCCACTGCTCTACTGACACCGTCCACTGCTCTACTGACACCGTCCACTGCTCTACTGACACCATCCACTGCCCTACTGACACCATCCACTGCCCTACTGACACCTTCCACTGCCCTACTGACACCTTCCACTGCCCTACTGACACCTTCCACTGCCCTACTGACACCTTCCACTGCCCTACTGACACCATCCACTGCCTTCCTGACACCATCCACTGCCCTACTGACACCATCCACTGCCCTACTGACACCTTCCACTGCCCTACTGACACCTTCCACTGCCCTACTGACACCTTCCACTGCCCTACTGACACCTTCCACTGCTCTACTGACACCATCCACTGCTCTACTGACACAGTCCTCTGCCCTACTGACACCATCCACTGCCCTACTGACACCTTCCACTGCCCTACTGACACCATCCACTACCCTACTGACACCATCCACTGCCCTACTGACACCATCCACTGCCCTACTGACACCATCCACTCTACTGACACCATCCACTGCCCTACTGACACCATCCACTGCCATACTGACAACTTCCACTGCCCTACTGACACCATCAACTGCTCTACTGACACCGTCCACTGCCCTACTGACACTGTCCACTGCTCTACTGACACCGTCCACTGCTCTACTGACACCGTCCACTGCCCTACTGACACCGTCCACTGCCCTACTGACACCGTCCACTGCTCTACTGACACCTTCCACTGCCCTACTGACACCTTCCACTGCCCTACTGACACCTTCCACTGCCCTACTGACACCTTCCACTGCCCTACTGACACCTTCCACTGCCCTACTGACACCTTCCACTGCCCTACTGACACCTTCCACTGCCCTACTGACACCTTCCACTGCCCTACTGACACCATCCACTGCCTTCCTGACACCGTCCACTGCCCTACTGACACCATCCATCTACTGACACCATCCACTGCCCTACTGACACCATCCACTGCCCTACTGACACCATCCACTGCCCTACTGACACCATCCACTGCCATACTGACATCATCAACTGCCCTACTGGCTGACAGTGTCCGCTTTTAAGGTAGGCTATTTTCATATTTTAACTGACATTTCTTTTATTAATCGAATCATATTTTATGGGTACACTAATGCTTTTGTTTTATTTAACCATGCCCCTTTAAGTCCCCCCCCACTGATGCAATTGGGCCACAGCCACTGTTCACTGTAGCACACCTCATTACTACTCTCTTTGGGTAACCCAAGGTATTTTACAATCATATAGCATGTACTACAAAAAAATTGCCGTGCGCCGCAAAAGTGTTCGGGTTTGGCTTGAAGAAAAGGTGGCAACCCTATGTGTGACCATAAAATGACAAAAGGCAAACCATAGTGCTCTCTGCTACAAATATTTATTCAAATTAAAAATACTCACATAGGTATGTGAAAAACCTGCATATCATCAACTCTCCACGTTGATATAAAACGGAAAATACGTCCTGAATGGCGGCACCTCACACTTGTCTGTATTACGCTCTCCGATGAGCTTCTTCAGAGAGCACTATGGTTTGCCTTTGTCATTTTATGGTCACACACGATTGACTGGGATCCCAGGAGGAGGTCAACACTGTCCAGGGACAGCAGGAGGAGGATTTCTTTTTTCCGTGGCTTCCTGAGAGACATAAATATCAGGCGTCTGAGACTCTGTAGTGGGGTCATCATCTGGAGGTGAGCCGGCATTCCAGCTAGAGGTGGTGGTCACTGAAGTCACTGGATAATATGAATTAACATTCTATGAACTGTCACCTGGAGTTGCACTACAGTGGATGTTTCACATTGTTTGGACTTTTATTATTGTTTTATTGTTACATTGTTTATATTGGTTGCGCTACACCAGTTTTGGTTTATTACTAGTGGATAACTAGACACTGTATTGCTTTTACAAGCAGAAGGAGAGAACGTCCTCCCCTCCTTCCTTCCCCCTACTTCCGCAACTTTATCGGGATCTCCTGTCCTACCGGCTGAGCATAGAGCTCAGACAAAGACTGGCTCAGCTTTGTTCAGCTCTCTGATATAGTAACTTGGAATCGATCACCTTACGTCACTTTACCCGGTTTACCCGGATGTAAACGCCGCCATTTTTAAAAATGAAAAGCATTTGATCACACCGATCTTGGTTTTAAGGGCTCCATAAAGAGCACTGGTTACACGCCTATTGCTGTCACGAAGGATGTTTAAATTCTTTGTGACAACAATAAAAGTAATAAAAAAAAAAGTAAAGCGAGTGTAAAGAAGTGTAAAAATAAATAAATAATTAAAGAAAACATTTTAACCACTTGCCGACCGCCGCACGCCGATATACGTCGGCACAAAGGCAGCGGTGGGCAAATGGGCATACCTATACGTCCCCTTTAAGAGGCGGGGATAGCAGACACGCTTACCTGCCACGTACAGCGTGACCGTGCCCGCGGGACCGGCGGATTCGATGTCCGTCGGTCTCCCGGCGATCGTGTCACGGAACCTCAAAATGGGGAAGTAAACAAGGCATTTCCCCGTTCTGCCTTATGTCATGACAGATCACTGCCTCCTGTCATCAGGAGCAGTGATCGCTGTCATGTGACTTGAAGCCAAACCCCCCCCCCACAGTTAGAATCACTCCCTAGGACACACCTAACCCCTTGATCGCCCCCTAGTGTTTAACCCCTTCACTGCCAGTGTCATTTACACAGTAATCAGCGCATTTTTATAGCACTGATCGCTGTATAAATGACAATGGTCCCAAAATAGTGTCAAAAGTGTCAGATGTGTCCGCTATAATGTCGCAGTCCCGATAAAAATCGCAGATTGCCGCCATTACTATTAAAAAAATAAATTAAAATAAAAATGCCATAAATCTATCCCCTATTTTGTAGACGCTCTAACTTTTGTGCAAACCAATCAATATAAGCTTATTGCGATTTCTTTTCCAAAAATATGTAGAAGAATACGTATCGGCCTAAACTGAGGAAAAAAATAGTTTTTTTATAAATTTTTGGGGGATATTTATTATAGCAAAAAGTAAAAAATATTGCATTTTTTCCAAATTGTCGCTCTTTTTTTGTTTACAGCTCAAAAAATAAAAACTGCAGAGGTGATCAAATACCACCAAAAGAAAGCTCTATTTGTGGGGAAAAAAGGGTGTCAATTTTGTTTGGGTGCAGCGTCGCACGACCGCGCAATTGTCAGTTAAAGCGACGCAGTGCCGAATCGCAAAAAGTGCTCTGGTCAGGAAGGGGGTAAAATCTTCCGGGGCTGAAGCGGTTAAAGTGCCCCCCCCCCGTGGTGGCATGCAAAAGTGAACACATGCGTCAGTCCTGCACGCGCGCAAACAGCGATCGTCCCACACATGTGAGGTATCAGCGCAAACGTCAGTTCATGGGCCCGCTATACATCTAAATTAATAACCCATAAAGGCTTTCAAAGCATCACCTATACTTAGTAAAATGTATGTTGTTTGTTGCCGCAATGCACAATTTTAAAGCATTACATGTTCGGTATATATTTACTCGGCGTAACATCATCTTTTCTATGTTATCGAAAATTGGGTTATGTATTGTGTTTTTTTTTCGCATTAAAATTCCAAAAATCTATTTTTTCCCCAAAAATTGCATTTGAAAAACCGCTGCGCAAATAACGTGTGACATAAAAAAATTGCAAAACCCACCAATTTATTCTCTAGGGCCTCTGCTTTTAAAAAAATTTATACTGTTTCAGGGTTCTAATAAATTTTCTAGCAAAAAATACTGATTGTTACATTTACACAAAAAGTGCCAGAAAAGGCCGGGGGGGTGACGGGTGTCAGGTGGATATAAAATGAAAGCCTCTTACCAGGTGAACAGAACTCAAAAGCTTCAGAGGTCATTTCACACACAATGTAAATGCCTTGGGATGATTGGGAACAACGCAGCACAGCAGTAGAGAACAAAGGAATTCATCTGCAGCCAGTACCTCTACTCAGCATGTGACAGGATTACACCAAAGAAAACAAATAACAAGCTCCATGGTGTAAAACCATTTTAACACTTTATTGGCAACAAAGAGAGGCACTCACATTGAGCAACAGAGTATATAAGCAAAACAAACAACCTAACGACTTCTCAGTCTAGCAGCACAGGTTCCACCCCAACGTGTTTCGTCCCAGAAGACGTTCTCAAGGGGCTGGCTACTCTACTTAAAATTATGCTTACTGTGCTGCAACCCTTTTGTGTTTTGTTTATTTTGATGTTTTTTTTGGGGACACACCTGGTTGCATGCATAAAGTAGCAAGAGAAAAACTCACCCAAGCTCGACCGCTATGTAGTATAGTTGATATGTACAGTAGTCGGTGCTCTGGCTAATTCAGCCCACAAAAGATCCATAGAAAGCACAGGCCGGCAACCTTCTCCATAGAAAATATTTATTTAAGCATTACAGCAGTAACATCATCCAACAAATTCTGATGCGTTTCAGCCTTAGGCCTTCATCAAAAGCATTTTCATCAGGCCTTGCTTTTGATGAAGGCCTAAGGCCGAAACGCGTCAGATTTTTTTGGATAGATGAATATTTTTGCCTGTTGGTGCTGCCCAACATCTTATATACACTGTATTTCATTGTGTATTTATAGTACTGATGAAGGGGACATATATGAGATCCAAAAACACGTCTTCATTTCTAATTTTCCTAATTCATATTGGAAAAAATACAGTCAGGTCCATTAATATTGGGACATCGACACAATTCTAATCTTTTGGCTCTATATACCACCACAATGGATTTGAAATTAAACGAACAAGATGGGCTTTAACTTCAGACTTTCAGCTTTAATTTCAGGGTATTTACATCCAAATCAGGTGAACAGTGTTGGAATTACAACAGTTTGTATATGTGCCTCCCACTTTTTAAGGGACCAAAAGTAATGGGACAGATTAACAATCATCCATCAAACTTTCACTTTTTAATACTTGGTTGCAAATCCTTTGCAGTCAAATACAGCCTGAAGTCTGGAACGCATAGACATCACCAGACGCTGGGTTTCATCCCTGGTGATGCTCTGCCGGGCCTCTACTGCAACTGTCTTCAGTGCCTGCTTGTTCTTGGGGCATTTTCCCTTCAGTTTTGTCTTCAGCAAGTGAAATGCATGCTCAATCGGATTCAGGTCAGGTGATTGACTTGGCCATTGCATAACATTCCACTTCTTTCCCTTAAAAAACTCTTTGGTTGCTTTTGCAGTATGCTTCGGGTCATTGTCCATCTGCACTGTGAAGCGCCGTCCAATGAGTTCTGAAGTATTTTGCTGAATATGAGCAGATAATATTACCCGAAACACTTCAGAATTCATCCTGCTGCTTTTGTCAGCAGTCACATCATCAATAAATACAAGAGAACCAGTTCCATTGGCAACCATATATGCCCACGCCATGACGCTACCATCACCATGCTTCACTGATGAGGTGGTATGCTTTGGATCATGAGCAGTTCCTTTCCTTCTCCATACTCTTCTCTTCCCATCACTCTGGTACAAGTTGATCTTGGTCTCTTCTGTCCATAGGATGATGTTCCAGAACTGTGAAGGCTTTTTTAGATGTTGTTTGGCAAACTCTAATCTGGCCTTCCTGTTTTTGAGGCTCACCAATGGTTTACATCTTGTGGTGAACCCTCTGTATTCACTCCTGTGAAGTCTTCTCTTGATTGTTGACTTTGACACACATACACCTACCTCCTGGAGAGTGTTCTTGATCTGGCCAACTGTTGTGAAGGGTGTTTTCTTCACCAGGGAAAGAATTCTTCGGTCATCCACCACAGTTGTTTTCCGTGGTCTTCCGGGTCTTTTGGTGTTGCTGAGCTCACTGGTGCGTTCTTTCTTTTTAAGGATGTTCCAAACAGTTGATTTGGCCACACCTAATGTTTTTGCTATCTCTCTGAAGGATTTGTTTTGTTTTTTCAGCCTAATGATGGCTTGCTTCACTGATAGTGACAGCCCTTTGGATCTCATATTGAGAATTGACAGCAACAGATTCCAAATGCAAATAGCACACTCAAAATGAACTCTGGACCTTTTATCTGCTTCTTGAAAATGGGATAATGAGGGAATAACACACACCTGGCCATGGAACAGCTGAGCAGCCAATTGTCCCATTACTTTTGGTCCCTTAAAAAGTGGGAGGCACATATACAAACTGTTGTAATTCCTACACCGTTCACCTGATTTGGATATAAATATCCTCAAACTAAAGCTGAAAGTCTGCAGTTAAAGCACCTCTTGTTTGTTTCATTTCAAATCCATTGTGGTGGTGTATAGAGCCAAAAAGATTAGAATTGTGTCGATGTCCCAATATTTATGGACCTGGCTGTATATACCCGGACAATTAATTCCTTGTATGGGGCTGTAATCTCTGATCCATTCATACAATTTGTTTTTGCAGATGATTGACAGCTTTTATAAGACCAGAAAACATTTAAGACCTGCAGGTCATTTTCAGGCATTCTGATTTCTCTTTATTATTTACCACTCCACCACCTACATAGCCTCCAGGCACAGGGGTGAGGATGACTCCTGGATGTACAGCAGTTCTACTGACCAATCATCATTGAACAATTCCCTGAGGAGGACGTTCAGGTCCCATCATGAGCAGTTGGCATTCATTTAGAGCAACTTGAATGATTTGCAGAATTTTTCTTTTAAAAAGGTCACCTTACAGTATTTCTGTGACATCTGTCAGTATAATCTAGAAGGATAAGTGGTTAATTCCTGATAGTCATGTGATATGTAAAATACAAAATCAATGTAATCATTTTTTTTTATCCACAAATTCAGCTACAACTGAATCCACAACTATCTCCAAAACCGATTCTGTAAATTTCACCACAACTGAGTCTGAAAGTTCAACCACTACTGAGTCCTCAACTTTACTCACAAGTTCAAATACAACTGAGTACATGACTTTAACCACAACTGAGTCCGCAGCTATCCCTTCAACTGAGTCTTCAACTTTAACCACAACTGAGTCTACAACTATAACTGCTACGTGGTCCACAGCTTTACCCACAAATGAGTATTCAACTTTAACCACTACTGGCTCCACAACATTAACAGTTACCGAGTCCACAGCTTTAACTACTACTGAGTCTGCAACTTTAAACACTACTGAGTCCACAGCTTTCACCACTACTGAGTCCACAGCTTTCACCACTACTGAGTCCACAGCTTTAACCACTACTGAGTCTGCAACTTTAACCAATACTGAGTCCACAGCTTTAACCGCTACTGAGTCCACAACTTTAACCACTACTGAGTCTGCAACTTTAACCACCACTGCATCCACAGCTTTACCCAGAAATGATTCTTCGACTTTACCCACTACTGAGTCCACAACTTTAATGGCCACTGGGTCTGCAATTGTAACTGCTACTGAGTCCACAGCACCACCCACAACTGATTCTGCAACTTCAACAGCTACTGAATCAACTACTTTAACCACTACTGAGTCCACAGCTTTACCTTTTACTGAGTCCACCACAACTTTAAGTGCTACTGAGTCTGCAACCTTAAAAGTTACTGAGTTTGCGACTTTAACTGTTACTACTGAGCCCACAGCTTTACTCACAACTGGGTCTGTAACTTTAACCCCTACTGAGTCCACAGCTTTACCTGTTACTGAGTCCACCACAACTTTAAGTGCTACTGAGTCTACAACTTTAAAAGTTACCGAGTCCACAGCTTCAGCCACTGTTGAGTCCACAGGTTTAACCACAACTGGGTCCGTAAGTTTACCCAATACTGAGTCCACAACTTTACGCACAAGTAAATCTGCAACTTCAACTACTGCTGAGTCCACAACTTTAACCAATACTGAGTCCACAGCTTTACCCACTACTGAGTCCACAATTTTACCCACTACTGAGTTTGCAACTTTAACCGCTACTGAGTCTGCAACTTTAACCACTACTGAGTCCACAGCTTTAACCACTACTGAGTCCACAATTTTAACCGCTACTGAGTCCACAACTTTAACCGCTACTGAGTCTGCAACTTTAACCGCTACTGAGTCCACAGCTTTAAGCGCTACTGAGTCTGCAACTTTAACCGCTACTGAGTCTGCTATTTTAACCACTACTGAGTCCAAAGCTTTAACCACTACTGAGTCTGCAACTTTAACCACT
Organism: Lithobates septentrionalis; assembly: GCA_037952835.1. Classification (NCBI taxonomy): domain Eukaryota; kingdom Metazoa; phylum Chordata; class Amphibia; order Anura; family Ranidae; genus Lithobates; species Lithobates septentrionalis. Next base: position 446,164 of record JBBDGP010001663.1, on the reverse strand, counting down.
ACTGAGTCCACAGCTTTACCCAGAAATGATTCTTCTACTTTACCCACTACTGAGTCCACAACTTTAATGGCCACTGGGTCTGCAATTGTAACTGCTACTGAGTCCACAGCACCACCCACAACTGATTCTGCAACTTCAACAGCTACTGAATCAACTACTTTAACCACTACTGAGTCCACAGCTTTACCTTTTACTGAGTCCACCACAACTTTAAGTGCTACTGAGTCTGCAACCTTAAAAGTTACTGAGTTTGCGACTTTAACTGTTACTACTGAGTCCACAGCTTTACTCACAACTGGGTCTGTAACTTTAACCACTACTGAGTCCACAGCTTTACCTGTTACTGAGTCCACCACAACTTTAAGTGCTACTGAGTCTACAACTTTAAAAGTTACAGAGTCCACAGCTTCAGCCACTGTTGAGTCCACAGGTTTAACCACAACTGGGTCTGTAACTTTACCCAATACTGAGTCCACAACTTTACCCACAAGTAAATCTGCAACTTCAACTACTGCTGAGTCCACAACTTTAACCAATACTGAGTCCACAGCCTTACCCACCAATGAGTCTTCAACTTTAACCGCTATTAAGTCCACAGCTTTAACCACGACTGAGTCTGCAACTTTAAGAGCTACTGAGTCCATAAATGAAACCACTCCTGAGTCCACAGCTTTAGCTACTAATGAGTCTGCAACTTTACGCACTACTGAGTCTACAACTTTAACCACTACTGGGTCTGCAACATTAACCGCTACTGAGTCCACAGCTGTAACCGCTACAGAGTCTGCAACTTTAACCACCACTGCATCCACAGCTTTACCCACAAATGATTCTTCAACTTTACCCACTACTGAGTCCACAACTTTAATGGCCACTGGGTCTGCAATTGTAACTGCTACTGATTCCACAGCATCACCCACAACTGATTTTGCAACTTCAACAGCTACTGAATCAACTACTTTAACTGCTACTGAGTCCACAGCTTTACCTTTTACCGAGTCCACCACAACTTTAAGTGCTACTGAATCTGCAACTTTAAAAGTTACCGAGTTTGCGACTTTAATTGCTACTACTGAGGCCACAGCTTTACTCACAACTGGGTCTGTAACTTTACCCAATACTGCATCCACGGCTTTACCTACTACTGAGTCTGCAACTTTAACCGCTACTGCATCCACAGCTTTATCCACAAATGATTCTTCAACTTTAGACACTACTGAGTCCACAACTTTAACAAATATTGAATCCACTACTTTAACTGCTACTGAGTCCACAGGTTTAACCACAACTGAGTCTGAAACTTTAACCACTACTGAGTCCACAGCTTTACCTCTTACTGAGTCCACCACAACTTTAAGTGCTACTGAATCTACAACTTTAAAAGCTACCGAGTCCACAGGTTCAACCACTACTGAGTCCACAGGTTTAACCACAACTGGGTCCGTAACTTTACCCAATACTGAGTCTACAACTTTACCCACAAGTATATCTGCAACTTCAACTACTGTTGAGTCCACAACTTTAACCAATACTGAGTCCAAAGCTTTAACCACTACTGAGTCTGCATCTTTAAACACTACTGAGTCCACAGCTTTAACCACTACTGAGTCCACAACTTTACCCACTACTGAGTCTGCAACTTTAACCGCTACTGAGTCTGCAACTTTAACCACTACTGAGTCCACAGCTTTAACCACTACTGAGTCCACAATTTTAACCGCTACTGAGTCCACAACTTTAACCGCTACTGAATCTGCAACTTTAACCGCTACTGAGTCCACAGCTTTAAGCGTTACTGAGTCTGCAACTTTAACCGCTACTGAGTCTGCTATTATAACCACTACTGAGTCCAAAGCTTTAACCACTACTGAGTCTGCAACTTTATCCACTACTGAGTCCACAGCTTTACCCAGAAATGATTCTTCGACTTTACCCACTACTGAGTCCACAACTTTAATGGCCACTGGGTCTGCAACTGTAACTGCTACTGAGTCCACAGCACCACCCACAACTGATTCTGCAACTTCATCAGCTACTGAATCAACTACTTTCACCACTACTGAGTCCACAGCTTTACCTGTTACTGAGTCCACCACAACTTTAAGTGCTACTGAGTCTACAACTTTAAAAGTTACAGAGTCCACAGCTTCAGCCACTGTTGAGTCCACAGGTTTAACCACAACTGGGTCTGTAACTTTACCCAATACTGAGTCCACAACTTCACCCACAAGTAAATCTGCAACTTCAACTACTGCTGAGTCCACAACTTTAACCAATACTGAGTCCACAGCTTTACCCACCAATGAGTCTTCAACTTTATCCGCTATTAAGTCCACAGCTTTAACCACGACTGAGTCTGCAACTTTAAGAGCTACTGAGTCCATAAATGTAACCACTCCTGAGTCCACAACTTTAGCTACTAATGAGTCTGCAACTTTACGCACTACTGAGTCTACAACTTTAACCACTACTGGGTCTGCAACATTAACCGCTACTGAGTTCACAGCTTTAACCGCTACAGAGTCTGCAACTTTAACCACCACTGCATCCACAGCTTTACCCACAAATGATTCTTCAACTTTACCCACTACTGAGTCCACAACTTTAATGGCCACTGGGTCTGCAATTGTAACTGCTACTGATTCCACAGCATCACCCACAACTGATTTTGCAACTTCAACAGCTACTGAATCAACTACTTTAACTGCTACTGAGTCCACAGCTTTACCTTTTACCGAGTCCACCACAACTTTAAGTGCTACTGAATCTGCAACTTTAAAAGTTACCGAGTTTGCGACTTTAATTGCTACTACTGAGGCCACAGCTTTACTCACAACTGGGTCTGTAACTTTACCCAATACTGCATCCACGGCTTTACCTACTACTGAGTCTGCAACTTTAACCGCTACTGCATCCACAGCTTTATCCACAAATGATTCTTCAACTTTAGACACTACTGAGTCCACAACTTTAACAAATATAGAATCCACTACTTTAACTGCTACTGAGTCCACAGGTTTAACCACAACTGAGTCTGAAACTTTAACCACTACTGAGTCCACAGCTTTACCTCTTACTGAGTCCACCACAACTTTAAGTGCTACTGAATCTACAACTTTAAAAGCTACCGAGTCCACAGCTTCCGCCACTGTTGAGTCCACAGCTTCAACCACTACTGAGTCCACAGGTTTAACCACAACTGGGTCCGTAACTTTACCCAATACTGAGTCTACAACTTTACCCACAAGTAAATCTGCAACTTCAACTACTGTTGAGTCCACAACTTTAACCAATACTGAGTCCACAGCTTTAACCGCTACTGAGTCTGCATCTTTAAACACTACTGAGTCCACAGCTTTAACCACTACTGAGTCCACAACTTTACCCACTACTGAGTCTGCAACTTTAACCGCTACCGAGTCTGCAACTTTAACCGCTACTGAGTCTGCAACTTTAACCACTACTGAGTCCACAGCTTTAATCACTACTGAGTCCACAGCTTTAACCAATACTGAGTCCACAGCTTTACCCACTACTGAGTCCACAACTTTACCCACTACTGAGTCTGCAACTTTAACCGCTACTGAGTCTGCAACTTTAACCACTACTGAGTCCACAGCTTTAACCACTACTGAGTCCACAATTTTAACCGCTGCTGAGTCCACAACTTTAACCGCTACTGAGTCTGCAACTTTAACCGCTACTGAGTCCACAGCTTTAAGCGCTACTGAGTCTGCAACTTTAACCACTACTGAGTCTGCTATTTTAACCACTACTGAGTCCAAAGCTTTAACCACTACTGAGTCTGCAACTTTAACCACTACTGAGTCCACAGCTTTACCCAGAAATGATTCTTCGACTTTACCCACTACTGAGTCCACAACTTTAATGGCCACTGGGTCTGCAATTGTAACTGCTACTGAGTCCACAGCACCACCCACAACTGATTCTGTAACTTCAACAGCTACTGAATCAACTACTTTAACCACTACTGAGTCCAAAGCTTTACCTTTTACTGAGTCCACCACAACTTTAAGTGCTACTGAGTCTGCAACCTTAAAAGTTACTGATTTTGCGACTTTAACTGTTACTACTGAGTCCACAGCTTTACTCACAACTGGGTCTGTAACTTTAACCACTACTGAGTCCACAGCTTTACCTGTTACTGAGTCCACCACAACTTTAAGTGCTACTGAGTCTACAACTTTAAAAGTTACCGAGTCCACAGCTTCAGCCACTGTTGAGTCCACAGGTTTAACCACAACTGGGTCCGTAACTTTACCCAATACTGAGTCCACAACTTTACCCACAAGTAAATCTGCAACTTCAACTACTGCTGAGTCCATAACTTTAACCAATACTGAGTCCACAGCTTTACCCACTACTGAGTCTACAACTTTACCCACTACTGAGTTTGCAACTTTAACCGCTACTGAGTCTGCAACTTTAACCACTACTGAGTCCACAGCTTTAACCACTACTGAGTCCACAATTTTAACCACTACTGAGTCCACAACCTTAACCGCTACTGAGTCTGCAACTTTAACCGCTACTGAGTCCACAGCTTTAAGCGCTACTGAGTCTGCAACTTTAACCACTACTGAGTCTGCTATTTTAACCACTACTGAGTCTGCAAATTTAACCACTACTGAGTCCACAGCTTTACCCAGAAATGATTCTTCGACTTTACCCACTACTGAGTCCACAACTTTAATGGCCACTGGGTCTGCAATTGTAACTGCTACTGAGTCCACAGCACCACCCACAACTGATTCTGCAACTTCAACAGCTACTGAATCAACTACTTTAACCACTACTGAGTCCACAGCTTTACCTTTTACTGAGTCCACCACAACTTTAAGTGCTACTGAGTCTGCAACCTTAAAAGTTACTGAGTTTGCGACTTTAACTGTTACTACTGAGTCCACAGCTTTACTCACAACTGGGTCTGTAACTTTAACCACTACTGAGTCCACAGCTTTACCTGTTACTGAGTCCACCACAACTTTAAGTGCTACTGAGTCTACAACTTTAAAAGTTACCGAGTCCACAGCTTCAGCCACTGTTGAGTCCACAGGTTTAACCACAACTGGGTCCGTAACTTTACCCAATACTGAGTCCACAACTTTACCCACAAGTAAATCTGCAACTTCAACTACTGCTGAGTCCATAACTTTAACCAATACTGAGTCCACAGCTTTACCCACTACTGAGTCCACAACTTTACCCACTACTGAGTTTGCAACTTTAACCGCTACTGAGTCTGCAACTTTAACCACTACTGAGTCCACAGCTTTAACCACTACTGAGTCCACAATTTTAACCGCTACTGAGTCCACAACCTTAACCGCTACTGAGTCTGCAACTTTAACCGCTACTGAGTCCACAGCTTTAAGCGCTACTGAGTCTGCAACTTTAACCAATACTGAGTCCACAGCTTTACCCACCAATGAGTCTTCAACTTTAACCGCTATTAAGTCCACAGCTTTAACCACGACTGAGTCTGCAACTTTAAGAGCTACTGAGTCCATAAATGTAACCACTCCTGAGTCCACAGCTTTAGCTACTAATGAGTCTGCAACTTTACGCACTACTGAGTCTACAACTTTAACCACTACTGGGTCTGCAACATTAACCGCTACTGAGTCCACAGCTTTAACCGCTACAGAGTCTGCAACTTTAACCACCACTGCATCCACAGCTTTACCCACAAATGATTCTTCAACTTTACCCACTACTGAGTCCACAACTTTAATGGCCACTGGGTCTGCAATTGTAACTGCTACTGATTCCACAGCATCACCCACAACTGATTTTGCAACTTCAACAGCTACTGAATCAACTACTCTAACTGCTACTGAGTCCACAGCTTTACCTTTTACCGAGTCCACCACAACTTTAAGTGCTACTGAATCTGCAACTTTAAAAGTTACAGAGTTTGCGACTTTAACTGCTACTACTGAGGCCACAGCTTTACTCACAACTGGGTCTGTAACTTTACCCAATACTGCATCCACGGCTTTACCTACTACTGAGTCTGCAACTTTAACCACTACTGCATCCACAGCTTTATCCACAAATGATTCTTCAACTTTATCCACTACTGAGTCCACAACTTTAACAAATTTTGAATCCACTACTTTAACTGCTACTGAGTCCACAGTTTTAACCACAACTGAGTCTGAAACTTTAACCACTACTGAGTCCACAGCTTTACCTCTTACTGAGTCCACCGCAACTTTAAGTGCTACTGAGTCTACAACTTTAAAAGCTACCGAGTCCACAGCTTCCGCCACTGTTGAGTCCACAGCTTCAACCACTACTGAGTCCACAGGTTTAACCACAACTGGGTCCGTAACTTTACCCAATACTGAGTCTACAACTTTACCCACAAGTAAATCTGCAACTTCAACTACTGTTGAGTCCACAACTTTAACCAATACTGAATCCACAGCTTTAACCGCAACTGAGTCTGCATCTTTAAACACTACTGAGTCCACAGCTTTAACCACTACTGAATTCACAACTTTACCCACTACTGAGTCTGCAACTTTAACCGCTACTGAGTCTGCAACTTTAACCGCTACTGAGTCTGCAACTTTAACCACTACTGAGTCCACAGCTTTAACCACTACTGAGTCCACAATTTTAACCGCTACTGAGTCCACAACTTTAACCGCTACTGAGTCTGCAACTTTAAACGCTACTGAGTCCACAGCTTTAAGCGCTACTGAGTCTGCAACTTTAACCGCTACTGAGTCTGCTATTTTAACCACTACTGAGTCCAAAGCTTTAACCACTACTGAGTCTGCAACTTTAACCACTACTGAGTCCACAGCTTTACCCAGAAATTATTCTTCGACTTTACCCACTACTGAGTCCACAACTTTAATGGCCACTGGGTCTGCAATTGTAACTGCTACTGAGTCCACAGCACCACCCACAACTGATTCTGCAACTTCAACAGCTACTGAATCAACTACTTTAACCACTACTGAGTCCAAAGCTTTACCTTTTACTGAGTCCACCACAACTTTAAGTGCTACTGAGTCTGCAACCTTAAAAGTTACTGAGTTTGCGACTTTAACTGTTACTACTGCGTCCACAGCTTTACTCACAACTGGGTCTGTAACTTTAACCACTACTGAGTCCACAGCTTTACCTGTTACTGAGTCCACCACAACTTTAAGTGCTACTGAGTCTACAACTTTAAAAGTTACCGAGTCCACAGCTTCAGCCACTGTTGAGTCCACAGGTTTAACCACAACTGGGTCCGTAACTTTACCCAATACTGAGTCCACAACTTTACCCACAAGTAAATCTGCAACTTCAACTACTGCTGAGTCCATAACTTTAACCAATACTGAGTCCACAGCTTTACCCACTACTGAGTCCACAACTTTACCCACTACTGAGTTTGCAACTTTAACCGCTACTGAGTCTGCAACTTTAACCACTACTGAGTCCACAGCTTTAACCACTACTGAGTCCACAATTTTAACCGCTACTGAGTCCACAACCTTAACCGCTACTGAGTCTGCAACTTTAACCGCTACTGAGTCCACAGCTTTAAGCGCTACTGAGTCTGCAACTTTAACCAATACTGAGTCCACAGCTTTACCCACCAATGAGTCTTCAACTTTAACCGCTATTAAGTCCACAGCTTTAACCACGACTGAGTCTGCAACCTTAAGAGCTACTGAGTCCATAAATGTAACCACTCCTGAGTCCACAGCTTTAGCTACTAATGAGTCTGCAACTTTACGCACTACTGAGTCTACAACTTTAACCACTACTGGGTCTGCAACATTAACCGCTACTGAGTCCACAGCTTTAACCGCTACAGAGTCTGCAACTTTAACCACCACTGCATCCACAGCTTTACCCACAAATGATTCTTCAACTTTACCCACTACTGAGTCCACAACTTTAATGGCCACTGGGTCTGCAATTGTAACTGCTACTGATTCCACAGCATCACCCACAACTGATTTTGCAACTTCAACAGCTACTGAATCAACTACTCTAACTGCTACTGAGTCCACAGCTTTACCTTTTACCGAGTCCACCACAACTTTAAGTGCTACTGAATCTGCAACTTTAAAAGTTACAGAGTTTGCGACTTTAACTGCTACTACTGAGGCCACAGCTTTACTCACAACTGGGTCTGTAACTTTACCCAATACTGCATCCACGGCTTTACCTACTACTGAGTCTGCAACTTTAACCACTACTGCATCCACAGCTTTATCCACAAATGATTCTTCAACTTTATCCACTACTGAGTCCACAACTTTAACAAATTTTGAATCCACTACTTTAACTGCTACTGAGTCCACAGTTTTAACCACAACTGAGTCTGAAACTTTAACCACTACTGAGTCCACAGCTTTACCTCTTACTGAGTCCACCGCAACTTTAAGTGCTACTGAGTCTACAACTTTAAAAGCTACCGAGTCCACAGCTTCCGCCACTGTTGAGTCCACAGCTTCAACCACTACTGAGTCCACAGGTTTAACCACAACTGGGTCCGTAACTTTACCCAATACTGAGTCTACAACTTTACCCACAAGTAAATCTGCAACTTCAACTACTGTTGAGTCCACAACTTTAACCAATACTGAATCCACAGCTTTAACCGCAACTGAGTCTGCATCTTTAAACACTACTGAGTCCACAGCTTTAACCACTACTGAATCCACAACTTTACCCACTACTGAGTCTGCAACTTTAACCGCTACTGAGTCTGCAACTTTAACCGCTACTGAGTCCACAGCTTTACCCAGAAATGATTCTTCTACTTTACCCACTACTGAGTCCACAACTTTAATGGCCACTGGGTCTGCAATTGTAACTGCTACTGAGTCCACAGCACCACCCACAACTGATTCTGCAACTTCAACAGCTACTGAATCAACTACTTTAACCACTACTGAGTCCACAGCTTTACCTTTTACTGAGTCCACCACAACTTTAAGTGCTACTGAGTCTGCAACCTTAAAAGTTACTGAGTTTGCGACTTTAACTGTTACTACTGAGTCCACAGCTTTACTCACAACTGGGTCTGTAACTTTAACCACTACTGAGTCCACAGCTTTACCTGTTACTGAGTCCACCACAACTTTAAGTGCTACTGAGTCTACAACTTTAAAAGTTACCGAGTCCACAGCTTCAGCCACTGTTGAGTCCACAGGTTTAACCACAACTGGGTCTGTAACTTTACCCAATACTGAGTCCACAACTTTACCCACAAGTAAATCTGCAACTTCAACTACTGCTGAGTCCACAACTTTAACCAATACTGAGTCCACAGCCTTACCCACCAATGAGTCTTCAACTTTAACCGCTATTAAGTCCACAGCTTTAACCACGACTGAGTCTGCAACTTTAAGAGCTACTGAGTCCATAAATGTAACCACTCCTGAGTCCACAGCTTTAGCTACTAATGAGTCTGCAACTTTACGCACTACTGAGTCTACAACTTTAACCACTACTGGGTCTGCAACATTAACCGCTACTGAGTCCACAGCTGTAACCGCTACAGAGTCTGCAACTTTAACCACCACTGCATCCACAGCTTTACCCACAAATGATTCTTCAACTTTACCCACTACTGAGTCCACAACTTTAATGGCCACTGGGTCTGCAATTGTAACTGCTACTGATTCCACAGCATCACCCACAACTGATTTTGCAACTTCAACAGCTACTGAATCAACTACTTTAACTGCTACTGAGTCCACAGCTTTACCTTTTACCGAGTCCACCACAACTTTAAGTGCTACTGAATCTGCAACTTTAAAAGTTACCGAGTTTGCGACTTTAATTGCTACTACTGAGGCCACAGCTTTACTCACAACTGGGTCTGTAACTTTACCCAATACTGCATCCACGGCTTTACCTACTACTGAGTCTGCAACTTTAACCGCTACTGCATCCACAGCTTTATCCACAAATGATTCTTCAACTTTAGACACTACTGAGTCCACAACTTTAACAAATATTGAATCCACTACTTTAACTGCTACTGAGTCCACAGGTTTAACCACAACTGAGTCTGAAACTTTAACCACTACTGAGTCCACAGCTTTACCTCTTACTGAGTCCACCACAACTTTAAGTGCTACTGAATCTACAACTTTAAAAGCTACCGAGTCCACAGGTTCAACCACTACTGAGTCCACAGGTTTAACCACAACTGGGTCCGTAACTTTACCCAATACTGAGTCTACAACTTTACCCACAAGTATATCTGCAACTTCAACTACTGTTGAGTCCACAACTTTAACCAATACTGAGTCCAAAGCTTTAACCACTACTGAGTCTGCATCTTTAAACACTACTGAGTCCACAGCTTTAACCACTACTGAGTCCACAACTTTACCCACTACTGAGTCTGCAACTTTAACCGCTACTGAGTCTGCAACTTTAACCACTACTGAGTCCACAGCTTTAACCACTACTGAGTCCACAATTTTAACCGCTACTGAGTCCACAACTTTAACCGCTACTGAGTCTGCAACTTTAACCGCTACTGAGTCCACAGCTTTAAGCGTTACTGAGTCTGCAACTTTAACCGCTACTGAGTCTGCTATTATAACCACTACTGAGTCCAAAGCTTTAACCACTACTGAGTCTGCAACTTTATCCACTACTGAGTCCACAGCTTTACCCAGAAATGATTCTTCGACTTTACCCACTACTGAGTCCACAACTTTAATGGCCACTGGGTCTGCAACTGTAACTGCTACTGAGTCCACAGCACCACCCACAACTGATTCTGCAACTTCATCAGCTACTGAATCAACTACTTTCACCACTACTGAGTCCACAGCTTTACCTGTTACTGAGTCCACCACAACTTTAAGTGCTACTGAGTCTACAACTTTAAAAGTTACAGAGTCCACAGCTTCAGCCACTGTTGAGTCCACAGGTTTAACCACAACTGGGTCTGTAACTTTACCCAATACTGAGTCCACAACTTCACCCACAAGTAAATCTGCAACTTCAACTACTGCTGAGTCCACAACTTTAACCAATACTGAGTCCACAGCTTTACCCACCAATGAGTCTTCAACTTTATCCGCTATTAAGTCCACAGCTTTAACCACGACTGAGTCTGCAACTTTAAGAGCTACTGAGTCCATAAATGTAACCACTCCTGAGTCCACAACTTTAGCTACTAATGAGTCTGCAACTTTACGCACTACTGAGTCTACAACTTTAACCACTACTGGGTCTGCAACATTAACCGCTACTGAGTTCACAGCTTTAACCGCTACAGAGTCTGCAACTTTAACCACCACTGCATCCACAGCTTTACCCACAAATGATTCTTCAACTTTACCCACTACTGAGTCCACAACTTTAATGGCCACTGGGTCTGCAATTGTAACTGCTACTGATTCCACAGCATCACCCACAACTGATTTTGCAACTTCAACAGCTACTGAATCAACTACTTTAACTGCTACTGAGTCCACAGCTTTACCTTTTACCGAGTCCACCACAACTTTAAGTGCTACTGAATCTGCAACTTTAAAAGTTACCGAGTTTGCGACTTTAATTGCTACTACTGAGGCCACAGCTTTACTCACAACTGGGTCTGTAACTTTACCCAATACTGCATCCACGGCTTTACCTACTACTGAGTCTGCAACTTTAACCGCTACTGCATCCAAAGCTTTATCCACAAATGATTCTTCAACTTTAGACACTACTGAGTCCACAACTTTAACAAATATAGAATCCACTACTTTAACTGCTACTGAGTCCACAGGTTTAACCACAACTGAGTCTGAAACTTTAACCACTACTGAGTCCACAGCTTTACCTCTTACTGAGTCCACCACAACTTTAAGTGCTACTGAATCTACAACTTTAAAAGCTACCGAGTCCACAGCTTCCGCCACTGTTGAGTCCACAGCTTCAACCACTACTGAGTCCACAGGTTTAACCACAACTGGGTCCGTAACTTTACCCAATACTGAGTCTACAACTTTACCCACAAGTAAATCTGCAACTTCAACTACTGTTGAGTCCACAACTTTAACCAATACTGAGTCCACAGCTTTAACCGCTACTGAGTCTGCATCTTTAAACACTACTGAGTCCACAGCTTTAACCACTACTGAGTCCACAACTTTACCCACTACTGAGTCTGCAACTTTAACCGCTACCGAGTCTGCAACTTTAACCGCTACTGAGTCTGCAACTTTAACCACTACTGAGTCCACAGCTTTAATCACTACTGAGTCCACAGCTTTAACCAATACTGAGTCCACAGCTTTACCCACTACTGAGTCCACAACTTTACCCACTACTGAGTCTGCAACTTTAACCGCTACTGAGTCTGCAACTTTAACCACTACTGAGTCCACAGCTTTAACCACTACTGAGTCCACAATTTTAACCGCTGCTGAGTCCACAACTTTAACCGCTACTGAGTCTGCAACTTTAACCGCTACTGAGTCCACAGCTTTAAGCGCTACTGAGTCTGCAACTTTAACCACTACTGAGTCTGCTATTTTAACCACTACTGAGTCCAAAGCTTTAACCACTACTGAGTCTGCAACTTTAACCACTACTGAGTCCACAGCTTTACCCAGAAATGATTCTTCGACTTTACCCACTACTGAGTCCACAACTTTAATGGCCACTGGGTCTGCAATTGTAACTGCTACTGAGTCCACAGCACCACCCACAACTGATTCTGCAACTTCAACAGCTACTGAATCAACTACTTTAACCACTACTGAGTCCAAAGCTTTACCTTTTACTGAGTCCACCACAACTTTAAGTGCTACTGAGTCTGCAACCTTAAAAGTTACTGATTTTGCGACTTTAACTGTTACTACTGAGTCCACAGCTTTACTCACAACTGGGTCTGTAACTTTAACCACTACTGAGTCCACAGCTTTACCTGTTACTGAGTCCACCACAACTTTAAGTGCTACTGAGTCTACAACTTTAAAAGTTACCGAGTCCACAGCTTCAGCCACTGTTGAGTCCACAGGTTTAACCACAACTGGGTCCGTACCTTTACCCAATACTGAGTCCACAACTTTACCCACAAGTAAATCTGCAACTTCAACTACTGCTGAGTCCATAACTTTAACCAATACTGAGTCCACAGCTTTACCCACTACTGAGTCTACAACTTTACCCTCTACTGAGTTTGCAACTTTAACCGCTACTGAGTCTGCAACTTTAACCACTACTGAGTCCACAGCTTTAACCACTACTGAGTCCACAATTTTAACCACTACTGAGTCCACAACCTTAACCGCTACTGAGTCTGCAACTTTAACCGCTACTGAGTCCACAGCTTTAAGCGCTACTGAGTCTGCAACTTTAACCACTACTGAGTCTGCTATTTTAACCACTACTGAGTCCAAAGCTTTAACCACTACTGAGTCTGCAAATTTAACCACTACTGAGTCCACAGCTTTACCCAGAAATGATTCTTCGACTTTACCCACTACTGAGTCCACAACTTTAATGGCCACTGGGTCTGCAATTGTAACTGCTACTGAGTCCACAGCACCACCCACAACTGATTCTGCAACTTCAACAGCTACTGAATCAACTACTTTAACCACTACTGAGTCCACAGCTTTACCTTTTACTGAGTCCACCACAACTTTAAGTGCTACTGAGTCTGCAACCTTAAAAGTTACTGAGTTTGCGACTTTAACTGTTACTACTGAGTCCACAGCTTTACTCACAACTGGGTCTGTAACTTTAACCACTACTGAGTCCACAGCTTTACCTGTTACTGAGTCCACCACAACTTTAAGTGCTACTGAGTCTACAACTTTAAAAGTTACCGAGTCCACAGCTTCAGCCACTGTTGAGTCCACAGGTTTAACCACAACTGGGTCCGTAACTTTACCCAATACTGAGTCCACAACTTTACCCACAAGTAAATCTGCAACTTCAACTACTGCTGAGTCCATAACTTTAACCAATACTGAGTCCACAGCTTTACCCACTACTGAGTCCACAACTTTACCCACTACTGAGTTTGCAACTTTAACCGCTACTGAGTCTGCAACTTTAACCACTACTGAGTCCACAGCTTTAACCACTACTGAGTCCACAATTTTAACCGCTACTGAGTCCACAACCTTAACCGCTACTGAGTCTGCAACTTTAACCGCTACTGAGTCCACAGCTTTAAGCGCTACTGAGTCTGCAACTTTAACCAATACTGAGTCCACAGCTTTACCCACCAATGAGTCTTCAACTTTAACCGCTATTAAGTCCACAGCTTTAACCACGACTGAGTCTGCAACTTTAAGAGCTACTGAGTCCATAAATGTAACCACTCCTGAGTCCACAGCTTTAGCTACTAATGAGTCTGCAACTTTACGCACTACTGAGTCTACAACTTTAACCACTACTGGGTCTGCAACATTAACCGCTACTGAGTCCACAGCTTTAACCGCTACAGAGTCTGCAACTTTAACCACCACTGCATCCACAGCTTTACCCACAAATGATTCTTCAACTTTACCCACTACTGAGTCCACAACTTTAATGGCCACTGGGTCTGCAATTGTAACTGCTACTGATTCCACAGCATCACCCACAACTGATTTTGCAACTTCAACAGCTACTGAATCAACTACTCTAACTGCTACTGAGTCCACAGCTTTACCTTTTACCGAGTCCACCACAACTTTAAGTGCTACTGAATCTGCAACTTTAAAAGTTACAGAGTTTGCGACTTTAACTGCTACTACTGAGGCCACAGCTTTACTCACAACTGGGTCTGTAACTTTACCCAATACTGCATCCACGGCTTTACCTACTACTGAGTCTGCAACTTTAACCACTACTGCATCCACAGCTTTATCCACAAATGATTCTTCAACTTTATCCACTACTGAGTCCACAACTTTAACAAATTTTGAATCCACTACTTTAACTGCTACTGAGTCCACAGTTTTAACCACAACTGAGTCTGAAACTTTAACCACTACTGAGTCCACAGCTTTACCTCTTACTGAGTCCACCGCAACTTTAAGTGCTACTGAGTCTACAACTTTAAAAGCTACCGAGTCCACAGCTTCCGCCACTGTTGAGTCCACAGCTTCAACCACTACTGAGTCCACAGGTTTAACCACAACTGGGTCCGTAACTTTACCCAATACTGAGTCTACAACTTTACCCACAAGTAAATCTGCAACTTCAACTACTGTTGAGTCCACAACTTTAACCAATACTGAATCCACAGCTTTAACCGCAACTGAGTCTGCATCTTTAAACACTACTGAGTCCACAGCTTTAACCACTACTGAATCCACAACTTTACCCACTACTGAGTCTGCAACTTTAACCGCTACTGAGTCTGCAACTTTAACCGCTACTGAGTCTGCAACTTTAACCACTACTGAGTCCACAGCTTTAACCACTACTGAGTCCACAATTTTAACCGCTACTGAGTCCACAACTTTAACCGCTACTGAGTCTGCAACTTTAAACGCTACTGAGTCCACAGCTTTAAGCGCTACTGAGTCTGCAACTTTAACCGCTACTGAGTCTGCTATTTTAACCACTACTGAGTCCAAAGCTTTAACCACTACTGAGTCTGCAACTTTAACCACTACTGAGTCCACAGCTTTACCCAGAAATTATTCTTCGACTTTACCCACTACTGAGTCCACAACTTTAATGGCCACTGGGTCTGCAATTGTAACTGCTACTGAGTCCACAGCACCACCCACAACTGATTCTGCAACTTCAACAGCTACTGAATCAACTACTTTAACCACTACTGAGTCCAAAGCTTTACCTTTTACTGAGTCCACCACAACTTTAAGTGCTACTGAGTCTGCAACCTTAAAAGTTACTGAGTTTGCGACTTTAACTGTTACTACTGAGTCCACAGCTTTACTCACAACTGGGTCTGTAACTTTAACCACTACGGAGTCCACAGCTTTACCTGTTACTGAGTCCACCACAACTTTAAGTGCTACTGAGTCTACAACTTTAAAAGTTACCGAGTCCACAGCTTCAGCCACTGTTGAGTCCACAGGTTTAACCACAACTGGGTCCGTAACTTTACCCAATACTGAGTCCACAACTTTACCCACAAGTAAATCTGCAACTTCAACTACTGCTGAGTCCATAACTTTAACCAATACTGAGTCCACAGCTTTACCCACTACTGAGTCCACAACTTTACCCACTACTGAGTTTGCAACTTTAACCGCTACTGAGTCTGCAACTTTAACCACTACTGAGTCCACAGCTTTAACCACTACTGAGTCCACAATTTTAACCGCTACTGAGTCCACAACCTTAACCGCTACTGAGTCTGCAACTTTAACCGCTACTGAGTCCACAGCTTTAAGCGCTACTGAGTCTGCAACTTTAACCAATACTGAGTCCACAGCTTTACCCACCAATGAGTCTTCAACTTTAACCGCTATTAAGTCCACAGCTTTAACCACGACTGAGTCTGCAACCTTAAGAGCTACTGAGTCCATAAATGTAACCACTCCTGAGTCCACAGCTTTAGCTACTAATGAGTCTGCAACTTTACGCACTACTGAGTCTACAACTTTAACCACTACTGGGTCTGCAACATTAACCGCTACTGAGTCCACAGCTTTAACCGCTACAGAGTCTGCAACTTTAACCACCACTGCATCCACAGCTTTACCCACAAATGATTCTTCAACTTTACCCACTACTGAGTCCACAACTTTAATGGCCACTGGGTCTGCAATTGTAACTGCTACTGATTCCACAGCATCACCCACAACTGATTTTGCAACTTCAACAGCTACTGAATCAACTACTCTAACTGCTACTGAGTCCACAGCTTTACCTTTTACCGAGTCCACCACAACTTTAAGTGCTACTGAATCTGCAACTTTAAAAGTTACAGAGTTTGCGACTTTAACTGCTACTACTGAGGCCACAGCTTTACTCACAACTGGGTCTGTAACTTTACCCAATACTGCATCCACGGCTTTACCTACTACTGAGTCTGCAACTTTAACCACTACTGCATCCACAGCTTTATCCACAAATGATTCTTCAACTTTATCCACTACTGAGTCCACAACTTTAACAAATTTTGAATCCACTACTTTAACTGCTACTGAGTCCACAGTTTTAACCACAACTGAGTCTGAAACTTTAACCACTACTGAGTCCACAGCTTTACCTCTTACTGAGTCCACCGCAACTTTAAGTGCTACTGAGTCTACAACTTTAAAAGCTACCGAGTCCACAGCTTCCGCCACTGTTGAGTCCACAGCTTCAACCACTACTGAGTCCACAGGTTTAACCACAACTGGGTCCGTAACTTTACCCAATACTGAGTCTACAACTTTACCCACAAGTAAATCTGCAACTTCAACTACTGTTGAGTCCACAACTTTAACCAATACTGAATCCACAGCTTTAACCGCAACTGAGTCTGCATCTTTAAACACTACTGAGTCCACAGCTTTAACCACTACTGAATCCACAACTTTACCCACTACTGAGTCTGCAACTTTAACCGCTACTGAGTCTGCAACTTTAACCGCTACTGAGTCTGCAACTTTAACCACTGCTGAGTCCACAGCTTTAACCACTACTGAGTCCACAATTTTAACCGCTACTGAGTCCACAACTTTAACCGCTACTGAGTCTGCAACTTTAAACGCTACTGAGTCCACAGCTTTAAGCGCTACTGAGTCTGCAACTTTAACCGCTACTGAGTCTGCTATTTTAACCACTACTGAGTCCAAAGCTTTAACCACTACTGAGTCTGCAACTTTAACCACTACTGAGTCCACAGCTTTACCCAGAAATGATTCTTCGACTTTACCCACTACTGAGTCCACAACTTTAATGGCCACTGGGTCTGCAATTGTAACTGCTACTGAGTCCACAGCACCACCCACAACTGATTCTGCAACTTCAACAGCTACTGAATCAACTACTTTAACCACTACTGAGTCCAAAGCTTTACCTTTTACTGAGTCCA
Source organism: Lithobates septentrionalis (assembly GCA_037952835.1). NCBI lineage: Eukaryota > Metazoa > Chordata > Amphibia > Anura > Ranidae > Lithobates > Lithobates septentrionalis. The sequence goes on along the minus strand of JBBDGP010001663.1, from coordinate 428,172 downwards.
CCACAACTTTAAGTGCTACTGAGTCTGCAACCTTAAAAGTTACTGAGTTTGCGACTTTAACTGTTACTACTGAGTCCACAGCTTTACTCACAACTGGGTCTGTAACTTTAACCACTACTGAGTCCACAGCTTTACCTGTTACTGAGTCCACCACAACTTTAAGTGCTACTGAGTCTACAACTTTAAAAGTTACCGAGTCCACAGCTTCAGCCACTGTTGAGTCCACAGGTTTAACCACAACTGGGTCCGTAACTTTACCCAATACTGAGTCCACAACTTTACCCACAAGTAAATCTGCAACTTCAACTACTGCTGAGTCCACAACTTTAACCAATACTGAGTCCACAGCTTTACCCACTACTGAGTCCACAACTTTACCCACTACTGAGTTTGCAACTTTAACCGCTACTGAGTCTGCAACTTTAACCACTACTGAGTCCACAGCTTTAACCACTACTGAGTCCACAATTTTAACCGCTACTGAGTCCACAACTTTAACCGCTACTGAGTCTGCAACTTTAACCGCTACTGAGTCCACAGCTTTAAGTGCTACTGAGTCTGCAACTTTAACCGCTACTGAGTCTGCTATTTTAATCACTACTGAGTCCAAAGCTTTAACCACTACTGAGACTGCAACTTTAACCACTACTGAGTCCACAGCTTTACCCAGAAATGATTCTTTGATTTTACCCACTACTGAGTCCACAACTTTAATGGCCACTGGGTCTGCAATTGTAACTGCTACTGAGTCCACAGCACCACCCACAACTGATTCTGCAACTTCAACAGCTACTGAATCAACTACTTTAACCACTACTGAGTCCACAGCTTTACCTTTTACTGAGTCCAACACAACTTTAAATGCTACTGAATCTGCAACTTTAAAAGTTACCGAGTTTGCGACTTTAACTGCTACTACTGAGGCCACAGCTTTACTCACAACTGGGTCTGTAACTTTACCCAATACTGCATCCTCGGCTTTACCTACTACTGAGTCTGCAACTTTAACCGCTACTGCATCCACAGCTTTATCCACAAATGATTCTGCAACTTTATCCACTACTGAGTCCACAACTTTAACAAATATTGAATCCACTACTTTAACTGCTACTGAGTCCACAGGTTTAACCACAACTGAGTCTGAAACTTTAACCACTACTGAGTCCACAGCTTTACCTCTTACTGAGTCCACCACAACTTTAAGTGCTACTGAGTCTACAACCTTTAAAGCTACCGAGTCCACAGCTTCAGCCACTGTTGAGTCCACAGCTTCAACCACTACTGAGTCCACAGGTTTAACCACAACTGGGTCTGTAACTTTACCCAATACTGAGTCTACAACTTTACCCACAAGTAAATCTGCAACTTCAACTACTGTTGAGCCCACAACTTTAACCAATACTGAGTCCACAGCTTTAACCGCTACTGAGTCCACAACTTTACCCACTACTGAGTCCACAGCTTTAACCACTACTGAGTCCACAATTTTAACCGCTACTGAGTCCACAACTTTAACCGCTACTGAGTCTGCAACTTTAACCGCTACTGAGTCCACAGCTTTAAGCGCTACTGAGTCTGCAACTTTAACCGCTACTGAGTCTGCTATTTTAACCACTACTGAGTCCAAAGCTTTAACCACTACTGAGTCTGCAACTTTAACCATTACTGAGTCTGCAACTTTAACCACTACTGAGTCCACAGCTTTACCCAGAAATGATTCTTCGACTTTACCCACTACTGAGTCCACAACTTTAATGGCCACTGGGTCTGCAATTGTAACTGCTACTGAGTCAACAGCACCACCCACAACTGATTCTGCAACTTCAACAGCTACTGAATCAACTACTTTAACCACTACTGAGTCCACAGGTTTAACCACAACTGAGTCTCTAACTTTAACCACTACTGAGTGCACAGCTTTACCTTTTACTGAGTCCACCACAACTTTAAGTGCTACTGAGTCGGCAACCTTAAAAGTTACTGAGTTTGCGACTTTAACTGTTACTACTGAGTCCACAGCTTTACTCACAACTGGGTCTGTAACTTTACCCAATACTGCATCCACAGCTTTACCCACTACTGAGTCCACAACTTTAACCGCTACTGCATCCACAGCTTTATCCACAAATGATTTTTCAACTTTACTCACTACTGAGTCCACAACTTTAACAGATATTGAATCCACTACTTTAACTGCTACTGAGTCCACAGGTTTAACCACAACTAAGTCTGTATCTTTAACCACTACTGAGTCCACAGCTTTACCTGTTACTGAGTCCACCACAACTTTAAGTGCTACTGAGTCTACAACTTTAAAAGTTACCGAGTCCACAGCTTCAGCCACTGTTGAGTCCACAGGTTTAACCACAACTGGGTCTGTAACTTTACCCAATACTGAGTCCACAACTTTACCCACAAGTAAATCTGCAACTTTAACTACTGCTGAGTCCACAACTTTAACCAATCCTGAGTCCACAGCTTTACCCACCAATGAGTCTTCAACTTTAACTGCTATTAAGTCCACAGCTTTAACCACGACTGAGTCTGCAACTTTAAGAGCTACTGAGTCCATAAATGTAACCACTCCTGAGTCCACAACTTTAGCTACTAATGAGTCTGCAACTTTACGCACTACTGAGTCCACAGCTTTAACCACGACTGAGTCTGCAACTTTAAGAGCTACTGAGTCCATAAATGTAACCACTCCTGAGTCCGCAGCTTTAGCTACTAATGAGTCTGCAACTTTACGCACTACTGAGTCCACAACTTTAACCACCACTGGGTCTGCAACATTAACCGCTACTGAGTCCACAGCTTTAACCGCTACAGAGTCTGCAACTTTAACCACCACTGCATCCACAGCTTTACCCACAAATGATTCTTCAACTTTACCCACTACTGAGTCCACAACTTTAATGGCCACTGGGTCTGCAATTGTAACTGCTACTGATTCCACAGCATCAACCACAACTGATTTTGCAACTTCATCAGCTACTGAATCAACTACTTTAACCACTACTGAGTCCACAGCTTTACCTTTTACCGAGTCCACCACAACTTTAAGTGCTACTGAATCTGCAACTTTAAAAGTTACAGAGTTTGCGACTTTAACTGCTACTACTGAGGCCACAGCTTTACTCACAACTGGGTCTGTAACTTTACCCAATACTGCATCCACAGCTTTACCCACTACTGAGTCCACAACCTTAACCGCTACTGCATCCACAGCTTTATCCACAAATGATTCTTCAACTTTACCCACTACTGAGTCCACAACCTTAACAGATATTGAATCCACTACTTTAACTGCTACTGAGTCCACAGGTTTAACAACAACTGAGTCTGTAACTTTACCCACTACTGAGTCCACAGCTTTACCTTTTACCGAGTCCACCACAACTTTAAGTGCTACTGAATCTGCAACTTTAAAAGTTACCAAGTTTGCGACTTTAACTGCTACTACTGAGGCCACAGCTTTACTCACAACTGGGTCTGTAACTTTACCCAATACTGCATCCACGGCTTTACCTACTACTGAGTCTGCAACTTTAACCGCTACTGCATCCACAGCTTTATCCACAAATGATTCTTCAACTTTATCCACTACTGAGTCCACAACTTTAACAAATATTGAATCCACTACTTTAACTGCTACTGAGTCCACAGGTTTAACCACAACTGAGTCTGAAACTTTAACCACTACTGAGTCCACAGCTTTACCTCTTACTGAGTCCACCACAACTTTAAGTGCTACTGAGTCTACAACTTTAAAAGCTACCGAGTCCACAGCTTCAGCCACTGTTGAGTCCACAGCTTCAACCACTACTGAATCCACAGGTTTAACCACAACTGGGTCCGTAACTTTACCCAATACTGAGTCTACAACTTTACCCACAAGTAAATCTGCAACTTCAACTACTGTTGAGCCCACAACTTTAACCAATACTGAGTCCACAGCTTTAACCGCTACTGAGTCTGCATCTCTAAACACTACTGAGTCCACAGCTTTAACCACTACTGAGTCCACAACTTTACCCACTACTGAGTCTACAACTTTAACCGGTACTGAGTCTGCAACTTTAACCACTACTGAGTCCACAGCTTTAACCACTACTGAGTTCACAATTTTAACCGCTACTGAGTCCACAACTTTAACCGCTACTAAGTCTGCAACTTTAACCGCTACTGAGTCCACAGCTTTAAGCGCTACTGAGTCTGCAACTTTAACCGCTACTGAGTCTGCTATTTTAACCACTACTGAGTCCAAAGCTTTAACCACTACTGAGTCTGCAACTTTAACCATTACTGAGTCTGCAACTTTAACCACTACTGAGTCCACAGCTTTACCCAGAAATGATTCTTCGACTATACACACTACTGAGTCCACAACTTTAATGGCCACTGGGTCTGCAATTGTAACTGCTACTGAGTCCACAGCACCACCCACAACTGATTCTGCAACTTCAACAGATACTGAGTCAACTACTTTAACCATTACTGAGTCCACAGGTTTAACCACAACGGAGTCTCTAACTTTAACCACTACTGAGTCCACAGCTTTACCTTTTACTGAGTCCACCACAACTTTAAGTGCTACTGAGTCTGCAACCTTAAAAGTTACTGAGTTTGCGACTTTAACTGTTACTACTGAGTCCACAGCTTTACTCACAACTGGGTCTGTAACTTTACCCAATACTGCATCCACAGCTTTACCCACTACTGAGTCCACAACTTTAACTGCTACTGCATCCACAGCTTTATCCACAAATGATTCTTCAACTTTACTCACTACTGAGTCCACGACTTTAACAGATATTGAATCCACTACTTTAACTGCTACTGAGTCCACAGGTTTAACCACAACTGAGTCTGTAACTTTAACCACTACTGAGTCCACAGCTTTACCTGTTACTGAGTCCACCACAACTTTAAGTGCTACTGAGTCTACAACTTTAAAAGTTACCGAGTCCACAGCTTCAGCCACTGTTGAGTCCACAGGTTTAAACACAACTGGGTCCGTAACTTTACCCAATACTGAGCACACAACTTTACCCACAAGTAAATCTGCAACTTCAACTACTGCTGAGTCCACAACTTTAACCAATACTGAGTCCACAGCTTTACCCACCAATGAGTCTTCAACTTTAACCGCTATTAAGTCCACAGCTTTAACCACGACTGAGTCTGCAACTTTAAGAGCTACTGAGTCCATAAATGTAACCACTCCTGAGTCCACAGCTTTAGCTACTAATGAGTCTGCAACTTTACGCACTACTGAGTCCACAACTTTAACCACTACTGGGTCTGCAACATTAACCGCTACTGAGTCCACAGCTTTAACCGCTACAGAGTCTGCAACTTTAACCACCACTGCATCAACAGCTTTACCCACAAATGATTCTTCAACTTTACCCACTACTGAGTCCACAACTTTAATGGCCACTGGGTCTCCAATTGTAACTGCTACTGATTCCACAGCATCACCCACAACTGATTTTGCAACTTCAACAGCTACTGAATTAACTACTTTAACTGCTACTGAGTCCACAGCTTTACCTTTTACCAAGTCCACCACAACTTTAAGTGCTACTGAATCTGCAACTTTAAAAGTTACCGAGTTTGCGACTTTAACTGCTACTACTGAGGCCACAGCTTTACTCACAACTGGGTCTGTAACTTTACCCAATACTGCATCTACGGCTTTACCTACTACTGAGTCTGCAACTTTAACCGCTATTGCATCCACAGCTTTATCCACAAATGATTCTTCAACTTTATCCACTACTGAGTCCACAACTTTAACAAATATTGAATCCACTACTTTAACTGCTACTGAGTCCACAGGTTTAACCACAACTGAGTCTGAAACTTTAACCACTACTGAGTCCACAGCTTTACCTCTTACTGAGTCCACCACAACTTTAAGTGCTACTGAGTCTACAACTTTAAAAGCTACCGAGTCCACAGCTTCAGCCACTGTTGAGTCCACAGCTTCAACCACTACTGAGTCCACAGGTTTAACCACAACTGGGTCCGTAACTTTACCCAATACTGAGTCTACAACTTTACCCACAAGTAAATCTGCAACTTCAACTACTGTTGAGCCCACAACTTTAACCAATACTGAGTCCACAGCTTTAACCGCTACTGAGTCTGCATCTTTAAACACTACTGAGTCCACAATTTTAACCGCTACTGAGTCCACAACTTTAACCGCTACTGAGTCTGCAACTTTAACCGCTACTGAGTCCACAGCTTTAAGCGCTACTGAGTCTGCAACTTTAACCGCTACTGAGTCTGCTATTTTAACCACTACTGAGTCCAAAGCTTTAACCACTACTGAGTCTGCAACTTTAACCATTACTGAGTCTGTAACTTTAACCACTACTGAGTCCACAGCTTTACCCAGAAATGATTCTTCGACTTTACCCACTACTGAGTCCACAACTTTAATGGCCACTGGGTCTGCAATTGTAACTGCTACTGAGTCCACAGCACCACCCACAACTGATTCTGCAACTTCAACAGCTACTGAGTCAACTACTTTAACCACTACTGAGTCCACAGGTTTTACCGAGTTTGCAACTTTAACCTCTACAGCTTTACCCACAACTCAGTCTGAACTGTTATCAACTATGGAGTCCACAACTGTAACTGCTACTGAGTCCACGGCTTTAACAAAAACTGATTTCTTAACTTTAACAGCTACTACATCTTTATTTGTTAATGATTCTACAGCTTTACCCACCCAGGAATCTTCAACTTTAACTACTACTGAGTCCGCAGCTTACACCACTACTGAGTCCACAACTCTAACCACAAGTGAATCTGCAACTTTAACTGCTACTGAATCCACAGCTTTACCCACAACTCAGTCTGAAACTTTAACTACTATGGAGTCCACAACTGTATCTGCTACAGCTTTATCCACAGTTCAGTCCACAGCTTCAACTACTACTGAGTCTGCCGATTTATCCACAACTCAGTCAGAAAGTTTTCCCACTACGGAGCCCACAACTGTAACTGGTACTGAGACTACAACTTTACCCACTAGTGAGTCCACAACTTTAACAAATATTGAATCCACTACTTTAACTGCTACTGACTCAACAGGTTTAACCACAACTAAGTCTGAAACTTTAACCACTACTGAGTCCACAGCTTTACCTCTTACTGAGTCCACCACAACTTTAAGTGCTACTGAGTCTGCAACTTTAAAAGCTACCGAGTCCTCAGCTTCAGCCACTACTGAGTCCACAGTTTTAACCACAACTGGGTCCGTAACTTTACCCAATACTGAGTCTACAACTTTACCCACAAGTAAATCTGCAACTTTAACTACTGCTGAGTCCGCAAATTTAACCAATACTGAGACCACAGCTTTAACCACGACTGAGTCTGCAACTTTAAGAGCTACTGAGTCCATAACTTTAATCACTCCCGAGTCCACAACTTTAACCGCTACTGAGTCCACAACTTTAACCGCTACTGAGTCTTCAACTTTAATCTCTACTGAGTCCACAGCTTTAACTATTACTGAGTCTGCAACTTTAAACACTACTGAGTCCACAACTTTAACCACTACTGAGTCCACAGCTTTAACTGCTACAGAGTCTGCAACTTTAACCACCACTGCATCCACAGCTTTACCCACAAATGATTCTTCAACTTTACCCATTACTGAGTCCACAACTTTAATGGCCACTGGGTCTGCAATTGTAACTGCTACTGATTCCACAGCATCACCCACAACTGATTTTGCAACTTCAACAGCTACTGAATCAACTACTTTAACTGCTACTGAGTCTGCAACTTTAAAAGTTACAGAGTTCACAACTTTAACTGCTACTACTGAGTCCACAGCTTTACTCACAACTGAGTCTGCAACTTTATCCAATACTGCGTCCACAGTTTTACCCACTACTGAGTCCAAAACTTTAACCGCTACTGCATCCACAGCTTTATCCACAAATGATTCTTCAACTTTATTCACTACTGAGTCCACAGCTTTAACAGATATTGAATCCACTACTTTAACTGCTACTGAGTCCACAGGTTTACCCACAACTGAGTCTGAAACTTTACCCACTACTGAGTCCACAGCTTTACCTGTTACTGAGTCCACCATGACTTTAAGTGCTACTGAGTCTACAACTTTAAAAGCTACCGAGTCCATAGCCTCAGCCACTGTTGAGTCCACAGCTTCAGCCACTACTGAATCCACAGGTTTAACCACAACTGGGTCCATAACTTTACCCAATACTGAGTCTACAACTTTACCCACAAGTAAATCTGCAACTTCAACTACTGTTGAGTCCACAACTTTAACCAATACTGAGTCCACAGTTTTAACCACTACTGAGTCTCTAACTTTAACCACTACTGAGTCCACAACTTTACCTCTTACTGAGTCCACCACAACTTTAGGTGCTACTGAGTCTGCAACTTTAAAAGCTACCGAGTTTGCAACTTTAACCTCTACAGCTTTACCCACAACTCAGTCTGAACTGTTATTAACTATGGAGTCCACAACTGTAACTGCTACTGAGTCCACGGCTTTAACAAAAACTGATTTCTTAACTTTAACAGCTACTACATATTTATTTGTTAATGATTCTACAGCTTTACCCACCCAGGAATCTTCAACTTTAACTACTACTGAGTCCGCAGCTTACACCACTACTGAGTCCACAACTCTAACCACAAGTGAATCTGCAACTTTAACTGCTACTGAATCCACAGCTTTACCCACAACTCAGCCTGAAACTTTAACCACTATGGAGTCCACAACTGTATCTGCTACAGCTTTATCCACAGTTCAGTCCACAGCTTCAACTACTACTGAGTCTGCCGATTTATCCAAAACTCAGTCAGAAAGTTTACCCACTACTGAGCCCACAACTGTAACTGGTACTGAGACTACAACTTTACCCATTAGTGAGTCCACAACTTTAACAAATATTGAATCCACTACTTTAACTGCTACTGACTCAACAGGTTTAACCACAACTAAGTCTGAAACTTTAACCACTACTGAGTCCACAGCTTTACCTCTTACTGAGTCCACCACAACTTTAAGTGCTACTGAGTCTGCAACTTTAAAAGCTACCGAGTCCTCAGCTTTAGCCACTACTGAGTCCACAGTTTTAACCACAACTGGGTCCGTAACTTTACCCAATACTGAGTCTACAACTTTACCCACAAGTAAATCTGCAACTTTAACTACTGCTGAGTCCACAAATTTAACCAATACTGAGACCACAGCTTTAACCACGACTGAGTCTGCAACCTTAAGAGCTACTGAGTCCATAACTTTAATCATTCCCGAGTCCACAACTTTAACCGCTACTGAGTCCACAACTTTAACCGCTACTGAGTCTTCAACTTTAATCTCTACTGAGTCCACAGCTTTAACTACTACTGAGCCTGCAACTTTAAACACTACTGAGTCCACAACTTTAACCACTACTGAGTCCACAGCTTTAACTGCTACAGAGTCTGCAACTTTAACCACAACTGCATCCACAGCTTTACCCACAAATTATTCTTCAACTTTACCCACTACTGAGTCCACAACTTTAATGGCCACTGGGTCTGCAATTGTAACTGCTACTGATTCCACAGCATCACCCACAACTGATTTTGCAACTTCAACAGCTACTGAATCAACTACTTTAACTGCTACTGAGTCCACAGCTTTACCTTTTACCGAGTCCACCACAACTTTAAGTGCTACTGAGTCTGCAACTTTAAAAGTTACAGAGTTCACAACTTTAACTGCTACTACTGAGTCCACAGCTTTACTCACAACTGAGTCTGCAACTTTATCCAATACTGCGTCCACAGTTTTACCCACTACTGAGTCCAAAACTTTAACCGCTACTGCATCCACAGCTTTATCCACAAATGATTCTTCAACTTTATTCACTACTGAGTCCACAGCTTTAACAGATATTGAATCCACTACTTTAACTGCTACTGAGTCCACAGGTTTACCCACAACTGAGTCTGAAACTTTACCCACTACTGAGTCCACAGCTTTACCTGTTACTGAGTCCACCATGACTTTAAGTGCTACTGAGTCTACAACTTTAAAAGCTACCGAGTCCATAGCCTCAGCCACTGTTGAGTCCACAGCTTCAGCCACTACTGAATCCACAGGTTTAACCACAACTGGGTCCATAACTTTACCCAATACTGAGTCTACAACTTTACCCACAAGTAAATCTGCAACTTCAACTACTGTTGAGTCCACAACTTTAACCAATACTGAGTCCACAGTTTTAACCACTACTGAGTCTCTAACTTTAACCACTACTGAGTCCACAACTTTACCTCTTACTGAGTCCACCACAACTTTAGGTGCTACTGAGTCTGCAACTTTAAAAGCTACCGAGTTTGCAACTTTAACCTCTACAGCTTTACCCACAACTCAGTCTGAACTGTTATTAACTATGGAGTCCACAACTGTAACTGCTACTGAGTCCACGGCTTTAACAAAAACTGATTTCTTAACTTTAACAGCTACTACATATTTATTTGTTAATGATTCTACAGCTTTACCCACCCAGGAATCTTCAACTTTAACTACTACTGAGTCCACAGCTTACACCACTACTGAGTCCACAACTCTAACCACAAGTGAATCTGCAACTTTAACTGCTACTGAATCCACAGCTTTACCCACAACTCAGCCTGAAACTTTAACCACTATGGAGTCCACAACTGTATCTGCTACAGCTTTATCCACAGTTCAGTCCACAGCTTCAACTACTACTGAGTCTGCCGATTTATCCAAAACTCAGTCAGAAAGTTTACCCACTACTGAGCCCACAACTGTAACTGGTACTGAGACTACAACTTTACCCATTAGTGAGTCCACAACTTTAACAAATATTGAATCCACTACTTTAACTGCTACTGACTCAACAGGTTTAACCACAACTAAGTCTGAAACTTTAACCACTACTGAGTCCACAGCTTTACCTCTTACTGAGTCCACCACAACTTTAAGTGCTACTGAGTCTGCAACTTTAAAAGCTACCGAGTCCTCAGCTTTAGCCACTACTGAGTCCACAGTTTTAACCACAACTGGGTCCGTAACTTTACCCAATACTGAGTCTACAACTTTACCCACAAGTAAATCTGCAACTTTAACTACTGCTGAGTCCGCAAATTTAACCAATACTGAGACCACAGCTTTAACCACGACTGAGTCTGCAACCTTAAGAGCTACTGAGTCCATAACTTTAATCATTCCCGAGTCCACAACTTTAACCGCTACTGAGTCCACAACTTTAACCGCTACTGAGTCTTCAACTTTAATCTCTACTGAGTCCACAGCTTTAACTACTACTGAGCCTGCAACTTTAAACACTACTGAGTCCACAACTTTAACCACTACTGAGTCCACAGCTTTAACTGCTACAGAGTCTGCAACTTTAACCACAACTGCATCCACAGCTTTACCCACAAATTATTCTTCAACTTTACCCACTACTGAGTCCACAACTTTAATGGCCACTGGGTCTGCAATTGTAACTGCTACTGATTCCACAGCATCACCCACAACTGATTTTGCAACTTCAACAGCTACTGAATCAACTACTTTAACTGCTACTGAGTCCACAGCTTTACCTTTTACCGAGTCCACCACAACTTTAAGTGCTACTGAGTCTGCAACTTTAAAAGTTACAGAGTTCACAACTTTAACTGCTACTACTGAGTCCACAGCTTTACTCACAACTGAGTCTGCAACTTTATCCAATACTGCGTCCACAGTTTTACCCACTACTGAGTCCAAAACTTTAACCGCTACTGCATCCACAGCTTTATCCACAAATGATTCTTCAACTTTATTCACTACTGAGTCCACAGCTTTAACAGATATTGAATCCACTACTTTAACTGCTACTGAGTCCACAGGTTTACCCACAACTGAGTCTGAAACTTTAACCACTACTGAGTCCACAGCTTTACCTGTTACTGAGTCCACCACAACTTTAAGTGCTACTGAGTCTACAACTTTAAAAGCTACCGAGTCCATAGCCTCAGCCACTGTTGAGTCCACAGCTTCAGCCACTACTGAGTCCACAGGTTTAACCACAACTGGGTCCATAACTTTACCCAATACTGAGTCTACAACTTTACCCACAAGTAAATCTGCAACTTCAACTACTGTTGAGCCCACAACTTTAACCAATACTGAGTCCACAGTTTTAACCACTACTGAGTCTCTAACTTTAACCACTACTGAGTCCACAATTTTACCTCTTACTGAGTCCACCACAACTTTAGGTGCTACTGAGTCTGCAACTTTAAAAGCTACCGAGTTTGCAACTTTAACCTCTACAGCTTTACCCACAACTCAGTCTGAACTGTTATCAACTATGGAGTCCACAACTGTAACTGCTACTGAGTCCACGGCTTTAACAAAAACTGATTTCTTAACTTTAACAGCTACTACATCTTTATTTGTTAATGATTCTACAGCTTTACCCACCCAGGAATCTTCAAGTTTAACTACTACTGAGTCCGCAGCTTACACCACTACTGAGTCCACAACTCTAACCACAAGTGAATCTGCAACTTTAACTGCTACTGAATCCACAGCTTTACCAACAACGCAGTCTGAAACTTTAACCACTATGGAGTCCACAACTGTATCTGCTACAGCTTTATCCACAGTTCAGTCCACAGCTTCAACTACTACTGAGTCTGCTGATTTATCCACAACTCAGTCAGAAAGTTTACCCACTACTGAGCCCACAACTGTAGCTGGTACTGAGACTACAACTTTACCCATTAGTGAGTCCACAACTTTAACAAATATTGAATCCACTACTTTAACTGCTACTGACTCAACAGGTTTAACCACAACTAAGTCTGAAACTTTAACCACTACTGAGTCCACAGCTTTACCTCTTACTGAGTCCACCACAACTTTAAGTGCTACTGAGTCTGCAACTTTAAAAGCTACCGAGTCCTCAGCTTCAGCCACTACTGAGTCCACAGTTTTAACCACAACTGGGTCCGTAACTTTACCCAATACTGAGTCTACAACTTTACCCACAAGTAAATCTGCAACTTTAACTACTGCTGAGTCCGCAAATTTAACCAATACTGAGACCACAGCTTTAACCACGACTGAGTCTGCAACTTTAAGAGCTACTGAGTCCATAACTTTAATCACTCCCGAGTCCACAACTTTAACCGCTACTGAGTCCACAACTTTAACCGCTACTGAGTCTTCAACTTTAATCTCTACTGAGTCCACAGCTTTAACTACTACTGAGTCTGCAACTTTAAACACTACTGAGTTCACAACTTTAACCACTACTGAGTCCACAGCTTTAACTGCTACAGAGTCTGCAACTTTAACCACCACTGCATCCACAGCTTTACCCACAAATGATTCTTCAACTTTACCCACTACTGAGTCCACAACTTTAATGGCCACTGGGTCTGCAATTGTAACTGCTACTGATTCCACAGCATCACCCACAACTGATTTTGCAACTTCAACAGCTACTGAATCAACTACTTTAACTGCTACTGAGTCTACAGCTTTACCTTTTACCGAGTCCACCACAACTTTAAGTGCTACTGAGTCTGCAACTTTAAAAGTTACAGAGTTCACAACTTTAACTGCTACTACTGAGTCCACAGCTTTACTCACAACTGAGTCTGCAACTTTATCCAATACTGCGTCCACAGTTTTACCCACTACTGAGTCCAAAACTTTAACCGCTACTGCATCCACAGCTTTATCCACAAATGATTCTTCAACTTTATTCACTACTGAGTCCACAGCTTTAACAGATATTGAATCCACTACTTTAACTGCTACTGAGTCCACAGGTTTACCCACAACTGAGTCTGAAACTTTAACCACTACTGAGTCCACAGCTTTACCTGTTACTGAGTCCACCACAACTTTAAGTGCTACTGAGTCTACAACTTTAAAAGCTACCGAGTCCATAGCCTCAGCCACTGTTGAGTCCACAGCTTCAGCCACTACTGAGTCCACAGGTTTAACCATAACTGAGTCCATAACTTTACCCAATACTGAGTCTACAACTTTACCCACAAGTAAATCTGCAACTTCAACTACTGTTGAGCCCACAACTTTAACCAATACTGAGTCCACAGCTTTAACCGCTACTGAGTCTGCATCTTTAGACACTACTGAGTCCACAGCTTTAACCACTACTGAGTCCACAACTTTACCCACTACTGAGTCTGCAACCTTAACCGCTACTGAGTCTGCAACTTTAACCGCTACTGAGTCTGCAACTTTAACCACTACTGAGTCCACAGCTTTAACCGCTACTGAGTCCACAACTTTAACCGCTACTGAGTACATAACTTTAACCGCTACTGAGTCTGCAACTTTAACCGCTACTGAGTCCACAGCTTTAAGCGCTACTGAGTCTGCAACTTTAACCGCTACTGAGTCTGCTATTTTAACCACTACTGAGTCCAAAGCTTTAACCACTACTGAGTCTGCAACTTTAACCATTACTGATTCTGCAACTTTAACCACTACTGAGTCCACAGCTTTAACCGCTACTGAGTCTGCAACTTTAACCATTACTGAGTCCACAGCTTTAACCGCTACTGAGTCTGCAACTTTAACCATTACTGAATCTGCAACTTTAACCACTACTGAGTCCACAGCTTTAACCGCTACTGAGTCTGCAACTTTAACCAATACTGAGTCCACAGCTTTAACCGCTACTGAGTCTGCAACTTTAACCGCTACTGAGTCTGCAACTTTAACCGCTACTGAGTCTTCAACTTTAACCACTGCAGAGTCCACAACTTTAACTGCCACTGCATCCACAACTTTAATCACTACTGAGTCCACAGCTTTAACCACTACAGAGTCCACAACTTTAACCGCCACTGCATCCACAGCTTTACCCACAAATGATTCTTCAACTTTACCCACTACTGAGTCCACTACATTAATGGCCACTGGGTCTGCAATTGTAACAGCTCCTGAGTCTACAGCATCACCCACATCTCATTCTGCAACTTTAACAGCTACTGAATCCACTACTTTAACCACTACTGAGTCCACAGGTTTACCTGTTACTGAGTTCACCACAACTTTAAGTGCTACTGAGTCTGCAACTTTAAAAGTTTCAGAGTTTGCAACTTTAACTGCTACTATTGAGTCCACAGCTTTTACAACTGAATCTGCAACTTTAACCACTACTGAGTCCACTACTTTAACGCCCACTGGATCTGCAACTGTAACTGCTCATGAGTCCACAGCATCACCCACATCTGATTCTGCAACTTTAACCGCTACTGAGTCCACAGTTTTAACCACTACTGAGTCTCTAACTTTAACCACTACTGAGTCCACAACTTTACCTCTTACTGAGTCCACCACAACTTTAGGTGCTACTGAGTCTGCAACTTTAAAGGCTACCGAGTTTGCAACTTTAACCTCTACAGCTTTACCCACAACTCAGTCTGAATTGTTATCAACTATGGAGTCCACAACTGTAACTGCTACTGAGTCCACGGCTTTAACAAAAACTGAGTTCTCAACTTTAACAGCTACTACATCTTTATTTGTTAATGATTCTACAGCTTTACCCACCCAGGAATCTTCAAGTTTAACTACTACTGAGTCCGCAGCTTACACCACTACTGAGTCCACAACTCTAACCACAAGTGAATCTGCAACTTTACCTGCTATAGCTTTATCCACAGTTGAGTCCTCAGCTTCAACTACTACTGAGTCTGCCGATTTATCCACAACTCAGTCAGAAAGTTTACCCACTACGGAGCCCACAACTGTAACTGGTACTGAGACCACAACTTTACCCACTAGTGAGTCTGCAACTTCATATGCTACTGAGTCCACAGCTTCAACCACTACTGAGTCTGCAACTTTAACTGTGACTGAGCCTGCAACTTTAAGCTCTACTGAGTCTGCAACTTTAAAGGCTACCAAGTTCGCAACTTTAACCTCTACTGAGTCCACAGCTTTACCAACAACTGAGTCTGCAACTTTAACAGCTACTGAGTCCACAGCTTCAGCTAATACAGAGTCCACAACTTTAACCACAAATGAATCTGCAACTTTAACAACAACTGAGTCCACAACTTTAACTGATGCTGAGTCCACAGCTTTAACTGTTACTGTGTCCACAACTTTAGCCACAACTGAGTCCACTTTAACAGCTATTGAGTCCACACCTTTACCCACTACTGAGTCCTCAACTTTAACCACTACAGAGTCCACAACTTTAACCACAAGTGAATCTGCAATTTTAAGTACTACTGAGTCTGCAACTTTAACCACAACTGAGTCCACAGCTTTAATGGCTACTGAGTCCATAGCTTTAACCACAACTCAGTCTGAAACTTTAACCTCTACCGACTCTGTAACTTTACTCACAAATGAGTCATTAACTTTAACTGCTACCCAGTCTGCAAATTTAACCTCTACTGATTTCACAGCTTTACCCACCATGCTATCTGAAACTTTAACCACTTTGGAGTTCACAACTCTAACTGCTACTTTATCCACAGTTTCAACTGCTACTGGGTCCACACCTTTATCCACAACTGAGTCTGCAACTGTAACAGCTATGGATTCCACAGCTTTAACCACAACTGAGTCTGCAACTTCAAAAGTTACTGTGTCCACAGCTTTAGCTACTACTGAGTCCACAAGTAGTTTAACAGCTACTGAGACCACAGCTTCTTCCACCGATTTAACTACAAATGAGTCTACAACTTCAACTGAGACTGAGTCTGGAACTCTAAAAGCTACCGAGTCCTCAACTTTAACCTCTACTGAGTCCACGGCTTTAACCACAACTCAGTCTGAAAATGTAACCACTATGGAGTCCACAACTATAACTGAAACTGAAGCTACATCTTTATCCACAACTGAGTTCACAGCTTCTTCTGCTGTTGAGTCCTCAGCTTTAACCACAAATGAGTCTTCAACTTTAACAGTTACTGAGTCCACAGCCTTAAGCGCATCTGAATCTACAACTTTAACCTCTACTGGGTCTACAGCTTTACCCACAAAGGGGTCCACAACTTTAACTGTTACTGATTCCACTGCTTTACCCAAAACTGAGTTTGCAAGTTTAACAGCTTCCAAGTCCACAACTTCAGCCACAACTGAGTCGGCAACTTTAACCACAACTGAACCCAGTGCTTTAACCGCTACTGAGTCCACAACCTCAACTGTTACTGATTCCACAGCTTTACCCACAACTGAGTCTGCAAGTATAACAGCTACTGAGTCTGAAACTTTAACCACAACTGAGCCCACAACTTTAACAGCTTCTGACTCCACAGCTTTACCCACAACTGAGTCCACAACTATCCCCACAACTGATCCTGCAACTTTAACCACTACTGCATCCACAGCTTTACCCACAAATGATTCTACAACTTTACCCACTACTGAGTCCACTACTTTAACGACCACTGGGTCTGCAATTGTAACTGCTACTAAGTCCACAGCATCACCCACAACTGATTCTGCAACTTTAACCGCTACTGAGTCCATAACTTTAACCGTTACAGTGTCCACAACTTTAGCCACAACTGAGTCTGCCACTTTAACAGCTACTGAGTCCACAGCTAGTACCACAACTCAGTCTGAAATTGTAACCACTACGGAGTCAACAACTGTAACTGGTACTTTATCCACAGTTTCAACTGCTACTGGGTCCATAACTTTATCCAATACTGAGTCTGCAACTTTAAAAGCTACCGACTCCACAACTTTAACCTCTAATGAGTCCACACCTTTATCCACAGCTAAGTCTGCAACTGTAACAGCTATGGATTCCACAGCTTTAACCACAACTGAGTCTGCAACTTCAAAAGTTACTGTGTCCACAGCTTTAGCTACTACTGAGTCCACAAGTAGTTTAACAGCTACTGAGACCAAAGCTTCTTCCACAGATTTAACCACAAATGAGTCTACAACTTCAACTGAGACTGAGTCTGGAACTTTAAAAGCTACCGAGTCCTCAACTTTAACCTCTACTGAGTCCACAGCTTTAACCACAACTCAGTCTGAAAATGTAACCACTACGGACTCCACAAATAAAACTGCAAGTGAGTCTACATCTTTATCCACAACTGAGTCCACAGCTTCTTCTGCTATTGAGTCCACAGCTTTACCCACAAATGAGTCTTCAACTTTAACAGCTACTGAGTCCACAGCCTTTTGTGGGCAGCGGGCCCCTCCCCCACCCCCTCCACGCTCCGGTGCCCTCTGCTGCTTATCGGAGCCGTCGGCAGCGGCGGAGGCGATCCGGTCCTCTCTGTGGCTGGCCATTGGGGACAAGTGAGGGGAAGATGGCCCCCGCCCATAGCTCTTAAAGGGACATTTTTTTTAAACCATTTTTTTAATGACAAATTTTATTTATTTATTTATTTTTTTAAATTGCATTTTAGTGTAAATATGAGATCTTTTTGACCTCAGATCTCATATTGAAGAGGTCCTGTCATGCTTTTTTTCGATTACAATTTAAAAAAAAAACTGTAAAAATAAAAGGTAAAATAAATACAAATTTTTTTTTTTTTTTAAACGCGCCTCGTCCCACTGAGGTCACGTGCAGAAGCGAATGCATACGTTTTCATATATATGAAAACGGTGTTCAAACCACACATGTGAGGTATCGCCGCGATCAGTAGAGCGAGAGCAATAATTCCAGCCCTAGACCTCCTCTGTAACTCAAAACATGCAACCTGTAGAATTTTTTAAACGTCGCCTATGGAGATTTTTAAGGGTAAAAGTTTGTCGCCATTCCACGAGTGGGGCGCAACTTTGAAGCGTGACATGTTGGGTATCAATTTACTTGGGCACCGCCCATTAGCTTGAATTCTGCTCGTTTTGCGAGACAACACTCGCAAATCGAGTCAGAATTAAAAAAAAAAAAAAAAGGTCGTCTTTCAAAACGCACGTTAACCGCGTTACTCGTAAACCAAGGTTCCACTGTACTTCCTTGTTCAGAATGGAAGCGCTGTTATAGCCGATCCTACTTTTTTTTTTAGCATTACCACTGCACATGCTCCAGGTTTCCCTGTGGCGGAAGCCATCCCTGCATTGGCTTTTGTAGACATTAGCTATGCAATCTGTTCTAGAAGCAGGTATGATAGAGTGCAATCGAGCAAATTGTCACACAAGTGGGTGGGCTCACAGTGCTCTGCGCCTTGAGCCCACCCTTTTTTTAAGGCAATTAGAGCAAACCTTGAAATTCATGCATTCGGTGCCCCGCATGTAGATTAGGGGGTTGGACGCATGGATGGGGGGCGGCGCCCACGCGCCCTGCATGAGTGGCCGCCACTGCCAAAACTGGAGAGTGCAAACTCTGGTGCATCTGTTCATGGTAGTCAATCAGCTTCAAACTTCAGCTTGTTCCATTAGGCTTTGACAATAAACCTGGAAGCTGATTGGCTACCATGCACAGCTGCTCCAGATTAGGCACTCTCCAGATTTAGCAAATACATCCCCTTTGTTTCAAGAACATCACCTAACCGATAGGCCAACCATAAAAGAGAAAAACGCAATCACCAATCACTTAACCATTCAGCTTCCAACTTCAATCCTGTTCAGCTTTGACAATCAACCTGGAAGCTAGAGTTGCCACCTCATCCCTTTAAACCCCGAACACATAATAATTACATGGGTTCTGTGGCTGATTAAGGTGGTAATTAAACTCACTTGTTGCCTTATCTGCATTTAATTAGCCTCAGAACCCGTGTAATTCATATGTGTTCGGGGTTTAAAGGGATGAGGCGGCAACCCTACTGGAAGCGGATTGGTTTCTATGTACAGCTGTACCAGATTTTGCACTCTCCAGTCTTAATAAATAAACCCCAATGTATTTTTGCCATTATCACTGTTCTCATTTTATCTTTACAGGCTTCATTGCAATGAGGGTCTACATGCAAAGTTCAATCCCCGTGGATACAAATACAATAAACGCGTTTGTACAACAGGTAATTTGACTCAAAACAGATCTAAGGGTACCAACCTGCCCCGTGCCAATATTTCTGAACATCTTAAACAGGGCATGGTATCTGGACAACTACCTGCAAATGACTTCCCTATCTTCTACCATGTGTGTGCAACCTTTCCATTCAGTTGCTACTCTCCAATCGTAGACTTCCCTTGTATCTCAAGGTCCTCTGTGGTTATTAAAAGAGAAGTATGGATTGTTTTTATTTTTATTTACTGTCCCCCCCGGTGCCTCTTCACTGAGAACCGAGACACCAAACACCACTGATGGCTCGGTTCTCTCACCTCCCTGAGCGGAGAGATGCAGCCTGTCAGTCAACAGCTCTCCTGCAATCCTCCTCCAGGCTCACTGGAGCGCTGGGCTCTGGAGGGGCGGGGAGCGGCTGAGACATCAGTCAGGGCCATATTCATAGCATCATGGGCCCCTGGGCAAAGTAATGCTATGAGGCCCCTACAAGCTTGCTCCAAATTACGCACCTACTCTCAAGAATGAAAGTACAATATTTGTACTTTACAGCGTGTCGCTTGCCACCCATCCCCTGCCACCAGATTAAGCGTGTCACTTGCCACCGGTCCCTTGTCACCAGATTCAGCATGTCATTTGCCACCTATATCCTGGCTCTCTCTCCCTCCCCTTCAGCTGGCCATGCTGGGGGCTGCAGTTTCCCTTTTAGGATTGCTGGGGCTTGCCAGTCCTCGGGACTACATGTCCCATGATCCTCCTTTGTGCTCCTTTTTATTTTTGCCAATAGGAAGGAGAGGGCTCCGCTCCCGAGTACAGCAGCATGAGGAGGACAGGGGGGAGAAAAGACTGCAGCTGCTCTCTCCGAAGACACAGTCGCTCTCCCCACTGCTGACAGGAGGAGGGGGATAGGCAAGAAATAGAACCCTCTTCTGACAGCAGCGCCGCGGTTCGAGGGGGGGGCAGCATAGTTTCTTCTCCTCAGACCCGCTCATCATCGGCACTTGAGCTTTGGAGCCCCCTCTGCCTTAGCTCGCTCAGTCACTCAGGAAGGCTCAGGAGAGGTGGTGACAGCCCAGCTGGCAGGCAGAACCAAAGATGCTGCCGCATGCTGGAGTCCCTTGCCCCACTGCTAGTGCTATTTGTCCGGCTCTGATGGGGCCCCAGGTGAATGTGGGGCCCCCAGGCAGTGCCCAGGGGTGCCCGCTCAGTAAGATGGCCCTGCCATCAGTCCTGGCACCAGACTTTATTGTCGTGATGATGCGGTGCCTGGACTGATCTGCGTGACGTCAGCAGAGAGTGGACTTCAGACCGCTCTGCGCTGAGAACAGGTCACAGGAGTGCAAAACGAATTGCACTCCTGTGACCCATAGGGGGAGCCCAGCCAAATGGGCTCAGGCTGGACTTCTCCTTTAAATTAGTAGTAAACTCTTTTTTTATTTTTACCTACAAGCAAGCTTATAATAAAGCTTACCTCTAGATAAAATTAATATCCCCTGCACCGTTTAGGAGATATTCTAGTGAGCAGCAGCTGGTGACGTCACCGACGCAGGCGCTCTGAAGGAACAGCATACGTGTGCCTTTCTTTCAGAGCCGGTGCTGTGGCTGAAATGTCTTTACGGTTTGGCCATTCTAGCAGCTGCGGCCGCAAACCCGGGAAGGAAGACCAGGTGAAGATGGAAGCCTTTGCAGCGGTGACAGCGTGCCAATGGAGGCCTTCATTTCAAGGAAAGTCTTTCATAATGTACTAGCATGAGATGCATACTAGCACATTATGCCTTTACTTTGCAGGGAGAGGTTTGCTTTTGCCCCCTCAAAGTTTACTACCCCTTTAAGGGACAGTTCAGAAGAGGAAAGCTGGTCGTAGATTGATTGAAATTCTATTGGTTCAGCAGGGGCCATCTTTGTTCGACAGAAGTAGTTTGGTTGATAGACATGTGCAATTTGTTTAGTTCCGAATTCGTTTTTTAACGAATTTTGACAAATTCGTTAATTTCTGAATTTCCGAATTTTTCAATTTCCGAATTTCAAATTTCCGAATTTCCAAATTTCGAATTTCCAAATTTCGAATTTCCGAATTTCAAATTTCCGAATTTCGAACTTCCGAATTTTCACATTTCTGAAATTCGAAATTCGGAAATTGGAAATTCGGAAATTGGAAAATTTCGGAAATTCGAAATTCGGAAATTCAAACAAAAATTTGGAAATTCGAAAATCCAAAAATAAGAACGATAATCTCAACAGTTAAAAGAATGAAAATCTGAAAATTCGAAAACCTGAAAATCTGAAATAATAACTAATAATAACTATTAAATTATAAGTATTGGAATTCCTTTTCAAATTTGGCTGTTAGTTAACGTATTTGAATGAATTATCTGAAATAACGAATGCCGGGGGCGTGGCCTGGCAAGCAATGGAGGGAGACGTGGGTAGAGAGAGCTCCCTGCATTCAAACTCCTGTTAGAGATCCTACAGTTGAAATTCGGGTCAGGAAATATTCCAAACTCATCTCCTACACCCCGTGAGCACAGGGAGATTGTCTCCTCCGAAACGGGCGACCGGGACAGCCAACAAACTGGCACAATATCGCCGTCAAGATAAAGACATGCAGCAGGAAGATGGCGCCGACACGTGTGCGGGTCCCGAGCCCCAAGCGTCCGGCAATGGCTAAGGTGCTCGACGCTATTGCGGCTTTGCAAGGCACCCTGACTGCTAAAATCGATGAAGTAAAAATTGACATCTCTCTTATGCGGCAGGACTTCTCCAAGTTAAAGGACAGGGTTACGGAGGCTGAAACCAGAATAGGCAATGCAGAAGACATCCTACACCCCATGAGGAACACTACAGAAGATTTACAGCGGCAGATACAGAAATTGCACGCCCACCAAGACAACATGGAGAACCGCTTAAGGTGGTGTAACCTCTGGTTTATAGGATTGCCAGAAAAGGAGGAAGGCGCGGATCCAATAGCCTATCTGGGATCTCTCCTGCTCAAAAAGTATGGACGGGAAGCCTTCTCCGTGATGTTTGCTGTGGAGAGGGCACACCGCATTCCAGCGCAGCCCCCACCACCCGGAGCGCCTCCTCGCACATTTATAGCCAAGTTTCTACACTTCTGGGACAGAGACAAAATACTGAGGCTTACTCGTGAGAAAGGGAACATCCAGCTGGGGAACAGCCAGATCGCGGTATTCCCGGATTTCTCAAACGAGGTACAGAGGAAAAGGGCACAATTTCAAGAGGTGAAGCGTCGCCTGAGAGCCCTTCACCTCAAATATGCGATGCTTTTTCCCGCTAGACTGCGAGTAGAGGAAGACGGACGAGCGCAATTTTTTGAGGATCCAGCGGCGGTTACAGCATGGCTGGATCAGAGAGGTCGTCCTGCCTAATGCTGGCAAAGTTGTTCAATCCCAGTGAGTAAGGACTGAGTCTGGATACCAGTTTTTGTTATAATATGGGGAATTGTGAATTAGCCTCCCTGGCTTTACCCTTTCCTTGCTGGGGAGTGTGCTTCTGTGCGGAGGGGAAATGACACGGGTGATACAGAAACTTTCGTGTATACCGAAAGGGGATCCCCCAGGATGGTTTATGACTGCTTATTCCCCATGTGTTGATCCGTAGTCCCCTCTACATCACAGGCTTAACACAGTATGGACTGCGTCTTATCTTACTTGCCGTATATTACAAACCTGTTCTACGGTATGTAGGAAACCTGCAAATAATATACTTTATACAACTATTGGAATGTTTTCTATAGCACTCTACAGACTTAGACTTTGGCTATAAATATTGCACAGTTATTTATAAGAAGTGCAGGGAGCAACCATTAAGGGTACTCAGTGGCGTCTCCAGCTTTCATATTTAGGGGGGGCACATGGGGGGACAGGGACAAAAGTAGGGGGGCGACTATAAAATGCAAATATATATATATATATATATTGTAGCAGAGCGTCCCAGAGAGAGCCAGGAAAAGTCCTGTTCGGGGTTTATACATCTCCCAGGCTCCTCTCATACAGGTTCAGGGATCTCTGATCCATGGTCCGGTTCAGGTCTTGGTCCTCTCCCCCAGGCTAATTTAAGCTCACCTGAGCAAGACAGCCCTTGCTCTTGGCCTGGGATACTCAGAGAACTTCTGTGTAAGAGTGCAAAAAGGTATGTGGAAACTGACAAGCTGTAGGCTTGCTCAGCTTAGTAGTTAGGATCTGTAAATATTGTTTAGTTAGCGCCGAGACACGGCTAGGTTTTGTTTTGGCTATTTTTGTTCCTATTCGTTTCTTTTGGAACACTGTACAGCACCTGTAAATAGACTTGTATATATCACAAATAAACACCCCACTGTTTGTCACTATTCCACTGGATTTGGTATCTGTGCCTGAAAGACTGCTCATCCCAGGGAGCTTTGTACCTGCTACCTGTCCCCCAGGTTACATATGGTGGAGACTGCGACCAGCTGTAGTAAGTTACTACTTAAAAGGCCAGTACCTAGAGTGACTAAACATGGAGGAAATCCTAAAACAATTGGTGATATCCAATGCTGCACAGCAACAAACAAACGCTATTGCACAGGAGCAAACCAAGGCGCTGTGCCAACAGATTGGTGCTGTACAGGAGCTATCGCAGAGGCTGTTTGAACAGCTAGCCACTGATGCAAAAGGGGATAGGAAAACCCTGGCTGCGATTGTGGAGACGCTAGCACAGTGGTCACCTGCTAAAGTTAATGTTGTTGGAGACAAGCCCTCAGCCATCCATGTGGGTCGTTTTCTTTCCAAGATGACTACAGATGATGATCCAGAGGCCTTTCTCTTAACCTTTGAACGGACCGCTGAGAGGGAAGGTTGGCCCAAAACCCAGTGGGCAGGACTGGTCGCCCCCTTGCTGTCTGGAGAATCGCAGAAGGCCTACTATGATTTGGAGTCAGCAGAAGTAGGAGACTATGAAAAGGTCAAGCGGGAAATCCTGGCGCGACTTGGTGTCACCTTGGCAGTTCGAGCACAGCGGGTCCACAGCTGGTTCTTCCAAGACGAGAGGCCCCCAAGATCGCAGATGTTCGACCTAATTCACTTGGTGAGGAAATGGCTACAGCCGGAGTCCCTGTCTGGGCCACAAATAGTGGAGCGTGTGGTCATGGACCAGTTCCTGAGGTCACTACCAGTTCCCCTGCAGAAGTGGGTGAGTCAAGGAGACCCCAACTCGGCGGACAACCTCGTGGAACTTGTTGAAAGGTACTTTGCTGCAGAGAACCTGGTCACCACCCCTACAGCCGCACGGACTTTCCGCCCAAAGCCACGGTCTCCCCAGGCAACCGGTAAGACTGTTCCAGGGGAAGTGGGTGGTAAGCATGGCAAGGAAATAGGGGGGAGGATTTTTGGTGCCAGGACTGAAGTTTGGCGTCCCAAACAAGGGAAGCTACTGCCTGTCAGCAAACCCAACTGGGGAAACATCAGGTGTTTTCGTTGCCAAGAACTGGGACATGTTGCAGCAAACTGTCCATTGACAGATGAACCAATGCAGTGCGATCTGTCCATTAGAAGGCAGTCTATGTTTGCTGCTGTTTCATGCGCTGCAGCACCAAGTATGGGAAAACACATGTGCCAAATGACTGTTAATAATAAGCCTATTACGGCCTTGCTAGACTCTGGAAGTCTAGTGACTTTGGTTACAGCTGAGATGGTTGACATTGTGAATTTGCATGCTAAAAAAATTGCTGTGATCTGTGTACATGGGGATACCCGCGAGTATCCTATAGCCACTGTTCAGTTTAAAACTGGCTTAGGTACGGTGACCCATCCGGTCGGACTTGTGCCCCACTTGGTGCACAAGGCCATCATTGGTAGGGACTTCCCTAAGTTTTGGGAACTGTGGGATCGTCCCGACCCGGTCGCAGTAGCTGACTCAGTGACAGAGCCAGAACTCCTGGCCGCTACTGACAATATGGGTTCAGGGGACTCTTCTCAGGGCTCCCCAGGTTTTCCTTTCTCAGTTATGGCAGGAGAGCTGGAGGAGCCTGAGGAGGTCCCCACAACCAGTGGAGCTGGACAGCCATCTGCTGAATCTGAGCCTACGTTGGAGTTTGCTGACCTTAATGTACACAAGGAAAATTTTGGTACCGAGCAGAGAAAAGACCCAACCCTTGCCAGGGCCTGGGAAAATGTAATGGTGATTAATGATGTACCTGTCGAATCAGGGGACAGGCTCTGTTTTCCTTATTTTAGCAGCAATGAGGATTTAATGTATCGTGTATGTAAAAAAAATGATGAAGTGGTTGAACAGTTGGTGGTCCCTAAGCCATACAGACGGGTGGTGTTGGAACTTGCCCATGGGCACTTGCTAGGAGGTCATTTAGGGGTTGAGAAAACTACGGAAAGGGTGTTGCGCAGGTTTTATTGGCCCGGAATACAGAAGGATATTGAGAATTATTGTCAATCCTGTCCTGTGTGTCAGATGTCAGCCCCACTACAACACTTCCGAAGTCCTTTAGTGCCCTTGCCCATTATTGAAGTGCCCTTTGAGAGGATTGCCATGGACCTTGTGGGTCCACTCCCCAAGTCTGCCCGAGGTCATCAGCATATCCTCGTAATCATGGATTATGCTACCCGTTACCCAGAGGCCATTCCCTTACGCACCGCGTCTGCTAAAAACATTGCCAAAGAGCTGTTTATGGTGTTCAGTCGTGTTGGAATCCCTAAAGAAGTCCTTACAGACCAGGGCACCCCATTTATGTCACGAATAACTAGAGAGCTGTGCAAGTTATTTAAGGTGACGCAATTGCGAACCTCAGTGTACCATCCTCAAACGGATGGCTTGGTGGAACGCTTCAATAAAACATTAAAGAGCATGTTAAAAAAGGTTGTTGACAAGGATGGGAAAAACTGGGACTTCCTGATACCATACTTGATGTTTGCCATCAGGGAGGTTCCCCAGTCCTCCACAGGGTACTCTCCCTTTGAGTTGCTTTATGGGAGACACCCTCGGGGACTCTTGGACATAGCCAAAGAAACTTGGGAGGGGGAGCAGACACCCCATAAAAGTGTCATTGAGCATATCGCTCAAATGCAGGACAGGATTGCAGCAATCATGCCGATGGTAAAAGAACACTTACTGCAGGCCCAAACAGCTCAACAGAGGATATACAATAGGGGGGCCCAACTCTGTGTTTTCTCACCTGGTGATAGGGTCCTGGTGTTAGTTCCCACTGTTGAGAGCAAGTTCCTGGCTAAGTGGCAGGGTCCCTTTGAAGTAATTGAAAGAGTTGGGGAGGTCAATTACAAAATATATCAACCAGGAAAAAGGAAGCCCGAACAGATTTACCACATAAACCTGTTAAAGCCCTGGAAGGATAGACTGGCGTTAACTGCGAGGTCCCTCCCGGTAACGCCTAAGGGTACTGAGTCCCCTCTGATCCCTGAGGTCACGATTCCAGACACCCTGTCATATTCTCAAAAGCAGGAAACTAGAGAATTCCTGATAAGAAATAGAGAGAAATTTTCAGAGTTACCTGGCACGACTTCAGCAGTTCAGCATGATATCGTTACTGAACCTGGGGTCCGTGTCAAGCTCAAACCATACCGAATTCCTGAAGCGAGGAGAAAGGACATCAGCGAGGAAGTTAAAAGAATGTTGGAGCTAGATGTCATTGAGGAATCCAATAGTGACTGGTCTAGCCCCATCGTGTTAGTCCCAAAACCGGATGGCACTTGGAGGTTCTGTAATGACTTCAGGAAGCTTAATGCAGTGACAAAGTTTGACACGTACCCAATGCCCAGAGTGGACGAACTTATAGACCGACTTGGCAAGGCTCGCTATCTGACCACTTTGGACTTGACAAAAGGTTATTGGCAAATACCCCTGACTGGTAGCGCCAAAGAGAAGACTGCATTTGTGACCCCGGAGGGTTCCTTTCAATATAAAAAAATGCCTTTTGGGTTGCAAAATGCCCCCGCCACATTTCAGAGGGCCATGGACAGGACTCTAAGACCCCACCGACAATATGCAGCAGCATATCTAGATGACATAGTGGTACATAGCACTGACTGGGAGTCTCACTTGCCCCGTATCCAGGCTGTCCTCAATTCCCTCTTCAAAGAAGGTTTTACAGCAAATCCAAAAAAATGTGCCATTGGTCTAGACGAAGCCAAGTATTTGGGCTACACTATTGGGCGTGGTGTCATAAAACCTCAAGTGAATAAAATAGAAGCCATCCAGGAATGGCCACGTCCTGCAAACAAGAAGCAGGTCAGGGCCTTTCTTGGCATTGCGGGGTATTATAGAAGATTTATCCCAAATTTTGCAACTATAGCTGCCCCACTGACAGACCTTACGAAAGGGAAAGACTCGGTAATGGTGAAATGGTCCTCAGTAGCAGAGGAATCTTTCCAAGTCCTGAAGAAGGCTCTTTGTGCACAACCAATACTGTACTCCCCCGATTTCTCCAAAGATTTTTTGGTTCAGACGGATGCGTCTGATGTTGGTATCGGGGCAGTACTATCACAGGTACACAATGGGGAAGAACACCCTGTGGTGTACCTAAGCAGAAAACTCAATGACCATGAGCAAAGGTATGCAGTCATTGAAAAGGAGTGTTTAGCCATAAAGTGGGCCGTGGACGCACTCAGGTACTATTTGTTAGGACGCCAGTTTGAGTTAATAACTGACCATGCTCCTCTGAAATGGATGGCCCAAAAGAAGGAGACTAATAGACGGGTGAACCGGTGGTTTTTGGCTCTACAGGATTACTCATTCACTGTAAAACACAGGCCAGGTGTTGAGATGGGGAATGTAGATGCCCTGTCCCGTGTTCACTCCTGTTGGGCTACAGGTGTTCCAACCCTGGGGTTGAAACAAGGGGGGAGGATATGTAGCAAAGCGTCCCAGAGAGAGCCAGGAAAAGTCCTGTTCGGGGTTTATACATCTCCCAGGCTCCTCTCATACAGGTTCAGGGATCTCTGATCCATGGTCCGGTTCAGGTCTTGGTCCTCTCCCCCAGGCTAATTTAAGCTCACCTGAGCAAGACAGCCCTTGCTCTTGGCCTGGGATACTCAGAGAACTTCTGTGTAAGAGTGCAAAAAGGTATGTGGAAACTGACAAGCTGTAGGCTTGCTCAGCTTAGTAGTTAGGATCTGTAAATATTGTTTAGTTAGCGCCGAGACACGGCTAGGTTTTGTTTTGGCTATTTTTGTTCCTATTTGTTTCTTTTGGAACACTGTACAGCACCTGTATATAGACTTGTATATATCACAAATAAACACCGCACTGTTTGTCACTATTCCACTGGATTTGGTATCTGTGCCTGAAAGACTGCTCATCCCAGGGAGCTTTGTACCTGCTACCTGTCCCCCAGGTTACAATATATATATATATATATATATATATATATATATATATATATATATATATATATCTCCTGGGGCCCTTTACTACGACCCCACAACGGCCCTTTCACATGTTCTGCAGTGAGGCAGTGAGCTCCCTTCCTACTGTATTGGGGCCCCCCAGGGTGGCAGAAAACAAGAGATATATGTCACCAGCATACCAAGAAAATATAAGCGTCCAAAGCAGTGGGAGAACTAAACTATAAGGGTTGCAAAGGTTGTCTTGCCAATGGGCACTGGTGTTCTGCCACTGTGGGGTTCCCCAGCCCCCTCTTGCTGTCCTGCCCCTGCTATTGACAGTGCTGGTCTGGCATCTCTTGGAATTTACAGGCTGGTTCTCCTGTCCTAAGGACAGGAGAAATCAGTCTGTTTTTTCAGTAACTGAGAGTCCTGGTGGAGTCCTTCCTGCAACTCGCTCTTCTCCCTGACAATGAGGATGCAGGGGAAGGAGCAGATCGGGCGGCCGTGGTTGTGTGAGCGCTCGCATTATGTCAGCGAGCAGAGGGAGGGGGAGGAATCACCCGCAGGAGCTGTCTGGGGACTCTCTCCCCAGACAGCTGGGAGGGGGGGGGCACATGGTGGGGCACAGCATAATGTTGGGGGGGGGGTCAGGGCCCCCTTTGGCCCCCCCCGGGACGCCATTGAGGGTACTCGGTGGTGGTTTCGTACCCCCTCTTTTCACCTCGCTCCACAATTGACAGTGGATTTGTCGCTCCCATAACAATGGTTGTTCACCATATTGAAATGACGTTACTCATGATAACAAGTGTGCCTCCAGCGGGATGGAACCGCTGGATGTTAAATTCCGTGTTGATAGTTCGGGATTGTATGCTCACATCAAGTTGGGGGGATGTGCAGCTGGGTGGGACGGGTTATGTTCACAATAGGGTTTGTTGTTTTTGTTCTGGGAAAGTCAGCACTGAGGAAGATAACACAAGTACAGACATGCAACTTGTACATACTACTGGACTATATAGTATACGGCAGAAAAGAGTGGGGGAAGTTGGAAGGGTAGTAGATCTCTCTTGCCTTGCTGGTTCGGCCTCAATGTTAAACAAAGTCTGGTGGTAATATGACTGATCTTAAATTTTTAACGTGGAACGTGTGAGGCTTGCGTGACGTAGTTAAGCACCGCTGCCCTAGCATTTCTTAAGTCACAAAAAGCTGATATTATCGCATTAGTGGAAACCCACATTAAAGGTCACTTACAGGTGGCTTTAAAACGACCATGGGTGGGTTGGGTGTATCATAGCACACACACTAATCAATCTAGGGGGAGTGTCGCTACTAATTGCTAAAAAAGTTCCCTTTAAGGTTGGTTGGAGTCGGACCAGCAGGGAAGATATTTGTTTCTGAATGCTATCATTGGAGGAAATCCATTACTAGTACTGGCAAGTTATGTCCCCCCTCCCCCCCCCCATTTACATCAGAAGTAGTCTTGAAAGGGTTGGCATTTGAGAACCCGACGACCCCGGCAGTGCGGATGGGAGATTTTAACCAGACCATGAATCCGACATTAGATAGACCAGTACAAATTGGCTCCTCCAGTAGTTTATCACACCATACCAGACTAAGCAAATTGCTGATGGAGTTTGCTCTGACAGATGTGTGGAGGTGGCAAAACCCGTCAACAAAAGCATATACATGTCATTCTGCCAGCTACAACACGATGTCAAGAATTGACTTTGTGTCAAACCCCCTACTGCCTCAGATTACTGGATTGGGTATAGCCCCAAGAGCTCTGTCGGATCACTCTCCGTGCTGGATAACAGTTTCTCTATTAGGAGCGACACCCACACATATCTGGAGGCTTAACCCATTCTGGTTCTTGGTTCTACCGGACCTTGGAGGGATAATGAGGGAGTAACAATGTTTTAAATAATCCGAATACTACAGAATCGGTCACTTTGGCCTGGGATCTATTTAAAAATCATGCCCGCAGAATACTCGCATCAAGATTAAATAGATTTAAACACTCTTCTAAACTTATTGTACAACTGACAAACTGCAGGAACTTGAAACGGCTTATGCTCAGGTCCCCAGTTCTGAAAATCTCCATAAAGTAAAACTGCAAACCAGAGTAGTATCCCAAATGCACATTGAGAAAGCCAAACAACAAATATTTTTCAGCAAACAATGGATATTCGAGCATGGGGAACAAGCAGGAAAACTGCTGGCGTACCTAGTACATTTAAATGATAAACCCCCCGGTAGTGGTATCCTTGGCTACACCTCAGCGGGACCTTGTAACAGATCCACCTCAGGTAGCCGCTAGATTTCAATTCTTTTTATAGTGAACTATATAAAACGCAGAGTACACATTCTTCACAGGACATTAAAAACCACTTACATAGTATTCAATTCCCTAGGCTTACCCCAGATCAGGTTAGGATGCTCGAAGCCCCTATAACTCAAGACGATATCTTAGAAGCAATGTCCCAGCTGTCTAAATCCAAAGCTCCTGGCCTAGATGGCCTACCATTAGAATTCTATACTACATTATCAGAAATTCTTATTCCTAAATTAAAACAACTCTATCAAAACATATTTGATAATGGAACACCCCCCCCTCCATGCAGGAGGCACAAATAATAGTTTTGCCCAAACCAGGGAAGGATCCCCGTTTACCCGAGTCATACCGTCCCATATCTTTACTTCAAGTAGATATCAAACTACTGGCTAAAATTCTAGCCTCCCGTCTTAACAAAGTTATACTTTCATTAATACACCCTGATCAAACTGGCTTCATGCCCGGGAAAAACACGGCCATGAATATTAGGAGGTTATTTTTAAATCTTCAAGCACACCATGATAACCATGGAACTAGAGTAATAGTGGCTTTGGATACCGCCAAGGCCTTTGACTCGGTGGAATGGCCATTTTTATGGGAATGTTTACAAGAATTCGGATTTGGGCCAAATTTTATTAAGTGGGTGCAAATGTTATATCAATCACCAAAAGCACGAGTCTTTGTAAATGGATGGTTGTCTGGGCAATTTTCCCTTGAAAGAGGTACGCGCCAGGGGTGTCCTCTCTCCCCACTACTGTATGCATTGGCGGCTGAACCTTTGGCTATGGCCATAAGAGCAGCAACAGAAATAGTTGGTTTACGGGTAGGTAATTTCACAGAAAAAATAGGTTTATACGCAGACGACACTATAGTGTATCTAGCTGACCAGGGCCCGTCACTTCAGGCAGCGCTGGAGATTATTGACAGAACGGGGAGTTTCTCAGGGCTACGCATAAACTGGGATAAATCCCAGATACTCCCCATTGACCCCCCCCCACACACACACACACACACATACCCGGACTTACCATTAGCTAGGGTAAACATTATTAAATACCTCGGGGTGCTAGTTACATGGGACCTAAAGGACTATGTTATTAATAATGTGGAACCGCTGTTTGCCATGCTAAAAGCAAAAACACAAGCCTGGTCCAAACTAATTTATGTTCAGGTATTTACAGCTCCGCCATGCACTACGCTCTCAATTTAGGGACATTACTTTTACTCTGGAACACCCCCAAATTCTGGATATAATTCTGGGATCAGAATCTCAAAAATTGATATCTAACCTATACTATTCCATTAGACTACCAAGAATTACGTCAGCAGTACAAAAGGCCAAATCAAGATGGGAAAGAGATATGGGAGTTATTAGCGACTGCGACTGGGATGAAATATTAGAAAAAACGTCAGAACAACATCACCTAGACTTTGTGATAGATTAACACAGATATATATTGTTCATCAAGCCTACCTGACACCAGGGGTGTTGCTAGGTCTACAAAAGATCTGGGGCTAGAGGCCATAGCAGCGTAGTAAAGAAAGTCATATGCTTGGGTGGGCATACACATGTATATACAGTAGTATACATGTGTGTGTGTATATATCCCCAGAGAGCCCCCCCTTATGTCAGGGTCCCCAGAGAGCCCCTCC
Source organism: Lithobates septentrionalis (assembly GCA_037952835.1). Classification (NCBI taxonomy): domain Eukaryota; kingdom Metazoa; phylum Chordata; class Amphibia; order Anura; family Ranidae; genus Lithobates; species Lithobates septentrionalis. Next base: position 394,882 of record JBBDGP010001663.1, on the reverse strand, counting down.
TTACATCAGAGTCCCCAGAGAGCCTCTCCCTTGCATCAGGGTCCCCAGAGGGCCTCTCCCTTGCATCAGGGACCCCAGAGAGCCTCCCACTTACATCAGGGTCCCCAGAGAGCCTCCCACTTCCATCAGGGTCCCCAGAGAGCCTACCCTCCCCTTGGGGACCCCTGTAGAGACTCGGGGCTATGGGCCCCAGATTCGGGGCTATAGCCCCAAAAGCCACCCCCTAGCGACGCCACTGCCTGACACCCAATAAATTGGCCAAGTTCCAACCTACATATAGGTCAACATGCCCTCTCTGTGATGAAGAGTCAGGCCGATTTTATCATTTAATCTGGGAATGCTCTATTCTTCAGGTATATTGGATCCAAGTGATTAAATTCCTACATAATCAAATGGGATCCCCAGTTGTACTAGACCCAAAATTACGGTATGTATTCTGGGCCTTTTCCCGGATACAGATATTGATAAATGTCAAGCCACATTTATCTCTGAAGTTCTCTTTATGGCCAGAAAAGTGATAGCTAAAGATTGGTTACAGAATACGATTCTTACCTTATCAAGCTGGAAAAGGAATGTTAATAATTCCCTCCCATACAAACAATTGATCTATAAGCATAGAGGATGTATACAAAAGTACTCAAGGATATGGGACAGGTGGTTGGGGGATGGGGAGACTTGTGCATAGAGCTTCGAGGGTATTGTCAACAGTGTCTTTATTACTCTATTGCATATGTATGGTATATGGATACAAAAACAGAAGAGTTGCGGGCTGGGAAGTGGAGGAGAGGAAAAGTAACCAAAGACATCTGTGCAAACATTACTGAAAGATCCATTTATTAAGATAGCAAGCCAGAACTATAGAAAGCAACTGTTTGCAAGTGTACTGTCTGTGATTGTACTTATAGCATATGTACATGTCAAATACTTGATGTTCATTTGTCTGTCTTTAATTAATAAAGTTTGATTTCCCAATTTAAAAAAAAAGAAATAACGAATGCCGTATCTAAACGAATGGAACGTAACAATCTAATAATAATAAATAACTATAATAATAAAAGCTTTTTATTATTATTATTTATCATTAATTTGCTCCATTCCAGTTTAGATGCGGCATTCATTTTTTTTGGATAATTCGTAACTTCAGATAAATTTGTATTTGTTACGTTCACTAACAACCAAATTTTTAAAGGAGATTCCAATATCTATAATTTAATAGTTAGTTATTATTATTAGTTATTATTTTGAATCTTACTGATTTTCTTTCTTTTTTTTGGATTTTCGAATTTCTGAATTTCCGAAAATCTGAAAATTCAGAATTTGAAAATTTGGAAATTCGGAAATTCGAAAATTCGAAGTTCGAAAATTTGTAAATTCGTAAATTCAAAAAATCGGAAATTTAAAAGTTTTAAAATTCGGAATTTGAAAATTCGGAAATTTGAAAATTCGGAATTCGAAATTCGGAAATTCGAAATTCAGGGATTTGGAAAATTCGGAAATTCAAAAATTCGGAAATGTGAAAATCCAAATTTTCGGATTTCCGAATTTTCGAATTTCCGAAATAAAGCAAAAAAACTAATGAAACGAAAATGAACAAATGTTTTGTCAGTGCACATGTTTATTGATTGACTTCTGTCAAAGAGACAAGCTGGAAAACTTTTTTTTAGTGCATTTGCAGCATTGGGGTCCATGGTTCGAGTCTTGGTCGGGGCACAATTTGCATGGAATTTGAATGTTCTCCCTGTGCTTGTGTTTCCTCCCATACTCCAATGGCATGCTGGTCGGATAAATGGTTCATCTCTAAAATCTACCTATTATAATAGTCCACCGAGTCTCGCTATCTGCACGGCTGTTAAAGCCGCTGGCAATAATCACCGTGTTCTCCCGGCGGGGACGGCTTCCTCCACCCGCCGCGAGAACACAATGGCTTCGCAGGAGGGATTCCCCTGTCTGTGTTGAATTGAGCGAAATTCCTTTCTGCAACCCGTGGTTGCCGGAAAGAAACTCGCTCCAACTATGGCTGGCCTAGGAGACTTCCTTCAGTGCTGTGAGAGGGAAAAGTAGTCTGGTTGGACACAGAACTATTGAAAGGCTTTGGCTGCCATCTTGGGTGATGAAACCTTTTCAATAAGGGACCCTGTGTCATGTTGGCATGATTCTGGTGAGTGGATGGATATGGAGAAGAACCTGAGGGAGAGTATTTAGCGCAGGGAGAAGTTCCAGGCAAGGAGGGGTAGTTTAGGGTAGGCTCCTTCTTCACAACATATACTCCGGTAATCGGTACGAAGGCGTGGAGCCAGTGTAGAGTACTGAACTATTTTGTGTATTCCAGAGAAGGACGCCACCCTACTACACTAACTGAAGCTGTCCTCTGGAAATGCACCTGACTATATACTGAGACTGTAGTTGTTCTGTCTAGCTATATACTTGTGTAAAGAACAGTTTGTTTGTCACTTCAACCCAGCTTGCTTAAAACATGTATAATGGATATCAGTACATCATCTACTGTGTGTATCGCCCTCCTAGTTAGGCTGCTGGGTACATTTAGTTTTTTTTCCCTCCACTGTAGTGAGTGGAGTGGTTGATTGGTTGGGTCTGATCAGGATTCCTGAGCTGAGTGTTTGATTGCTTCCCCCTGCCTCTGGAAGAAGCTTCCACAACATAGGGAGGGAGATTCAAATGATCAGCTGAATATTTCTCATGCCCTGGCCAATCCCTGGAAGGGGCACCCAGAAGATGGCTTGGGAGGTGATACATGTGCAGAAAGGCTGAGCAGATTGTTCTCTCCTTGTCAGGAAGGATTCCAGTTTTCTGCGGGGAGGGGGCTGTTTCCCCTCGGGGATAGCCAAAGAGACAAGAGGTTGCCGCTTGGGCCTCAACAGTTGCTTGGCTGAGGGCTTGAAAAAAAGAATTGCCAAAGAAAGTACCCTTGCTGAAGGGCACTGTCTCTAAATCCTGGACAGAAAGGGGGATCCTCATTACCTTACCAGAGGACCAGTTGACAGAGGTTGCTTTATGGACCTTGTGCATGCCAGCCAGATAAATTTGGGTTTGCCCTCTATAGGCAGCCAGCGGTATTGCAGGCTGTGATGACTGTTTCATAGCCCTGTTTTACCTGCCCGAAAGTACGCTCTTTCTCTTCATTCCTCCTCCACCAAACAAGGATCTTGCTCCGGTTAGGAAGTCACTGTAGATGTGATTCCCTCCAGGACTCCAACTAAAAATATGTTATTATAGTAGTTGTACTCTTGACTTAACTTTTGATTCAGCATTGTTATGCATTTGATGTTTACAGGATTTATTTCATTTTGCAGACATGCTCAAATCTCTTCGACAAGTTTCAGACTGCAGACTTCACCCTGACCTATGGGAAGGACAGGATCTCTGTACATTGCTCTTCGGTCCTTCCTCCCAGCTCATAGGAATCATAAAAAGAGAAAACTTTCCGAGGATCCCAATCAGTGTTTCATTCTTTGAACTAGAGGGATGAGGTTTTCAGCTGCTATGTGTTCATGGTGAATGTCAGGGATACCTGAATTCTAAGAATTTGGATAAAAAAACTTTGTAGGCTGACCAACAAAACACGGAACAGCTGAGTCCCAAGAGCCAACAGTTTGAAGGAATAGATAACCCAGACCTCTTTTTTTATTAAAGGGTGGGCTCACAGTAGGAGGAACTCCCTTTTTTTATTTTCTTATATATATTTTTTAGTTTTGGGATTGGTGCATGTCCCCATGGCAGTGCCTGGATTCTCATGCATTTTGTTTGAGAAAAAAACTTGCTTAATGGCTTTTCAAATGGCCTGAAATGAATAACAGGATTTACCCTCCACAGACTTCAATGGTATTCACCAGAACATTTTCGAACCTTGACGTTCAAGCAAGATTCGTGAAACTCGTCTATCCTCATTAAACGATGGAATCTCCTTGCAATCCTTATTTTATCTAGAAAGAGGCACGCTCTTGAAGATACATCACATGTGCTGAAAATCAACAAAATAAAGTATTACAAAGTATGGCCATTTCCAGGACTTCCGTGGCACTTCCATGCTAATCTCACAAGCCTGGAGTCTATAGGATGAGTAGGATGAACTATCACTGTCTATGGCCACTAGGTGGTATTAATTGCAATGAGCTTCCTCTCTCGAGGACCGATGTGGCTTTATGGAGGAGGAGCTGGAATCTGAACTCTAAAAAAGTCTACAATATATTAAAGACTGTACTGTATAAATAAGAGCAAATTATAATGATTAATATATTGAGAAACTAATTTAATTTTTTTATACACACCATTCAATGATGTGCGTGTGTGACTTCCCAAGTAGTTTTCCAATAAATGGCTTGATGAGCATAGATCTCCAGTGCATCCAGTATTACTGTTGTATAAACCAGAAAACTTACACTATATTGACAAAAAGTATTGGGACGCCTGCCTTTACACATGAACTTTAACCTCCCTGGCGGTTTTCCCGAGTGTGGCTCGGGGTTAAAATTCAGGACCATTAGCGGTAACCCCGAGCCACACTTGGGATTACATCGCAGGATCCTGGTGTGCCTTTACTTACCTTGTCCCCGGGATCCTGCGATGTCCCCCGCAGTGTCCGAGGGCTCCGTCCTCCTCCGAAGCCTCTCCTTGCCAGGCTCCGTTCCCTGCGAGCGTCGCGACACACGGGGCGGAGCCTGGCGGCAAATTAAAAAAAAAGTAAAAATCATAACACATATAGTACTGTAATCTTACAGATTACAGTACTGTATGAAATTATTTCACATCCCTTTTGTCCCCAGTGCTTTGGCCCATGCCCTGCATGCAGTTTTATATTGCATATACAGTTTTTTCTGCCTGGAAACTGGAGATTGTCCATAGCAACCAAAAAGTGTCCCTTTACGTCAAAAGTGGCTTTAGACCAGCTAGAAAACAGCGATAGTAAATTAGAACACTTGCAGAATTGAGCGACAGTGAATCGTGGGGAAATTTATTTTATTACTATTTATTTTTATTTTTTTTATTATTTATTTTTATTTATTATATTATAATTTATGTTTTTGTGTTTCAAACTTTATCATACCCGGGATATCTACTAGACTCTTGTTTGGACAGATTTAAGTGTGTTATTGTTAAGAATTACAGACCTACAATATAAAACGCCAAATTTCCATGCAAAATAATTGTACCGCTTTCAGCACCTAAAATCCGAAATAATCATACCGCCAGGGAGGTTAATGACATCCCAGTCTTAGTCCGTAGGGTTCAATATTGAGTTGGCCCACCCTTTGCAGCTATAACAGCTTCAACTCTTCTGGGAAGGCCGTCCACAAGGTTTAGGAGTGTGTCTATGGGAATGTTTGACCATTTCGCCAGAAGTGCATTTGTGAGGTCAGGCACTGATGTTGGATGAGAAGGCCTGGCTCACAGTCTTCAGTCTAATTCATCCCAAAAGTGTTCTATTGGGTTGAGGTCAGGACTCTGTTCCTCCACCCCAAAACTCGCTCATCCATGTCTTTATAGACCTTGGTTTGTGCACTGGTCCAAATTATATGGTGGATGGGGGGGATTATGGTGTGGGGGTTGTTTTTCAGGGGTTGGGTTTGGCCCCCTTAGTTCCAGTGAAGGGAATTCTTAAAGTGTCAGCATACCAAGACATTTTGGACAATTTCATGCTCCCAACTTTGTGGGAACAGTTTGGGGACGGCCCCTTCCTGTTCCAACATGACTGCCCACCAGTGCACAAAGCAAGGTCCATAAAGACACGGATGAGCGAGTTTAGGGTGGAGGAACTTGACTGGCCTGCACAGAGTCCTGACAGAACATCTATGGCATGATATAGAACGGAGACTGCGAGCCAGGCTTTGTCATCCAACATCAGTGTCTGACCTCACAAATGTGCTTCTGGAAGAATGGTAAAACATTCCCATAGACACCCTCCTAAACCTTGTGGACGGCCTTCCCAGAAGAAGTGAAGCTGTTATAGCTGCAAAGGGTGGACCAACTCAATATTGAACCCTACGGACTAAGACTGGGATGACATTAAAGTTCATGTGCGTGTAAAGGCAGGCGTCCCAATACTTTTGGCAATATAGTGTATATGTTGCTTTAAAAACCTTCATATAGATTTTGCAATGATGGTAGAAGTTGATAAGCCCACAACTTATTTGAACTCTTTCAACATGTTTCAACTCTGATGTCAACGGTCAGATCTTCCCTTTACTATTGATGTTTGTGGTGTCATCATAACAAGATCAAAACAGCTCTCTAAGGTCCTCAGAAAGAAAATGTGGATGGCCAATAACTAAATTATTTGAACTCAATCATTTCACTGTAAGGAAAATAATCTATGTAGTATAGATTTCCTACTACTGCTAATTTGTCCAGGACTGGCCGGCACAGCAAATTTACAAAAGAGTAGACCATATGATGCTACAAAAAGTCTCCAAGGAGCCCAAAGTTTATTTGCAGAATCTGCACATAGACATGTTTGGTGCAAACCAAAGACATCATTTTAGAATACATTATACCAACTGTGAAGCATGGTGGTGGAAATTTTATAGTTTGGGGTTTCTTTGCTGCTATAGGGCCTGGACAGCTTACATCATTGAGTCAACTATGAGCTCTTCATCATTATCAAACTGTGCTTGAGGAGAATATGAGGCCATCTGTCCAAAAATGGATCCATTAAATGGGCCTTTCAACATGATAATGTGGTAAAGCACAGTAGCAAATCCACCAAAGAATTTCTCAAGAAATGGAGGGCTATAGACTGGCCTGCCTCGATTTTAGTTTATTTGAAATTTTGCAGGGGATTAGAAATAGGTAGTTCATGCAAAAAAAAACAAAAACAAAACAACAAACATCTTGCAACTAAAGGCATTGCGCAGGAATGAGTGGTCAGAAATATCAGTGCCAGAGTCTTATGTGCAGTTACACAAAATGCCTACAAGAAGTCCAGCTTCTGAGGGCAAGGGTGTACTTACTTTTTGCACAGTATGCCATTACATCTATAGGTTTTGTTTAATAAACTATTGAAAAGGTGATATTTTTAATTTAAAAATATCATCTTCATCTCTAGGCACTGAATTTGGAAAAAGGTCTAATTGCTTGTTCAATTGTGTTAAAAAGACACGGGGATGTACTTACTTTTCCACAGGACTTTATATGTTTGAATGTAAGAATGTGAACGTTCCTCTCCATATACTGCATGTATGCAGTATATATATATATATATATATATATATATATATATATATATATATATATACAGTATCTCACAAAAGTAAGTACACCCCTCACGTTTGTGTAAATCTTTTCTTCTATCTTTTCATGTGACAACACTGAAGAAATGACACTTGTCTACAATGTAAAGTAGTGAGTGTACAGCTTGTATAACAGTGTAAATTTGCTGTCCCCTCAAAATAACTCAACACACAGCCATTAATGTCTAAACCGCTGGCAACAAAAGTCAGTACACCCCTAAGTGAAAATGTCCGAATTGGGCCCAATTATCAATTTTCCCTCCCCGGTGTCATGTGACTCGTTAGTGTTACAAGGTCTCAGGTGTGAATGGGGAGCAGGTGTGTTCAATTTGGTGTTTTCGCTCTCACTCTCTCATACTGGTCACTGGAAGTACAACATGGCACCTCATGGCAAAGAACTCTCTGAGGATCTGAAATAAAGAATTGTTGCTCTACATAAAGATGGCCTAGGCTATAAGAAGATTGCCAAGACCCTGAAACTGAGCTGCAGCACGGTGGCCAAGACCATACAGCGGTATAACAGGACAGGTTCCACTCAGAACAGGCCTCACCATGGTCCACCAAAGAAGTTGAGGTCACGTGCTCAGCGTCATATCCAGAGTTTGTCTTTGGGAAATAGACGTATGAGTGCTGCCAGCATTGCTGCAGGGGTTGTAGGGGTGGGGGGTCAGCCTGTCAGTGCTCAGACCATACACCGCACACTGCATCAAATTGGTCTGCATGGCTGTCATCCCAGAAGGAAGCCTCTTCTAAAGATGATGCACAAGAAATCCCACAAACAGTTTGCTGAAGACAAGCAGACTAAGGACATGGATTACTGGAACCATGTCCTGTGGTCTGATGAGACCAAGATAAACGTATTTGGTTCAGATGGTGACAAGCGTGTGTGGGGGCAACCAGGTGAGGAGGACAAAGACAAGTGTGTCTTGTCTACAGTCAAGCATGGTGGTCAGTGGTGTAGTTAGGTTTTGTGCTGCCCAAGGCCTGACTGAGCTTGCTCACCCCCTAATTTAAATATGACCCAACCCTTCCTGTCAAGGCCACACCCCTTCCTTTTTAAGATCCGCCCTGTCATCTTCATTAGAGGAGGACAGAGGGACACCACAGGAGGAGGACAGAGAGGCATGCGGCATCTTTTCATTTGGGGGTAAGGGGATATGTGCTGGTTGCTTTGGGAGGGGAGGATCAGACCCCCCCCACTAGCACATATCCTCTCCCCTCCCAAAGCACCCAGCACATATCCCCTTACCCCCCTCCCCTCATCCATGTGTGCATCTGTTATCTGCCCCCCTTCCCGGTTACTGTGTCCCCCTCCACTGTAAACTATACACAGCCCTCAGAGCAGCAGCGAGGCTTTTACACTGAAGTCGTGTCCCTCCTCTGTGGCTCCTTCTCCTCCTGGCTGTGTACACTAGAATATTGGAGCCGAGAAGGAGCTGAGGAGTATGTGTGGCTGACAGTGGGGGAGAGGTGGCGGCTGCTACGGAAAGCCGATTGCCGCTTGTGGGACCCCAGGTGGCAGATGTCCTGGGTGCCCACGCTAGCGCACTCTGTCTGCCAGTTACCGAAGCTCAGTGCCCGAACTTGTTGTGGGCTCCGGGACAGTGGCGTCACTAGGTTTGGTGTCACCTGGAGCTGTAAAAATTGTGTCCCCCCCCTTAATTGTTTGACTGGGGGTCCAGCGTTGGAGCTCATTGTGGCGGTCAACAAGGCCTAGAGGATATCAGGTTAGGCACTTCCTAATGGCTCAGTCCCTGGGAACAGTAATGGATAATGGCCAACAGGCTCTCTTACCAGACCCGGTGAAACCGCAAAAGTGATCCCTCCGGCTGGACGTTCGCTCACTCTGGGTTGCCCAGGCTGACTCTAGTCAGTAGTGTAGCATGCCTGTACCCTGGCAGTGGCTTTATCTTTCTCCCTCTCTGGTGGTGCGGGAACAGCGTGGCTCTCTCTCTGGTGGTGCGGGTACAGTGTGGCTCTCTGGTGGTGTGGGTACAGAGTGGCTCTCTGGTGGTGCAGGTGCATCGTGGCTCTCTGGTGGTGCGGGTGCAGCGTGGCTCTCTGGTGGTGCGGGTGTAGCATGGCTCTCTGGTGGTGCAGGTGCAGCATGGCTCTCTGGTGGTGTGGGTGCAGCGTGGCTCTCTGGTGGTGCCGGTGCAGCGTGGCTCTTGGTGGTGCGGGTACAGCGTGGCTCTCTGGTGGTGCGGGTGCAGCGTGGCTCTCTGGTGGTGCAGGTACAGCAGTGTGGCTCTCTGGTGGTGCGGGTGCAGCGTGGCTCTCTGGTGGTGCGGGTACAGCGTGGCTCTCTGGTGGTGAGGGTGCAGCGTGGCTCTCTTGTGGTGCGGGTGCAGCGTGGCTCTCTGGTGGTGCGGGTGCAGCGTGGCTCTCTGGTGGTGCGGGTGCAGCGTGGCTCTTTCTGGTGGAGCGGGTGCAGCGTGGCTCTCTGGTGGTGTGGGTACAGCGTGGCTCTCTGGTGGTGCGGGTACAGCGCGGCTCTCTGGTGGTGCCGGTGCAGCGTGGCTCTCTGGTGATGCGGGTGCAGTGTGGCTCTCTGGTGGTGCGGGTACAGCGTGGCTCTCTGGTGGTGCGGGTGCAGCGTGGCTCTCTGGTGGTGCGGGTACAGCGTGGCTCTCTGGTGGTGCGGGTGCAGCATGGCTCTCTGGTGGTGCAGGTACAGCGTGGCTCTCTGGTAGTGCGGGTGCAGCGTGGCTCTCTGGTGGTGCGGGTACAGCGTGGCTCCCTCTCTGGCTTCCCCCAGCACAGTACTCTCTTTTTATATAACACCCCCCTCAGCAGAGTGCATGCATGCTGGGGGCTGTAGCATGATGTCTGTGGACACACAGGGGCCGTCACTTTTCAGGGACTACTTTTCCCATGATGCCCCCCAGAGTTTTCTGATTGGCCCTCTGCTGTGGCCAATTATGGGGAGGGAAACAGCGGTCAGAAATCTGGGTGGCGGCACGGATGAAACCAATTAGAGCTGCTCTCGCTCTCTTCTCCCTTCGGCTGACAGAAAGGGGAGGGGGGGCGAGCGGGGGAGATACACAGACAGCCCACAGCTCTCCTCTCCCTGTCACAGCTGCTCCATTTACCAGAGAACTCCCCCGCTCCCCCCCTCCCCTTTCTGTCAGCCGAAGGGAGAAGAGAGCGAGAGCAGCTCTAATTGGTTTCATCCGTGCCGCCACCCAGCTTCCTGACCGCTGTTTCTCACCCCATAATTGGCCACAGCAGAGGGCCAATCAGAGAGAGAGAATCACGGCTTTACGGGGGGCGCCTTGACGGCTCTTACTTAAACTGCTTTGATGGTGGCCCTGCTGTGCGGGAGTCGGGAAGAGGACGCCATTGCCGTTTTGGGGGGGGGGGGGCGGCTTTTTGCCGCTGCCCTGCAAAGTGCCGCCCTAGGCCTGGGCCTTGTTGGCCTAGGCTAAAACGCAGCACTGATGGTGGTGGAAGTGTCATGGTCTGGGGTTGCATGAACTGGATAGCTACAGATCATTGAGGGGACCATGAATGCCAACATGTACTGTGACATACTGAAGCAGAGCATGATCCCCTCCCTTCAGAGACTGGACCGCAGGGCAGTATTCCAACATGATAACCACCCCAAACACACCTCCAAGATGACCACTGCCTTGCTAAAGAAGCTGAGGGTAAAGGTGATGGACTGGCCAAGCATGTCTCCAGACCTAAACCCTATTGATCATCTGTGGGACATCCTCAAACGGAAGATGGAGGAGCGCAAGGTCTCTATCATCCACCAGCTCTGTGATGTCATCATGGAGGAGGGAAAGAGGACTCCAGTGACAACCTGTGAAGCTCTGGTGACCTCCATGCCCAAGAGGGTTAAGGCAGTGCTGGAAAATAATGGTGGCCACAGAAAATATTGACACTTTGGGCCCAATTTGGACATTTTTACTTAGGGGTGTACTGACTTTTGTTGCCAGCGGTTTAGACATTAATGGCTGTGTGTTGAGTTATTTTGAGGGGACAGCAAATTTACACTGTTATACAAGCTGTACACTCACTACTTTACATTGTAGACAAGTGTCATTTCTTCAGTGTTGTCACATGAAAAGATACAAGAAAAGATTTACATAAATGTGTGCGGTTACATAGTTACATAGTAACGATGAGGTTTAAAAAAAGACACAAGTCCATCAAGTCCAACCTATGTGTGTGATTATATGTCAGTATTACATTGTATATCCCTGTATGTTGTGGTCGTTCAGGTGATTATCTAATAGTTTTTTGAAATTATCGATGCCCCCCGCTGAGACCACCGCCTGTGGAAGGGAATTCCACATCCTTGCCGCTCTTACAGTAAAGAACCCTCTACGTAGTTTAAGGTAAACCGCTTTTCTTCTAATTTTAGTGAATGGTCTTGTCGTATTATATTCCCTTTCGCGGAATAGCTTTATCCCCATTGTGGGGTCACCAGTCCGGTATTTGTACATTGAAATCATTTCCCCTCTCAAGCGTCTCTTCTCCAGAGAGAATAAGTTCAGTGCTCACAACCTTTCCTCATAACTAAGATCCTCCAGACCCTTTATTAGCTTTGTTACCCTTCTTTGTACTCACTCCATTTCCAGTACATCCTTCCTGAGGACAGGTGCCCAGAACTGGACAGCATACTCCAGGTGCGGCCGGACCAGAGTCTTGTAGAGCTGGAGAATTATTGTTTTATCTCTGGAGTTGATCCCCTTTTTAATGCCAATATTCTGTTTGCTTTGCTTGCAACAGCTTGACATTGCATGCCATTGCTGAGCCTATTATCTACTAGGACCCCTTTTCCATCCTAGATTTCCCCAGAGGTTCTCCCCCCAGTCTATAGATTGCATTCAGATTTTTGCCACCCAAATGCATTATTTTACATTTTTCTACATTGAACCTCATTTGCCATGTAGTTGCCCCTCCCCCATTCATTTGTTCAGATCTTCTTGCAAGGTTTCCACATCCTGTGGAGAAGTTATTGCCCTGCTTAGCTTAGTATCGTCTGCAAATACAGAGATTGAACTGTTTATCCCATCCTCCAGGTCATTTATAAATAAATAAATAGGATTGGTCCCAGCACAGAACCCTGGGGGACCCCACTACCCACCCCCGACCATTCCGAGTACTCCCCATTTATCACCACCCTCTGAACTCGCTCCTTTAGACAGTTTTCAATCCATGTACTCACCCTATGGTTCATGCCAAGGGACCTTACTTTGTACAGTAAACATTTATGGGGAACTGTGTCAAATGCTTTTGCAAAATTCAGATACACCACGTCTACGGGCCTTCCTTTATCTAGATGGCAACTCACCTCCTCATAGAAGGTTAATAGATTGGTTTGGCAAGAACGATTCTTCATGAATCCATGCTGATTATAGTCCCTTATCATCCCCTCCAAGAGCTTGCATACTATTGATGTTAGGCTAACTGGTCTGTAATACCCAGGGATATATCTTGGCCCTTTTTTAAATATTGGTGCTACATTGGCTTTTCTTCAATCAGCTGGTACCATTCCAGTCAGTAGACTGTTCGTAACAATTAGGAACAATGGTCTGGCAATTACTTGACTGAGTTCCTTAAGGACCCTCAGGTGCAAGCCATCTGGTCCCAGTGACTTATTATTGTTAAGTTTTTCAAGTCTATTTTTAATTCTGTCCTCTGTTAGCCATGAGGGTGCTTCCTGTGACATATCATGAGGATAAACACTGCAGTTTTGGTTACTGAAGCCCCCCGATTCTCTTGTGAAGACCGAGGAGTGTTCTATCTTAGCCGCCCTGATTGCACCCTTACATTTCTTGTTACATTCTTTGTAAAGTTGGAATGCTGATGATGATCCTTCAACCTTGTATTTTTTTAAGGCCTTCTCCTTTGCTCTATATGCATTTTTACGTTGGAGCCACCTGGGACTTTTATTATCTCTTTTAAATGTATTTCCCATTGGGATGCACTGGCTAATGCCTTTTTCTAATATGCTTTTAAAGCACACTCATTTTTCCTCCGTGTTCTTTGTTCCTAAGATTTTATCCCAATTATTATCCTCTAGCAAGGATCGTAGTTTAAGGAAGTTGGCTCTTTTGAAGTTCATTGTCTTTGTATTCCCCTTATGTTTCCTATTTATGTGATTTATACCAAAACGAATTGACCTGTGATTGCTGTTTCCTAAATTGCCCCGTATTTCTACATCCGTGATCAGGTCTGTATTGTTGGTAATCAGTAGGTCTAGTAACGCTTTGTTTCTAGTTGGCGTATTTACTATCTGACCCATGAAATTGGGTTTGACATTCGGTCCTGAACGTGTGAAGAGTATGACAGCGGGCATGTAAGGGGGAGCTATGATTAGGCATGTGTTGGCACCAAAGTGTGTAAGTCCTTGTCCCGCTTCTTCTCGAATAGGACAACCACATACCTGTTGTTGAGAAGCTCTCTGCCATATTGTGTGATACTCCTGGCCTGAGGCCAAAATATTGAAATAAAGGAATGTCCACACACAGATGCATTTTCAGCACTTTACTGTTACTTCACATCTTCCATAATATCCCGTGACATATCACATTTGACATACTAGCAGAAGAGCCGCACTGGCTATTGAACTTCATTTTTCTCGGCTCGCCGTACGTGTTGTACGTCACCGCGTTCTTGACGTTCGGAATTTCCAACAAGATTTACATCCTGTCCCATGCACCCTGCTACACTCTGCACTATAAATCCTGTCCCATGCACCCTGCTACACTCTGCACTATACATCCAGTCCCATGCACCCTGCTACACTCTGCACTATGCATCTTGTCCCATGCACCCTGTACACTCTGCACTATACATCCTGTCCCATGCACCCTGCTACACTCTGCACTATACATCCAGTCCCATGCACCCTGCTACACTCTGCACTATACATCCAGTCCCATGCGCCCTGCTACAATTTGCACTATACATCCTGTCCCATGCACCCTGCTACACTTAGCACTCTACGACATGCATCCAACTTCACTTTACATTCTGCACCCTGCTACACTCTGCACCATACATCCTGGTCCATGCACCCCTCAACACTAAGTACTCTATAACATGCATCCAACTTTGCTTAACATTCTGCACCCTGCTACACTATGCACTATACATACTGTCCCATGCACCCTGTAACACTTAGCACTCTACAACTTGCATCCGACTTCACCTAACACTCTGCACCCTGCTACACTCTGCACCATACATCTTGTCCCATACATCCTGCTACACTTAGTACTCTATAACATGCATTCGACTTCGCTCAACACTCTGCACCCTGCTACACTCTGCACCATACATTCTGTCCCATGCACCCTGCTACACTCTGCACTATACATCCTGTCCCATGCACCCTGCTACACTCTGCACTCTACATCCTGTCCCATGCACCCGGCTACACTTAGCACTGTACGACATGCATCCGACTTCGCTTAACATTCTGCACCCTGCTACACTCTGCACCATACATCCTGGTCCATGCATCCCACAACACTAAGTACTCTATAACATGCATCCGACTTCGCTTAACACTCTGCACCCTGCTACACTCTGCACCATACATCCTGGTCCATGCACCCTGCAACACTTAGCACTCTATGACATGCATCCGACTTCGCTTAACACTCTGCACCCTGCTACACTCTGCACCATACATCTTGTCCCATGCACCCTGCTACACTTAGTACTCTACGACATGCATCCGACTTCACTTAACACTTTGCACCCTGCTGCATTCTGCACCATACAGCCCTGCCCCATGCACACTGCAACGCCATGCACAGTATACTAGACTCAGAAATCCAGAAGGCTTCCCTGTAGACCTTCCTGGGAATCGCTGTCAGATGGAGACAGTGGCATTGTCCCACTAGGGCAAGTGTCATTGACATGTGAGATGGTGGCGCCCAGCGTATTTGTGATTGCCTACATCCTGGAAACGCAATGTTTGCTCACACACGAGTTCTCGGCAGTGATCTGTTTTATTGTTCCACAATTTATTGCAGTCAGCCTCCTAAGACAGCAGCATGAAAAATGGAAACATAATCTGCGTTGTAATCGAACAAATTGTTATACAGCGGGTGGGTGTGGTCCTTGACTGTATAGGACATGTTCTTAGAAGTCAAAAGAGAATGACATGAACAAGGAGGCCAACAGGGAAGCAATATGACTTATTTCTAACTGTTGACCTACCAGCCGAGCCAAGATTGAAATTATAGCTGAGTGATCCCCGCGGCGGAGCAGGTTCTCCATTATACTGTTTGTTAAGTATCATATTTCCTCCTAGCTACTAGTTAATGTTTGCTTCTATGTTTATACACGTAGAGCTGTTGTTATATACGGTATATAATGCTATCCCCGAAGGAGCCCCTGGATAAGATGGGTCCTTTGCTCTTTGCCTTGACCTCCTCAAGGACTTCAGCCCCTCTAACACCATAGGTTAAAGTGGTTGTAAAGGCTCAAGAAAAACCTTGTGTGTGCAGCAGGTAGTGAGCCCTCTCCCCAGTTCAGGCAATACAGCCATGATCTCCCACTGTACAATGGTCCCTTGAATCTGTGCAGAACAACTCAGGTTCTTCTTGTGGTATCACTTTGGTGGCGGCTCTTTCTAGCGTTGCGCCCAGGGCCAGATTTCCCACAAGGCCGCCGAGGCGCAGGGGCGGCTCCGCATGCGCTGCCCGCAAATCGGAGCTGAAAATCCCCACTGTCTGTCACAGACAGTCATCAGACAGCCGGCATGAGCAGCATGCACATGCAGTGCCAGTGCTTTTTATTTGATCAAGGAGCGGGCCATGGGTGGGCGGGGCCTTGAGCTCCACTGACGCACTGGCCCCGCCCCTTGCTCCGTGGCCCGGAGTGGAGTGGGGTCAAGTGAACCTAGCAGCAGCAGTGTGGAGGAATTGATCAGATTCGGAGCTGAGCTGGCCAGGAGGACAAGGTAGGTCTTCTTTCTCCTCCCCTGGCTTCCGCACCCCATGTGTAGAACTGGAAAAGTAGAAAGTTTTAAAATTTAATGGCAGCGTTTAATGGGCACAGTGGCAGCATTTGATGGCACAGTGGCAGCCATAGGTGTGCGCAGCCTATTGTATTAGGGTGTGCACCTCAAAGCTCCAACACATATGCCTTTGTGACATATTAACCGGCCTCTTCCCCACTCCTCATCCTAAAACAATGGGGGGGGGGGGAGCGGGTGAGCTGGGCAGCAGAAAGAAAAGGAACTGGGACAAGAGGGGTGGCATACATTGGTACCAATCCCCTGTATTTTCCTCCCATGCCAGCTGAATATCGGCGAGAGGAAGAGGAGGAGAAGCCTACTTTCAGCTGCTGCAGAAGAAAATACAGATCGTTCCCTTAATTTCCACTCCAGCCGCCTATCCTGTCCAGGTTCTGGGGGTCAGCAAGTAAGGATCGCGGCTTACCTGTCACCTGCCCACAATTGATGGCTTGCCAATTCCAGGATTAGGGTGTGCCCAGGCCCACCTGGCACACCCCTTGCACACGCCTATGGTGGCAGATTTTGATGGCACAGTGGCAGTGTTTGATGGGCACAGTGGCAGCGTTTTGCACAGTGGTAGCATTTGAGGGCACAGTGGCAGAGTTTAATGGGCACAGTGGCAGCATTTGATGGCACAGTGGCAGCTTTTGATGGCACAGTGGCAGCGTTTGAGGGCACAGTGGCAGCGTTTGATGGGCACAGTGGCAGCGTTTGGCACAGTGGCAGCATTTGAGGGCACAGTGGCAGTGTTTGATGGCACAGTGGCAGCGTTTGATGGGCACAGTGGCAGCGTTTGATGAGCACAGTGGCAGCATTTGAGGGCACAGTGGCAGCGGAGCATTACCCTCCTTGTGACTGTGACCAGTGACGTGAGGAGAAGAGACAAGTCACGAGTCGCGAGAGTCAATTAAAGCCATTTATTTTCAGTGTTCTCGTGTGTGGAGATATGGTTTTAATCGATCTATTGTAGCAGTCATCGATAAAAGACGAGAATGGTGGTGGGTGTGTGTGTGTGTGGGGGGGCGGCATTGAAGGACCCAGCCTTGGGGTGGCAAAGAGAGTAAATCCGGGCCTGGTTGCGCCATCTGACACATTGGTGTAAAACTCCTCTCACAGGCCTCAGTCTCCGGTCACTTACCCTGTGGATGGTCTGTGTGCAACAGGACTGATGTGCACACATCCGCTGCCATGTTGCAAAAAGGAAAAGCCCTGCTTAGCAGTCTCAGAAAAGCACCCCCACTCGTCCTCCTTGCCCCTGTGTCTCTTGGGAATGATAGTGCAAAGGGTCCATAAGTTCCACAATATGGCTTACTCTCTGGACTTTAAGTCCCATGATTCTCAGTGTTCTGTATAGGAGTCTATAGACTTTTCTGGCTCTCCCCCTGCTGCAGGAGGCAAACAGCACAACCGAATCCATCATACAAGTAGGAAACTAAAGTAAATGTCACATACCTGAAAGGAGAATGAAATGATGAGGTTGGCCTCTCTTGTATCTCCAGCCTGGGCCCCACTGGAAGTAGAGCAGAGGGTCCCGAGGGACAGGAGGAATACGAGTGCCTGCAGATGCTGATAGGTGATCTTGCAGCAGGAGATGCTGTCCCAAGGAGGCTGGTGGGCCAACAGGTCAGGAACAATAGCTGTGAAGTCTAGCCCAGGTTAAAGGAGCACTCTACTTGTACTGCAAGTTCAGGACGTGTGGCCAGTCAGAGCTCTCAGCAGACTTGAGGCAAGAACACTCAGCAGTGCACAGAGCTTGTACAGCAGACAGCCAAGCAGGCACTCGAGCAGGACAGGAAGCCAGGATCAGAGACAGAAGTGTAGACACAGGAATAGCCAGGGTCATCAACAGGCAGGCAGCTAGGTGTCAAATCATGAGCAGAGCCCACGTCAGGAACAGAGACGGGGTCAGGAATTGGCGAAAACTCAGGAGCAGAATTCAAGAACAGGGGTAGGAGCAAGCTGGGTCAGCAACAAGGGAATCATACAGGATAAATGCAGGGAATAGCTGAAGATCAGTCAGCACAGAACGTGGGCAGGAGCACCCTTTAAATAGCCCATCTGGCGCTAACAGGAATTGTGCAAGTGTGCATTTTTGCACGCATGCGTGCACCTAGGCACCTTTATGTGGGAAATACCATGCACATGCGCATATCTGCACACCAGATGTCTCATAGGAATTCACTGACAGTAAAACGAAATGTGAAGGAGACAGTGGGGCTGATTTACGAAGCATTTGCGCCATGACTTGCAGTGTTGTACTAACTGTCCAAGTCACAAATATGGCCAATATAGAATGAGAAAGTGACTTTCTCGGAACAAGCCGGCAGCGCCGGCAAATACATTTAAGCTGCGGGAGGTGAATTTATGCACTGCGCATGCTCAAACGGCATTTGCGCTGGTTCAAATACTTTAGTTCAGTGCGCCGGCAAAATATTAGTAAATGTCAGGCAACGTAAAAGCATTTGCATAGGTTGAACGGGCGCACCTCTGTTTTTTTTTTTTAACGCTGGTTCACTTCGTGCGGCTCTAATGAAATGTCAGTCCGGCAAAACACATACAAGTTCATTGATAAAAACAACATTAAGAAAACAAACACAATTCAGAAAAAAAAATGCGTGGGGTTCCCCCGAAATTCCATACCAGGCCCTTCAGGTCTGGTATGGATATTAAGGGTGACCCCACGCCAAAAAAAATGGCGTTGGGTTCCCCAAAAAATCCATACCAGACCCTTCAGGTCTGGTATGGATTTTAAGGGGAACCCCATGCCAAAAAAAAAAATGGCGTGGGGTCCCCCCAAAAATCCATAGCAGACCCTTATCCGAGCACGCAACCTGGCAGGCCGCAGGAAAAGAGGGGGGGACGATAGAGCGCCCCCCCTCCTGAACCGTACCAGGCCACATGCCCTCAACATTGGGAGGGTGCTTTGGGGTAACCCCCAAAACACCTTGTCCCCATGTTGATGAGGACAAGGGCCTCTTCCCGACAACCCTGGCCGTTGGTTGTCGGGGTCTGTGGGAGGGGGGCTTATCGGAATCCGGGAACCCCCTTTAACAAGGGGGCCCCCGGATGCCGGCCCCCTACCCTATGTGAATGAGTATGGGGTACATGGTACCCCTACCCATTCACCTAGGGAAAAAGTGTCAATAAAAAAAACACACTGCACAGGTTTTTAAAGTAATTTATTAGACAGCTCCAGGGGGGCCTTCTTTCGGCTTCGGGGGTCTTCTTCCGGCTTCGGGGTCTTCTTCCAACTTCGGGGGTCTCTCCGGATCTTCTCCGCTGTCTCCGGCCTTTTCTCCCGCTGTTCGACCTGTTCTCCGCGCTCTCCGGGTCTTCTGCCGGGCTCCTCCGCTATCTTCTGCTCTTTTGCCGCTCTTTTGCTAGCAGAGGAGCCCGGTCTGCTGCCTTCTGCCTTCTTCCCTCTTCTCTTCTTCCGATGTTGACACGACGCTCTCTCCGGCTGGAATGCTCTCTGTGCGCTCTGCTATGGCTTATATAGGCGGTGACCCTGCCCCCTTATGCCGTCACAGTCCCTGCATGCTTGGACTGTGATGTTTTAGGGGGCGTGGTCAACATCACCCGGTGACCACGCCCCCTAAAACGTCACAGTCCCAGCATGCCCAGGGACTGTGACGGCATAAGGGGGCGGGGTCACCGCCTATATAAGTCAGAGCGGAGCGCCCAGAGAGCATTCCAGCCGGAGAGAGCGTCGTGTCAACATCGGAAGAAGGGAAGAGGGAAGAAGGCAGAAGGCAGCAGACCGGGCTCCTCTGCTAGCAAAAGAGCGGCAAAAGAGCAGAAGATAGCGGAGGAGCCCGGCAGAAGACCCGGAGAGCGCGGAGAACAGGTCGAACAGCGAAAGAAAAGGCCGGAGATAGCGGAGAAGTACCGGAGAGACCCCCGAAGCCAGAAGAGGACCCCCGAAGCCGGAAGAGGACCCCCGAAGCCAGAAGAAGTCCCCCCCCGGAGCTGTCTAATAAATTACTTTAAAAACCTGTGCAGTGTGTTTTTTTTATTGACACTTTTTCCCTAGGTGAATGGGTAGGGGTACCATGTACCCCATACTCATCCACATAGGGTGGGGGCCGGGATCTGAGGGCCCCCTTATTAAAGGGGGCTCCCAGATTCCGATAAGCCCCCCGCCCGCAGACCCCAACAACCAACGGCCAGGGTTGTCGGGAAGAGGCCCTTGTCCTCATCAACATGGGAACAAGGTGCTTTGGGGTGGGGGGCCTGCAGCGCGCCCCCCTTCCCTAAAGTACCCATCCCCCATGTTGAGGGCATGCGGCCTGGCATGGTTCAGGAGGGGGGGGCGCTCGCTCATCCCCACCCCCTTTCCTGACCGGCCGGGCTGCGTGCTCGGATAAGGGTCTGGTGTGGATTTGGGGGGAACCCCACGCTGTTTTTTCGGTGTAGGGGTTCCCCTTAATATCCATACCAGACCGAAGGGCCTGGCATGCACCCGAAGGGGGAACCCATGCAGGTTTTTCTCGCACTGCCTTAATAGGAAGATGTATTTTTCCTATTGCAGCGAGCGCGAGATGTACCTCGCCGAGAACCAGCGCGGTCCTATCGCGCTGGAAACATTCTCGCATGCAGGTACTCCTGTGTGTGCGCTGGTTCACACGCTGGATTAAGGATCTATCCAGCGCACCAATTAAGGTCGGAACCAGCGCAGTGCATTCATCTTAGTAAATGACCCCCAATGTCTCCTTCTCCATGCTTCTGTAGTCCAACACCTGGCTACATATAGAATTCCAGTAATGAGCAACAGGTACAAACATCTATGTATGAAATAAAGGTGAGGAAAATGTGTTTTCTGGAGAGAAGAGAAGACGGACAGTGGAGATCAGGCCTTTCACTGAAGAAGACCCTCCAGACATGGACCACCATAAGGAAAACCTCTTCTGGGTGACCTTTACTCTTCTGAAAAAAAATAAAGTAAGGGGATTAAGTACTAATAAAGTTAAAAAAAAAGTTGCAAAGTTTATTGTATTTGATTCATTGAAATATTGGCAGCAAGAAAATTCTGAGAATAACTTTGGCAGGCTGGTGGACCTAAAAAAACTTTTGACCTCCCCACCATGCCAAAATGAAAGTATGTGACTACTGAGTGATCTTCATGGCACAGGTTGTCCATTGTACTATTTGCTAGTTCTCATCTTCCCTTTTAGCTACTATTTAATGTTTGCTTATACTGTTTGTCAGGTTTTATATTACCTTTTAGCTACTGTTTAATGTTTGCTTTTCTCTTTATACACGTGGAGCTGTGAATGGTATAGCATTTCAGTGACGGGCACAAAGCACAAACATCTATATCAGTGATTCTCAACCAGGGTTCCGTGGAACTCTAGGGTTCCTCCAGAGGTCGCTAGGAGTTCCTTCAGCGTTGGGCAATTTCTGCCTCTCAGATAAATTCCCACTGTTCCCAAGATCCCATTGATTTTTTTTAGCTATCTGTAAGGAGGTAATTCTTCCCAATGACCATCAAACTAATGTATCATGAATTGTAGATTTCTAATTTTTAGAAGGGGTTTCCCGAGACCAGAGAACTATTTCAAGGGTTCCTCTGTGTTGAAAAGGTTGAGAAAGGCTGATCTATATATATATGAAATAAAAGTGATTTTCCTGTTTTGTGCACATTGGAGAGAAGAGAGGATGGGTGGTGGGGATTGGGCTTTTCACTGCAGGAGCCCCTTCAGACATGGACCACCATATGGGATGCCTCTACTGGACAATCGTCATCCTCCTGTTGGCGTCTGGCAAGGGGATTAAATAATCATGCAATAAAGGTCATGTGATTCATTTAAAATTGTAAATGTTACAATATTGGCAGCACTGTTGGAGAATTCTGAGGATGCCTTTCGTGGATGGCTGCACCTAATAACATTTTTGACCAACCCAACATGCCAAAACTGACATAAATGACTACTGAGTGATGTTTACAATGCAGGTTGTCCATGTTAAGTATCATATTCCCCCTTAGCTACTAGTTAATGTTTACCTCTGTGTTTATACACGTCGAGCTGTAAACTTTATAGAATTCCAGACAGGCACAAATATCTATGTATGAAACGAAAAGGTGAGGCTGTTCCGTGAACACTGGACAGAAGAGAAGACGGACGGTGGAGATAGGACCCTTCAATGCAGGAGACCCTCCAGACATGGACCACCATATGGGGTGCCTCTACTGGACAACCTTCATCCTCCTGATGGCATCTGGTAAGGGGATTAAATACTCAGGGAGTAAAAGGTCATGTGATTAATTGAAAATTGTACATGTTACAATATTGGCAGCTCTGTGAGAATATTTTGAGGATACCATTTGGTGTGGGGTGCAACTAAATTTAAAATGTTTTGAAAGTTGGAGTAAACTTGATTTTTACCTGTAGGTAACCCTAGAATAAGGCTTACCTACAGGTACAGTAAATATCTCCTAGATGTGCGCCGCTTAGGAGACATTTACTTTAGAAGCAGCCAATGACGTCACCGGCACATTTGCATTGGGCTCAGTGCCACGACCATGACTCCCGCCATCATGCTCGGGGGGTGACATCATCGCGGCGTAGCCATTCATACAACCAAAGCCTGCGAACCCAGTAGATAGATCGGGTAGAGATGGAAGCACTTACAGCAGTGGAGGGCTTCCTTTTCAGGTAAGTCTGTCATAACCTGCTAGTAGGCACCGATTATGACTTATACCAATTTTCTTTTTTTTCTGGTGCGGTTTACTACCGCTTTAACTACTTGCCATCTGGGCCAATTCTGACAATTCGCTCCTGCATGTAAAAATCTATTTTTTTTATTTGCTAGAAAAACTTAGTACCCCCAAACATTATATATATATATATATATATATATATATATATATATATATATTTTTTAGCAGAGACCCTATAGAATAAAATGGTGGGTGTTGCAATTTTTTATGTCACACGGTATTTGCACAGCGGTTTGTCAAATGTGAGTTTTTGGCATATAAAACAATATGAATAATAATAAAAAAAAAAAAACACTAAAGTTAGCCCAATTTTTTTTAATTTAATGTGAAAGATGATGTTACGCCGAGTAAATAGATACCTAACATATCACGCTTTAAAATTGCGTCTGCCCGTGGAATGCCGGCAAATCTACGAGGCTTAAAATTCTGCATAGGAGTTGCTTTAAATGTCTTTACAGGTTAGCAGTTTAGAGTTGCACAGGAGGTCTGGTGCTAGAATTATTGCTCTAGCTCTGACACTCGCGACAATACCTCACATGTACGTGCGGGAGTAACGTATGCGTTCGTGTTCGCACGTAAGCACGGTGGGACGGGGGCGCTTTACTTTTTTTTTATATATAGATATTTTTTATATTTTTTATTGTTTCTTTTGTAAAAATGTTTTTTTTTTGTTTTTTTTTACACTTTTTATTTTTTGTATGAACTTTATTGCTATCACAAGGAATGAACACCATCCCTTGTGACAGCATGGGCCGTAACAGGTCCTCTTTATGGACAGATCTGTGGTCTATTAGACAGTGTCAGTTCCTCTCTCTCTGTTCAGGGCAGCCATCGCCCGGGCAATACAACGCACGTCCAGGTGGCACAGAACATCAATCACCTGACTCCACCTGAAATATATAGGTTCTCCCAGCAGGCCAAGGGATCCAAGAAAATCCCTGCCCATTGGCTGAGATACCCCATATACTCCTAATCTGACCTTGCGTTGCCCTCGTATCTGGTACCACCAAGTACCCGGCCACCTAGTGGTAGAAGAGAAAAGTGCAACAAGGCCAAACTTAGGGAGAAATCAATGGATCTCTAACAATCGACCAGGATAATTATTCCTGGCAAGTAAATTTGTGAGGAGCAACCCTGCCTAAACTCCAGGGTGCCACATATATAAAATTATTTTAATCACTTGCCGCCAAATCACATACATGTACATCATTTTGAGGAAGTGGTTGTGATGCAAGGTGTGATAGTGAGAGGGGAAATACCAGTCATGTCTGCCTCCCAATTTGTATCCCCGGGGGGGGGTACGGCAGGCTCCGCCCCTAACGCTATGTGAGGATGGCAAGACACATCGACGCCGCAGGTGTCAGCCCTGAAAGGGGGTGCGATGGTTGCGGCCGGCCTCTCTCCCTCAGCTCCCATGCCATGCATCTGCTGCCCCTGGGGGAATCCAGCAATTGGTACTCCGGCTGTATCGATTGGTGAGTTTGATGTTTTTTACCCCTGGCCCCTCTTTACCAGTTGCCTCAAACATTCATCGCTATATCACATATATATATTTTTTTCGCTCTTTTAGACACATCAAACATGCATCTACCCCTGAGGAAGCGAGCTACAATCTTGCAGAAAGGCATCAGGTCTTTTGATGCCTGTGCATACTTTATGACATTCATGCATTAATGTTAGTATGTGCAATCCTGTTGGCTTAGTAATTGTTTGCATCATCCATGTAGGTATACCATCTTTGAATACATGTTTTTACTGCATTTACTCTTGTTACTTAGTAGCTAAACTGTGCTCACCTCATCTAAAGTCCCAGGGCAACTTCTTGTATAGATTTGCTATTGTTAGGGATGGAGGTGTGTCATTGGTGACACCAGACCTTTTCTTTTTGTTGTTATATTGTATATTAAGAGCCAAGAAGGTGGGGATGTTGACTCTAGTATGTCACGGTCTCTACCGTGCCATGTAGATGGCCAGGCGTGGTCACGCCCCAAGTGGCTCAATGAGGTATTGAACCCATTGACTGCCTGTTTAGTACTTCTGTTACTTTGCCTCTGAGCCACACCTCAGTTCCTTTCAGCCTGCTTTCCAGCTTTGCCTAGTTCTGCATGAAGTACTAGGGTCATACTCTGGATCTTGTTACAATTTGTACCTGTCTCTCCTGGTTCAGCTGAGGCAGTTTATCCAATCAGCTGGGTATAAAACACTGCCTCACTCTGAGGGCTTTGTCAGTTCATTGTTTCCTGTTTTGCCAAAGGTTCCTGTGTTCCTGTGTTCCTGTGTCCCTGTGTTCCTGTGTCCCTGTGTTCCTGTGTCCCTGTGTCCCTGTGTTCCTGTGTTCCTGTGTCCCTGTGTTCCTGTGTCCCTGTGTTCCTGTGTCCCTGTGTCCCTGTGTTCCTGTGTTCCTGTGTTCCTGTGTCCCTGTGTTCCTGTGTCCCTGTGTTCCTGTGTCCCTGTGTTCCTGTGTTCCAAGACTGACTCCGGCTTCTGACCTTGGCTCTCCTTATCGTTTATTCTGACTTCTGGAATCCCTGACTTCGGCTTTACCTTGACTATCCTTTGGCAAATTCCTGTCAAGCCCCCGTGCTAGAGTTGCCACCTCATCCCTTTAAACCTGAACACCTATGAATTACACACATTCTGAGGCTAATTAAATGCAGATTAGGCACCAAGTAAGTTTAATTACCACCTTAATCAGCCACAGAACCTGTGTAATTAATATGTGTTCGGGTTTAAAGGGATGAGGTGGCAACCATACCCCGTGCACAGATTCACAGCCCAGGTAGCTTATTACCTTGTTTCCGTGGGCTGTGTGTATTTTCAAGGGTGAGCATACATCTCTGCACCAAGGGCTCCAGCCTAGGTAAGTCATTACATAATGAGCTGACAAACATGGAGTCCACAGAGATGTACAAGATGCTCACCTCACTTGTTCTTCAAGTCTCCAGCCTGGGCCAGACCCTTTTGGAATTGCAGCAAGAAGTTCTGTTATTTAAAGGTACAGTACGCCCAACCCCCGGAACTAGCATGTTCTGAGCCATTTGTGGTGATGCCAGAGAGGTTTGACGGTAGCCGAGCATCATTTGTGTGCTTTAAGACAGATTGTGAGCTGTTGTTTGCTCTTAAGCCTAGGACCTATGCTACCAACTATATAAAGGTTTGCGCTTCCATCAACCTGCTCAATGGACAATGCAAAACATGGGCTCATCCGCTTTTACAGGAAAGGAGTCCAGTCTTGGACAGCTGGGAAGCATTCATGTTTGCTCTGGACTCTCACATTCTTGTTTCTAAGAAAACCAGAGTTCCCAAGTCTGCTCTCTCTGCATGTGGCCTACAGGTATCCAGGGACAGGAATACCCTGTACATATACGATTCTGAGCCATCCCAGTATGTGCTAAGCTATGAAGCTCTAACCTCACAAAGCCAAGACGCTCCTGAGGATATACACACACCAACCCTGGAAGATGTGGAACCCATGGAGATCGGGGCCATCCGGTCCAAGCTATCTAAAGGTGAAAGAGAGCGGTGGAGAGACTAAGGTCTTTGTTTCTACTGTGGAG
The DNA here is from genome assembly GCA_037952835.1 of Lithobates septentrionalis. Classification (NCBI taxonomy): domain Eukaryota; kingdom Metazoa; phylum Chordata; class Amphibia; order Anura; family Ranidae; genus Lithobates; species Lithobates septentrionalis. The sequence continues at coordinate 368,371 of JBBDGP010001663.1, read as the reverse complement.
AAAGAGGGCACTCTATCTCTCTCTGCCCAACTCACCCACCTCGGCCAAAGGTTCTTCAAGTGGGTACTATTAGGATCCTTCCTGCTACCCCTGAATCACTGCCTGCTTTCCAGCTTGAAGTTCTTGTGCCTGTGTCCCCGCTTGAAGTTCTTGTGCCTGTGTCCCCGCTTGAAGTTCCGGTGCTTGTGTCCCCGCTCGAAGTTCCGGTGCTTGTGTCCCCGCTCGAAGTTCCGGTGCTTGTGTCCCCGCTCAAAGTTCCGGTACTTGTGTCCCCGCTCAAAGTTCCGGTGCTTGTGTCCCCGCTCGAAGTTCCGGTGCTTGTGTCCCCGCTCGAAGTTCCGGTGCTTGTGTCCCCGCTCGAAGTTCCGGTGCTTGTGTCCCCGCTCGAAGTTCCGTTGTCTGTGTCCCTGCTTCTGCTTATCGTTTATTCTGACTTCTGGAATCCCTGACTATGGCTTTACCTCCACTATCCTTTGGCAAATTCCTGTCAAGCCCCCGTGCACAGATTCACAGCCCAGGTAGCTTATTACCTTGTTACTGTGGGCTGTGTGTGTTTGCAAGGGTGAGCATACATCTCTGCATCATGGACTCCAACCTAGGTAAGCCGTTACATAGTATATATTCTGTGGAGGGTCATATAAAAATATGATGGTCCCTATCAAACTGGCCCACCATAGAACATGTCCTAGGATCAATATCCGCACCTTCCTGACTCTAAAGGGTATTCAACAAACTTAAAAAAAAAAAAAAATAACTGGCCTTTTTTTCTATGTTGTTGATAATGATTTGATTTATTAATTCTGCAGCCACTTATTCAACAACTCAGAGCCCACCTGCTGCAACATCGGCCATGGAAGTGGATACCGTATCAACTGAAACCATGCCAACCGATACAACTGAAACCATGCCCACCGATACAACTGAAACCATGTCCACCGATACAACTGAAACCATACCAACCAATATAACTGAAACTATACCAACCAATACAACTGAAACTTTACCAACCAATATAACTGAAACTATACCAACCAATACAACTGTAACTTTACCAACCAATACAGCAGAAGCCATACCTAACTCTCTATTTGAAACCATACCCACACCCATCTCTACAACTGACCCCACACCCACCTCTGTTATTGACTTTACACCCATCTCTACAACTGACACCACACCCATCTCTACAACTGACACCACACCCATCTCTACAACTGACACCACACCCATCTCTACAACTGACTCCACACCCATCTCTACAACTGACTCCACACCCATCTCTACAACTGACTCCACACCCATCTCTACAACTGACTCCACGCCCATCTCTACAACTGACCCCACACCCATCTCTACAACTGACTCCACGCCCATCTCTACAACTGACCCCACACCCATCTCTACAACTGACTCCACGCCCTTCTCTACAACTGACTCCACACCCATCTCTACAACTGACTCCACACCCATCTCTACAACTGACTCCACACCCATCTCTACAACTGACTCCACACCCATCTCTACAACTGACTCCACACCCATCTCTACAACTGACTCCACGCCCATCTCTACAACTGACCCCACACCCATCTCTACAACTGACTCCACGCCCATCTCTACAACTGACCCCACACCCATCTCTACAACTGACTCCACACCCTTCTCTACAACTGACTCCACACCCATCTCTACAACTGACTCCACACCCATCTCTACAACTGACTCCACACCCATCTCTACAACTGACTCCACACCCATCTCTACAACTGACTCCACACCCATCTCTACAACTGACTCCACACCCTTCTCTACAACTGACTCCACACCCATCTCTACAACTGACTCCACACCCATCTCTACAACTGACTCCACACCCATCTCTACAACTGACTCCACACCCATCTCTACAACTGACTCCACACCCTTCTCTACAACTGACTCCACACCCATCTCTACAACTGACTCCACACCCATCTCTACAACTGACTCCACACCCATCTCTACAACTGACTCCACACCCATCTCTACAACTGACTCCACACCCATCTCTACAACTGACTCCACACCCATCTCTACAACTGACTCCACACCCATCTCTACAACTGACTCCACACCCATCTCTACAACTGACCCCACACCCACCTCTGTTATTGACTTTACACCCATCTCTACAACTGACACCACACCCATCTCTACAACTGACACCACACCCATCTCTACAACTGACACCACACCCATCTCTACAACTGACTCCACACCCATCTCTACAACTGACTCCACACCCATCTCTACAACTGACTCCACACCCATCTCTACAACTGACTCCACACCCATCTCTACAACTGACTCCACGCCCATCTCTACAACTGACCCCACACCCATCTCTACAACTGACTCCACGCCCATCTCTACAACTGACCCCACGCCCATCTCTACAACTGACTCCACGCCCTTCTCTACAACTGACTCCACACCCATCTCTACAACTGACTCCACACCCATCTCTACAACTGACACCACACCCATCTCTACAACTGACACCACACCCATCTCTACAACTGACTCCACACCCATCTCTACAACTGACTCCACACCCATCTCTACAACTGACTCCACACCCATCTCTACAACTGACTCCACACCCATCTCTACAACTGACTCCACACCCATCTCTACAACTGACTCCACGCCCATCTCTACAACTGACCCCACACCCATCTCTACAACTGACTCCACGCCCATCTCTACAACTGACCCCACACCCATCTCTACAACTGACTCCACGCCCTTCTCTACAACTGACTCCACACCCATCTCTACAACTGACTCCACACCCATCTCTACAACTGACTCCACACCCATCTCTACAACTGACTCCACACCCATCTCTACAACTGACTCCACACCCATCTCTACAACTGACTCCACGCCCATCTCTACAACTGACCCCACACCCATCTCTACAACTGACTCCACGCCCATCTCTACAACTGACCCCACACCCATCTCTACAACTGACTCCACACCCTTCTCTACAACTGACTCCACACCCATCTCTACAACTGACTCCACACCCATCTCTACAACTGACTCCACACCCATCTCTACAACTGACTCCACACCCATCTCTACAACTGACTCCACACCCATCTCTACAACTGACTCCACACCCTTCTCTACAACTGACTCCACACCCATCTCTACAACTGACTCCACACCCATCTCTACAACTGACTCCACACCCATCTCTACAACTGACTCCACACCCATCTCTACAACTGACTCCACACCCTTCTCTACAACTGACTCCACACCCATCTCTACAACTGACTCCACACCCATCTCTACAACTGACTCCACACCCATCTCTACAACTGACTCCACACCCATCTCTACAACTGACTCCACACCCATCTCTACAACTGACTCCACACCCATCTCTACAACTGACTCCACACCCATCTCTACAACTGACTCCACACCCATCTCTACAACTGACTCCACACCCTTCTCTACAACTGACACCACACCCATCTCTACAACTGACACCACACCCACCTCTGTTATTGACTTTACACCCATCTCTACAACTGACACCACACCCATCTCTACAACTGACACCACACCCATCTCTACAACTGACCCTACACCCACCTCTGTTATTGACTTTACACCCATCTCTACAACTGACTCCACACCCATCTCTACAACTGACTCCACACCCATCTCTACAACTGACACCACACCCATCTCTACAACTGACACAACACCCATCTTTACAACTGACTCCACACCCATCTCTACAACTGACTCCACACCCATCTCTACAACTGACACCACACCCATCTCTACAACTGACACCACACCCACCCCTGTAATTGACTTTACACCCATCTCTACAACTGACCCCACACCCAGCCCTGTAATTGACTTCACATCCATCCCTATAACTCAATCCATACCCACCACAACTGACCCTTTAGCTAGTGCTACAATTGATACTATAGCCAGCTCTACAATTCAGTCTATACCAACATCTTCATCCACGCTCATACTAAACACACCAACTGACACCCTATCCACCACAACTGATGTTACACCCACTCCTACAACTGGCACCTTACTCACTTCTAAAACTGACTTCACAACCACCTCTACGACTCAATCTGTACCCACCATGACTGAACCTATACCCAGTTCTACATCTGATTCCCTTATTAACACTACAACCCAGTTTACATCCAACATAGCTGATTATATGTCTACTTCTAACATAGAAAACTTAAATCTCACCTCATCAAGAACCAACATCTCTACTGCCTTTACTACACTAGAAACATCTGCACAATTTTCACATGCTACTGAAACGTCACCCACTGTTATGAATGAAAGTATACTTATATCTACTATTCCTAAAGAGGAGTCATCTACAAGTTTACATTCATCTTTTATTCCAACAACTGAGTCTTCCACCAGCACTCGAGTACCAGAAGAACCCATCATTTCCAGTGCAGTACCAGCCAATACAACTAGTTCTGCTACCATGACCGAATTTTTTACCACAACCAAACCCCCTACAACGGAAACTCCAATCATAAGTACAATCATTTCCACAACCATACCTACTACCTCTACCACAACTCCTGTAAGTCTAACAAATGATTCAGTGACTGCAACGTCCAACACCATAACCAATATGACAAATGTAACCACTTCTGAAGAAGATACAACTATTGCATCAACTACAACAAGCACAACCGACCAACCTGCAATGAGTACCGCAACAAACGAAACAATTCTGGCTGTTAATATGACAGCAACTCCAGCTGAAAATACTGCTGCAAACACTACCACAAGTATTACCACTACTAGTCTCCCAGCAAGCACAGTGGCCAACTCTACAACAACCGAACCCCCTGTGACCAGTATACCATCTACCACCATAATTACTACTACTAGTCTCCCAACAAGCCCAGCACCAAACTCAACAACAACAATCATACCTACTTTGACCAGTACACCATCTACCACCATAATTACTACTACTAGTTTCCCAACAAGCCCAGTGCCAAACTCAACAACAACCATACCTCCTGTGACCAGTACTCCATCTACCACCATAATTACTACTACTACTAGTCTCCCAACAAGCCCAGTGCCAAACTCAACAACAACCATACCTCCTGTGACCAGTACTCCATCTACCACCATAATTAATACTACTAGTCTCCCAACAAGCCCAGTGCCAAACTCAACAACAACCATACCTCCTGTGACCAGTACTCCATCTACCACCACAATTACTACTACTACTAGTCTCCCAACAAGCCCAGTGCCAAACTCAACAACAACCATACCTCCTGTGACCAGTACTCCATCTACCACCACAATTACTACTACTACTAGTCTCCCAACAAGCCCAGTGCCAAACTCAACAACAACAATACCTCCTGTGACCAGTACTCCATCTACCACCATAATTAATACTACTAGTCTCCCAACAAGCCCAGTGCCAAACTCAACAACAACCATACCTCCTGTGACCAGTACTCCATCTACCACCACAATTACTACTACTAGTCTCCCAACAAGCCCAGTAACAAACTCAACAACAACCATACCTCCTGTGACCAGTACTCCATCTACCACCACAATTACTACTACTAGTCTCCCAACAAGCCCAGTGCCAAACTCAACAACAACCATACCTCCTGTGACCAGTACTCCATCTACCACCACAATTACTACTACTACTAGTCTCCCAACAAGCCCAGTGCCAAACTCAACAACAACCAAACGCCCTGTGACTAGTACACCATCTACTACCACAGCAACTGAAGCCTATATATCAGGTAAGTTTACTGACATTTAAACATAACTCTGCCATTACCCTATGAGTAGGCTCCTAACCAAGTGAAACGCGATAGTATGTTTGTGCACTGAATGAAGTGCTTCATTTATAGGATGGATCAATAAATTGATTTGATGCTTTTAATATGGAGAACAGTCCTCACTTTTTCCCCTTTATTTGGATCTCCCGCTATTGGGAAATACTAATAAAAAAAAAAGCTTTTAGCTGCATTACTTAACATTGGGGCTCATGAACACGGATGCAGAGGGGCGTACACCACCACAATTCTGATTTTTTTCTGCGTCTGGGAGCCATAGGTGTTTGCATACAGCCATGGCCATTGGCCAGCAGCTTGTACAAAGTAATGAAAGGCTAACGGACGCCTTTGCTGTACAAATGCAACTACCCGTCCGAGCAGTTACATACATGTTATGTACAGATATGGATGAGCGGCGCTGGATGCATGCTTCTCGGGTGTGTGATTACATCCAAGGCAGCTGCAGCATCTGTCAGCCTATCATTGATTTGTAAAGGCCTGCTGGCTGCGGCTGTATGCAGACACCTATGACTCCCTTGCGCAATACTTCTTGTCTGCCACTAGATGTCCTCAGTCTTTTGTGTCGAATGACAGCCAGCATCATTCAACGCACTTCCTCTGAATCCCAGATGTCATGGACCCGCCTCGGGGGGGTTCAGAATATTACTACGCAGCATGCATAAATATGTAAATGCTGTTTAGTGTACCAGTATAGGCAACTCAGTGTCTGGACAAGGTCATTTAGAGCCCAGGGCAAACATGTGAAACTATGCCCCCCCCCCCCACATTATATGTCAGCAACTAATCTGCATGCTTATTCCCTAAGTATAACTTCCCCCTCCTCCCAGTGTAAATCCCCCCCTCCTAAATCTTTGCCCCCCCATCTCCCCTCTCAGTTCAAACCATCTCTCTTCCCAAATCCCCCCCCCCTCCCGAATCAAAAAAAAAATCACCCCTCCAGCACAAAATCCTCTATCCGGGCCCTCAAAAACCACAAGTTTAGCTCCAGAATTATTATCAAATCTACTGTATATTATGGGGGCTTAACCACTTCAGCCCCAGAAGGTTTTACCCCCTTAATGACCAGGCCATTTTTTGTGATACGGCACTGCATTACTTTAACTGACAATTGCGCGGTCGTGCGACGCTGTACCCGAATAATATTGATGTCCTTTCCTTACACAAGCATGACAACATACAAGAATGGGATAGGCTCCGCCCCCTCGCTCAATCAAGACTGGTTATACTATATATAAATGAGTCGCCTCCCACCAGGTGGAATTCTCTTTTTTGTTCAACTGGTTATAGCTATGAAACAAAGAAAATTTTTATTTTTTTTTGCCCTCACCTTGCCGGATTCATCTGGCCAGCCGTACAGGTTCAGCCTCTTTCCTGTGACGAAGCCCCTCTGTTCGGTTGTAAAACTTACATACGAGGGACCCCCTCAAGCCCGGATACTGGGGGGCGATACTGGTCTCTCAATGCAGGTAAAACAGTTCTGCCTTGTGGTTGGTTGGGACTGATCCAGTCTCTCCTCCCTGGTGAGTTGTGCCCCCCCCCCCCCCACACACACACACACTATTTGATTAATCTAGCTTTGGGTGTGTTTGGTTTCCCTTGCAAAACGCCGGTGTTTTGTCAGATTAGGCGACCCGTCAGAATGTGTAATGGAAGTGACGTTTTCGTCGCCGCCATCTTGCTACACCCCGCACTCCTCCATAGTAAGGATACACTGAGAAGGAGGAAAGCGGACATCTTGTTACACCCACCGGAGTTTTGTATTTTACACTTATTTTTAACAGTAAAGTGAGTTTATATAGTGAACTACAGTACTTGGAACTCCGTCTGACTGGTTAGATGTTTAATTTTAAAATCAGCGAACTTCTGTCAGATTAGAAAACCTATGAGATCAGCAGCCTTGCCGCTGGTTTTAAAATTCAACATCTAACCAGTCAGATTCTATGCATTAAGGTAAAAACCTTCTAAACGCAGCTCCACCCCCCCCCCCAATACTTACCTGAGCCCCATCTCCATCCAGCGATGTCCGGGACTCTCCCTACTGATTGGCTGAGAGACAGCAGCAGTGCCATTGGCTCCCGCTGCTGTCAATCAAACCCAGTTAGCCAATCAGGAGAGAGAGGGGGTGGAGCCGAACCATGGCTCTGTGTCTGAATGGACACGGGGAGCTGTGGCTCAGCTCGGGTGCCCCCACAGTAAGCTGCTTGCTGTGGGGGGCACTGAACAGGAGGGAGGGGCCAAGAGCTTCAGCCAGGGACCCGAGAAGAGGAGGATCGGGGCTGCTCTGTGCAAAACCATTACACAGAGCAGGTAAGTAGAACATGTTTATTTTAATAGAAAAAAAAACAAAAACTTTACAATGGTTCACTTTATTGTTACTCCCAAGCATCTGCCAACATTCGCTTTTTTTGCGTGCGTCAAAGCACTAAGCATTTTGGTGTGGTACAATTTTGGAAAAGAGTCAGGGACTTCTTTTTCTTGTTTTTTTTTCGCACTTTTAGCCCTCGTTCACACCAATGCGATTTGTCATGCGATTTGACAGTTCAAAATTGCATGACAAGTCGCACCCTATTTTCGGCAATGGAACCGTTTGTCGGAAACCATGAAATCAGGCCGAGACAGAAGTACAGTTAAATCACACTTTTTTAATAATAAAAGTAAAAAGTAGTAGTCAAAACATAGCCAAAGTTCAGTAACCGGAACAGATAGTCAGCCAAGCCAGAAGTCAGGGATCAATGCAGTGGAACAGCAAGCAGGATCTGGAGCCAAAAGGGATGTCAGCAAAGCAAGTCTTGAATGGGATTGCATGAGACCGTTTCTGTGATGTTGACCAAGGTGAAGGCAGAGATCATCTGGACTGGACGGCTTAAGTAGGCAGGACTGACGAGCAGGATATCATCAACAGGTGAGTCACTGTGGAGAGATAGGAGCTGGCAATTAGCCGACAGCTGAGCGGCCAGCTCAGAGAAGGAAGGGCTGTGCGCAGCCCTGACACCGTTCAAATTGTTGCGACTCAAGATGCAGCGACTTTGAAAAAGCTTCCTGCATTACTTTTCTACTATTTTTAATTGCGACTTGCACTGATCTGCGGCTTTGAAATCTCGCCGAAGTTGCGCAATTTTCAAAAGCCGCACTGGTGTGAACCAGGGCTTAGGGAAGCCCATTGGATCGAATGGGCTGCCCTACATGCGACGCGCGGGGAATGCTCTAAAAAACATGTGGAGACAAACGCGTGAGCGCAAACGTGAACCAAGCCTAGGCGTACCTCGGATCCCAAGTGACCCCCAGACACTTTCTGTTGGACTGTATCTAAATTTAGGTTGTACAATCGTACTGTAACATGTGTGCCCAGCTTTAGTTCTACAACCATAACGGTTCGGGGAAAGTCCCAGGACGGTTGGCTGCAGCTGAACTGAATTCTATTTTGCGTATTGAGAAAGTCTTTTTTTTTCCGGGTTGAGGATTTTTCTTGTATACGTTCCGGGTGGAGGGCGGTGGGATGGTGGAGGTTGTAGTCACCGATGACCTTTCTGCAGGAAGTCCTTTCTAAAGGACGACCTTTTTATTTTCTCTTTTACACCTCGGGAGGGGGTGGGGAGTTATTTCTGCAGTGTACAAAGAGGACTCAACCATAAAAGTATGTTTTAGGGCACAGCAGTAAAACTTTAAAGCTTTAAAAAAAAAAATATATAAGCGTGTAACAAAGTTTCACAAGTTCAGAAACAATTTATGGGTTTTTCAGGAAAAGCCAACTTGTTTTAGGGTACAAAAGGACCCCATCACTGGGGCTACCAACAAAACCTATTCATTATAAAATACAAGAAATGCACTATATTGCCAAAAGTATTGGGACACCTGCCTTTACACGCACATGAACTTTAATGACATCCCAGTCTTAATCCGGAGGGTTCAATATTGGGTTGGCTCCGCCCTTTGCAGCTATAACAGCTTCACCTCTTCTGGGAAGGCCGTCCACAAGGTTTAGGAGGGTGTCTATGGGAATGTTTGATCATTCTTCCAGAAGAGCATTTGTGAGGTCAGGCACTGATGTTGGATGAGAAGGTCTGGCTCGCAGTCTCCGCTCTAATTCATCCCAAAGGTGTTCTATCGGGTTGAGGTCAGAACTCTGTGCAGGCCAGTCAAGTTCCTCCACCCAAAATTCGCTCATCTATGGTTTTTATGGACCTTGCTTTGTGCACTGGTACGCAATCTCCGCTCTAATTCGTCCCAAAGGTGTTCTATCAGGTTGAGGTCAGGACTCTGTGCAGGCCAGTCAAGTTCCTCCATCCCAAACTCGTTCATCCATATCTTTATGGGCCTTGCTTTGTGCACTTGTTCAAATCATTTGGTGGAGGGGGGATTATGGTGGGGGGGGGGGGGGGGAATTATGGTGTGGCATACCTCCCAACTTTTTGAGATGGGAATGAGGGACACCTATTAGCAAAAGAATGTAGTCATAGGACACACCCCCGACCACGCCCCCTTAAAGGAGAATTGTACAAAAAAAATGATTAGTTAAACCCACAAAGACTTTTTTTAACCACTACTATTTCTTTATATTGGCTTTGGAAATTTACGAATGCATCAATTTAGAAATTGGATGAAAGGTTTAGGCTCGGTTCACACTGGGACGACTTGGGATCCGACTTGTACGCCCTCAAGTCGCCCCAGAAATAGATTCACATTGAAGTGAATGGGAGCGTCTTAATAGACACTACTGAAGTCGCTCCGACTTCAGAGCGTACTCCCTGTACTACTTGGATCCGACTTGGTAGGCGACCTGTACCATAGAAATCAATGGAAGTCGCCTCCAAGTCGGATCTCTCTGTAAAGTCAAGCGACTTTGCAGGGAAAACCCCTCCCTCCCCCCCTCCCTCCCAGAGAGCTGATTGGCCACAGGCGAAGTCGCCTGTCATGGAGGCAGGGCCGGTGCACCCACTAGGCGAATTAGGCAGCCGCCTAGGGCGCACTGCCGCCTAGGGGCGCATCTGACCCTTGCCTTCCCCTTCTTGTCGCCCCCCGAAGCTCCCGGCAGAGCCGCTGATAGGGGACCCAGACAGCAAGGAGTTCGGTGCGGCAGGCGGGCGGGTGGTAGCCTTGCAGTGCGGTGTGCAGCTTCTCCCCTCTCCCTCCTATCGGCTTTCACACATGCTGGAGGGAGAGGGACGTCTGTGTAACAGGGCAGGCAGCCAATAGCGCTGCTCTTCTGAGTGGGAGGGCGTGACTGCTAAGTTGCTCCGCCTCCCACTACCTCCTTAGCCAATCAGATTGCCCAGCCCGCCACATTTGACTAGAAGATGCTAGTGGCCAGAGCAGGGCGGGATGGAGAGGATCCGACATGCCTGAGTATGAAGAAGAAGGTATGGAGATCAAATATGTCTCAATGCATTGCTGGCTGCAGAAATGTATCAGTGTGTTCTCCTTCTCCCGTCCTGTGTGTAGAATATGCAGTGATCTCCCCTCTGTCTTCTCACACTGATCTCCCCTCCCTCTTCTCACACTGATCTCCCCTCTGCCTTCTCACACTGATCTCCCCTCCCTCTTCTCACACTGATCTCCCCTCCCTCTTCTCACACTGATCTCCCCTCTGTCTTCTCACACTGATCTCCCCTCCCTCTTCTCACACTGATCTCCCCTCCCTCTTCTCACACTGATCTCCCCTCTCTCTTCTCACACTGATCTCCCCTCATCTTCTCACACTGATCTCCCCTCCCTCTTCTCACACTGATCTCCCCTCCCTCTTCTCACACTGATCTCCCCTCTGTCTTCTCACACTGATCTCCCCTCTGTCTTCTCACACTGATCTCCCCTCTGTCTTCTCACACTGATCTCCTCTCTGTCTTCTCACACTGATCTCCCCTCTGTCTTCTCACACTGATCTCCCCTCTGTCTTCTCACACTGATCTCCCCTCTGTCTTCTCACACTGATCTCCCCTCTGTCTTCTCACACTGATCTCCCCTCCCTCTTCTCACACTGATCTCCCCTCCCTCTTCTCACACTGATCTCCCCTCTGTCTTCTCACACTGATCTCCCCTCTGTCTTCTCACACTGATCTCCCCTCTGTCTTCTCACACTGATCTCCTCTCTGTCTTCTCACACTGATCTCCCCTCTGTCTTCTCACACTGATCTCCCCTCTGTCTTCTCACACTGATCTCCCCTCTGTCTTCTCACACTGATCTCCCCTCTCTCTTCTCACACTGATCTCCCCTCTGTCTTCTCACACTGATCTCCTCTCTGTCTTCTCACACTGATCTCCCCTCTGTCTTCTCACACTGATCTCCCCTCTGTCTTCTCACACTGATCTCCCCTCTCTCTTCTCACACTGATCTCCCCTCATCTTCTCACACTGATCTCCCCTCCCTCTTCTCACACTGATCTCCCCTCCCTCTTCTCACACTGATCTCCCCTCATCTTCTCACACTGATCTCCCCTCTGTCTTCTCACACTGATCTCCCCTCTGTCTTCTCACACTGATCTCCCCTCTGTCTTCTCACACTGATCTCCCCTCCCTCTTCTCACACTGATCTCCCCTCATCTTCTCACACTGATCTCCCCTCTGTCTTCTCACACTGATCTCCCCTCCCTCTTCTCACACTGATCTCCCCTCATCTTCTCACACTGATCTCCCCTCATCTTCTCACACTGATCTCCCCTCTGTCTTCTCACACTGATCTCCCCTCTGTCTTCTCACACTGATCTCCCCTCTGTCTTCTCACACTGATCTCCCCTCATCTTCTCACACTGATCTCCCCTCATCTTCTCACACTGATCTCCCCTCTGTCTTCTCACACTGATCTCCCCTCTGTCTTCTCACACTGATCTCCCCTCTGTCTTCTCACACTGATCTCCCCTCTGTCTTCTCACACTGATCTCCCCTCTGTCTTCTCACACTGCTTCTTATCTGTGTTTTTATTTACACTGAACACAGGACAGGAGAATGGTGATTAGACTTCTGCAAGATGCTGCAACTTCAGCTCTTTCTATAGCTATATAGGCCATCTAGGTTTTGTTTGAACTTTTATTTGTTATCTTTGAAGGCATTATTATCTGGTCAGGCTGGGAGGAGCTTCCCAGACCTGTTAACCATTTACTGTCCTCCTGTGCTTGAGAAATGACTTTTGTTTTTTTGGCACTTATATCTTGTAAACTCCTGTTTACACAGTGCAGTGATCAATGTATTTCCACACTGGTCACTGCTAGCCTAGGAAACACTTGTACTATGTCTGCAGTCTCTGATCATCTCCTGTACCATCTCTGCAGTCTCTGATCATCTCCTGTACTATGTCTGCAGTCTCTGATCATCTCCTGTACTATGTCTGCAGTCTCTGATCATCTCCTGTACTATGTCTGCAGTCTCTGATCATCTCCTGTATCATGTCTGCAGTCTCTGATCATCTCCTGTACTATGTTTGCAGTCTCTGATCATCTCCTGTACTATGTCTGCAGTCTCTGATCATCTCCTGTATCATGTCTGCAGTCTCTGATCATCTCCTGTACTATGTCTGCAGTCTCTGATCATCTCCTGTATCATGTCTGCAGTCTCTGATCATCTCCTGTACTATGTCTGCAGTCTCTGATCATCTCCTGTACTATGTCTGCAGTCTCTGATCATCTCCTGTACTATGTCTGCAGTCTCTGATCATCTCCTGTACTATGTCTGCAGTCTCTGATCATCTCCTGTACTATGTCTGCAGTCTCTGATCATCTCCTGTACTATGTCTGCAGTCTCTGATCATCTCCTGTATCATGTCTGCAGTCTCTGATCATCTCCTGTACTATGTCTGCAGTCTCTGATCATCTCCTGTACTATGTCTGCAGTCTCTGATCATCTCCTGTACTATGTCTGCAGTCTCTGATCATCTCCTGTACTATGTCTGCAGTCTCTGATCATCTCCTGTACTATGTCTGCAGTCTCTGATCATCTCCTGTATCATGTCTGCAGTCTCTGATCATCTCCTGTACTATGTCTGCAGTCTCTGATCATCTCCTGTACCATGTCTGCAGTCTCTGATCATCTCCTGTACTATGTCTGCAGTCTCTGATCATCTCCTGTACTATGTCTGCAGTCTCTGATCATCTCCTGTACCATGTCTGCAGTCTCTGATCATCTCCTGTATTATGTCTGCAGTCTCTGATCATCTCCTGTACCATCTCTGCAGTCTCTGATCATCTCCTGTAGTATGTCTGCAGTCTCTGATCATCTCCTGTACCATCTCTGCAGTCTCTGATCATTTCCTGTAGTATGTCTGCAGTCTCTGATCATCTCCTGTACCGTCTCTGATCATCTCCTGTACTATGTCTGCAGTCTCTGATCATCTCCTGTACTATGTCTGCAGTCTCTGATCATCTCCTGTACTATGTCTGCAGTCTCTGATCATCTCCTGTACCATCTCTGCAGTCTCTGATCATCTCCTGTAGTATGTCTGCAGTCTCTGATCATCTCCTGTACCATCTCTGCAGTCTCTGATCATTTCCTGTAGTATGTCTGCAGTCTCTGATCATCTCCTGTACCGTCTCTGATCATCTCCTGTACTATGTCTGCAGTCTCTGATCATCTCCTGTACTATGTCTGCAGTCTCTGATCATCTCCTGTACTATGTCTGCAGTCTCTGATCATCTCCTGTACTATGTCTGCAGTCTCTGATCATCTCCTGTACCATCTCTGCAGTCTCTGATCATCTCCTGTAGTATGTCTGCAGTCTCTGATCATCTCCTGTATTATGTCTGCAGTCTCTGATCATCTCCTGTACCATGTCTGCAGTCTCTGATCATCTCCTGTACCATGTCTGCAGTCTCTGATCATCTCCTGTGCTATGTCTGCAGTCTCTGATCATCTCCTGTAGTATGTCTGCAGTCTCTGATCATCTCCTGTATTATGTCTGCAGTCTCTGATCATCTCCTGTATTATGTCTGCAGTCTCTGATCATCTCCTGTACCATTTCTGCAGTCTCTGATCATCTCCTGTACTATGTCTGCAGTCTCTGATCATCTCCTGTAGTATTTCTGCAATAAAGGAGGGCTACAGGCACGGTAGGTGGTGAGGGAAGAGGGCTGTGGGTGCAGTGGGTGGTAAGGCAAGGGAGGCTGCAGGCACAGTAGATGATGAGGAAAGGGGTCCCAGGTGCAATGGGTGGTGATGGAAAGAATGCCTAGGCACAAGTGATGGTTAAGGCGGGGCTGTAGAGAAAATACAGGGCAAGGGGCTTCATGATCCAGAGCCCACCAAAGACCAAAGTCCTCAGCACCAGGCCCATGATGCTCTTAATCCAGGCCAAATGGCCAGGGTCGCAAAGGTCGCACTTGCAATCAGGCCCTGGTGTTCACAGTGAAATAATTAGAAAGTGCACTGTCATATTGTCACACAATACACACTGGGATCTGTGATCAAAGAGTGTGTTGTGCTATTATTTAATGACACTGCACAAAGCCATTCAGTGTGTTTTTTTTTTTTTTTTTGGGGGGGGGCGCAAGTTGCTGGTCTTGCCTAGGGTGCAAAATAGTCTAGCACCGGCCCTGCATGGAGGCGACTTCAAGTCGCCTTGTAATTTGCTAAAGTCGCGTCGAAGTCGCGTCGAAGCCGCGTTGAAGTCGCCGTGCAAAGTCGCGCTGAAGTCATGTTGCCCCAGTGTGAACCGAGCCTTAGCGCTGGGAAACACTTTCTGAAAGATAAAAAGTGCATTTTATATACAACTATATGGATCAGACCAAAATGAGGGACAAATGAGGGGGGAAGAGGGGCAGAGGAACATTGCTCCAAATCAGGGACAGTCCCTCGAAGTCAGGGACAGTTAGGAGCTATGGTGTGGGGGGAGGGGGGGTTATGGTGTGGGGGTTGTTTTTCAGGGGTTGGGTTTGGCCCCTTAGTTCCAGTGAAGGGAACTCTTAAGGCGTCAGCATACCAAGACATTTTGGACAATTTCATTCTCCCAACTTTGTGGGAACAGTTTGGGGACGGCCCCTTCCTGTTCCAACATGACTGCGCACCAGTGCACAAAGCAAGGTCCATAAAGACAAGGATGAGCGAGTTTTGGGTGGTGGCCCAAACCTGATAGAACACCTTTGGGATAAATTAGAGCGGAGGCTACGAGCCAGGCCTTCTCGTCCAACATCAGTGCCTGACCTCCCAAATGCTCTTCTGGAACAATGGTCAAACATTCCCATAGACACCCTCCTAAACCTTGTGGACGGCCTTCCCAGAAGAGTTGAAGCTGTTATAGCTGCAAAGGGCGGAGCCAACTCAATATTGAACCCTACGGACTAAGACTGGGATGTCATTAAAGTTCATGTGCGTGTAAAGGAAGGTGTCCCCACACCATAGCTCCCAACTGTCCCTGACTTCGAGGGACTGTCCCTGATTTGGAAGAATGTCCCTCTGCCCCTCTTTCCTCTTCATTTGTCCCTCATTTTGGTCTGATCTATATAGTTGTATATAAAATGCACTTTTTATCTTTTTAGAAAGTGTTTCCCAGAGCTAAACCTTTCATCCGATTTCTAAATTGATGCATTTGTACATTTCCAAAGCCAATATAAAGGAATAGTAGTGGTTAAAAAAGCACTTGTGGGTTTCACTAACCATTTTTGTATGTATAATTCTCCTTTAAGGGGGGCGTGGCAGGGGGTGTGTCCTATGACTACATTCTTTTGCGAATAGGTGTCCCTCATTCCCATCTCAAAAAGTTGGCAGGTATGCCACACCATAATTCTCCCCCCCCCCCCCCACCCCCCACCATAATCCCCCCTCCACCAAATGATTTGGAGCAGTGCACAAAGCAAGGTCCATAAAGTAATAGAGGAGCGAGTTTGGGGTGGAGGAACTTGACTGGCCTGCACAGAGTCCTGACCTCAACCCGATAGAACACCTTTGGGATGAATTAGAGCGGAGACTGCGAGCCAGGCCTTCTCATCCAACATCAGTGCCTGACCTCACAAATCCCATAGACACCCTCCTAAACCTTGTGGACGGCCTTCCCAGAAGAGTTGAAGCTGTTATAGCTGCAAAGGGCGGAGCCAACTCAATATTGAACCCTCCGGACTAAGACTGGGATGCCATTAAGGTTCATGTGCGTGTAAAGGCAGGCGTCCCAATACTTTTGGCAATATAGTGTATATATTGTGATATTTGTGGGGCTTCACCCAAGTGTAGTCCTTCCCAATGAGTTCAGCCTAGGATTAAGGAATACAGTTCCAGGCTTGTTGGCTACTTTAATTTTAAAAGAAAGTAAAAGCTCCAACAAAACAGTTGCCTTCATAGATGTTTCCACCATCATTTCAAACACAAAGGACAAAAAGGACACCAAGTCTCCTGGTCTCCTCTCGCTGGGTCACTGCTCAGACCTCAAGTCAAGGCCTTTTGGTTTTGTTCTGTAAGGTCGTCCCTCAGCATCACTGGTGCTCACATACAACTCTGCACCTCCCTCTCTGCTCTCTTGGTTGCAGCACTCTGTTGGGGGGCTGAGTTGGACACCCCTGTTCTAGACACTTTACCCAAGTTTGGGTCCAGCTTCTCTCCATCTAGCTGCCAGTTTGGAGGATCGTAGGCAAGATAGCCCTGTACATAGGACAGATTGGCAGAATCAATGTTTAGTGGAAGGAGAGGACTCCTGTGGCAGGATTCATTGGTGCCCTGGTAACCCTTAAACCCTTGCAGACGAGGGTATACAGTCATGCGGCCTCGCGGAGGTGGGTTTATATCTGTGGGGGCCACAAATATTCTCCATTGCGCTCCACAGTACACTTACAACCCAGAGATCGAGCTGTCACAGAGAGCTTGGGGTCTCGTATTAATGATTGGCGCCCATCATTCCCGACCGAGAGGCCCAGTTCCCGATCACCTGATCACTGTGATAGCCTCTGATTGGCTATCGCAGTGATCAGTCACTGTACAACTCACCCCTGTGGGTTTTTTTTCTCCTCTTGAATAGAGAAAAAGATATACAATGTATTAAACAGCTAGAGGAGAAAATTGGAAACAAAGAAAAACGTGTGTAAAAAAAACTAAGCAGATCCCCATCTCATTGGTACCCTCGTTCAACATATCCCCAGCTCATTAGTACCCTCGTTCAACATATCCCCAGCTCATTAGTACCCTCGTTCAACATATCCCCAGCTCATTAGTACCCTTGTTCAACATATCCCCAGCTCATTAGTACCCTCGTTCAGCAGATTCCCAGCTCATTAGTACCCTCGTTCATCAGATCCCAGCTCATTAGTACCCCTGTTCAACATATTCCCAGCTCATTAGTACCCTCGTTCATCAGATCCCAGCTCATTAGTACCCTCGTTCATCAGATCCCAGCTCATTAGTACCCTCGTTCAGTAGATCCCAGCTCATTACTACCCCTGTTCAACATATTCCCAGCTCATTGGTACCCTCGTTCAGCAGAACCCCAGCTCATTAGTACCCTCGTTCAGCAGAACCCCAGCTCATTAGTACCCTCGTTCAGCAGAACCCCAGCTCATTAGTACCCTCGTTCAGCAGATCCCAGCTCATTAGTACCCTCGTTCAGCAGATCCCAGCTCATTAGTACCCCTGTTCAACATATTCCCAGCTCATTGGTACCCCTGTTCAGCAGAACCCCAGCTCATTAGTACCCTCGTTCAGTAGATCCCCAGCTCATTACTACCCCTGTTCAACAGCTCCCCAGCTCATTAGTACCCTCGTTCAGCAGATCCCAGCTCATTAGTACCCCTGTTCAACATATTCCCAGCTCATTGGTACCCCTGTTCAGCAGAACCCCAGCTCATTAGTACCCTCGTTTAGCAGATCCCCATCTTATTGGTACCCTCGTTCAGCAGATCCCCATCTCATTAGTACCCTCGTTCAGCAGATCCCCATCTTATTGGTACCCTCATTCAGCAGATCCCCATCTCATTGGTACCCTCGTTCAGCAGATCCCCAGCTCATTGGTACCCTCATTCAGCAGATCCCCAGCTCATTGGTACCCTCGTTCAGCAGATCCCCAGCTCATTGGTACCCTTGTTCGGTAGATTCCCAGCTTATTATTACCCTCGTTCAGCAGATCCCCAGCTCATTAGTGCCCCTGTTCAACATATCCCCAGCTCATTGGTACCCCTGTTCAGCAGAACCCCAGCTCATTAGTACACTCGTTCAGCAGATCCCCAGCTCATTAGTACCCTCATTCAGCAGATCCCCATCTCATTAGTACCCTCGTTCAGCAGATCCCCATCTCATTAGTACCCTCGTTCAGCAGATCCCCATCTCATTAGTACCCTCGTTCAGCAGATCCCCATCTCATTAGTACCCTCGTTCAGCAGAACCCCAGCTCATTAGTACCCTCGTTCAGCAGAACCCCAGCTCATTAGTACCCTCGTTCATCAGATCCCAGCTCATTAGTACCCTCGTTCAGCAGAACCCCAGCTCATTAGTACCCTCGTTCATCAGATCCCAGCTCATTAGTACCCTCGTTCATCAGATCCCAGCTCATTAGTACCCCTGTTCAACATATTCCCAGCTCATTGGTACCCCTGTTCAGCAGAACCCCAGCTCATTAGTACCCTCGATCAGTAGATCCCCAGCTCATTAGTACCCTCGTTCATCAGATCCCAGCTCATTAGTACCCCTGTTCAACATATTCCCAGCTCATTGGTACCCCTGTTCAGCAGAACCCCAGCTCATTAGTACCCTCGTTCAGTAGATCCCCAGCTCATTACTACCCCTGTTCAACAGCTCCCCAGCTCATTAGTACCCTCGTTTAGCAGATCCCCATCTTATTGGTACCCCTGTTCAGCAGAACCCCAGCTCATTAGTACCCTCGTTTAGCAGATCCCCATCTCATTGGTACCCTCGTTCAGCAGATCCCCATCTTATTGGTACCCTCGTTCAGCAGATCCCCATCTCATTGGTACCCTCGTTCAGCAGATCCCCAGCTCATTGGTACCCTCGTTCAGCAGATCCCCAGCTCATTGGTACCCTTGTTCAGTAGATTCCCAGCTTATTATTACCCTCGTTCAGCAGATCCCCAGCTCATTAGTGCCCCTGTTCAACATATCCCCAGCTCATTGGTACCCTTGTTCAGCAGAACCCCAGCTCATTAGTACACTCGTTCAGCAGATCCCCAGCTCATTAGTACCCTCATTCAGCAGATCCCCATCTCATTAGTACCCTCGTTCAGCAGATCCCCATCTCATTAGTACCCTCGTTCAGCAGATCCCCATCTCATTAGTACCCTCGTTCAGCAGATCCCCATCTCATTAGTACCCTCGTTCAGCAGATCCCCATCTCATTAGTACCCTCGTTCAGCAGATCCCCATCTCATTAGTACCCTCGTTCAGCAGATCCCCAGCTCATTGGTACCCTTGTTCAGTAGATTCCCAGCTCATTGGTACCCTTGTTCAGTAGATTCCCAGCTTATTATTACCCTCGTTTAGCAGATCCCCAGCTCATTAGTACCCCTGTTCAACATATACCCAGCTCATTGGTACCCTTGTTCAGCAGAACCCCAGCTCATTAGTACCCCTGTTCAGGAGATGCCCAGCTCATTGGTACCCTCGTTCAGTAGATTCCCAGCTTATTATTGCCCTCATTCAGCAGATCCCCTGCTCAGTAGTACCCCCAGCTCTGCTGATGCCCCACTCAATAGTAACCCCATTCACCTTCCTGCTGCTCCATGCTGCACACCAGATGTAACGTCTGAACCAGACACTCCCAGAATATACACACAGGAACCGGAAGTGACTGCTGATGACGTCTTCCTGGTTCGCTTCTTGGTTTCCCAGTGCATCCTGGGAGATCTCACACCTGCAAAACCTCCAACACAAAGTGACACTAAAGCTGAATAAAAGCCTCTTAAAAGATTCCGGTGCCATTAGTGAGTGTTGTCATGGACTTCTATGGAGGCTTTGGCGATGCATTGAAGTACCAAGAAAGTGACATGGGGGGAACATTTTTGAAGCAAAGCCAACACAACGTGTGACCAGGACTGTAAGGTCACCATTCAATTTTGTGACAGGAGCTCTGATTGGCAGTCGGAATGCTTTGAAAACAGTGTGTCCAGCGCCACATATGGAAGCAAGTGTAAATGAGCCCCGTACTGTTCATGCCACCTTGCTGCAATCTCAGATTACTGAATAAAGATTTGTTCCATAAGATGCTGTCCTTGTCGGTGGCTCCCCCCCCCTCCCCCCGCTCCCCCCGCTCACTGCTGTTAGTACCAGCTACCTATTTATACAAAGAAACATCCTGGTGCATTTGGCTATAATATCTTCTGACGGTTTTGGTTTATGTTTAGCACTGCGACGTCCTGCAAGCGACACTCGCACACATTCCTGTACAGGGGAATACCTCCAATAACATTTTGGGGTGGTTCCTGATGAACCGGCTACATACCCCTTCGTGGGTGAACATCCCTCAATTGAAAAGTCAAATGAGCTGGGCGGAAATTGTCAGCTGCCAAGTGACTGCATCCAATCAGATCAGGGCCAGCGCTTCCTTTTAGGCAAGGTAGGCGCCGGCCTAGGGCACACATCAGTCAGGGAAGCCGGAGGTGCCTCCTCCTCATTGGCTGGCTGTGCAAGTTAGGGACAACCTGAGAAGGAAAGAGGACTTCCGGTTGTGAGAAGCTCCCTCTCCATGGACAGTCCTGTAGGGACAACTCTCCCTGTGTCTCCCCAGAAATAAGGGAAGTTACCCGGATCTGGCTGTCTGTCCTCCCCTCCCGCTGATCCCGGGATGATAAGTGACAGGCTCGTGTCTGCAGAATTCCCCCCTCCCCCGTCATCTCCATCCTTCCGTCATCCAGTACAGAGGGTCCTGGAGGAGCACCCAGGAGGAAGAGTCTGATCGCCCGAGCACCAGGCGTACGCAGCATCTAGCGCCCGGGACACCGATCTGCTCTCCCTGGGATCTACATGTGGCTTTGAGAATGCGGTCGGCCTTATGGTCCCCGTGGCCCTTCTGTTCCTGCTCTGGTCCTCAGATTGCCTGGCTGATGCCTGCAGCTGCTCCCCCGTGCATCCCTCGAGACCACCTGTCTATTCACTACCCTAGCCTGTCCATATGCTACCCTAGCCTGTCCATATACTACCCTAGCCTGTCCATATACTACCCTAGCCTGTCCATATACTACCCTAGCCCATCCATATACTACCCTAGCCTGTCCATAGGCTACCCTAGCCTGTCCATATACTACCCTAGCCTGTCCATATACTACCCTAGCCTGTCCATATACTACCCTAGCCTGTCCATATACTACCCTAGCCCATCCATATACTACCCTAGCCTGTCCATATACTACCCGAGCCTGTTTATATACTACCCTAGCCTGTCCATATACTACCCTAGCCCATCCATATACTACCCTAGATTGTCCATATACTACCCTAGCCCATCCATATACTACCCTAGATTGTCCATATACTACCCTAGCCCATCCATATACTCACCTTTGCCTGTCCATTTACTACCCTAGCCTGTCTATATGCTACCCTAGCCTGTCTATATACTAGCCTAGCCCGTCAATATACTACCCTAGCCTGTCCATATACTAGCCTAGCCCGTCCATATACTAGCCTAGCCCGTCCATATACTAGCCTAGCCCGTCCATATACTAGCCTAGCCCGTCCATATACTAGCCTAGCCCGTCCATATACAGTACTAGCCTGTCTATATACTACCCTAGCCTGTCTATATACTAGCCTAGCCTGTCTATATACTATAGGAGAAAAGCAAGGTGTGCCAAAAAGGAAGTGCAGCAGAAGATGCAACTAATGGTATATTTAATTAAAATCAGCCAAATGGCTACTCACACTTATATAAAGATTAGTAGGCATCTAAAAATATAACACTGTGGTCACTCAGCAGGTCCCCGGAGGATGATGGTATGTAGATTTTAACATAAGAGAAACAATCCTGTTCCAACATGACTACACAAAGCAGGGTCCATACAGACATGGATGAGCGAGTTTGGGGTGGAGGAACTTGTCTGGCCTGCACCTTAACCCGATAGAATATCTTTGGGATGAATTAGAGCGGAGACTGCAAGCCAAGCCTTCTCGTCCAACATCAGTGCACTTCTGGAAGAATGGTCGAACATTCCCATAGACACCCTCCTAAACCTAGTGGACAGCCTTCCGATTGGAATAGTGCCCCATTGGTACGGTCAGTGATGGTGTTCCATCATTGGTGTCAGTTGGAGGAGCAGTGCCCTAAGGGTTGGATTAAGGCAAGCAAAGGGCCACATCCGGCCCCCAGGCCACAGTTTGGAGACCACTGCTCTATATAAATAAACTGTTAGAAGTTCTCTTACCAAAAGACAGAATATTGGTATCTCCTATTATTTATTTATAGATTGCCACTATTGATCTCTCTCCATAATACAGTCTGTGGTTACATTGCATTATCCATGAGCATTTTCTCCACATTGTTCTTTGCAGGAAAGTATGTCTTTAAAGTGAGTTTAAAGGGTTCTACATCTGCTGATTCTTCAATGACACCCCTTTTACAGAAGGTAATATATCTCAGAAAGCAACCTTTGCATGTAACATGATAATCTAATACAGCCTTTCTCAACATTTATACTCTTGAGGAACTCTTGAAATAAATTTCAGGTCTTGGGGTACCCCTACAAAAACCAACTCACTGGGGGACAGTCTGAGAAATACGCCTTACATTGGTGATCAGTGGGAAGAATGTTCCTTACATTGGTGGTCAGTGAGAAGAATGTTCCTTACATTGGTGGCCAGTGGGAAGAATGTTCCTTACATTGGTGGTCAGTGAGAAGAATGTTCCTTACATTGGTGATCAGTGAGAAGAATGTTCCTTACATTGGTGATCAGTGGGAAGAATGCTCCTTACATTGGTGATCAGTGGGAAGAATGTTCCTTACATTGGTGATCAGTGGGAAGAATGTTCCTTACATTGGTGATCAGTGAGAAGAATGTTCCTTACATTGGTGATCAGTGAGAAGAATGTTCCTTACATTGGTGATCACTGAGAAGAATGCTCCTTACATTGGTGGCCAGTGGGAGGAATGCTCCTTACATTGGTGGTCAGTGGGATGAATGCCCCTTTATATTGGTGGCCAGTGGGAAGAATGTTCCTTACATTGGTGATCAGTGGGAAGATAACTCCCTACATTGGTGGCCAGTGGAAAGAATGTCCCTTACATTGGTGATCAGTGGGAAGAATGCTCTTTACATTGATGGTCGGTGAGAAGAATGTTCCTTACATTGGTGATCAGTGGGAAGAATGTTCCTTACATTGGTGGCCAGTGGGAAGAATGTTCCTTACATTGGTGATCAGTGGGAAGAATGTTCCTTACATTGGATGCCAGTGGGAGGAAAGCTCCTTACATTGGTGGTCAATGGGATGAATGCCCCTCACATTGGTGGCCAGTAAAAAGAAGGCCACTTACATTGGTAACCAGTGGGAAGAATGTTTCTTACATTGGTGGCCAGTGGGAAGGATTCTCCTTACATTGGTGGTCAGTGGGAAGGATTCTCCTTACATTGGTGGCCAGTGGGAAGAATTCTCCTTACATTGGTGGCCAGTGGGAAGAATGTTCCTTATATTGGTGGCCAGTGAGAAGAATGCCCCTTACATTGGTGGCCATGGGGAAGAATGCTCCTTACATTGGTGATCAGTGGGAAGAATGTTTCTTACATTGGTGGCCAATGGGAAGAATGCTCCTTACATTGGTGGTCAGTGGGAAGAATGTTCCTTACATTGGTGATCAATGGGATGAATGCTCCTTACATTGGTGGTCAGTGGGATGAATGCTCCTTACATTGGTGGTCAGTGGGATGAATGCCCCTTACATTGGTGGCCAGTGGTAAGAATGTTCCTTATATTGGTGGCCAGTGAGAAGAATGCCCCTTACAATGGTGGCTAGTAAGAAGAATGCTCCTTACATTGGTGGCGAGTGGGAAAAATGTTTCTTACATTGGTGGCCAGTGGGAAGAATGCTCCTTACATTGGTGATCAGTGGGAAGAATGTTCCTTACATTGGTGATCAGTGGGAAGAATGGTCCTTACATTGGTGATCAGTGGGAAGAATGCTCCTTACATTGGTGATCAGTGGGAAGAATGTTCCTTACATTGGTGGTCAGTGGGAAGAATGTTCCTTACATTGGTGATCAGTGGGAAGAATGTTCCTTACATTGGTGATCAGTGAGAAGAATGTTCCTTACATTGGTGATCAGTGGGAAGAATGCTCCTTACATTGGTAATCAGTGGGAAGAATGCTCCTTACATTGGTGGTCAGTGGTCAGAATATATCTGGCTATTAACATTTATAGATAATAACAGCAGAGATTTTTGATCCAGGAAATATCCATTTGGTGACTGATCGGGAGGGAATGTTTTTGTCCATGCTGGAGCATGTTTTATAAGGTTTTTTCCCTTCCTCCGCATCAGCTGTGGGTATACGGTTCTGAATATGGAGGTTTTCTATTTATTTATTTTTCCATTGGTTGAACTAGATAGATTTGTGTCTTTTTTTCAACCAGACGATGTAACTATGTTTTGTACTATTTTTAATGGGATTAATAGTTGTGGTCCTTCTTTTTTACCATTGTTTTATCTTACTTTTATATAACAGGAAGCCACCAGCTTCATTCCTATCTCTGTTTTTTTTTTTTCCCCCACAGATATGCGCCCTTCTAAGCCCTAAATTTGACGTCACAGGTATCCGTGTATCAATAGCAGGAAACAGCACCATCACACGTATATGCACTTGAATATGTCAAGAGCGCCATCACATTTTGGACACAAAACCTGCTGTCGCCATCAAAGCATGGCAGACAAGGAGGATGTTTTTAGTCTTTTTTTTTTCTAAAAACAGAACTATGGAGATTTTACATGGCCTGTGTGCGTTGTCTGACCACCACACTGGAAAAAAAGCTTACCAGGATCACATCACATTATGGAAAACATTCATAGAATCCACAACTCCGTCTGCATATCTTTGGATATCTATGTAGCTTCTCTGTACAGCTTATTCCTACATGTAGTCTGCCATCTTAGAGGAACCAAAATGCGGAGGAATTCTTCCATTTACTGGGAGGTTTGCCAGTTGGTGGGGTCACCTCGCCTCCAAGCAGTTGCAGGACCACTAATGATTAGCTCTGTGGAGGCCCCAAGAACTCAGAAATTTTGCTCTTTTTAACTTCCATGGTGGGCTACGGGGTTCCAAGATACAAGTAACTGCGCATACCCAGGACATATCTAATGCCGCGTACACACGAGCGGACTTTACGGCAGACTTTGCCCGGCGGACTTTTCGACGTACTTTACGACGGACTTTCTGAATGAATGGACTTGCCTACACACAATCCACCAAAGTCCGTCGAATTCGTACGTGATGACGTACGACCGGACTAAAACAAGAAAGTTCATAGCCAGTAGCCAATAGCTGCCCTAGCGTGGCTTTTTGTCCGTCGAACTAGCATACAGACGGCGGACTTTTCGACCGGACTCGATTTCAACGGATAAATTTTAAACAAGTTTCAAATCTAAGTCCGTCCAACTTTTGAGCAAACAAAGTCCGCTGGAGCCCACACACGATCGAATTGTCCGACGAAATCCAGTCCGCCGGGCAAAGTCTGCCGTAAAGTCCGCTCGTGTGTACGCGGCATAAGAGGTCCTTTCTGAGAACTAGACAATGAGACAGGATCTGGCCATAAATCGACCACTCTAGGAAGTAGAACATGTTTCCCTGTTTTTAATTTTAATTTATTAATTGTTTGAAAAGGAATCAAAAATGTATTAAAAAATGGTGAGATGCTGGAAGCACTTTGTGTAAATGTATAATTCTATGGACTGTCACATTCATAGGCAATTGTACAGAGGAAATAGATCAAACACGGAATATAAAAAAGTATACTGAAAAAAACAAAGAGGTATACAGAGGGAGAATATATCCGAATTGATGAGGTTTGCCTTCCTTGTATCTCTAGCCCAGGCCCCACTGAAGGTGGTGCCAAGGGACAGGAGGAACACAAGTGCCAGGAGATGTTGATTGCAGAATTTGTGGCTGGAGACGTAGCCTTGGTGGATCAGGCAGGGCATCGGACCAGGAACAGAGGAGGTGAAGGGTAGATCAGTCGAGGTTAAAAGACTACTCCGTCGGGATTGCAGGTTCTGGATGCGTGACTTGCCGGAGCTCCCAGCAGGCTTGAGGCAGGAACACACTGTGACAACAGTAGCTGAAGGACAGCCAGAGCAGGCACGCAGAGGTGACGTACAGCCGAAACAAGAGATGGAAGCGTAGTCAGAAGGATAGCCAGGGTCAGCAAAGAGAGCAGGCAGTGAGAATCAGACAGGAACGTGGTCAGGAGAAGCTGAAGTCGGGAACCAATGAGCAGAAGCATAAGCAGAATCCAAGGTTGGGTCAATAACAAGCCAGGTCAGCAACGGATAGCATACAGGATACAAGCAGGGCACAAGGGAACAGCTTAAGATCAGTCAGCAATGAGAATGAGTCTGAGCATCCTTTAAATAGGCCATCTAGTGATGACATCACTGAGGGAGCTAGGGAGGAGGTGGAATCTTTATGGGTAGAGCTCCAAAGGGATGAAGCTAAGGGGAAAATAATACTGGGAGTATGCTATAGGCCCCCTAACCTGAGGGAGGAAGTGGAGACGGATCTCCTATCACAAATTGGATTAGCAGCAAGGATGGGAAGTGTTATCATAATGGGGGATTTTAATTATCCAGACATAGACTGGGTGGAGGGAACCGTGCATTCATTTAAGGCTCGCCAGTTCCTTAATGTCTTGCAGGACAATTTTATGGGTCAGATGGTAGACGCACCAACTAGAAATAAAGCATTACTGGATCTACTGATTACCAACAATACAGACCTGATCACAGATGTGGAAATACGGGGCAATTTAGGTAACAGCGATCACAGGTCAATTAGTTTCAGTATAAATCACACAAATAGGAAACATGAAGGGAACACAAAGACACTGAATTTCAAAAGAGCCAACTTCCCTAAACTACAAACCTTGCTAAAAGGCATAAATTGGGATAAAATATTGGGAACAAAGAATACGGAGGAGAGATGGGTTTGCTTTAAGAGCATATTAAATAAGGGCATTAGCCAATGTATCCCATTGGGTAATAAATTTAAAAGAGCGAACAAAAATCCTGGATGGCTTAACTCCAATGTAAAAATGCATATAAAAGCAAAGGAGAAGGCCTTCAAAAAATTACAAGGTTGAGGGATCATCATCAGCATTCAGACTTTATAAAGAATGCAACAAGAAATGTAAGGGTGCAATTAGGACGGCTAAGATAGAACATGAAAGACACATAGCGGAGGAGAGCAAAAAAAATCCCAAGAAATTCTTTAAGTATGTAAACAGTAAAAAAGGGAGGACAGACCATACTGGCCCCATAAAGAATGAGGAAGGACATCTGGTTACAAAGGATGGGGAGATGGCAAAGGTATTGAATTTATTCTTCTCCTCAGTCTTCACGAGTGAATCGGGGGGCTTCAGTAACCAAAGCTGCAGTGTTTATCCTCATGACACAACACAGGAAGCACCTACATGGTTAACAGAGGACGGAATTAAAATTAGACTTGAGAAACTTAACATTAATAAATCACCGGGACCAGATGGCTTGCATCCGAGGGTACTTAGGGAACTCAGTCAGGTGATTGCCAGACCGTTGTTCCTAATTTTTACAGACAGTCTATTGACTGGAATGGTACCAGCTGATTGGAGAAAAGCCAATGTAGCACCAATATTTAAAAAGGGCCCAAAAATATCCCTGGGAATTACAGACCAGTTAGCCTAACATCAATAGTATGTAAACTCTTAGAGGGGATGATAAGGGACTATATACAAGATTTTAGTAATAAGAATGATATCAGTAGCAGTAATCAGCATGGATTCATGAAGAATCGTTCTTGCCAAACCAATCTATTAACCTTCTATGAGGAGGTGAGTTGCCATCTAGATAAAGGAAGGCCCGTAGACGTGGTGTATCTGGATTTTGCAAAAGCATTTGACACAGTTCCCCATAAACGTTTACTGTACAAAATAAGGTCCGTTGGCATGGACCATAGGGTGAGTACATGGATTGAAAACTGGCTACAAGGGCGTGTTCAGAGGGTGGTGATAAATGGGGAGTACTCAGAATGGTCAGGGGTGGGTAGTGGGGTTCCCCAGGGTTCTGTGCTGGGACCAATCCTATTTAATTTGTTCATAAACAACCTGGAGGATGGGATAAACAGTTCAATCTCTGTATTTGCAGACGATACTAAGCTAAGCAGGGCAATAACTTCTCCGCAGGATGTGGAAATCTTGCAAAAAGACCTGAACAAATTAATGGGGTGGCGACTACATGGCAAATGAGGTTCAATGTAGAAAAATATAAAATAATGCATTTGGGTGGCAAAAATATGAATGCAATCTATACACTGGGGGGGAAAACCTCTGGGGGAATCTAGGATGGAAAAGGACCTGGGGGTCCTAGTAGATGATAGGCTCAGCAATGGCATGCAATGCCAAGCTGCTGCTAATAAAGCAAACAGAATATTGGCATTAAAAGGGGGATCAACTCCAGAGATAAAACGATAATTCTCCCGCTCTACAAGACTCTGGTCCGGCCGCACCTGGAGTATGTTGTCCAGTTCTGGGCACCAGTCCTCAGGAGGGATGGGATGTACTGCAAATGGAGCGACTACAAAGAAGGGCAACAAAGCTAATAAAGGGTCTGGAGGATCTTAGTTATGAGTAGGGATGAGCCGAACACCCCCCGGTTCGGTTCGCACCAGAACCCGCGAACGGACCGCAAGTTCGCACGAACGTTAGAACCCCATTGACGTCTATGGGACTCGAACGTTCGAAATCAAAAGTGCTCATTTTAAAGGCTAATTTGCATGGTATTGTCCTAAAAAGGGTTTGGGGACCCGGGTCCTACCCCAGGGGACATGTATCAATGCAAAAAAAACTTTTAAAAACGGCCGTTTTTTCGGGAGCAGTGATTTTAATGATGCTTAAAGTAAAAAAAAAAAAGTGAAATATTCCTTTAAATATCGTACCTGGGGGGTGTCTATAGTATGCCTGTAAAGTGACGCGTGTTTCCCATGTTTAGAACAGTCCCTGCACCAAATGTCATTTTTAAAGGAAAAAATCTCATTTAAAACTGCTTGCGGGTTTAATGTCATGTCGGGTCATGGCAATATGGATGAAAATCAGTGAGACAAACGGCATGGGTACCCCCCAGTCCATTACCAGGCCCTTTGGGTCTTGTATGGATATTAAGGGGAACCCCGCACCCAAATTAAAATAAGGAAAGGTCCCTATATACTCTGAACAGCAGTATACAGGCGGTGCAAACAAGACAGGGACTGTAGGTTTGTTGTTAAGTAGAATCTGTTTGTAATTTTGAACATTTTTAATGTGTTTAGCTCCAGCCAAAAAATCTTTTCTAAGCTTTTTGGAAAACATAGGGAAGGGTTATCACCCCTGTGACATTTGTTTTGCGTCTTTCCTCCTCTTCAGAAGATTTCACCTCACTTTTTTGTCCCAATGAAAAATGTTTTTTGAAAATTTGGGTTTTTTTGTGGAACAAGGATTGGAAAGCATCAGTGGAAAGGAGAAATTGTTTTCCCATATTAACTCTTACATGAGAGAATTTCCCTTCCTAGGGGTAGATTTCATCTCACTTCCTGTTGTCTCCTTCCGTTTGCAAGTAGGAGTCGTTTGTAAGTTAGATGTTTGAAAGTAGGGTCCTGCCCTATATACTCAGCAGAAATTTGGGCCTTAGGTGTTGCTGTGGCCAAAACACTGTAAGCCCTCACAGGGCCCTGCTGTGAAATATTAGATCAAGAATTGTAATTACATGCCCCTGTTGAACAGGAGCTGAAAAATTAGGCCTTAGGCACTGGTGCTGGTGCCACAACACTGCAACCCCTCACAGACACTCTAGTTGGAACGCAGGAAAGAGCCCTGCTGCAAAGTATTGCATCAAAAATTGTAATTACACGCCCCTGTTAGACAGGGGCAGAAAAATTGGGCCTTAGGCACTGGTGCTGGTGCCACAACACTGCAACCCCTCACAGACACTCTAGTTGGAACGCAGGAACGAGCACTGCTGCAAAGTATTGCATCAAAAATTGTAATTACACGCCCCTGTTAGACAGGGGCAGAAAAATTGGGCCTTAGGCACTGGTGCTGGTGCCACAACACTGCAACCCCTCACAGACACTCTAGTTGGAACGCAGGAACGAGCCCTGCTGCAAAGTATTGCATCAAAAATTGTAATTACACGCCCCTGTTAGACAGGGGCAGAAAAATTGGGCCTTAGGCACTGGTGCTGGTGCCACAACACTGCAACCCCTCACAGACACTCTAGTTGGAACGCAGGAACGAGCCCTGCTGCAAAGTATTGCATCAAAAATTGTAATTACACGCCCCTGTTAGACAGGGGCAGAAAAATTGGGCCTTAGGCACTGGTGCTGGTGCCACAACACTGCAACCCCTCACAGACACTCTAGTTGGAATGCAGGAACGAGCCGTGCTGCAAAGTATTACATCAAAAATTGTAATTACACGCCCCTGTTATACAGGGGCTGAAAAATTGTGCCTTAGGCACTGGTGGTGGCGCCCAGAACCAAAAATGTTCTTACAAGCTATCAGCGTGATGATTGAGGAGGAAGAGGATAATTACTCAGGGATAGTCACTCAGCATCAGCATAGGCAGTCTTTGAAGGGATCTGAAAAAAATTATTCAGTTACATCAGCATCAGGTGCTTGGTAGCTGGTGGTGATCCAAGACTGATTCATTTTTATGAAGGTCAGCCGATCGACCGAGTCAGTGGACAGACGCACCCTGTGATCGGTTACCACGCCTCCAGCAGCACTGAATGTGCGTTCCGAAAGAACGCTGGATGCAGGACAGGCCAGTAGCTCAATTGCATACTGTGCAAGCTCTGGCCAGTAATCCATCCTCAAGACCCAGTAACCCAGAGGATTTTCGGTGGGAAAGGTGTCCAAGTCTGATCTTGCCCCTAGGTATTCCTGCACCATGTAAAACAGACGCTGGCGATGGTTGCTGGAACCGATCATACCTTGGGGCTGCGGACCAAAAAATTGTCTGAACGCATCGGTCAGACGGCCACCTTCTCCACCGCTCCTTCTTTGACTGACCGAAGCCTCAGCAACACGTTGTCCAGAAACAGGAGTTTGTAACCTCCCAGTCTCTGGGAACGCGTTGCACAGACCTTTCTGCAAGGCCTCCCGAAGATGTTTCATCCTCTGCTCCCTCTGCGATGGCAAGATAAGGTCCGCAACCTTACCCTTGTAACGTGGATCAAGGAGGGTTGCCAGCCAGTATTGGTCCTTCTCCTTGATACCACGAATACGAGGATCCTTACGCAGGCTTTGCAGGATCAGGGAGGCCATGCAGCGTAGGTTTGCTGAGGCATTCGGTCCGGAGTCCTCTGGGTCACTAAGGACAACAACGTCCGCAGCCACCTCCTCCCAGCCACGTACAAGTCCATGTGTTCCTTGGGACTGATCCCTTAAAGACTGCTGATGCTGAGTGCCAGGCTCCACCTCCATACTGACACAATCTTCCTCCTCCTCCTCCTCCTCCTCCTCGTCCTCTTCCTGTGTGATCGGCGGGCACGCAGGAACACTGTCTGGATAAAGGGGGCCTTGAGAGCTAAGGAAGTCCTCCTCTTCCTGCCTCTGTTCTGCCTCAAGTGCCCTGTCCATTATTCCACGCAGCGTGTGCTCCAACAGGTGGACAAGGGGGACAGTGTCACTGATGCATGCACTGTCAGTGCTCACCATCCTCGTGGCCTCCTCGAATGGTGACAGGACAGTGCATGCATCCCTGATCATGGCCCACTGGCGTGGGGAAAAAAAACCAAGGTCCCCTGACCCTGTCCTGGTGCCATAGTCGCACAGGTACTCATTGATGGCCCTCTGCTGCGTGTGCAGCCGCTGCAGCATGGCCAACGTCGAGTTCCACCTGGTGGGCATGTCACAGATTAGGCGGTTCTTGGGCAGGTTAAACTCCTTTTGGAGGTCCGTCAGCCGAGCACTGGCATTATATGACCGGCGGAAATGCACACAGACTTTCCTGGCCTGCCTCAGGACATCCTGTAAGCCCGGGTACCTGCCCAAGAACCGCTGCACCACCAAGTTAAGGACGTGAGCCAAACAGGGCACATGGGTCAGTTGTCCCTGTCGGAGGGCAGAGAGGAGGTTGGTGCCATTGTCGCAAACCACCATTCCTGCCTTAAGTTGGCGTGGCGTCAACCACCTCTGAACCTGCCCCTGCAGAGCTGACAGAACCTCTGCCCCAGTGTGGCTCCTGTCCCCCAAGCACACCAGCTCAAGCACCGCATGGCATCTTTTGGCCTGCGTACTTGCGTAGCCCCTTGAACGCCTACGGAGCACCGCTGGTTCCGAGGAAGAGGCCATGGAGGAAGAAGAAGAGGAGGGGGTGGAGGAGAGAGGTGTGTCACAATCAGCATTTTGGAGGCGTGGTGGCGGAACAACCTCCAACACTACTGCACCTTGTCCTGCATCCTTCCCAGCTGCCAGCAGAGTCACCCAATGCGCCGTGAAACTTAAGTAACGTCCCTGTCCATGCCTGCTGGACCATGAGTCAGCGGTAATATGCACCTTACCGCTGACCGCCCTGTCCAGCGAGGCATGGACATTGCCTTCCACATGCCGGTAGAGAGCCGGAATCGCCTTCCGTGAGAAAAAGTGGCGTTTGGGTACCTGCCACTGAGGAACCGCACATTCCACAAACTCACGGAAGGGGGCAGAGTCTACCAACTGAAAAGGCAGCAGTTGAAGTGCTAGCAATTTTGCCAAGCTAGCATTCAACCGCTGGGCATGTGGATGGCTGGGAGCAAACTTCTTTCGGCGGTGCAGCAGCTGGGGCAGGGAAATTTGCCTGGTACAATCTGACGTCGGTGTACCAAAAGCAGATTGCCCACAAGTACTTGGCTGTGACACACCTAATTCTACACCTTCATTCCTCTCACTGCAGGTCTCAGAGAGGACTGAAGGTCTAGTGGGGTTGGAAATCTCAGCTGATGAGGAGCAAGGAGAGATCCTCTTTGTTCTTTGGTGTGGGTCTTTCAGATACGCTTGCCAACGAACTGCATGGCAGGTCAACATATGTCTGGTCAAGCATGTGGTACCCAAGCGGGAGATGTTTTGGCCACGCGAGATACGCTTGAGACATATGTTGCAAATAGCAGCGGTGCGATCTGATGCACTCGTCTCAAAAAAGGCCCACACCAAAGAACTTTTTGAATAACGCGCAGAGACTGCAGCGCCCTGCACATGTGGAGCTTTGGGGTGTGATGCAGTCAATGTGCTGCCCTTAGGCTGGCCCCTGGAGGGCATCCTGCCTAGTTGGTGATGTGCCGCCTCCTCCTCCTCCTCCTCCTCCTCCTCTCTCCTATCAGGCACCCACGTTGAGTCAGTGACCTCATCATCCCCTCCCTCCTCATCACTGGAGCAAACCTGGCAGTATGCTGCAGCAGGGGGAGCATGACTGCCAGATTGCTGTCCTTCTTGGGCACCCCCTCTGTCCGTGCTCATGTTACTGCCTTCATTGAGCTCAGTATCATCATCAGAGCCTTCCAAACGCTGGGCATCCTCCTGGAGCATGTACCCAACACTGTGGTCAAACAGTTCGAGGGAATCCTCATGAGGACATGGTGGAGCTAGGGAAGGAGTCACTGATGACATTGAGCTGAGGGAAGAGGCCGCTGCTTTGCCAGACAAAGCACCCTGGGCATGGGTGAGAGAGGATGAGGAGGATGAGGACGGCTTGGTCATCCACTCGACCAAGTCTTCCGCATGTTGCGGCTCAACACGGCCAGCTGCCGAAAAAAAGGCCAAGCGTGTCCCATGGCCACGTGCTGATGAGGATGCACCGTCTCCACGACCAGCACTAGACACAGAGCCTGCTTGCCCTCTCTTATTGGCTTGTGACTGTCTGCCTCTCCTTCTTGGCCTTCCAGACATACTAATGGCCTGTAGCTGCACTAAGCTGGGATAGAACACCTGTAATTTTCTTCAGGTAGCTTTATATACTGTAACCAGACAAGCCTGCCTGTCAGTAGGAAGATAACAGGAACGGATCTAGCTGAACACTGTGAGCAGGACACACTGTACTAAATGTAAATAGTCTAGCTGCCTGACCGTGGTACTAATAGGATCAAAAAGAACACCTGTAATTTTCTTCAGGTAGCTTTATATACTGTAACCAGACAAGCCTGCCTGTCAGTAGGAAGATAACAGGAACGGATCTAGCTGAACACTGTGAGCAGGACACACTGTACTAAATGTAAATAGTCTAGCTGCCTGACCGTGGTACTAATAGGATCAAAAAGAACACCTGTAATTTTCTTCAGGTAGCTTTATATACTGTAACCAGACAAGCCTGCCTGTCAGTAGGAAGATAACAGGAACGGATCTAGCTGAACACTGTGAGCAGGACACACTGTACTAAATGTAAATAGTCTAGCTGCCTGACCGTGGTACTAATAGGATCAAAAAGAACACCTGTAATTTTCTTCAGGTAGCTTTATATACTGTAACCAGACAAGCCTGCCTGTCAGTAGGAAGATAACAGGAACGGATCTAGCTGAACACTGTGAGCAGGACGCACTGCACTGAATGTAAATAGCAGGAACGGATCTAGCTGAACACTGTGAGCAGGACGCACTGCACTGAATGTAAATAGCAGGAACGGATCTAGCTGAACACTGTGAGCAGGACGCACTGCACTAAATGTAAATACCAGGAACGGATCTAGCTGAACACTGTGAGCAGGACGCACTGCACTGAATGTAAATAGCAGGAACGGATCTAGCTGAACACTGTGAGCAGGACGCACTGCACTGAATGTAAATAGCAGGAACGGATCTAGCTGAACACTGTGAGCAGGACGCACTGCACTGAATGTAAATAGCAGGAACGGATCTAGCTGAACACTGTGAGCAGGACGCACTGCACTGAATGTAAATAGCAGGAACGGATCTAGCTGAACACTGTGAGCAGGACGCACTGCACTGAATGTAAATAGCAGGAACGGATCTAGCTGAACACTGTGAGCAGGACGCACTGCACTGAATGTAAATAGCAGGAACGGATCTAGCTGAACACTGTGAGCAGGACGCACTGCACTGAATGTAAATAGCAGGAACGGATCTAGCTGAACACTGTGAGCAGGACGCACTGCACTGAATGTAAATAGCAGGAACGGATCTAGCTGAACACTGTGAGCAGGACGCACTGCACTGAATGTAAATAGCAGGAACGGATCTAGCTGAACACTGTGAGCAGGACGCACTGCACTGAATGTAAATAGCAGGAACGGATCTAGCTGAACACTGTGAGCAGGACGCACTGCACTGAATGTAAATAGCAGGAACGGATCTAGCTGAACACTGTGAGCAGGACGCACTGCACTGAATGTAAATAGCAGGAACGGATCTAGCTGAACACTGTGAGCAGGACACACTGCACTAAATGTAAATAGTCTAGATAGAAGATAACAGGAACGGATCTAGCTAAACTGAATACAGTGTATATATATATATGCAACACCTGGGATGCATATATATACACAATACACTGTAAGTGCAGCTAACTGACTGACTGTTCTGCCTAATCTATCTAACTCAAATCAAATGACACTGTCTCTCTCTCTCTCTATCTCTCAGCACACCGGAACACACACTACACAGGGCCGCCGTGCAGGCGGCCTTATATAGTGTGGGGTGTGTACTAAATCCCCTGAGCCATAATTGGCCAAAGCCACCCTGGCTTTGGCCAATTACAGCTCTCTCTACTGACGGCGCTGTGATTGGCCAAGCATGCGGGTCATAGTGCATGCTTGGCCAATCATCAGCCAGCAATGCACTGCGATGCCGCAGTGAATTATGGGCCGTGACGCGCCACACGAATTTGGCGCGAACGGCCCATATCGTTCGCAATTCGACGGACGGTCGAACAGCCGATGTTCGAGTCGAACATGGGTTCGACTCGAACACGAAGCTCATCCCTAGTTATGAGGAAAGGTTGCGAGCGCTGAACTTATTCTCTCTGGAGAAGAGACGCTTGAGAGGGGATATGATTTCAATTTACAAATACTGTACTGGTGACCCCACAATAGGGATAAAACTTTTTCGCAGAAGAGAGTTTAATAAGACTCGTGGCCACTCATTACAATTAGAAGAAAAGAGGTTTAACCTTAAACTACGTAGAGGGTTCTTTACTGTAAGAGCGGCAAGGATGTGGAATTCCCTTCCACAGGCGGTGGTCTCAGCGGGGAGCATTGATAGCTTCAAGAAACTATTAGATAATCACCTGAATGACCGCAACATACAGGGATATGTAATGTAATACTGACACATAATCACACACATAGGTTGGACTTGATGGACTTGTGTCTTTTTTCAACCTCACCTACTATGTAACTATGTAACTATGTAGTGCATTGTGGACGTGCCTCCAAGTGTGCACGCATGCGTGCACGTGGATACCATTCATTGGGCAACACCATGTGCATGCCACGCCTATGCACCCGACGTGTCACAC
This sequence comes from Lithobates septentrionalis, assembly GCA_037952835.1. Classification (NCBI taxonomy): domain Eukaryota; kingdom Metazoa; phylum Chordata; class Amphibia; order Anura; family Ranidae; genus Lithobates; species Lithobates septentrionalis. Next base: position 330,909 of record JBBDGP010001663.1, on the reverse strand, counting down.
TAGCTTCCTGACAACACCCCTAGACTGTTCTTGAGCTGGAGAAGAGAGAAAGAAAATGCTGTGTGCCTGGCTGTGCTTGCACTACAATTAGGGGGAGGAATATACTTGCTATTAGTGGTTCCTAAGGGGGTACAATACAATTGTATGATAGCTGGCAAGGAATTAAACCCAGTGACTTTTGGGGTGAGATCTCCTTGCACTGCACAAATGATGTACCTATTATGATGTACCTTACTTTCTAGATTTTTATTTACTTTATCTTATGAAAACAAGACAAAGGGTTCCCCTGGGTGGACTTTTCCGGCACTTGCAAAGGTAAACAGGTAGGGTATATAGGAAAATATAGAGGGCGTTTTTATGTGTAGTAAAAAAGGGTTTAATTTTATTAATATTGAAAAGTACATAGGATAAAAACAAGCAATAAATGTATACAGTCACAATAAAACTACATAGTAGCTATGATGAACAAAACACAATTAATGATGAGAGAGCTCTTCTCAAGCCCGACGCGTTTCGGGGTACTAAGTATCTGTACGGTCCTTCTTCAGGGGCAAAATTGAGAGAGAGAGTTTCATCTAGGCTAATTGGGAAGGGAGAGAGACAAGGTCAGGTGGTTGGTAGAACCTGGGGCAACATTAGATAATAAATTGGGATGATCAGTTGATCACCTACCTGAAAGTATGCGGGCAATTGCTTGTGAAAGTTTGTAAAAACAAGGAGGGACATGGAAGGGGGGGCAGGATATGGCAGTGAGTGTTGGTATTGTAGCTGGTATAGGTCCAGCTATCTAGATGGCGAAAAATGCAGGATGGTAGGCTGCAGTCACCATGGGGGGTTGTTGTGTGTGACAAAACCTCCCGTCCCGCCCGACCCGGGCGCGTGCAAACCGGAGCGGCGTGCTGAGGTCACAGGAAGGCGTCCCTGGAAAATAAGAAAATATATAGAAAGGACCTTAGGGAAGGGTCCATAGAAAAGTAGCTGAATATGTAGATATGCACCTCAGTGAAAATGAGGTGATGAATGGTGTGTATAACTTCATTCACCATACAGGTCACGCCTTCCTGTGACCTCAGCACGCTGCTCCGGTTTGCACGCGCCCGGGTCGGGCGGGACGGGAGGTTTTGTCACACACAACAACCCCCCATGGTGACTGCAGCCTACCATCCTGCATTTTTCGCCATCTAGATAGCTGGACCTATACCAGCTACAATACCAACACTCACTGCCATATCCTGCCCCCCCTTCCATGTCCCTCCTTGTTTTTACAAACTTTCACAAGCAATTGCCCGCATACTTTCAGGTAGGTGATCAACTGATCATCCCAATTTATTATCTAATGTTGCCCCAGGTTCTACCAACCACCTGACCTTGTCTCTCTCCCTTCCCAATTAGCCTAGATGAAACTCTCTCTCTCAATTTTGCCCCTGAAGAAGGACCGTACAGATACTTAGTACCCCGAAACGCGTCGGGCTTGAGAAGAGCTCTCTCATCATTAATTGTGTTTTGTTCATCATGGCTACTATGTAGTTTTATTGTGACTGTATACATTTATTGCTTGTTTTTATCCTATGTACTTTTCAATATTAATAAAATTAAACCCTTTTTTACTACACATAAAAACGCCCTCTATATTTTCCTATATACCCTACCTGTTTACCTTTGCAAGTGCCGGAAAAGTCCACCCAGGGGAACCCTTTGTCTTGTATCTATAGATTATTGGACGTGGCACGGCTCCCTTTCCTAAACTAGTTGGTCACCCCCTCTTTCTGTTTATCTTATGAAAAATGCAACGGGGAGGAGAGGGAACACACAAAGGGGGAGGGGAAACCTAGAAATCCTAGGTGGACAGATATGGTGAGAATATTGCACTGTTGGAGTATCCAAGACATTTAGAAAGCCAGGATATCGCATGACTATTGGATAACAGATGTCTATTACCTCTGATAAAATCCTTATACTCCTACTCCAAATAAATAAGACCACACCAGCTTTTTGGAGTAATAAAAAAGGCCGTAGCAGCCTACTTTATTTTAACAAACCTTTTTCTATAAAATATATAAAATATAAAATATAAAATTCTGTCATCAGAAAAAACAATAACCAAAAACATCTGTTATACAACCTGTTATTTCAAAAGAGCGTTGGTCTGAGCAATCGCTTAGCAAAACAAACTGATGGCCATAACAACTATCGCACTGTAGCCCCAATCCAAAATCTCCAATAGGCCTCAAGCCGACAAGCTGGCTCAGAGACGGCCGTTGACCACAGTGCCCCATATCACTTCCCGGCTAACCTCCGTTAACCGGGAACCAAAAAACCTCCGGACCCATATCAACGTTGGATCCCCACTCTTACTTTTTTGCCATCTTCCTTCCTTTTTGCCCAGACCAACGCCCGCCACAGCATCCCAATAGTAACACCTTACTCTTGGGTGCCCCTCCACACCCGAATAGCTCGCTGTATACCATCCTGCAAGCCTAGAGTCCACAAATCTGTACCCACATCGTTGAGGTGTACCCCATCGCGTCTCAGATACCTCCATGTCTCGAATTCCAATTCCCTATGCCGTATGGCCAACCCCCCATTACCGACCACAAACTTACTAATTTCCCTGTTGATCTTCCTCCTGGCTCTGTTCACACCCTCCACTGACCTGGCCATTCTCCAAGACATCCTGGCGACCATGTCTGACCATACAATGATCATCTGCGGGAATTCCTTCATCAATCGCCAGATGTCAAATTTGATATCTCGCGTGATGTCAATCATCGAGCGAATGCCCAAATCGTTCCCGCCAACATGTATCACCAGGACATCCGGAGGTCCCTCTCTGTTTGCATAGCGCTGTACTTCCTGTACCAACCTACCCCACAACATCCCCGGTATACCAAACCACTTTATATACACTTCCCTTCTATCAAAACTTAGCTGTCTACCCTCAGGCCGCGCGTCTCCCCTCCGAGCCCCCCAACATACATAAGAATGGCCCATAATCCAGACCATTCTCGGCGCTGCACCTGTAATTAGAAGAAAACAAAACACTATTCTCAACATTGACTATTCCAATTATAATCCTGTCCATAACAGATAACTCTAAATCCCATGCCCCATATAACCGACAGAAAAAACCCCCACTCTACCACCTACAATTTTACTGCCAGCTGTGGCCGCACATAAGATTGAAATCTGTTAGATTCCCACCGCCCAATGCTTTTTATTACCTCCACATCCATCCCCAACCTGGCCGCTTCCGTCGCAGCTCCTATCCTAAATGAGTGGGATGAAAAATCCTTCTCTTCCAGCCCCAGTCCCTGCAAACATTTCTTCAACACAGCAATAAACTGAAAACGTGATAACAAAGTACCATTTGAATGCATTAACAGTGGGCCTGTAAAATCCGGCCTAACCTTCAAGAATTCCCTGACCGTGCTCACCGGGCACAGGGGGGAACCGTGAATTGGATAAATTCTCACCATCTTGCCTCTTCCCCCCTGATCCGTCTTAGATTTCCTCAAAAATATCGATACCCCCTCCGCTTCTAGTTGCACCTCCTGTAACCCAATTCCCCCTTGAACCTTTTTGGAAGGACTGACCAGTTCCCCTATCCTAAATGCCCCAAAAAATGCCAACCCAAAAGCAACCTTAAACAAAGTAACTTCGTATTCAGATGAGCAAACCACACCCAACTGATCTACAATACCCCCCAGAATCTCAAAAGTTACCGGTCTCCTCGAATCGCGCTTGACCACTGCCCTCCTATAACCCTTCAACGCTTGTCTTACCCAAAAACCCTTAGTCACGTCGGGCTACCCTTGTAGCTTGAAAAGGAAAGCCAAACCAGCCAACTGTGTATTCATTACTGACACTGACACTCCCTCGTCCAATTTCTTTGCCACATAGTACAGCAATAACGAACTTAATCCTTGCCCTACGGGCTCCTCCCCTAACTCTTGTCCAAATGACATCCATTCCCGCCATACCTTATTGTATGCTGCCCATGTACTCCCACTTACCGACCGCTTAATCCAGCCCTCTACGATGCCAGCGCAATCTCCCACAGCCAGTCTGGACAAGGTACCCCCTGTTGCTCTGCGTCCGGCGCCAACTCTCGGAACCTGTCCCACTGGAAGCGAGACAGTGCATCAGCAATGACGTTTTCCACCCCCGGCAAGTGCACAGCATGAATGAAAACATTCAGTTGTAGACATCTTAAGACTAAGTGCTGCAGCAGCCTGATCACCGGCGGAGATGACGCCGTGACCCTGTTTATCACTTGCACCACCCCCATATTGTCCCCATGAAAACGCACTTTCAGATCCCTGAACGATGCCCCCCAGAGCTCCACTGCCAGAACTACCGGAAACAATTCCAGCAGAACCAGGTTCCTCGTGAATCCCTCGTCTATCCAAGATTGCGGCCATGGACCCGCGCTCCATTTTCCCTGAAAAAACGCCCCAAAACCTGTTGCCCCTGCGGCGTCGGTAAACAATTCCAAGTCAAAATTGCTGACTGGTCCCGACATCCACATTGCCCTGCCATTAAAGGATTCTAGAAAGGTATGCCATACCCTCAGATCCTCCCTATGCGTTTTCCCCAAACGTACGAAATGTTTTGGTGATTTTACCCCACTCGTGCTGGCCGCCAGCCGGCGACTGAACACTCTCCCCATCGGAAGTATGCGGCAAGCAAAATTCAGTTTGCCCAACACCGATTGCAACCTACGCAGTTGTACCTTTTTAATTCCTATCAACCCGGCCACCTCTTTTTTCAAATCCTCCAATTTGTCAGCAGGTAATCTACATTCCATGGCTTCTGAATCTAGTACAATCCCCAAAAACGTGATGACCGCGCAGGGTCCCTCCGTTTTGTCATCCGCCAATGGAATGCCAAACCTGCCTGCTATATGTTGCAATGAAGCTAGCAACACCGCGCATACTCTAGAAGATGCCGGGCCTATGCATAGAAAATCATCCAAGTAGTGAATTATCGAATTCACCCCGGCTACATCCCTTACCACCCACTCCACAAAGGAGCTGAATTGCTCAAATATCGCACACGACACCGAGCAACCCATTGGCAGGCATTGATCGACATAGAATCCGTCATTCCAATGGCACCCGAGCAACCGGAAACTATCCGGATGAACCGGCAGCAGTCGAAACGCTGACTCTATATCTGCCTTAGCCATCAATGCACCTTTCCCATAGTGTCTCACCCACCTTACCGCAGCATCAAAAGACGTATACGTCACCGAGCATGCTTCTTGGTCTATGGCATCATTCACGGATCCTCCTTTTGGGAAGGACAAGTGGTGAATGAGCCTGAATTTGTTGGGTTCCTTTTTGGGCACCACGCCCAGCGGAGATACCACCAAATCAACTATAGGTACTACTGGGAAAGGGCCACTCATTCTACCTAAAGCCACTTCCTTCTGCAGTTTCTCTGAAACCACTTCCGGATGTTGCAGGGCCGACTTTAAATTTTTGGGCACCGGGGGAGTCACCGATAAACCACATGGAATCCTAAAACCTAGCGTAAATCCATCTTCTAATAGCGATGCTGCCTTTCTGTCTGGGTACTTACCGAGAAACGGCCGCATCCTTTCCACCATCACCGGCGTCCTCCCTTTTGTTCCCAGCCTCTCCTTGTCGACCTTTTCCCTGCTTAAAACATCTGGATGATGGATGTGTTCCCCCGCAGCCTGAACACTCATGCTTGAACTTACATGTTCCTCCAAACTTACAGGATCCTGAGTTATACTGCCAGCAAACCCCTTTTTTGTTTCCAGCCGAATGTCCCTGGGCGGACGGTCCACCGGCTCCCCCTTGAAAAAACTGATTCGGCGCCCTCGCCGTCGTCATCAAGCGCATCCATAGGCTGATGTCCTTATGGTCCCAACGTAGCTCTGAGCGAACTGCTCTCCTCTGCCTGAACTGTTCGTCATATCGCAACCATGCTGTACCTCCATATACTCTATACGCTTCCCCTATCGCATCTTGATAGCAGAAAAGCGCCAAACAGTGTTCCGGTTGCTTCTCCCCTATCACACTTGCCATGATCGCGAACGCTTGTAACCAATTTGTAAATGTCCTGGGTATCAGCCTATACCTCCTCTTTTCCTCATCTTCCTTTTTGGAGTCGTCCGGCTTGACTCTATCAAGATTGAACTTCTCCAAGGGCAGTAACGAAAATATTTCCACATACTCACCCTTCCATAACTTTTCCCGCACTTCTTGTTTCAAGTGCGCTCCTAATGGCCCCTCGTAGCACACATACACTTCACAGCGAGCCGCGTCCGCCAGCCTGATGATATCCTTCCTCGCCGCAGCCTCACCTGTCGGCGCTGCTTTTTCCTTCCCTTGCGCAACCCCACTCCCCGTGGCTTGCTGAGCAGGCGCCGCGACCACAGCTGAAACCTCTGTGGTCGGGTCCCCCCCAGTACTTCCTAAATCCTTCCCTGACTGCTGTACCCATGCAGCTCCCGGACCTTCTACCGGCTTCTCTGCAGCCTCCAACCTCTGCACCAGTTCTTTTATGCCTGTTAGAAAACCCAGGAAACCCGGAGTACCCACCCCTATAGCAGACCCCACCATGCTTTTTTCTAACCCCCCAGCCCCAGTTGCTACACATGATGCATCATTTACACTAGACATTGTAATGACCTGTGCTGGCTCACCTGGCTGCATAGGTGTCGCCCCATCAGCTGACCGTCTGCTCTCCTCAGGCCCCATCCTCCTGGGCAGGGGGGCCGCCTCCTCCTCCGATCCGGACTCCTCATCTCTTCCGCTCCGACCCGACTCTTCACCTGCATCCGACGGAGGCCCGCCCGGGATGTGAACCGCAGCTGCCGCATTATTCGCCATCCTTCCCCTCCTCCGCGCAGCGAAACCTCCTGTGGACTTCCGGATCGCCTTCCCAGGACCGGTGTGGGCTACCTCAGTCCTGCCAGCCTCCGCTCCTGCAGTTGTTAGGCCAGCCCTGCTTCTCTCTCCCCTCTGCCTGTCCCCTGCCGCCGAATTAGAAGGCCCGGGGATCCCTCCAGGCAGTGCAGTTGCCGCGATGGCGGAGCTCCCCGCCGTCATCCTGGGGGCGGGGCTTGCGCTCTCCGTGTGTCTCCTATTAGTAGGCCTCACTGTGGCCGGTTCCCTGGCCTGCCTCTGCTCCTGTCCCGCCGGGGCCGCACGCCCGCTGACCCGCTCTCTTCCCGCTTGCCGTTTCGCCGGTGGTCCCCCCGGGAGTCTGGAAGACAGACTACCCGAGTGCCGCTGCGCTGGTGTCATGCGGTCCGGAGAGAACCGCTCAGGCGGACGAGAGCGGCGTGCTCTGGTGCCGCTTCTCTCTCCCCCACTTGCCTGCATCGTGGAGCCCTGTAGTGCGGCTGCGATCGTCTCCTGGAGCCACTCAGCACCCCGCACCGCTGCTTCTTCCCTCAACTGGGCCATGAGCCCCTCCAATTCAGCCATGTTGGTAGCACAACCTTCCTGAGAACTTTCCTAATCTTTCTGTTGTCCCTCCCAGGGCGGGAACCCCTTTTAACTAGTCCCTCCCCTGCTCCTCCCTCCCCCTCGGCTCCACATTCACAACATAACCTTAACCCTTTACACTGCTACCACTGTCATGTGCGCCCTTCGCATACATCATTGCATGCTGTTGCTCCAGGCTTTTCTCTGTTGGAGAACCTAATGCCGTGTACACACGGTTGGACTTTCCGGCAGAAAAAGTCTGATGGGAGTTATTGGTCGGACATTCCGACCATGTGTATGCCCCATCGGACTTTTTCTGTCAGCATTTCCGACAGACTTAGATATAGAACATGTTCTAAATCTTTCCGTTGGAAATGCCGACGGAGTTTTGCCTGATGCAAAGTCCGGCCGTGTGTACGCGGCATAAGACATATAAGAAGCCAGGATATCACACTGTTGGAGAACCTTATGCCCCATACAGACGATCAGAAATGGCGCCAGCAAAACTTCGATGTGAGCTCTTGGTCGGAAAATGCCGCCGTGTGTATGCTCCATCGGACTTTTGCTGGCTGAATTCCCGCCAGCAAGAGATTGAGAGCAGGTTCTCTATTTTTCGGTTGGAAAAGGTTCTTCGTCTGTATGCAATTTGGACGCGCAAAAAACCATGCATGCTTAGAAACAAAACAGCAAAAGGGGTCCCCTAGTGGTGGACTTTTCAGGCACATGTAGCAATCATAAAAGAGGTATACTTGGTACAAATATAATTTATTGAATTACCATAATAAAATATAACAACTGTAACATCTATTATTTAGGAATGTAAATCCATCAGTATTACAATCGTGTATATACAGAGTTTTGAAGCAGTACTTTTTTCATCCGACGCGTTTCAGAGTCAATTAAACTCCTTCCTCAGGGGTAGTATATGCTTTAAATAGCTATTAAACACTGTATTGGCTGACTTGACATTTCATAAAATTTGTGATTAAAAACAGCGACAGTGACAAAGTCTGTCTGCTCTTGATTCCAAATTGAACAAACATCTATGTGTTGGAGATGATGTAAACAGGTAGAAGTGGGTTTTTGTACTCCACCAAGAGTACATATATGTTGTTCTCTTCAAAAAAAAAAAGAAAAGCCCAGGAAAAGTGGACGTAAACTAAATGCTTGAGGCTCCACTGAGGAATAATCCAAAATAATTTTGGATGTGGCACAAATTCACAGTCAGATGCTGATCTACAATATACGCTTAGAAACAATTCAATGCATGCTTGCAAGCATTGAACTTCTATTTCTCGGCTCGTTGTAGTGTTGTACGTCACCGCATTCTTGACGATCGAAAGTTCAGAGAACTTTTGTGTGACCGTGTGTATGCAAGGCAAGCTTGAGCGGAATTCCGTTGGAAAAACCATCCAAGATTTTTCCAACGGAAATTCCGCTCATGCGTACGGGGCATAAGACATAAAAGAAGCCAGGATATCGCAGTTGGAGAACCTAAGGCATAGGAAGCCAGGGGCTGATGCAACCCGTAGTCTTCATCTACTATTTAACTAAAATATCACATGAGTGGACTGACCCTGTAGAACAGACATCAGTAATTTCGTGGGTTTCGTGGAAGTTGCGTCACTGGTTCGTAAAACCGGAAATATGTTGACGCGTTTCGCCCCTCCTCCAGGACGTCATCAAGGACCTCAGTCCATCCGCGTGAATACCCCTGTGGAAGTTTCTGTGAGAGTCCAGTTTATATACATCAGATCTTTTTAGATCACAGCCTTTTTGACCCTTAGACTGCAAAGCAGAGGGTCCATTATCTCTGGTGAGTGGGGTCACAAGAGGGGAGTGTGGCACTTCAAACACCTTATCCTGAACCACGAATAAGGTGAATGTAATAATTGGTAGGTAAGGTTGCTGTGCGCAGCAAATTATCTTCCCTGGGGATCTAAACTTTAGATTCTCACAGTTTCTTAGCAGGTATTCCTGTAAATACAACCCGTATTATCTACAGAGGGTTTGCTACGAGTCTCTCAGGTGGTGAAAACTTGCAGTTCCGGTTCTCCGGGAACTCGGCTGGGGGTTGGACGGGTTCTACGCTCTGCCTGTGGAAACGACTTCAGCAAGCAGGTTCAGAAAATAAAACCTTTTGCTTCCACTAGACGTGCGCACTGCGGAAAAAAAATGTGTTAATTTTCCTTTTCGTTTCACTCTTTTTTTTTTTTTTTTCTTTTTGTTTTTCAGGTCATTCATTATGATCGCAATTCGTAAATTTAAAATCCAAAAAAATAAGAAAGTCAGAAAATTTGAAAGAATAACTAACTAATAATAACTAACTATTAAATGATAGGTATTGGAATTTCCTTTCAAATTTGGCTGTTGGTGAACATAACGAATACGAATCTATCTGAAGTTACGAATTATCCGAAATAACAAATGCCGTATCTAAAAGAATGGAACAGAACAATTTAATAATAATGAATAACAATAATAATATTAAAAACTTTTTTATTATTATTATTTATCATTAATTCATTCTGTTCCATTCATTTAGATACGGCATTCGTTATTTTGGATCATTCGTAACTTCAGATAGATTCGTATTTGTTACGTTCACTAACAGCCAAATTTGAAAGGAAATTCCAATACCTATCATTTAATAGTTAGTTATTGTTAGTTAGTTTTTCTAACTATTAAATGATAGGTATTGGAATTACCTTTCAAATTTGGCTGTTGGTGAACGTAACGAATACGAATTTATCCGAAGTTACGAATGATCCGAAATAACGAATGCCGCATCTAAACAAATTATTTTTTGCGCTATAAACAAAAATATAAGCCACAATTTTGAAAAACAAACAATGTTTTTTATTTTCTGCTATAAAACATCTCCAATAAAAAAAAATATATATAAAAATCAAATTTCTTGATCAGTTTAGGCCAATATGTATTCTGCTACATGGTTTTGGTAAAAAAAAATCCCAATAAGTGTATATTGATTGGTTTACCCAAAAGTTATAGCGTCTACAAACTATGGGATATTTACTGAAATTTTTTTTTTTTTATACTAGTAACGGCGGCGATTAGCGACTTATAACGGGACTGCGATATTGCGGCGACCAATCTGACACTAACTGACACTTTTGACACTTTGTGGGAACCAGTGACACTAATACAGTGATCAGTGCTAAAAATATCCACTGTCACTGTATTAATGACACTGGCTGGGACATCCATGCACCCTAATAAATGGTAATTTATTTCATATATTTATGACTTGTATATGTGTATGGCATTTGATAATATGTTTATCTTTAATAAAACTTTCCTCCATATGAATTTGTGTTTTATGTTTTACTCTACTGTTGAGAAGAAATGCAACAACTGTTAGTACCTGAACTCAGTGTAGTGCTAACCTCCTGTGATCTCCTGTAAAGCAGCATTCAAACTGGGAGAGGAAGGGGCCAGCACTGGGAGAAGAAGGGTCCAGCATTGGGAGAGGAAGGGGCCAGCACAGGGAGAGGAAGGGGCCAGCACTGGGAGAAGAAGGGGCCAGCACTGGGAGAGGAAGGGGCCAGCACTGGGAGAAGAAGGGTCCAGCACTGGGAGAGGAAGGGGCCAGCACTGGGAGAGGAAGGGGCCAGCACAGGGAGAGGAAGGGGCCAGCAGTGGGAGAGGAAGGGGCCAGCAGTGGGAGAAGAAGGGGCCAGCACTGGGAGAGGAAGGGGCCAGCAGTGGGAGAAGAAAGGGCCAGCACTGGGAGAGGAAGGGGCCAGCACAGGGAGAAGAAAGGGCCAGCACTGGGAGAGGAAGGGGCCAGCACTGGGAGAGGAAGGGGCCAGCACTGGGAGAGGAAGGGGCCAGCAGTGGGAGAAGAAAGGGCCAGCACTGGGAGAGGAAGGGGCCAGCACAGGGAGAGGAAGGGGCCAGCAGTGGGAGAAGAAGGGGCCAGCACTGGGAGAGGAAGGGGCCAGCACTGGGAGAGGAAGGGGCCAGCAGTGGGAGAAGAAAGGGCCAGCACTGGGAGAGGAAGGGGCCAGCACTGGGAGAGGAAGGGGCCAGCAGTGGGAGAAGAAAGGGCCAGCACTGGGAGAGGAAGGGGCCAGCACTGGGAGTGGAAGGGGCCAGCAGTGGGAGAAGAAGGGGCCAGCATTGGGAGAGGAAGGGCCAGCACTAGGAGAAGGAGGGGCCAGCACTGGGAGAAGAAGGGGACAGCACTGGGAGAGGAAGGGGTCAGCGCTTGGAGAGGAAGGGGCCAGCGCCGGGAGAGGAAGGAGCCAGCACTGGGAGAGGAAGGGACCAGCACCGGGAGAGGAAGGGGCCAGCACCGGGAGAGGAAGGAGCCAGCACCGGGAGAGGAAGGGGCCAGCACTGGGAGAGGAAGTGGCCAGCATTGGGAGAGGAAGTGGCCAGCATTGGGAGAGGAAGGGGCCAGCACTGGGAGAAGAAGGGGACAGCACTGGGAGAGGAAGGGGTCAGCGCTTGGAGAGGAAGGGGCCAGCACCGGGAGAGGAAGGAGCCAGCACTGGGAGAGGAAGGGACCAGCACCGGGAGAGGAAGGGGCCAGCACCGGGAGAGGAAGGGGCCAGCACCGGGAGAGGAAGGGGCCAGCACTGGAGAGGAAGGGACCAGCACTGGAGAGGAAGGGACCAGCACCGGGAGAGGAAGGGGCCAGCACCGGGAGAGGAAGGAGCCAGCACTGGGAGAGGAAGGGGCCAGCATTGGGAGAGGAAGGGGCCAGCGCTGGGAGAGGAAGGGGCTAGCGCTGGGAGAGGAAGGGGCCAGCGCTGGGAGAGGAAGGGGCCAGCATTGGGAGAGGAAGGGGCCAGCGCTGGGAGAGGAAGGGGCCAGCGCTGGGAGAGGAAGGGGTCAGCACTGGGAGAGGAAGGGGCCAGCGCTGGGAGAGGAAGGGGCCAGCGCTGGGAGAGGAAGGGGCCAGCGCTGGGAGAGGAAGGGGTCAGCACTGGTGACCAGTTGGCTGACATGGAAAATGCAGACAGTAGGAAAGAATAGAATTAGCAGAGGGGTGGGCCGGGGTTGATTGCTTAGGGCTGCTCAGTGTTCCACAGGCTGCTGTTCTGTTACTTCCCCTTGTCTTCTAGAGGCTTCTAGAAGTATAGTTGGAGGGAAAGCATAACAGGCAGCCTGAATATTTATGGAACTCCAGTCAATCCCTGGGGGAGGTGTTCCCAGAAGGTGGAGGAAGGATATAAATATTCTGAGGCCTGAGCGGCAGTGCAGTGTTCCTGGGTCCAGTTCTGCAGGAGGAGACCCCTGTACAGGGGCTCTGCCCATGGGGCAGGAATGACCCACGATCTCTATGTGTGCCGCTCAGGCTCGATTAGTCTGGGGTGTGAGTTCCTCAGCATCTGATGCTGGGAGTGCTGGCTGGGGATGGAGCCCGTACCGGCCCCTACAAAGAAATAAGCCCCCCCCTAGGCTTACCCATGGTGATAGCTCCATGACTAAGCTTCAGGGGGGCGGAGCGAAACACGTTGGGGGCATGGCCTGGTAGGAGTCCAGGCTGAGGTTGCCACTCTGATTCAACTCTACAGGATTTCATGATTGTGTGGCATTAGGGATCACCCCTTTTTTCTTTCTAGAGCCATGGGGCAGGAGTGTTAGTGAAGCCTTTGTGAAGGCATTAAAATGACAAAAACAGTCTGGCGCCAGGAAAACGGGACATATGTTGAACTGGGAACCTTGTGAATGTCCTGCAAGAGCCCAAAGAGCAGCTATGTGGATGAGCACACCAAGAGGGGTGTGAATACAAGTAAAAACATTCAGGGGAGCCCCTACAGAGAGTTGATACCATTAAGTACTTAGGAGTGAGGACTACGAGGGACCCAGCTGACTATGAATCACTCAACATAGCTCCGTTGTTTGCGATGCTTAAGCACAAGACACAGGTGTGGGCTCGTCTCCCGCTGGGAGTAATGGGACGAATAAACCTGGTCAAAATGGTCCTTTTACCTAAAATATTATACATGATTTGGCACTCGCCAATATACCTGGTGCTTAGGCATTTTAAACTAATGGAAGTCATAATGAAACCATTCATATGGGGTAATAATAGACATAAAATCGCCTGGCAAAAACTCAAAAATCCCACAGACTTAGCGGGAATGGCCCTACCTGACCTTAATGCTTACTGCATAGCAGCGCAGTTATCCCAAATCTTCCATGTAGACAAAACAGACAGAGAAAGATTCCTACACCTCCTGTGCCCTAAGTGGTCTCATCCAACACAAGACCCTCTGGTCGCGATAGTGGGGCGAACCACTGGAGAAGACAGAAATGTTAAATGTAAAACACTGTTACATCATTACACTAAGATATGGAACCTAGCCATGGACAGACTCCAACTGCCAGCAATTAATGAATTCACCCCCCTATGGCATAATATAAATCTCCCAGAATTTAATTTAATACCTGATAGCGAGGTGTGGAGTTCTAGAGGGATCTTTTACATATTACACATTATTCATAATGGCAGGTTAAAAACTTTTGAAAGACTGAAAACAGAATTTGCACTACCAAATCAAATGCTCTTCAGGTACATTCAACTGCGCCATGCCTTCCACACACAGTTCCCGCAGGGGGAACCTAATTTGATAAATAATCCACTAATGGAGGCACTGAAATGCCCTGACCCAAAAAAACAAATCTCTCAATTTTACCAAATGCTGACGCTGCCGCAGGCTACCACATCGGCCTACGCCCTGAAATCCAGGTGGGAGGGAGAAGTTGGCACATTGGCAGACGATGAGTGGAGTGACGCCTTAGATGCATGTAAATTAGTGTCTCCTAAGTTGTCAGACCGATTGACTCAAATATTCCTGATCCACAGAGCATATCTCACGCCACTCAAGCTAGCAAAATATAAAAGCAACCAAACAACAATGTGCCCAATGTGCAATCAAGCCACGGGTACTTTTTTTCATTTATTGTGGCAGTGCCCCCGAATCCAAGCGTACTGGGCGCAGGTAGTGCGCTTCCTACATGACACCATGGGCTCCCCTGTAACGTTACAACCTAAACTCTGTCTTTTGGGAATCCTACCAGACCCGGGGATAAATAAATTCAAAAAGGTATTTGTTCACGAAACACTTTTCTCCGCACGTAAAGTTATTGCCAGAGTTTGGATGAGGCCTAACCCTCCAGAGTTTGCACACTGGATAGTGGAAGTCAACAACACACTACCTTACAAAAAACTGGTTTACCTACACAGAGGTTGCCCTCTCAAATACGACCAAATATGGGATAAATGGGCTCAGTCGCCTGACACCTGCACGTGAGAACATATAGGTCATTGAGTTAATCCGGTCAACAGTGCCCATCCACACTGCACATGAGGAGTCTTCTTAATGAAGACCGGCCAACTCAGTTAAATATGAATAACTTGCTTGTATATGTATACCATGGGGAAAACAAAAAATGTGACTAGACATGGGTTATAAGGATGTATACAAACTTATTTGTGCATTTTTGAGAACTGTATTGTTATCCTCGGTGATTACTATGTACACAAAACTTTTTCTTTTGCCTTATTTTACTTGTTACTCAATAAACTTACTCTTGATTAAAAAAAAAAAAAACATTCAGGGGAAACCACATTTGGAAGTGCTGATCGGGACAGTCTTGAAAGGACAAAAAATCCAAAAAGCTCAATGAGATAAAGCTCAATGTGCCGATTTAATAATAACACGTGCTTAGATCGGTTTCAGCCAAGGAAGCTGCCATCTTGGCCTCTGTTTGACCTTCAAATCCCATAATGCTGCACATGTGATCAGTCATTCGACAGTTTGGTTGAGAGCACAACCAATGTGTCGAAACCGTTTAGAAGCCGCACAATGTCACTTCTCACCATCACCAACATAGGGGGTCATTTACTAGCTGGCACCTCAATGTCTTCACAAAGTCATGTGCCGATTTAATAATAACATGTGCTTAGATGAACAATTATCTAAAAATCTCCTTGCATAGATGGAGCAATTGCAAAGCGTTCTCCTCACTGTGACGGTACCTTAAGAGACAGTCGGTGGTGGACTGGCTTGGTGAAGCAATGCTGGGATGGCAAAATCTTCATGTGTTCCTGGATGTCACTAGGAGGAGGGAAGCCAGCATGTGCAGAGCCGGATGGACAATATGAGGCCTCGATCGAATCCCCAATGGTATGTGGCGTAATGGTGGAACAGCCACGAAACAAGGAAGGGACCGAGAGGCCGAAACAACTGGTGCTCAGGTGTTGCTGGCAACATGGCGGTGCCCAGGTTTTGCTGGCAACATGGTGGTGCCCGGGGTTTGCTGACAACCTGGCGGTGCCCAGGGTTTGCTGACAACCTGGTGGTGCCCGGGGATTGCTGGCAACCTCGAGGTGCCCAGGGTTTGCTGGCAACTTGGTGGTTCCCAGGGGTTTGCTGGCAACATGGTGGTGCCCGGGTGTTGTATTCTTCTGCACCTTGGTAGGGCTAGGTGAATCTGCAGGGAAGTCTAGTCCAGGAGAAGTTCGTTCTAGAGGACCCAGATACTGTTTGTTGCATGCACTGTGCGTTGGAGCACCAGTACCCTGCATTCGATCTAAAAGGAAAGGGTGGAGCCTAAAGAGGAAGGGGTGTGGCCTTGACAGGAAGGGTGGGTCATATTTATATTAGGGGGTGCACAAAGTCAGGCCTAGGTCAGCACAAAACCTAAATACACCACTGAGTGAGGAGAAGGTTTTGCAGTCGCTCCATCTATGCAAGGAGATTTTTAGATAATTGTTCATCCAATCCAATGTTATTATTAAATGGGCACATGACTTTGTGAAGACATTGAGGTCCCACCTAGGCTTAACTGGGGGGGGGAGCCCTATTCACAGATCCATTGTCCTGGGCTCAAGCTAGGTCAGGAGGAAATCGGTGAGGCTACATCTCCCACGCTAGGAAGAGCCTGTGGATAGAATATGTTTATCTTTGGGGGGCGGTCCGCTTTAAGATAAAAGTGGTCTCACCCGCGGATTTGCCACAAGATAATTTTTATGGGCGCCGGGAGAGGTGCTTACCTGAGTCATCGGAATCGCCGGAGACGATCCGGTCCTCTGGCCTGATGGGCAGGAAGTCGAGTAAGGGCATTAGGGGCCCCCCCCCTCACACTTGGCTCTATGCCCTTGGATGACCAGAGCGATGTCAAACATCACTTCTGCCCAACGGCCTTAAAAGGACAATTTTTTTTTTTAAAGAAAAAAATACTTTTCTTTTCCCTTTTGCTTTTAAGTGTAAATATGAGATGCGAGGTCTTTTTGACCCCCCCAGATCTCACGTTAAAGAGCTCCTGTCATTCTTTTTCAAGGGATGTTTACATTCTTTGTAATAGAAATAAAAGAGATCCAAAAATGTTTTTTTTTTTTAAAGGGACAGTGTAAAAAATAAAAAGTAAAATAAGTAAGAAAAAAAAATCAATAAATAAATTTAAAGCGCCCCCGTCCCTCTGTAAGTCACGCCCCCATATGTAAGTCACGCCCACATATGTAAATGGTGTTCAAACCACACATGTGAGGTATCACCGCGATCCTTTGAGCGAGAACAATAATTCTAGCCCTAGACCTCCTCTGTAACTCAAGAAATTTTTAAACGTCGCCTATGGATATTTTTAAGTGCCAAAGCTTGTCACCATTCCACGAGCGGACGCAATTTTGAAGCATGACATGTATCAATTTACTCGGCATAACATTATCTTTCACAATGTAGAAAAAAATTGGGGTAACTTTACTGTTCACACTTTTTTTGAATAAAAAAAAATAAGAAAAAAAATAGCATTTGTAAGACCGCTGCGCAAATACAGCGTGGCTTAAAGTATTACAACAACCGCCATTTTATTCTTTAGGGCGTCTGAAAAAAAAAATATAAAATGTTTGGGGGTTTCTAAGTAATTTTCTAGCAAAAAAAAAAAAATGATTTTAACTTGTAAACAACAAATGTGAAAAATAGGCCCGGTCCTTAATTAAAGGAGAATTATACAAAAAAAATGATTAGTTAAACCAAGTGCTTTTTTTTTGTTTGTTTTTTGTTTTGTTTTTTTACCGCTATTATTCCTTTATATTGGCTTTTGAAATTTACAAATGCAGCAATTTAGAATTTGGATGAAAGGTTTAGCGCTGGGAAACACTTTTTGAAAGATAAATAGTGCATTTTTTATACAACTATAAAGATCAGACCAAAATGAGGGACAGATGGACATTGTTTCAAATCAGGGACAGTCCCTCGAAATCCCTCGAAATCCGGGACACTTGGGGGCTATGGGTTACGCATTTGAAGCTGTAAGGCTGATCATTGAAGCGGAGGAACGCCATGGGGAAGGGAGACTTTGGGAAGGTGGCGCAAGGGGGGAGGGGGGATTCTCTTCTGCCGAATGTAAAAGCAATCCAGTAGCTTTTTAGCTGCTCGGATTGCTTTTATATTTTTCAACATCGCCAGCTGGAAAAAAACAATCCTGGGTCCATGGCCCCCCCCGGTATACCCGCTTCAACTAGAGGATACACATGTACGTCCTTTTGGGAGAAGAGGTTACATAGTTACATACCCTGTTTCCCCAAAAATAAGACCTAGCGTGATTGTCGGTGATGGCTGCAATATAAGCCCTACCCCCCAAATTAGCCCTAGTTAAAGTCATTCTAGGTCTTATTTTCAGGGTAGGGCTTATTTCGGGGAAACAGGGTAGGGCTTATTTGGGGGGTAGGGCTTATATTGCAGCCATCACTGACAATCACGCTAGGTCTTATTTTCGGGGAAACAGGATAGTTACATAGTAGGTGAGGTTGAAAAAAGACACAAGTCCATCAAGTCGAACCTATGTGTGTGATTATATGTCAGTATTACATTGTATATCCCTGTATGTTGTGGTCATTCAGGTTAAATATGATGTGCCTGTTGAAAAGAAAAAAAAGTCAACAATTTTTCACACAACTGTACAGTTGGTAAGATTGTAAGTTAACCTTCAAGTTTCACATTAGTCCCAATTCGTGAATCTCAAGGCAAGAGTACATTAATGAGAGAGTACTGGACCTAAATGAGAGATATGGCCCTGAGCCTAGTTGCCAAGGAAATCTAGATGGTAGTTAATAACACACACTGCAGGTAAGTGGGTCATGATTGTGTTCCGAGAGGAAGAAGCTTCCCAGGCAGTGGAGTAAGGACCTCCTAAAGAAATTGTGTAAGAAGCCCAAAGAGTCCAAGTAGGGACGGTTCAGGTGAAGCCCTGGTATCTAGGGACAGAGGATATAATCTATAACACCTGTACTGTAATCCAGTGGTGGCTGGTGGTAATTTCTTTGGGTGGGGGGCATCAAACAGTGCACCCACAGCCACCCCCAGTCAGTTGGGTAAGCTGCACCATGTTCCATTCCCCCCAGTCCGGTCGGTGTCATCAGAAGCAATTACCCTATCTATGGCGGGCAGCGATTCACCCGGGCGACAAGTGGCAGGCATCAGGGGCGGCTTCCCCTTCCCCTGCTCTCCTTCACGGGTATCATGACATCTTTCGCCTCCTCCCTCCTCTTCAGTGGCCAATCGGAACACTTCTCCTTTCGGCCAATCGGGAAACGGGTCTCAGACCTGCTTCCTGATTGGCCAGCAGGAGAATCAGTGTGAAAATAGCCACTATTCATTCGCTATTGTTTGTATTCACAACTGGGTGGGCTTGGTTCACAGTGCTCTGCGACCCGAGTCCACCCTTTTTTTTGAAGCCTATTAGAGCCTCCCACCCACACTAACCACACTATAAAGCCTGAAGACACAAGACAAAAAACATAACCTACATCTTTGGTTACATCTCTGACTTTGTTTCCCCTCGCAGATATGTGCCGAGCTACACCCCATGTTTGGCATTACAGGTGTTGCTGTGAAAACTGGAGGGCACAACATCAGTTGCACGTGCAGCAAAGTCTACTGCGCCCCCCTTCTTTGAATAATGCAAGACCTGCTACCAGGTTATGGAAGAGGAGAAGGTTTAGTCTTCTGCAGATCACCATAAATATGGAGCTCGTACATGAATAATACACTGATGGAAATGTTACCACATGAGCGTGGAAAACGAGAGGTCTCTAGTAGTAGTAGGTCACATTCAACTGGACTTGTTTTGTAATGTTGAAGACATTTTGTAGCTTCTCTAAGTCCCTTCTTCAGTTCTAATGAACGCCTGGAAGATACCCCAACATTTATATCCACAAAAATGAGATCTTATACAATTTTATAGAACTCCTCTGTACAGCCTACTGCTCCATGTTATCTGTTATGTCATACTGAAGGTGGTGGCCTTCTATGGGTGACTTTCTATGGGGCTTCCACATACAGTGCCTTGCAAAAGTATTCGGCCCCCTTGAACTTTTCAACCTTTTGCCACATTTCAGGCTTCAAACATAAAGATATAAAATTTTTATTTTTTGTGAAGAATCACCAACAAGTGGGACACAATTGTGAAGTGAAACGAAATCTTTTGGATTGTTGAAACTTTTTTAACTAATAAAAAAATGAAAAGTGGGACGTGCAAAATTATTCGGCCCCCTTGCGTTAATACTTTGTAGAGCCACCTTTTGCTGCGATTACAGCTGCAAGTCGCTTGGGGTATGTCTCTATCAGTTTTGCACATCGAGAGACTGAAATTCTTGCCCATTCTTCCTTGCAAAACAGCTCGAGCTCAGTGAGGTTGGATGGAGAGCGTTTGTGAACAGCAGTTTTCAGCTCTTTCCACAGATTCTCGATTGGATTCAGGTCTGGACTTTGACTTGGCCATTCTAACACCTGGATACGTTTATTTGTGAACCATTCCTTTGTAGATTTTGCTGTATGTTTGGGATCATTGTCTTGTTGGAAGATAAATCTCCGTCCCAGTTTCAGGTCTTTTGCAGACTCCAACAGGTTTTCATCCAGAATGGTCCTGTATTTGGCTGCATCCATCTTCCCCTCAATTTTAACCATCTTCCCTGTCCCTGCTGAAGAAAAGCAGGCCCAAACCATGATGCTGCCACCACCATGTTTCACGGTGGGGATGGTGTGTTGAGTGTGATGAGCTGTGTTGCTTTTACGCCAAACATATCGTTTTGCATTGTGGCCAAAAAGTTTGATTTTGGTTTCATCGGACCAGAGCACCTTCTTCCACATGTTTGGTGTGTCTCCCAGGTGGCTTGTGGCAAACTTTAGACGAGACTTTTTATGGATATCTTTGAGAAATGGCTTTCTTCTTGCCACTCTTCCATAAAGGCCAGATTTGTGCAGTGTACGACTGATTGTTGTCCTATGGACAGACTCTCCCACCTCAGCTGTAGTTCTCTGCAGTTCATCCAGAGTGATCATGGGCCTCTTGGCTGCATCTCTGATCAGTCTTCTCCTTGTCTGAGCTGAAAGTTTAGAGGGACAGCCAGGTCTTGGTAGATTTGCAGTGGTCTGATACTCCTTCCATTTCAAAATGATCGCTTGCACAGTGCTCCTTGGGATGTTTAAAGCTTGGGAAATCTTTTTGTATCCAAATCCGGCTTTAAACTTCTCCACAACAGTATTACGGACCTGCCTGGTGTGTTCCTTGGTCTTCATGATGCTCTCTGCGCTTTCAACAGAACCCTGAGACTATCACAGAGCAGGTGCATTTATACAGAGACTTGATTACACACAGGTGGATTCTATTTATCACCATCAATCATTTAGGACAACATTGGATCATTCAGAGATCCTCGCTGAACTTCTGGAGTGAGTTTGCTGCACTGAAAGTAAAGGGGCCGAATAATTTTGCACGCACCACTTTTCAGTTTTTTAATTGCTAAAAAAGTTTAAAATATCCAATAGATTTCGTTCCACTTCACAATTGTGTCCCACTTGTTGGTGATTCTTCACAAAAAATTAAAATTTTATATCTTTATGTTTGAAGCCTGAAATGTGGCAAAAGGTTGAAAAGTTCAAGGGGGCCGAATACTTTTGCAAGCCACTGTACTTAGCCAGCCAAGGGTTTGTTTTTAGTTGTTGGAGCAAAAATGCAATACTTTCTATAACAACTAGAGAGATTTCCTTTCAAAACCATTGAAAGTTGCCACCTTATTGATTATTAAGTTTTGTTTTTACGAATAAGACTGAGGTCTGTCTATGGATGATAATTGGGTTTGGTGTTTGTAGATACAAACCTTACATGTGTCTAAAGGAACCCAATAAGAACCTATAAGACGATCTCATCTATGTGACCTCACACGTATCCAAAGGAACTCAATGAAGACATATGCAGTAAAGGAACCTCCTCTATATGACCTAACATGTGTATAAAGGAACCTAATATGGACATATAGGAGGGAGCTCCTCTACATGACCTCACAAATGTCTAAAGGAACCCGATAAGGACTTATAAGATGATCTCATCTATGTGACCTCACATGTATCTAAAGGAACTCAATGAAGACATATAAAGTGACCTCCTCTATATAACCTCACATGCGTCTAAAGGAACCCAGTGAGGACATATACAATAAAGGAACCCAGTGAGGACATATACAATAAAGGAACCCAGTGAGGACATATACAATAAAGGAACCCAGTGAGGACATATACAATAAAGGAACCCAGTGAGGAAATATACAATAAAGGAACCCAGTGAGGACATATACAATAAAGGAACCCAGTGAGGACATATACAATAAAGGAACCCAGTGAGGACATATACCATAAAGGGACCTCCTCTATATGGCCTAACGTGTCTAAAGGAACTCAATATGGACATAGAGAGGGAGCTCCTCTACATGACCTAACTCATGTCTAAAGGACCCCAATGAGGACCTATAGAGGGACCTTCTCTATGGAAGAAGTTTAGAAGCTATATGTTCAGGAGTTCACTGTTTGGGGATGCAGAGCTTCCAGGAGATGAGGGACTGACAGAATGATAAAGCTGGACTCCGGGATCAGTAAATATTGTCTATATACAAGAGTCATGTGTCTTCTTCTTGAATCTCAGGCGACGGTGAGCTTTGTGTATTTCTTCCAGATCTGTGCAGTAATCCAGTGTGAGACTTCCTGTAATAAAGACCGATCACTGCTGATCTCTCTCCTTGTGCCGGGGGTCTGGTCTTGTCACCCTTGTAGTTTTCTGTGGGCAGTTTGTAGTGGGTGGACCTGGTTGCCCCAGCTCCTCTCTCTGCACAATCTACATTATATTACCAAAAGAATTGGGACGCCTGCCTTTACACGCACATGAACTTTAAAGTGGAGTTCCACAACTCTTCAGCATCCCTCACTAAACTGTGCACTGTAAACGAATTGGATATTTTTTTATTTTTTTTCTCAGCACCTCCTGTATATCTGCTGTGTTTACCTCACATGTGTGGTCTGAACATCGTTTACATATGAGGACGCGACTTACGCATGCGTTCGCTTCTGTGCGCGAGCTCAGCAGGGCGGGATAGGGCGCTATAAAAAAAAAAAAAAATTTCCCTTATTTACTTTTTTTTTTTTTACACTGCCCATTTAAAAAAGAAAAATTGGGTCACTTTTATTACTATTACAAGGAATTTAAACATTGCTTGTAATAGAAAAAAAGCATGACAGGACCTCTTTAATGTGAGATCCGGGGTAAAAAAAAAAACTCAGATCTCACTTTTTTTTTATTGCATTTAAGTGTAAAAGTCTTTTTTTTTTTTTTTCCCCTCAATAGACTTTTTTTTATTGCACTCAAGTGTAAGTCTATTGAGGGGAAAAAAAAAAAAAAAAAAAAAAAAGAGACTTTTACACTTAAATGCAATTAAAAAAAAGCGAGATCTGAGTTTTTTTTACCCCGGATCTCACATTAAAGAGGTCCTGTCATGCTTTTTTTCTATTACAAGCGATGTTTACATTCCCTCTCCCATCCCTAATAAAAGTGATCTTGCGGCGAATGTGCCGTAGAGACCACTTTTATCAGTAAGAGGACAGCCCGCCATTTTTAAAAATACCAGAGTTATGGCAGATATTTGCTGCCACAACAACGGTATTTAGCGTCAAAGTACCAACGTACAACGATGGCGGGCGGTCCGGAAGAGGTTGATAGCATATCATAAAATACAAAAAAAAACAGAAGTCAGCCCTTCGAATCCCAAAGGTCCAAATGAATGATGCTATCAGCTGACGTGTTTCAGGGGGACAAACCCCCTTCCTCAGAGCAAAATTCTGCTCTGAGGAAGGGGGTTTGTCCCCTGAAACTCGTCAGCTAATACCGCGATCCAAAAAAAAAAAACAAAAAAAAAAAAAAAGAAGGGTTTTGTAGCTACATATAATTAATGACGAAAAGAAAAAAAAAGCGTAAGTAAAAAAATCCAGTGATAATAATAATTTGCCCAGCATTTAAAAAAAAATACAATACTCACTGTAAATGGTAACCCCATTTTGCTGGAAAAAATCTATACATTTGCTACATCAGCAATTTAATGTTTTTAAAAACAACCGTTCCTTTTCAATCTGCAGCTGCTGTAATTTTCTATGAAATGCAATATGGCCACCTGGATGATATATAGACCTTCCCCAGAAGATTGGCTCACTGAGTTTCTCAGAAGTCTGCACTAAGATGCAAGTCAGATTTTAGGCATCCCTTGCAATGGGAATTTCAGTTTGGGCAAGATACTCCTTAAAGTGCCGGTTCACACTGATGCGAGTCCATAACGAATGCGATGCGTCAAAAACATTCTAAATTCCCATGTCATCCATAAAGTCATTGTTTTCAATGACGGTCGTTCACATACATGCGTTGCGATTCCTCTACGAATGCGATGCGATTAAAAAAAAGGGTCTTGTGCGAGCTTACAGCGTTGCGTTGCAAATTTAGCCTCCATAGACATCAATGTAAATCGTTCTGGAATCGCATTATTGGTTCAGATATGTGCGGATTCCACCACACTACTCTCCACAAAAACCAGGAAGTACACAGGAAGTTAACACCTTTTTTTTTTTTTTTTTTACATTATGATTCCATTGGCTAGAACATCAATCACAGCTATGTTCAACTCCTGAAATTCGCGGTAAAATGGCACCTCACACAGGACAAAAAAAAAACGGAACAAATTCACAGCGCAGCAGTGTGAACCGGCACTAAGGCAGTGATGGGGAACCTTGCCACCCCAGATGTTTAGGAACTACATTTCCCACAATGCTCCACTACACTGCAGAGTGCATGAGCATCATGGGAAACGTAGTTCCAAAAAATCTGGGGTGCCAAGGTTCACCAATCACTGCCTTAAAGGGTTAAAGAGGTCTAAAGGGATGCAGGACGCTGCAGCTTTTCTAAATCAGAATTCTAAGAATTAGGCATGTGCAATTCGTTTCGTTTCTGAATTCGTTTTTTGACAAATTCGTTAATTCGGAATATCCGAATTAACGAAAACTTGTTTAACAAATTTTTTCCGAATATTCGTAAATTCGATAAAATTGGACATTCGTACATTAGTAAATTAGTGAATTCGTAAATTTGTAAATTCGAAAATTCGGAAATCTGAAATAACAGTTAACTAATAACTTAACTATTAGTAATTACTAGTAACTTTTAAATTATAGGTATTGTAATTTCCTTTCAAATTTGGCTGTTAGTGAACATAACACATACAAATTTATCCGAAGTTATGAATGATCCGAAAAAAACGGAATGGAACGTAATGAACTAATAATAATAAATAACAATAATAATAATAACGTTTTATTATTATTATTTATTATTAATTTGTTCCGTTCCATTTGTTTAGATGCAGCATTCGTTTTGGATAATTCGTAACTTCGGATAAATTCGTATTTGTTACGTTCACTGACAGTCAAATTTGAAAGGAAATTACAATACCTCTAATTTAAAAGTTAGTTACTATTTCAGATTTTTGAATTTTCGGGTTTTTGGATTTCCAAACTTTGAATTTACAAATTTCCGAATTTTCTAATTTACAAATGTACGATTTTACGAATTTACGAATGTACAAATTTACAAATGAACAAATGAACGAATGTTCGAATTTACGAATGTACGAACGAACGCATTTACAAATTTACGAATCGCGATCGTAACGAATGACCCGAAAAACTAAAAAAAAAAAAAATAAACTAATGAAACGAAAACGAAAATGAATGAATTTTTTGGCTGTGCACATGTCTACGAATGCACCAGGAGATTATAATGAACCAGACCCTCCAATTCATTATCAGTCTGCACAGTGAGAAAATCTGCTATTGCTTCAGAATAACAGAAAGGTGGGAACCTGCTACAAAGTTTGTTAAATTTCCTACAATGTATAGAGATCACCAATTTTTTTTCCCTCAACAAAAGTGGAGTTATATAAAAAATAACTTATTTTTTTTATCATTTTTTTTATATATTTTATTTTATCATAAATTTATAGAAATTTACAAGAGAGAAAAGAGGAAAAAAATAAAAATCCCAATTAATAACATGTAAATGTTACGATAATGCCCTAAATATAATTAGAAATCTGCCCATGTAAATTAAAGTGAGAAATATTAGTAATAATTTACAGGTGTACATTAGTAAATGAACAGTAGAAACCATAATCATTAAAAAAAAATAAAAAAAATAAAAGAGGGGCGACTTGTGCCGGTCTACAAAGCGTCCAATAATATATTAGGAAAAATGGGTTTTATGGTCCCAGGAGAGAGTTTTCAGATAATAAGGAGGCAAGATCTGTTCTTTCCATAAAAGATATCCAGGGGAGCCGAACACCTTGGAAATGGGAGAATCCGTCGTGCAGCTCCACCGATAACTCGTCCATCCTCATCGGCTTGTTTAATTCCGTTATCCAAACGATTATTGAGGGAGTGTGTTGGGATTTCCAATATCTCGGAATTATCGCTCCGGCAGCCACTAAAAAGAAACGGAAAAATCCTCTTCCTAACTTTTGAGGCAGATTCTGGGAACGCGGATAGGAGTGATATTTGGGGAGTTTGGGGCACCGTCTCTGAGATGTATCCCGGGGTTACTCTTTACATCCCCAAATTCACAGTACTTCCTTCCACCACTAGATGTCAGTCTTCTATATACATCACACACATTTATACATTGTAACTGTATATAGCGAAAGGTTTTAGATATTGTACAGGACAATATATATATATATATATATATATATATATATATACATACATATACATACACACACACTATATCTCACAAAAGTAAGTACACCCCTCAGTGACATTTGCGTAAATATTTCCTTCTATCTTTTCATGTGACAACACTGAAGAAATGACACTTGTCTACAATGTAAAGTAGTGAGTGTACAGCTTGTATAACAGTGTAAATTTGCTGTCCCCTCAAAATAACTCAACACACAGCCATTAATGTCTAAACCGCTGGCAACAAAAGTCAGTACACCCCTAAGTGAAAATCTCCAAATTGGGTCATGGCGAGGCCTGTTCTGAGTGGAACCTGTCCTGTTAAACCGCTGTGTGGTCTTGGCCACGCAGTAAAACGCATAAAGAAAGTATGAAACGCACCAGAATGCATCAAAAACGCACTGGACCCTAGTATAGTGGGGAAAAAAACATGAAAAAAAAAAGAAGAAGAAAAAAAAGCACCTGGAATGCATCCGGAAACGTATCAAAAACGTGCATGCAGAAACGCATCCGGAACGGATCTGGAGCGTGTTTTTGTGGTGTGAACCGCCCCCTAACGTCTCTTCATAGAAAATATAAATCTCCTCATTAAGGAGGAGGTTTGTCAGTATTCACTTTTCTTTCTAATTCCTTCACTTGGTCTCAGCTTCCTTTTTTTTTTTCTAAATTGATTTATCAGTTTACACCAATTAAAAAATATCCAACGTGTTTCGTTGCCAAACACTTCCCCCTTCATCAGGACAACAGTTAAAATAATAAACTTGAATGGGCTCCAAATACGGCTTTTCCTTCGTGAATCTGGTAGGAATGTTAAATCGCTAGACTAGGAGAGTTTCTAGTTGGTAGTTACTGCGTGATCAATCAAGAGCAATGTACAGCGCTCTGCTGGCCCCTCCCAACAGGAAGGATCTATATTGCATCCCCATAGAGGAGCACAGAGACCCGGTGATGACATCGCTGACTCTAAAATAAGAATTGTAAGGAAAAGAGGTTTTATTTAAAAATGTCGTTAGTATGTTGATGAGGGTTGGAAGGGAAGAACCTGGGAAGGTAAAGTACAGACCAGAACAAAGGGATCCTAGTGACTGTAACCTATTCATGGTAGTGCTTGCCTGGCCTGGGACCAGGGGAGTATATACAGGGGTCGCAAGGGTTGCCATTGCGACCCGGCCCTGTGTATGCCACTGTATGCCTGGATAGGAAGGCGCCGGGGGAAGTGGCATATAGAGGAACCGATCCCTTCATGTAGCTGCTGAATGCTCACTTCTCCTCCTCTCCCTCCTGTAGACATTCATCGGCTGCAGGAGGGAAATGGAGGGCACCGATTCCTCTACACGCCGCTCCCTATTGCAGCTCCGGGCCCCTGTGTGCTTCCCTGGCCCCAACCACAGCGCTGCCAGGTTTCCCCCTCCCACCGGCTGCTTCAGGGGATCAGTCAGGATGAAAAGCGGGGAAGGAGCCAGCCGCTTCCTTGTCTTAATGTATAGAGTCGGTGACTAGTACTGTTTATAATATATTATATATATATACATACACACACACACACACACACACACACACACACACACACACACATATACACATATACATATATACACACACGCAGTGCCTTGAAAAAGTATTCATACCCCTTGACCCCTTGAAACTTTCCACATTTTGTCATGCTACAACCAAAAACATAAATGTATCTTATTGGGATTTTCTGTGACAGGCTAACACAAAGTGGCACATAATTGTGAAGTGGAAGGAAATTGATAAATGGTTTTCATTTTTTTTTTTACAAATGAATCTGTGAAAAGTGGGGGGCATTTGTGTTCAGCCCCCTTTACTCTGATACCCCTAACTAAAATCTAGTGGAGCCAATTGCCTTCAGAAGTCACCTAATTAGTAAATAGAGTCCACCTGTGTGTAATTAAATCTCAGTATAAATAGAGCTGTTCTGTGAAGCCCTCAGAGGTTTGTTAGAGAACCTTAGTGAACAAACAGCATCATGAAGGCCAAGGAACACACCAGACAGGTCAGGGATAAAGTTGTGGAGAATTATAAAGCAGGGTTAGGTTATAAAAAAATCTTCTAAGCTTTGAAGATCTCACGGAGCTCTGTTCAATCCATCATCGGAAAATGGAAAGAGTATGGCACAACCGCAAACCTACCAAGACATGGCCGTCCACCTAAACTGACCGGCCGGGCAAGGAGAGCATTCATCAGAGAAGAGCCAAGAGGCCCATGGTAACTCTGGAGGAGCTGCAGAGATCCACAGCTCAGGTGGGAGAATCTGTCCACAGGACAACTATTAGTCGTGTTCTCCACAAATCTGCCCTTTATGGAAGAGTGACAAGAAGAAAGACATTGGTGAAAGAAAGTCATAAGAAGTCCTGTTTGTAGTTTGTGAGAAGCCATGTGGAGGACACAGCAAACATGTGGAAGAAGGTGATCTGGTCAGAGGAGACCAAAATTCTACTTTTTGGCCTAAAAGTAAAACGCTATGTGTGGGGAAAACTAACACTGCACATCACCCTGAACACACCATCCCCACCGTGAAACATGGTGGTGGCAGCATCATGTGGTGGGGATGCTTCTCTTCAGCAGGTACAGGGAAGCTGGTCAGAGTTGATGGGAAGATGGATGAAGACAAATACAGGACAATCTTAGAAGAAAACCTGTTAGAGTCTGCAAAAGACTTGAGACCAGGGCAGAGGTTCACCTTCCAGCAGGACAACGACCTGAAACATCCAGCCAGAGCTACAATGGAATGGTTTAGATCAAAGCATATTCATGTGTTAGAATGGCCCAGTCACAGTCCAGACCTAAATCACATTGAGAACCTGTGGCAAGAATTGAAAATTGCTGTTCACAGACGCTCTCCATCCAATCTGACAGAGCTTGAGATATTTTACAAAGAAGAATGGGCAAAAATGTCCCTCTCTAGATGTGCAAAGCTGGTAGAGACATCCCAGGGGGTTCTGCAAAGTATTGACTCCGGGGGGGCGCCATACAAATGCCCCCCCCCCACACACACACACACACACACACACTTTTCACATTTGTATCATTTATCATTTTCCTTCTACTTCACAATTATGTGTCACTTTGTGTTGGTCCATCACATAAAATCCCAATAAAATACATTTAGTTTTTGGTTGCAACATGACAAGGGTGTGTGTTATTTTCTATAGAATAGAATAAAATAAAAAGAATATAACCGGCTTCCGAAATGCATTGAAATTCAAATAGAGAAGTATAGAATAAAAAAAGAATATAAAAAAAAAAAAAAAAAAAATGAAAAGCCTAGAATGGAAAAAACAATAGACTAGAATAAAATAGAAAAGAGTATAACTGTCTTCTGAAATTTGAATAGGAGTAGATTCAAATAGAAAAGAATAGAATAGAAAATGCAAAGGGAATAGAATAAGATAGAAAGATTATAATCGTCGTCTGAAATACAAGTTTAGAATAAAATAAATTAGATATCCAATGCCGATTCGAAACTAATTTGAATTGAATTAAAAAAACTGACAAAACAAATTCCGAAAGGGAATTAAACAAATTTATATAAATTGGATTATTTAAAATAACGAATTGAAACAAAACCCTTTTTTTTTGTTCTGCACATGTCTACTCTCTCTATCCGTCTTGGTGACCATGATCTCCAGTACAAACCAACATTTTTGAGTTGTCACCAAAAACAGGAATATAAAAAGGAAATCCTCCAATGGGGACACCTGTTGACAAAGGGATTCCCTCCTCCTTTGAAGAGCTCTCCTCTGGGCAGGAAATACATGGAAGGGAATCCTTCAGGTGGGACACAGAGAGCAAAAAATAAAAATACACAATAAGGGATAAAAAGAAAAAACAAACGTTAAGGCTCCAATGTGCCCGATAAACCAGATCCGGGGCCATTGTCCTTCCACTGCTACCTCCAGGGGGCAGTAACAGTTACCAGCAACTTGGGGGCATACAGTGTCTCTGGCCTCAGTGACCACACCAGCCCTTTCATCATACGGTCTCCTGTGCCATGCGGTAGTCGAAGACACTTCCCCGCTCCACAAAGCTGCGGTTTGGATTCTTGTTAGGCACTTGGGTGTCGCCATCTTGGTTCCGATCGCCGTATCCGCCTCCTCCGGGGGTGTGAAGGGTGAAGATGTCCTGGACAAAACGGAATGGAATATTCAGAAGATGCATTTTATAGTTCATTCATTGGTTTTCCATTTGGCAATTTATAGCTTGTTTGTTTCACCTCAAACCAGCCAAATCCCATTATTGTTAATGGAGGCAAACTGGGGTAAGAACAGTCCTCGAGGTGAAATAAGAACTGCTTTACAGATGAAAAAGAAACTGGATATCCTTTAAAAGTTATGTAAACCTGAACAAGGACCATGAACAGGGATGGTGTTCTGTAGTCCTTATTCCTGTCCTAGGGTGACTACCCTGCTCCTTCATAGATACAGTACAGTGAGGGTTGTCACCCGAGGACAGGAAGTGTGTTATTGGCAGGATCATCAGGTGAAAATAAAAAAAAAATGAATACAGCCATCACATGTAAGGACTGATAAACTGCAATACATTACGTTCTGTTCTTGGGGTTACACACACTTTTAAGGGAACCTCTGCGGAAAAGACAACAAAGGCCTCCATTGTTCCTACTAAAAATGCCGACTGCCCATCATTTTGACCCTTTTGGCTTCTATACTTTCATGATCGCTGGCCAGGCACACAGATTCAGAGGAGGAGTTCTATCAACAATGGTTCCATGCTGGCCGTGGATCAGTCATTCCCTGGAGGAGCATGACAGCTAGTTATCTAGAACAGGGTCAGGATCTGCACCTTACAGCTATCCTGGTCCAGCAGTACCTCATAGGAAAGGAAAAGGAAAAGGAAAGGGAAAAGGAAAGGAAAGGAAAGCAAAAAGGAAAGGAAAGCAAAAAGGAAAGGAAAGCAAAAAGGAAAGGAAAGCAAAAAGGAAAGGAAAGCAAAAAGGAAAGGAAAAGGAAAGGAAAAGGAAAGGAAAGAGAAAGCAAAAGGAAAGCAAAAGGAAAGCAAAGCAAAGAGAAAGAGAAAGTGAAAGGAAAGCAAAGAGAAAAAGAAAGAGAAAGAGAAAAAGAAAGAGAAAGAGAAAGAGGGAATGGAGAAGGAAGGGTGGCACGGCAGGAGAAGCGAAGAAGGAAGGAAAGGAGGGTATGGAAGGAAGGAAAGGAAGGAAAGGAAGGAAAGGAAAGAGAGGGAGATGTAGGGACAGAGGCAGGGAAAAAATGGGAAGGGGAAAAGAGGGAAAGGAAGGGAAAGAAGGCAAAAGAAGTAGAGAAGGGAAGGAGTGGAGGTCAGGTCAGGAAAGGAAAGGAAGAAAGGAAAAAAAGGGAGAGAGAGGAAAGGAAGGAAGGAAAGATTGAAGGGTTGAAAGAAGGAAAGGAAAGGAAAGGAAAGGAAGGAAGGAAAGATTGAAGGGTTGAAAGAAGGCAAGGAAAGGAAAGGAAAGGAAAGCAATGAATGAATGAATTAAGGAAGGAAAGGAAGGAAAGGAAGGAAAGGAAGGAAAGGAAGGAAAGGAAGGAAAGGAAGGAAAGGAAGGAACAGAGGCAGGAGAATAAAGTTAAGGGAGAGAGAGGGAAAGGAAAGGAAAAGAAGTGAGGGAGGAGAAGTGAGAAAGTCAAAAGGGAAAGAAGGGTGAGGGAGGGGAAGGAAAGGACGGAGGGAAAGGAAATGAAAGAAGGGAAGGGAAGGAATTGGAAAGGAGAGAAGGGAAGGAATGAGGGAGGGGAAGGACTGGAGGCCAGGGAAGGGAAGGAAAGCAAGGAAGGGAGGAAGGGATGGTAAGAAAGATAAGAGAGGGAGACATAGGGGCAAAGGAAGGGGAAAGGAAGGTAAAGAATGGAAAAGAAGTGAGGAAGGGAAGCGAGAAAGGGAAGGGAAGTGAGGAAGGGAAGCGAGAAAGGGAAGGGAAGTGAGGAAGGGAAGCGAGAAAGGGAAGGGAAGTGAGGAAGGGAAGCGAGAAAGGGAAGGAAAGTGAGAAAGGAAAGTGAGAAAGGGAAGGGAGGAAGGAAGGAAGGAAGGAAGGAAGGAAGGAAGGAAGAAGGCAAGAAGTTAATATTTTAAAGCAAATTTTGCTGAAGCAGATCAATGATCAAAACAGAGTTTCCGCTTAGGTCATCTCACGACTAAATACATTTTTCTGAAATCACTCCACTTATCCCCATCAGGTGTTTCATACATACTCCTCCTTTTACCCTTCCTAAAAATGATAGAGCCTAAGAAAAATAAACAATGACATTACAAATATACAGATGTTGACTTTTTGTTAAATGTCAGAAGCTAAGCCCCTTCTCTGGCCTCTGACGTATGGGCGCTCCCCTGCAGAGTCAGTGACCCATGACTATCATGGGAAAGGTGGATGTGTCTGAAAGTGAAAAATAAAAAATAAACACACAATCTCTCATCCTACCCCGGGCTCCAAAGCAACAGAGGTCTTCCCTCCTAGGTTAATGGTTCTCCCATCACGGCGATGGAGGAGGTTGAGGCCGGCATCTCCAGGAGATCCTCCTACAGAGAACACAGAAGAGATTAACAAGTAGAAAATTGCAGTCACAGGGCAGAATGAAAATAAAAGATATGTACAATAACCATTTAGTCCGTAGGGGCGGAATACTCTTCGCTCCGTGAGAACCGACAAAATGACATTTTCTCTGAACATCAGCTCCCGGATTACTCCATCCCCTCCTGTAAATCTCCCATCACCACCTGAGCCTGGACGCAGCTCAAACCGCTTGAGGACCACCGGGTACCTGCATAGGAGAGAGCGGAATTCTGTATTTGAAAAAAAATTATCCCGCTTGCACAGAAGCCAGTACATGTCTTCATATATGGTGGACCCTCCCTATTGTCTGGAAATTCTGGACCAAAGTACATTGAATTATTTATACAATATATGGAAACCAAATACACAAGAACATCTACAAAGCCCTACTGAATCATTTTCCAAAAAAATATATAACATTTAAAATCTTAGATCGGTTTACTGCTGCCAAACAGACCATAGCCAAATTTAGAAAACCCAACCCACCAGCATTTCCAAATTAAAGGGTAGACTATCCCAAACCTTGGTTTTTGAAAAGCTGATGGCTAAACTCACTGATAAACTGTCTTTGTATCAAAACGTTTGGAAATCTTGGGCACCGCGTTGTTCCCCACCAAGGTTTTGATAGTCATCTCTTGATGCTCTTCTCCACCTAGGTTTTGATAGTCATCCCTTGATGCTCTTCTCCACCAAGGTTTTGATAGTCATCTCTTGATGCTCTTCTTCCCCAAGGTTTTGATAGTCATCTCTTGATGCTCTTCTCCACCAAGGTTTTAAGGGCCATCTCTTGACACTCTTCCTACCAATTTTCAAAGCCGTCTCTTGAGGCTCAAAATCCATTTAAACAATTGGTTGGTGACTTGACCCTCCCTCAGAAATGTTGAAAGTGATGATTTACACCTGATTATATTAGAAAGTTGCACTGCTAGCGCTGTAATTTGTGAGATATTGTCTAAGGAATTGTATATTAGTGAGCGAAGGAATATAGACAGGAACTGGTTAAATGAGGCTGGAAGAGATAAACAGCAACATGCAAAAAAAAACAAAAAAAAAAAAAAAACACAAAAAACACAACAAAAAACGAAAACCATGGTAATTATTTACTATGCACAGTTCTTTAGTAAGGTAAAGAAAATGTCATTCAGTTAGGAGTTGGATCTACTTTAATGTAGAATTCATGATATAGTCCAGGAATCAGCGGTATTGAGGACTCATTCACACCTGGGCTGCCTTAGAGCAATATACATAAACACATGTGTAAGCATCAGAACTGAAACGTGTGAATGGGCCCAAAGGAATATGTATTTCCATTGACAAAAGCGGATGAAAGAAGTGTCAGTTTTCAGGTCCTCGGTGCATCGGTAACCTTATCCCAGCCTTACATTTGTAATATGTACACAATGTAGCCACACACAACTATTATTCACCATACCGCTTCTCCAGGATCTCTGGGTCAGTAATTCGGGTGTTGGTCATGTGACTGTGGATTCCGCTTCTCCCATCCCAGTGCTGTCCAGCGCCTGCACCTCCAGCCACTGTTTCATAGTAACC
The DNA here is from genome assembly GCA_037952835.1 of Lithobates septentrionalis. Classification (NCBI taxonomy): domain Eukaryota; kingdom Metazoa; phylum Chordata; class Amphibia; order Anura; family Ranidae; genus Lithobates; species Lithobates septentrionalis. Next base: position 296,251 of record JBBDGP010001663.1, on the reverse strand, counting down.
AATCTTCTCGTTCCCAAAGGTGACATTGTTCATACAGCCCTGTAGAGCACAAGACAATTCACTTTTACCCCAAGAAGAGTTGAAAATCACAGAAGACCCCATACTACTTCTCTCTACAGCTCCTGAGAAGAGTCCAAGCTCACTAATTAACCCAGACTACGCATCTCTACAGCTCCGGAGAAGAGTCCAAGCTCACTAATTAACCCAAACTACTTCTCTCTACAGCTCCTGAGAAGAGTCCAAGCTCACTAATTAACCCAGACTATGCATCTCTACAGCTCCGGAGAAGAGTCCAAGCTCAAAGATTACCCCACGATTAGGGATGAGCCCGATGTTCGAGTCTCCCGTTCCCCGAATTTCATGGGATGTTCGTGGCAAATTCGGGCGCTGAGGAACACCCCATAATGCACTACGAGATCGCAGTGCATTGATGTCTGATGATTGGCCAAAGCATGCACCTGACCTGGCCAAAGGCAGGGTTACGCCAACGGGTGACCCCCGCCCTTGCCTATATAACAGCTGTCACAGCCAAGAGACAGCAGTCGGCGGGACGCCTCCCATGAAGGCGGAGCTTTTTTTTTTTTTCCTTCTATTTTTCGGGTCCGTCTGCGCTGTGATTGAAGATGGATGGACACCGCGGGACACTTTTTTTTTTACTACTCCACTCTACAGCTCATGAGAACAGTCCAAGCTCAGTAAATAATCAATACTACTCTTCTCCACAGCTTCTATCGGGGAGTACACACGGTCGGACTTTGACAGGACTGGTCTGACGGACGCCGACGGACCAAATCCGGCGGACAATCCGATCGTGTGTGGGCTTCACCGGACCTTCAGCAAACTTTTCCAGTCTCAAATCTGACGGATTTTAGATTTGGAACAGGCTTCAAACCTTTACATCGTAACTCTGCCGGACCCAGAATTCCGCTCGTCTTTATGCTAGTCCGACGGACAAAAACCGACGCTAGGGCAGCTATTGGCTACTGGCTATGAACTTCCTTATTTTAGTCCGGTGTACGTCATCACGTACAAATCCGTCGGACTTTGGTGTGATCATGTGTAGTCAAGTCCATTCGTTAGAAAGTCCATCGGAAGTCCGTCAAAAGTCCGTTGAAAATCCGCTGGAAAATCTGTTGGACCAGTCCAGTCGAAAAGTCTGCCGTGTGTACGCGGCAGAAGAAGAGAGTCTAGACTCACAGATTACACTATAGTACTCATCTCTACAGCTCATGAGAAGATTCAAGTCTCACACTTTACCCCATACTACTTTTATACACAACTCATGTAAAGAGTCCAAGCTAACAGATTACCCGTTGCTACTCATAGATTACCCCATACTACCCATATCTATAGCTCTTGAGAAGAGTCCAAGCTCACTACTTACCCAATGTTACTCATTTCTAAAGCTCCTGAGAAAAGTCCAAGCTCAAATATTACCCCATACACCTCATCTCTACAGCTTCAGAGGAGTCCAAGCTCATGTTTCCCTGTACATTTCTACAGCTTCTGAGAAGAGTCCAAACTCAAAGATTACCCCATACTACTCACCTCTACAGCTTCTGAGAAGAGTCCAAGCTCAAAGATTACCCCATACAACTCACCTCTACAGCTTCTGAGAAGAGTCCAAGCTCAAAGATTACCCCATACTACTCACCTCTACACAGCTTCTGAGAAGAGTCCAAGCTCAAAGATTACCCCATACTACTCACCTCTACACAGCTTCTGAGAAGAGTCCAAGCTCAAAGATTACCCCATACTACTCACCTCTACACAGCTTCTGAGAAGAGTACAAGCTAAAAGATTACCCCATACTACTCACCTCTACAGCTTCTGAGAAGAGTCCAAGCTCAAAGATTACCCCATACAACTCACCTCTACAGCTTCTGAGAAGAGTCCAAGCTCAAAGATTACCCCATACTACTCACCTCTACACAGCTTCTGAGAAGAGTCCAAGCTCAAAGATTACCCCATACTACTCACCTCTACAGCTTCTGAGAAGAGTCCAAGCTCAAAGATTACCCCATACAACTCACCTCTACAGCTTCTGAGAAGAGTCCAAGCTCAAAGATTACCCCATACTACTCACCTCTACACAGCTTCTGAGAAGAGTCCAAGCTCAAAGATTACCCCATACTACTCACCTCTACACAGCTTCTGAGAAGAGTCCAAGCTCAAAGATTACCCCATACTACTCACCTCTACACAGCTTCTGAGAAGAGTCCAAGCTCAAAGATTACCCCATACTACTCACCTCTACAGCTTCTGAGAAGAGTCCAAGCTCAAAGATTACCCCATACAACTCACCTCTACAGCTTCTGAGAAGAGTCCAAGCTCAAAGATTACCCCATACTACTCACCTCTACACAGCTTCTGAGAAGAGTCCAAGCTCAAAGATTACCCCATACTACTCACCTCTACACAGCTTCTGAGAAGAGTCCAAGCTCAAAGATTACCCCATACTACTCACCTCTACACAGCTTCTGAGAAGAGTACAAGCTCAAAGATTACCCCATACTACTCACCTCTACAGCTTCTGAGAAGAGTCCAAGCTCAAAGATTACCCCATACAACTCACCTCTACAGCTTCTGAGAAGAGTCCAAGCTCAAAGATTACCCCATACTACTCACCTCTACACAGCTTCTGAGAAGAGTCCAAGCTCAAAGATTACCCCATACTACTCACCTCTACAGCTTCTGAGAAGAGTCCAAGCTCAAAGATTACCCCATACAACTCACCTCTACAGCTTCTGAGAAGAGTCCAAGCTCAAAGATTACCCCATACTACTCACCTCTACACAGCTTCTGAGAAGAGTCCAAGCTCAAAGATTACCCCATACTACTCACCTCTACACAGCTTCTGAGAAGAGTCCAAGCTCAAAGATTACCCCATACTACTCACCTCTACACAGCTTCTGAGAAGAGTCCAAGCTCAAAGATTACCCCATACTACTCACCTCTACAGCTTCTGAGAAGAGTCCAAGCTCAAAGATTACCCCATACAACTCACCTCTACAGCTTCTGAGAAGAGTCCAAGCTCAAAGATTACCCCATACTACTCACCTCTACACAGCTTCTGAGAAGAGTCCAAGCTCAAAGATTACCCCATACTACTCACCTCTACAGCTTCTGAGAAGAGTCCAAGCTCAAAGATTACCCCATACTACTCACCTCTACACAGCTTCTGAGAAGAGTCCAAGCTCAAAGATTACCCCATACTACTCACCTCTACAGCTTCTGAGAAGAGTCCAAGCTCAAAGATTACCCCATACAACTCACCTCTACAGCTTCTGATAAGAGTCCAAGCTCACATTTCCCAATATTACTAATTTCTACAACTTCTGGTCCATATACTGGACAACGTTTGTTTTAGAAGATGACAAGTGTTTTATCTGCTCAAAAAACTATTTGGATGCCAAATCAGTCTGGTCTTTACATCGTTTGCCAATCATTATATCATCACTTCCCCAAAGTGTTACCTATGATTTTGACAAAGAGATGTTCATTTATTCTTCAAATTCTAGTCAAAGTTTGCTAAAGTCAAAACATTTTTGTTTGGGTAAAGGAAGAATGTTGATAGGATAAAGGGCGAGACCCTCTTAAGGTTTTATTTTCTAGAACATGTATAACCTAGGCGCTGGATTCAACTAGTAATAGTTCATGACTAAAGAAGGCCACTCTAATTTAGCTGTATCTGGGGGATTAAACGCTTTCCTTCTCTATCCAAAACGGTAACAAAAAAGTTTCAAGACAATAATTCCAGGTCCCTCTAAACACGGCTCAGTCCCACCTGTGATGCTGCGCAGACTTGAAAGGCCTTAAAGATGACATCCACGATTCTCTGTGATGTCAACACGTTTCCTCCAACAACAGCAGCATCTGATGAGGGGTCCAGGATGGATCCTTTGGGAATGATGTATTTGATGGGCACAAGACAACCCTAAAGAAAAGAGACAGAAGTAACAGTGAGGCCTCTTTTGCGATTTCCTTTCATGATGAAGAGTTCGGAGACTTGATACAACTATGACTGCTGAGACTTTTACCTGATTTAGAGGTATATCTTGCCCCACCATGCAGCGAAGGCAGTAAATCAGAGCGGAGAGGGTGATAGCACGGGGAGCATTACAGTTCCCAAAAACTTCATGCCCGGAGCCGCTGAAGTCAAATACAGCACTGCCCTAGAATGACAAAACGTCAAAGGTTAGATCTGCCACCATGTTTAAAGGAACAATACAACATTCATTAGGTCTGTGAAGGTTCTCATTTTCCCAGGTGATGGTATAGCGAATATTAGGAAGCCACCTTCAACTGGACTGTTCTCTAATTTTGAAAGGCCTTGCAGCTAGATTTGAAACTTATTCCAAATTCCAAACTGGCCCACAGGCTTATCCAAGAAATTGTGCAAAAAAAGCAAATGGTACTGTGACACTCCCAGGACCCAAAACCAATAGTGTTTCTTTGATACTCTCAAAATGCCACTCCCAAGCTCTTCACCTTTCCAGTCCCCAGTTAGACCAGGCGCTTCCATCGTACCAGGAGGCACTGGGTCCCTCAGGATCCCACCTCACCATTAGCACTAGGTGTTCCCAGTTCCTGGCAAGGAATCCATCAGAACCCCCATCAAACTAGGTGGTAACCTACCCAACCAGTAACCCCAATAAAAAGCAAGGAAACATCAGGTTTTTGCTTCTAGACCCTAGGTGAGGGGTGCTTTTGGATAGGATCCAGTGTGAATAAAGTCTTTAAAATTAGTCATTTGTGCCTGAATGCATAGAATTCTAAATGTGAGAACCACTTGCCACAGTTTTCATACCCGTCCAATCGCAGCCTGCCATAGATTTTGACAGGCTGCAGGAAGCGAGCTGGATTTCATACCTGTCCCTCCCGGGTTCACTGATACACTGGGATGCACGGCAGCTAGATGCTGTCCAGTGCAAGGAGCCTAAATGCAGTATTGTCCAAGAGCTGTAAATCTATAAAAGTAGAATTTGGCAAAAGAACAAAGTCCAGTCTTATCATTTCATTATGTCTTATTACCTCTTCCTTGTTAATCTGCACCTTCAGTCTGATTGGAGAACCATCATCCATGAAATCCAGGGATTCCACTTCCAGCGCTCCCGTCTGCTTCTCCCAGCGCTCAGCAAATGCCTTCAACATTTCTCTCACCGCCACCTCAGCATTGGCCTGAGGATGGACACATCCAAAAGCAAAGAATTAAAAGCCTTTTCTATTATGGCAAAAATATCTTTATAAAAATGACAGATTCAATAGGTCACTTCTCATATACCTCACCTCCTATACACTATAGTTTCAAAAGTTGGTGGACATCTGACCAGAACACCTGTATGAGCTGGTTGGACATCCCATTCTAAAACCATGGCTATTAATATAGAGTTGCCCCTCCTCCCCCCAATGGCCATTAATATGTAGCTGGCTCTCATTGTGGCTAGAACATCCTCCACTCTAGATTTTGGCGTGTGTCTGTGGGAATTTGTGCCCATTTGTGAGATCAGGTACCGATACTGAAGGAGAAGATCTGGCTCACAAGGAGTGCTCCAATTCATCCCAAAGGTGTTCAGTAGGGTTGAGGTCAGGGCTCTGTGGGGGTGGCAAACAAACCCTCCACCTGTTCCGCACACACACCCGCCAGCCCCGCACTTACCCCATTCAGGTCGTGGGTGGCTTCCCCGGGTTCTCCTCCTGGCCAATCCAGTCGCTTCTCCTCCCGGCCAATCCGATCTTAGGATTCTGATTGGTCCTGATTGGCCCGGAGAAGCAGAAAGACAATATAGTGTCAGGGCTGGGCTCAGCCCTTCCTTCTCTGAGCTGGCCGCTCAGCTGTGGGCTAATTGCCAGCTCCCATCTCTCCACAGTTACTCAGCTGTTGATGATCCTGCTCATCAGTCCTGCCTACTTAAGCCGTCCAGTCCAGAGGAGCTCTGACTTCGCCTTGGTCAACATCACAGAAACTGAGACGTTCTCCTGCGATCCTGTTCAAGACTTGCTTTGCTGACATCCCTTCTGGCTCCAGATCCTGCTTACTGTTCCACTACATTGATCCCCGACTTCTGGCTTGGCTGACTATCCGTTCCGGTTACTGAACTTTGGTTATGTTTTGATTACGTTTGTTCTTTTTACTTTTATTAAACAAGTGTGAGTTAACTGTACTTCTGTCTCGGCCTGATTTCATGGTTTTTGACAAATAATGAATGTTGATTCCCTAATGTCACAAGTGGGTGGGAGCGGGGCGCAGTCCTCTGCTCCCCAAGCCCACCCTTTTTGAAGCAAATTAGAGCCGCAGGCTCTAATCATGTGCTTAAAAAAAAAAAAAACCTGTCCGGCGCCCTGCATAGAGATTAGGGGCCAGCGCATAGAGGTTAGGGGGGGCGGCACCTATGCACCCCTTATGGACCGGCCACCACTGCTGTGCAGGACTCTCGAGTTCCTCCACACCAAACTGGTCACATCATGTCATTATGGAGATGTTGATTGAGAAGACCTGGCTCATTCCAATCCATCCCAAAGGTGTTTAATAGGGTTGAGGTCAGGGCTCTGTACAGGACACTTGAGTTCCTCCACACCAAACTGGTCAACCCATGATTTTATGGAGCTGGGTTTGTATACAGGGGCACAGTCATGCTTTAAGAGAAAAGGGTCTTCACCAAACTGTCACCATAAGGTTGGAAGAGCACAGTTGTCTACAATGTCTTTGTATGATGTAGTATTAACAGGACCCTTCACTTGAGACCCCTGAACTCATCAATTGGAGGGTGTCCATATATTCACATGCTTTTGGCGATTCTTAGAAGATGTGGCAGCAACCTTGTATGGGTAGAGCCAAAAGGTCACTTTTCATGCTGGTCCTGTGTATCTAGGGAATTAAATGCATGTAAAAATCCTTAATAAAATCTAGTGAGCATCCTTGGAATGCATATGGTTGACCTGTGTATAAAGTGTCTTATTTAGGCTCCGTTCACATATAGGCGTTGCTATTTTACAGGCGTTTTTCAGGCGTTTTTATACAGCTGTTTTCAAGGTTAAAAGGTCACCAATATAAAAGCAGTAAGACCCCTGTAATCTGCCAAAAAAAAAAAGCTCATGTACTTTTTTGAGCGACGGGCGTTTTGCTTTAGGCAACAGAACACTTAGATGTGAACAGGGGCCATTGAAATGAATGGCATTTGTCTTGTTGAGCGTTTTTAGAGCTGAGGCTTAGAACAAGAAAAACGCCCAAAAAACACCTAGGTGTGAACTGAGCCTAAAGGAAAAAAGTACAGCCAAAGCTCGTTGGCTGTTTTTCTCCTAGGGATCACAGGAGTGCAGTCCGTTCTGCACTCCTGTGACCCATTTTCAGCAGACAGTAGGCTGAAGCCCCCTGTCGGCTGATGCCAAAGAGCAGGTTCCAGGCTGGGGAAAGATCGCGACCATATGGTCGGGACTCACCAACATGCCTGGACTGGCACATGGCTCAGCCTGTTAGCAAGCCGCCGAGAGCCTGAGCTGGCTGCTCCTGTCCCCTTTACAGCCTAGTGCTCTAGTAAAAGGTGGGGGGGGGGGCAGAGCAGACAGCGGTGACTGACAGTCACCAGCTCCCCGCTCAGGGAGACCTGAGAACCGAGTAATCTTCTAAGAGAAGCACGCTTGTCATCATAGACGGTGCATGCTTCAGCTTCAATATATGCATGTTGCGCATACAGTGTTCAGGGTCCTCCTGGGCACAACAGAATATTTTTTAATATGACAGCATTATTATATCATTACACCCATCTGTGTTGTACTTTAAGGTGACAGATTCACTATATATTACAGTAATTCTGCGTAAACTGACATTCATAATCAGGGTTCCCTCCAGTTCTAGGGTTCCTTAAGTTTCGGCTGATTGACCTTCCATTTGGAGGTACCTACATAGTTCCAAGGCCACTATGGCAAAGCCAGAAGCAGGACACCATTTATCTTTTTATCAGCCTGATGGGTGGTTACTTGACCACCACTGGTTTTAGCAAGGGTTTCATAATATCTGAAGAGTATTTTAGAGGTTCCTCTGGGCTAAAAGGTTGAGAAAGGCCAATCTAAAATCATTCACCTGGATGTGTGCCATGTACGCCTGAACCACTTCCAGTCCATAAACATCAATGAGCTCATTCACCAGTTGGATGCCCTTCTGATTGGCTGCCACCTGCGCCCTCAGATCTGACAAATTGTCATGGAGGTTGCGTGTCCCGCTGCTGCCCGGGATCAAACCTGGAGCCATCAGTGCCTCTGTAACAGCTGAAGAAAAACACAAGAGAGGTCAGGTATGAAAGACACAGCCAGTATACACAAGTCCTACAGGTTCTCTTTAGAAAACCTCCTCCAATGACAATTTCCTCTCCTCCTCACACTCAGCTTCGCACGGATTTAGTCTGTCTTGGGAAATACCTGATACTGCCAGGTATGGTGGAGCACGTGACATTCCATCCTCCTTCCCAAGATGCAGCATTTGGCACTTAGGTAGTCATTTACCGGAGGGAGGGAGGGGTCATTAACACTGTGTAAGCTCCAGCACAAAGATTACACAGGGTTTGGAATGAGATCTCCCAACAGCTGATCAGGGAATTGGGGAAGCACATCTTAGGTGAGTATCAGTGGGGTCATGGTAAATTATCAAGAGAAACTGTCACTTTGCTCTAAATGGTTCCTTTTAAAGCATGCGGTTGGTAGTCACTGGATCATTACAAACATCAGCACATTGCATTCCATGTCCAGGAACTCATTGAAAGGTTAAAAGCAATTTTGAATAGGACTTTTCGTTTTTACATGTTTGCCAAACCACATTTCATATAGCTTTTTAGATTCATCCTCAGCCATCTGTAGAACAAATTAAGGTTAGTTATGTTGAGGTCAATTCACAATTCAAAAGATTACACAATAGTCACAGTTATCACTCTGTACAGGGTCACTAGATTGTGTCTGGAGATATGGAGGAGGTTTATTGAGGTGTCCATTGAGGAAAACAGGACAAGAGGACATTGGAGGAGACGACACCTGAATCATGAGAAATGGTTTGCTGATTTGTCAATTAAAAGGTTTTGATTAGAGAACGAAATAACAAATGCAATATATATATATATATATATAAAATAAAATAAATGAAATGTTAGATACACACACATTTATACATATATTCACACGCATTACATTGCACACACACTGAGCTGCCAGGAGATAAGATCTTGGGGCTTGTAGCTGGAAGGTAACATTTTGCACGGTCCAGCAGACAATATCACCCTACTTTATCACCTACACATCCCAATATGCCTTCATGCTCCATGGTTCTCTGGCATCGCATTCTTCTGACCTTTTTCTTGGAACTGTCCCTCCTTCACCAGCTTAAAGGAAATGAACACGGCTCCCTCTTCCTTCAGGGACTTGGAATGCGGCGGCATAGAACCTGGCGTGATCCCACCAATGTCAGCATGGTGCCCACGAGAGGCCACAAAGAACACCGGACGAGGAGCTTCAGGCCGAAACACCTGCGCAAAGGAAGGGAAAATGAGATAATTATGACAAGGTGTCATTGTGCTGGGAACAGGTGTAAAAAGGTGGAAGTTTACAAGGCGGCCACATTTCTTAATATCTTGTCTGAGATATGATCCCAATTTAAGAAGGGTTAAAAATCTCAGGGGATTCTGGGGAGGGATCTTCTTTGGTTCCTGATGACATCATTGCCTGTAGCACATAAGGCGATAATGAAGTGAATGCAAGACAGAGACCCTGTGATTCCCTTTAACCACTTCAGCCCCCTGAAGATTTTACCCCCTTCCTGACCAGAGCACTTTTTGTGATTCGGCACTGCGTTACTTTAACTGACAATTGCGCATGTTGCACCCAAATAAAATTGACGTTCTTTTTCCCCCACAAATAGAGATTTCTTTTGGTGGTATTTGATCGCCTCTGCGGTTTTTATTTTTTGCGCTATAAACAAAAAAAGAGCAACAATTTTGAAAAAAAAGGCAATATTTTTTTACTTTTTGCTATAATGAATATATATATATATATATCTATCTATATATATATAAATTCCCACAGACACATATATATATATATATATATATATATATATATATATATATATATATAAGAAAAATAAATTTCTCAGTTTGGACCAATATGTCTGGTAAAAAAAAAATAAATAAAAAAATCACAATAAGCGAATATTGATTGGTTTGCGCAAAAGTTATAGCGTCTACAGAATAGGGGATAGTTTTATGGCATTTTTATTATCATTTTTTTTTTTTTTTTATTAGTAATGGCGGAGATCTGCCATTTTGAACAGGACTGCGACATTATGGTGACACATCGAACACTTTTGACACTATTTTGGGACCAGTGACATTTATACAGCAAACAGTGCTCTAAAAATGCACTGATTACTATGTAAATGACATTGGCAGGGAAGGGGATAAACACTAGGGGGCGATCAAGGGGTTAAGTGTGTCCTAGGGAGTGATTCTAACTGTGGGGGGGAGGGGCTATCTAGGACATGACAGCGATCACAGCTCCCGATGACAGGGAGCAGTAGATCTCTGCCATGTTGCTATTCAGACCAGGGAAATGCTTTGTTTCCAAAAGGCCTCTCCGTGACACGATCGCGGGCCCCCGGTAGACATCAAGTCCGCGGGACCAGCGGGCGTGGTCACAGAGTACGTGGCGGGCACGCGCGGGCCCACAATGACACAATTTAAAGGGGACGTACCTGTACGCCCATTTGCTCAGCTGTGCCATTGTGCCGACGTATATCGTCGTGCGCTGGTCGGCATGTGGTTAAGGAAGCCTAGCATGTGATTTAGTGATTGTTAAAAGATACATTTTTCTTAAATTTAGAACATTGGATTTTTTTTAACCTTCAGATACTTCCATGTTCAGCTGAAAGTGGAAATAATTCAGTGCGTATGATTGGAGGGTGGGGGACTCTTGACTTCTGATGATTGGGGCGCTCTGGATATCTAGTCTTGCAGATACAGGACCCGTGAAGATAGCACAGGTATGGAGTCCTGAAATCTCACACTGCCTGCACATGTGTGGGACCCCCCCCCCCCACCCCTGCGCAGATGTGCTGCAAGTCCCTAAAAAATTTGCCGGAGACCTTTGGTGCATCTGCACCCACGCCAGAATTTTAAAGATGGGGTGTGGGGTCAAATTTTGGGGGACTGAAGTTCCTCTGTAAAGTCAGTTTTTAGTGTATTTTTACAGGATTTGCTCTTTGACACCCAGAGCTCAACCATTTCCTCCAGTCTGATGAAATGGGATGAGCACTTACCGGTGTAATGACAGTGAGGTCAGGTAAGTGGCTTCCTCCAGCACACGGGTGATTGCTTAGAATGACATCCCCTTCCTTCAGGTCATCCTGCAGGCTTCTAATCTGTGACATAAAAAAAAATGATCAAGGGGTTAATATAGCGCACAATGGAGGTAGCCGAGCACATATAACTAAAAATGGTGGGGCGAAGGGGGTGGGTTGGGGGTTCCTGAGAGGGGGAACTTGATGGTGGTAGTTAATGTTTCACAACAAGTTCGGGTATTAGTCCATGTGAGGATAAAATGATGCTGAATAAATGGAAGGCAGCCAGTCTATAAAAGCTAGAAGAAGCTCTGGAAAAAATAAAAAAGAAAGAAGGACGGCGCCCTCTAAGTGCAGCATGTATGTTAAAAATATTTATTACAATAGATAAAAACACTCACATTTGAGTTGCTAAAAACCAGCATGTAAAGTAGTTTCATCCGCGTGCTCTCAGGGGATGTGGGTGTCACGGGCCAGTGGAGGGGTTCCTGGGATGTGGGTCCTGTAACCTGGGTCCTGGTAGCTGTTCCGGTGGTGCCGAGGGTCCTCAGAGCCTCCGGGTGGCCAGGATATCGGTCATGGATCCTCCGTGGAGCGCCGTGCTGACCTGCGTCTTCACTTCCGGGAGCGGGGTGAGGCGGGCGATTTCGCGTTCGGAGCATGCGTGCTCCTTCATCAGGCTTTGCTGGTGGCCATATTCAATGTGGGAATTTATACCATAGGCAATGGGAGGGGTGGAGAGGTAATTGAGAGGAGGGCGGGACTATGTATAATGATTGAGCACGTAGGTAACCATGGAGATGGGGTGTACACAATGTGGAAGGGGAGTGAAGGGAGACGGGGAGTGGGCGGGGCGGGGAGTGAGGAGGCGGGGAAAAAAAGGAGATATGCAAATGAGTGTGTTGTGGTAAGAACATATATGTGTGTATATAGAATACACACATATATGTTCTTACCACAACACACTCATTTGAATATCTCCTTCCCCCCCCCCCCTCCTCACTCCCCGCCCCGCCCGCTCCCCGTCTCCCTTCACTCCCCTTCCACATTGTGTACACCCCATCTCCATGGTTACCTACGTGCTCAATCATTATACATAGTCCCGCCCTCCTCTCAATTACCTCTCCACCCCTCCCATTGCCTATGGTATAAATTCCCACATTGAATATGGCCACCAGCAAAGCCTGATGAAGGAGCACGCATGCTCCGAACGCGAAACCGCCCGCCTCACCCCGCTCCCGGAAGTGAAGACGCAGGTCAGCACGGCGCTCCACGGAGGATCCATGACCAATATCCTGGCCGCCCGGAGGCTCTGAGGACCCTCGGCACCACCGGAACAGCTACCAGGACCCAGGTTACAGGACCCACATCCCAGGAACCCCTCCACTGGCCCGTGACACCCACATCCCCCGAGAGCACGCGGATGAAACTACTTTACATGCTGGTTTTTAGCAACTCAAATGTGAGTGTTTTTATCTATTGTAATAAATATTTTTAACATACATGCTGCACTTAGAGGGCGCTGTCCTTCTTTCTTTTTTAATCTGTGACATAGAAGAGGAAAAATAAACAAAAAAATTTTAAAATGCCGTTTAAACATCAATTTATATTATTAAGAGAAATTATCACCCAAAGCTCAAACCTTGGAGAAGAGCTCAGACAAGAGTCTATATAGACTCTAATTGTATCTGACGGTTACAGTATTAAACAAACACAGTGCCATCTGCACACCCCCAACCAGGGAACGTCGGACACATTCAACAAATACTTCTGCCTGTCAAACAGTCTGCTAATTTTAACATTAAAGTGGAGTTCCACCCACTTTTACAACTCTTCAGCATCCCTCACTAAACTGTGCACTGTAAACGAATTGGATATTTTTAATTTTTTTTTCTCAGCACCTACTGTATATCTGCTGTATTCATTTTTCACTTCCTCCTCCCTGGCCGCGGCCCATCGCATCATTTCCTGTTCGCAATGCCTTCTGGGAGGGGGCGGCAACTTCCTCTAAAACTGCCGTTGCTATGGAAACCTGACCTGAAACCTATTACACTGCTTGTGCTGCACTGAGCATGTGCGAGATCTGCAAGGATGAGATCCAGGAAGAAACAGTCTGGCTTCAGATGCCCACACTTAAGATGGCCACGGCCTGCTGTAAATTTATCAAATAACAAACTACTGCTATAAGATAACAAAATAGACCTTAGTTTACAGACTAACGTTACTAGAATACATTAAGCTTGTGTATTATAGGGGTATTTTTATTTAAAAAGTATCATTTCGGCCGGAACATCACTTTAATTGCTAAGATATATAAATGTAATTGGATTAGTAATATTTGTCATTTGAAGTTTGAGTGCTCGGAGAACATTGATATTACATTTTCCATTGCTTGGTCAGCTCATACGTTAAAGGAGTTGCAAAGGCTGAAGGTGCATTCTGTGCATTAAGATAAAAAAGCTTGTATGTGTAGCAGCCTCCCCAGTACCCCCTAATTACTTACCTGAGCCCCTTCTCTCTCCAGCGATGTCCACGAGTGTCTTAGCTGTCCCAGACACTCCTCAGGATTGGCTGAGACACAGCAGCGACGCCAATGGCTCCCGCGGCTGTCAATCAAAAGCAGTCAGCCAATCAGGGGAGAGGGGGGACGGGGCTGGGTCGGGCTCCGTGTCTGAATGGATACAAGGAGCTCTGACTCGGCTCGGGTACCCCCGTATAAAGCTGCTGGCTGAGGGGGCACTCACCAGAGGGAGGGGCCAGGAGAGCAGAAGAGGGACCCGAGAAGAGGAGGATCGGGGCTGCTCTGTGCAAAACCAACTGCACAGAGGAGGTAAGTATTACATGTTTGTTATTTTTAGAAAAAAAAAAAAAGAAGAAGAACGAGCCTTTACAATCACTTTAAGTGAGAAAAGTCCAGTGTAGCACCCTCCTAGTGTAGTGCAGGCTGCCAGGCAAATTTAGCTAGCTCCACTTTAATAAAAAGAGCAAGGGGTTGATTGTTTAGGGTTTCTCAGTGATTCACAGGCTGATGCTCTGGTACTTCCTCCTGTCTTCTAGAGGATTCTAGAAACATAGGAGAAGACAAAGTAGGCAAACTGAATATTTGAGTCTCCAGCCAATCCCTGGGGAGGTGTGCCCAGTAGGTGGTGAGAGAGCCCATAAGTAGTCTGAAGCCTGAGCAGCAGAGTGCAGTGTTCCTGAGTCCAGTCATGCTAGAGGAGACCCCTGTGCCGGGGCTCATTCCCCCGGGGCAAAAGTCTTGAAGGAAGCCATCAGGAAGACACATAGGTCCTAACTAGGCTTAGCTGATCCAGGGGATCGAGTGGGGTTTGGAGAAGCTCACTGTAGAGAGCCAGTAGGAAGTTTTGTGAGGAAGCCCAGCTATACGATGGTGGTGTGAGTCTACATGAGTCTGGTGGATGTCAGCAGGAGACAACTAATGATCTTGTGGCTATGTGAATAGATGACCCCAGTGCTGAAGAATAGTGACTGGGTATCTTCTTTTAAACTCTGGAAGTAGTACAGGTCATTATCAGCATTGAGATCCTGCCGGACATTCTTTTTTTGTGTGCACAGTGCAACCAGGAGTTGAGGAGTCCTCAAGTTGTTCAGTTCCACAGTTTCAGGGTATCCCATGTGCCCAATAAGAACCAAAAAAGAAAACCCTACACTTTTCTTTGGAGCCAGTGGAAGAATGCCAAAAATGCTTGTTGGGTAGGTGCAGCGTGTGGCAGCAGACAGTAAACACAGAGTCCCGTTTTGCCAAGATTATTGTAACAGCCAAATCAACAATACAAAAAGGGCCCAGCGGGAAGCTTACAACTGAGCAGCAAATAATCATCGGACAGAAGACTTCGGGATGCCGACAGCATCTGCCACAAGGTTTCCTGAAGAGGTAGATGAAGGGCCTGCTCTTTCCCTACTCCACCGGAACCTTACCTAATCGCTTCCACGGTCCTTGGCAGACAGGGTTCCTGTCCCTAACCTGGCTAAAAAGGAAGCCAAGCCTGGGAGCCAGGGTCCTAAATAGACTCTGGCTAACCCAAGATGACCGCCAAAGTCACATGGGGTACCGCCATCCCATGGGATAGCTGCTTCCCTGTGAATGGAGGAAGCCATAAAAGGGACCAAGTCCCTCCCAACTTCCTCCCCCATCTGCATTGCCGCTGCAGCCAAGCACCACCTGCAGTGGAGAATAAAGACTGCGCCTGCCTACAGGCTGTGTGCTCTAAGGGGGAAAAAAAATAGGACTTAATTCACCAGCGGCTCTTTCAGGGATGCGCTTTATCAAGAATATGCAAGAACAGGTATTTAGTAACCATTTACTATAGGGACAGAGAAAATTTAAAAGCTGAGAGCATGTTCAAACCTGGAACTGAACCGTCTCCTGCATGGCTCCCAGGTGGACAGGAATATGGGGGGCATTGGACACCAGACCCCCATCAGGGCCGAACAGAGCACAGGAAAAGTCCAGACGTTCCTTGATGTTGGTGGAAATGGCCGTCCGCTGCAGGATACGACCCATTTGTTCTGTAAAAAGAGATTGAACAACATTTCCTAATTATACAACATATCCTAATATAGAATTTATAAAGCAGGAGGTGAGGTGATGGACAACCTGCGATGCTCATGAAGCGGTGGGAGAAGATGGACAGCTGGATGGTGTCCAGTTCTGTGCCAATCGCCTGATGCTTCCCGCTTCCCACTGTGATCTGGACGTCCCCGTATTCCGTGATAGAAGCCGTGCAGTCTGGTTCCACCAGGATGGTGCTACAAATGACCGACAAAGAGAACACAACACCCTTTATTCCAACTATAGATTCAATTTAAAGCAGAATTCCCAGAAGATATAAAAAAACACAAATCATTGTAGTGAAGCACCCTCCCAGTGTAATGTAGGCTGCTAGGTAACTTTACTTAGCTCCTTTGTAATCAGAGGAGCAGGAGTTGATTGTTTAGGGCTGCTAAGTGTCTCAGTGGCTGCTGCTCCTCCAATTACGTCCCCCTGTCTTCTAGAGAATTCTAGAATTATAGTAGGGGGAAGGACAGGGTAGGCAGCCTGAATATTGATGGACTCCAGCAAATTCCTGTGGGGGGGGGGGGGGGTCCAGTAGGTGGATGGAGAGCCCTTAAATAGACCTTTGATCAAGTTGGGCCTGGAGAAGCTCACTGGGGATGGCCAGCAGGACGTTGGCGGGGAAGAGTCCAGCTATCCTATGGTGGTGTGAGTCTATATCTCCCTCACTAGAGCCTGGTGGATATCGGAAGGCAGGAACCAATGATCATGTGGCTATGTGAGTAAATGACCCCAGCACTGAAGAGTAGTGACTTTGTGTAGCTTTTAACCTCTGGAAGGAGTACATGTCAATAGCAGCATAGGAGATCCTGTAGGACATTCCTTTTGCACAGTTCAGCCAAAAAGTTAAGGAGCCCTGAAGTTAGTTATTAAGTTCTCTAGCTTATTGGGGTATCCCATGCTCCCCTCATCCCCATCCAAGTTCCAATAACCCCCCCCCCCCCCCCCCAAAAAAAAAAAAAAAAAAAAAAAGACATCCCTACATTGTTCTTTGAGCCAGGGGAATAGTGAAAAAAATGCCTGGCTGTGAGTGCTCAAGATGAGGGAAATAGGACCACGCTCACCAGCGGCTCTTTAGGGGGTGCGCTACAGTAGATTTGCAGTTATGAATACTCCTTTAAATGCTAGCAGTACCTGCCTCCAGCAAGCCTTCTAACAGCAGAGCTCAGAATAGATATACCGTTAAGAAATAAGACTCTTCACAGATAACATTGGTGATAGGACATACCTGTTCTTATCAATAATGATGGCAGGTCCAGGGATGGTGTGGTCACATGACAACTCCTCCAAGAGGTACACATGGGTGTCCTTATACCCTTCTTCAAAATAGCATTTAGTTACCTGGGCAGAGGGGAAGGGTGATTAGTTGGAGATCACGTTGGAAGCAGACAGACAGACATAGGTCTTCCACCTTCAAGGATAATAACAATGACTGGCTGCACACATTCACCTACGTTCTCTATACGTGCCGGCTGTCCGCTGGGTTTGATACGGCTCTCGCAGCGGATACCAGTACTGCCAGTCCCCCGTACCCGGATGTCATCTACTACAATGGGCCTAGATGGGATGGTAAATCCAAACTCCTTCATGTACCTGGAAAAGCCAATGCCATCATGAATGTTGCAAACAGTTCTTTTCAACATTATGTTATACAATGCTTCATCAAAGCAGGTCCACCACCCTCCATGTACTGAATGTCTCCCATCAAAGCAGGACCACCACCCTCCATATATTGAAGGTCTCCCATCAAAGCAGGACCACCACCCTCCATATACTGAAGGTCTCCCATCAAAGCAGGACCACCACCCTCCATATATTGAAGGTCTCCCATGAAAACATGACCACCACCCTCCATATACTGAAGGTCTCCCATCAAAGCAGGAGCACCACCCTCCATATACTGAAGGTCTCCCATCAAAGCAGAACCACCACCCTCCATATATTGAAGGTCTCCCATGAAAACAGGGCCACCACCCTCCATATGCTGAAGGTCTCCCATGAAAACAGGACCACCACCCTCCATATACTGAAGGTCTCCCATGAAAACAGGACCACCACCCTCCATATACTGAAGGTCTTCCATCAAAGCGGGACCACCACCTTCCATATACTGAAGGTCTCCCATCAAAGCGGGGCCACCACCCTCCATATACCGAAGGTCTCCCATCAAAGCGGGACCACCACCCTCCATATACTGAAGGTCTCCCATCAAAGCGCGGCCACCACCCTCCATATACTGAAGGTCTCCCATCAAAGCGGGGCCACCACCCTCCATATACTGAAGGTCTCCCATCAAAGCAGAACCACCACCCTCCATATATTGAAGGTCTCCCATCAAAGCAGGACCACCACCCTCCATATACTGAAGGTCTCCAATCAAAACCGGACCACCACCCTCCATATACTGAAGGTCTCCCATCAAAGCGGGGCCACCACCCTCCATATACTGAAGGTCTGCCATCAAAGCAGGACCACCACCCTCAACATGCTAAATGTCTGCCTGAGGATCCAGGTTTATTGCCAGAACTCCCCAAATCTGCAAAACTCTTCTGTCTATGCGAGTTTATATAACCTGTCCTGAAATACTCTGCACTGCTGGAGGACTCTGCTCCTTCCACTAACAACTCTCCTCCCCTGAAATACTCTGCACTGCTGGTCGCTGATCATTGGGTACAAAGACACATTCCTCTCTGTCTCCGAAGACACCGTGCCCTGTGAAATTTTATTTTCCTAATCAATGTATTGAAATGCCTCACAATACATCCCTTGATGTTCCTCTGAACTCTTACCTGGCTGTGAAGGCACTTTTGAAGTCCCCGGCATGGCAGGATTCAGGGTTTGCTGGGTATCCCTTCGCTGAACACATGAGGGCGCAGTCCGTACGCTCATAGCGGAGGTGCAGGAATGGCTCCGTATCAATCTGTGATCTTGTAGGAGAATAGTAATAGATCTTATCAATTTTTATTCACTTCTTTTGTTTTTTTAAAAGTAGACCAGTGAGCAAAACTAATGAAAAATACATAAAAGGAAAATCTGTCCATCCCACAGGATGGACAAACAACATCTGATTGTCCGCGGCTTCTACGGACATAATATTTTGTTTCCCCTGCAGGACATTTGTATAACTACTTGCCTACCGGGCACTTTCACCCCCTTCCTGCCCAGGCCAATTTTCAGCTTTCAGCGCTCTCACAATTTGAATGACAATTACGCGGTCATGCTACACTGTAACCATGTGACATTTTCATCATTTTCTTCACACAAATAGAGCTTCCTTTTGGTGGTATTTAATCACTGCTGTTCAAGACTGAAAATGTTGATAAAAAAAAAAAAGTTTCGGTCAGTAAATTTTTGTACACAAGTAATTTTTCTCCTTCACTAAGGTGCTCTGATGAGGCGTCACTGATGAGCACTGATGAGGAGACACTGATATGCCACACTTATGGGCACTGATAGGTGGCACTGATGAGTACTGATAGGCGGCACTGATGGGTGGCACTAATGGGCAGCAATGATGGGCGGCACTAATGGGCACTGATTGCTGGCCCTGTATTGTAAATCAGGACACGAATGATCAGTGCCCTGATTACGTCTCGATGTCCCCTGTCAGTGTAAGGTGAGGAGTGCCAATTACTGGCATCCTCGTGTTTACATGTGACCAGCGGGCACGCAAGAGCGGACGAGAGCCACACCGCCCCTAAATCATTTGACGGTGGACGGGCGGCAAGCGGATAATCTCCCCCATCAGATGGGTACATTTGTGGCCAATAATCAGCCCAGTGGCGGCTGGTGCTCAATATCTGGGGGGGGGGGGGCAAACTAACACCACCCCCCCGCGCGGGAGATGGGAAGGCAGTGATCCCCACCCCCATGGGAGATGGACGAGAAGGCGGCAATCCCCCCCCCCCCCCCTTGCGAGAGACAGACAGGAGGGCAGCAATCAGAGGCAGTCAGATGACAAGCATCCGAGGTAGGGCTGGGGCCGTTGCTTCTCCTCCCGGCTGAACAGGAAGTGGGTCCTGGGACACAATTGGCCGTGAGTCCTAAGGCTCCCTGGCCAATCAGGGTCTCAGGGCCAGCTTCCTGATTGGCTGGGAGGAGAATCAGGAAGACAATAGCGATTATTAAATTTTCTATTGTCACACAACTGGGTGGGTTCAGGGCGCTCTGCTCCCAGAGCCCACCCTTTTTTAAAGCCAATTAGAGCCTCGAGCTCCAATCATGTGTTTCAAAAAAAAAAAAGGGGGGGGAGAAGAAAGAAGAACCCCCACTGGAATCCATGCATCCGGCATGTAGAGTAGGGGCCCGGGCACATGGATTAGGGGGGCGGCGCCCCATAAGGACCGGCCGCCACTGAATCAGGCTCACCAAGGTATGGAGAGGCTCAAGCTATTTAAACTAAGCTAAAATCCCTCAACATTCAATGCCTGGACATAGGAAGGACACACAACCAGTACAAATCAGAAGACGGGGGAAAAAAGGGACGATCGATCTCTCACCTGTGAAATCCCTGTTGCTGGAGAGCCTCAATACACTGCTGTTCTAGAGCTGAGATACGTTCCTCCAGGAGAGGGAAGGAGTCTTTGCTGTACAGCACAGAACACGGCTCCTGAGCCTCATGTACCACGTCTGCCAGAGCCATGCCGAACGCCGACAGGATTCCACCGTACCTACAAAGGTAGAGTGGTAAGAATTGAATGTGTATCTATTGTCACCCAATATACAATCATATCTCCACATTGTATTCCAGTTATCTCCAGCCTCCTCCTAGTACTTGGAACTAGACATGTTGCTCTGCCGAAAAATGTGTTAGTTTTAAACTTGTTTTTTTTTGTTTTGTTTTTTGGAAATTCGAAAATCCGAAAAAGAACAAAAATCTGAAAATCCAAAAATTTGAATTAACTATTAAATTATAGGTATTGGAATTTCCCTTCAAATTTGGCTGTTAGTGAATATAACGAATACAAATTTATCCGAAGTTACGAATGATCCGAAATAACGAATGCCGCATCTAAACAAATAATACGGAACTAAATAATATGTTTTTATCATTATTATTAATTGCTTACGTTCCATTCGTTTAGATGCAGCATTCGTTATTTCGGATAAATTCGTATGTTACGTTCACCAACAGCCAAATTTGAAAGGAAATTCCAATACCTCTAATTTAATAGTTAGGAAAATTTGAAATAATAACTATTAAATGATAGGTATTGGAATTTCCTTTCAAATTTGGCTGTTGCTGAATGTAACGAATACAAATTTATCCGAAGTTACGAATTATTCGAAATAACGAATGCCGCATTTAAACGAATGGAACGAAACAAATTAATAATAATAATGATAATAAAAACATATTATTTATTATTTCGTTCCGTTCCATTTGTTTAGATGCGGCATTCTTTATTTCGGATAATTCGTAACTTCGGATAAATTCGTATTCGTTACGTTCACCAACAGCCAAATTTGAAAGGAAATTCCAATACCTATAATTTAATTGTTAGTTATTATTTCAAATTTTCCTTTCTTATTTTCATATGTTCGAATTTACAAATTTTCGAATTTTCAAAACGACTGACCCGAAAAACAAAAACAAATGAAACGAAAAACAAAATTTTTTCTCAGCAGTGCACATGTCTAGTAACTATTAGGGGGGCTGAGGGGGGGGCGCACTGGCCGGGACCTGCTGACAAAATCCCCATGTGTTCAATCACAGCGGGAGGGGGCGGGGGGGCGGGAGGGGACGGGCATGCACGCCCCGGATCCTGCAAACAGGCAACGACATACAGATACAATCGCTGTGCCTGTAGGAGCCTCCCAACCGCAGTACAGTACGATGCAGATGGGCAGTCCTAAAGAGGTTTAAAAAAAATGGTCTAAATAACACGACTTCATTCTGCAAAAAAAAAAAAAAAACACAAAAAAAAAAAAAAAAAATTAGGACTTACTTGTGAATAAAGACCGTTTTCATCCCCAGTGAGCGGGCGATGGCGCAAGCATGCTGACCACCTGCACCACCAAAACACGCCAACACATGACGAGACGTGTCATGGCCTTTCGCCTGTGCAAGATTAAAATTAAAAAAAATAAATAAATCATAGAAAAAAAAGAAATTGAAGCTTTTTATTTTGCCATCCATGTCCCATTGGAGAGATTTCCCTCCACTCCCAGTCTAGGGTGAGGACACGCCCTCTTACACAGTTGTCCCCATTGGAAGATATCCTTTGTATTCATATCTATTCTATACCACTTGAAAAACAGGCATTTTCTGGCACTTTTGTAACAACCTTCTATTTTTTTTTTTTTTTTTTTTACTAAAAAATTACTTACAATCCCCAAATATTATATATTTTTTTCAAAACAGAGGCCCTAAAGAACGAACGGGTGGGTTTTGCAATTTTTATGTCACACGGTATTTGCACAGTGGTCTTTCAAATGCAATTTTTTTATTAATTTATTATTTTTTTGGGGAAAAAAAAAATACACCTTTTTTTACATTAAAATGAAAAAAAAGTGTATTTTTTCCAAAAAAAAAAAACACCCACTACATAACCTAATTTTATAAAATTATAAAAGATGATGTTACGCCGAGTAAATAGATACCGAACATGCCACGCTTTTAAAATTTGCACACGCCCATGCAGTGGTGACAAACGGCATAAATTTTACTAGATGTGCACTGTCGAAATTTTTTTTTTTTTTCGGGTCCTTCATTATGATTGTAATTCGTTAATCCGCAAATTCAAAAATTCAGAAATTCGAAAAGCCGAAAATCCAAAAATTAGAAAGAACGAAAATTCTAAATAATTAACTAATAACAACTAACTAAGGTATAGGTATTGGAATTTCCTTTCAAATTTGGCTGTTAGTCAACGTAACGAATATAAAATGTACCGTATATACTCGAGTATAAGTCTAAGTCTAGTTTTTCAGCACATTTTTTTGTGCTGAAAGTGCCCCCCTTGACTTATACTCGAGTCAAGCACTTTTCTGCAGCAAAAAATTTCATTTTCCGAACCAAATTTGGGGCCCCATATCTGAGGGCCACTTGATGCTAGGAACCCCAAATTTGGTGTGCAAACCCAGTGGAACTGGTACCATAACATATCCAAAGAGGGAGTTCCTAGCACTAAGTGGCCCCGAGATACGGGGCCCCAAAATCGGTTTGGAAAATGTCATTCTCTGCTGCAGAAATGTGCTTGACATTTTCTGAACCGAATTTGGGGCCCCATATCTCATGGAAACTTAGTGCTAGGAATCCCAAATTTGGTGTACAAACCCAGCGTAACTGGTACCATAACATATCCAAAGATGGAGTTCCTAGCACTAAGTGGCCCCGAGATACAGGGCCCTAAAGCCGGTTCGGAAAATGTCATTCTCTGCTACAGAAAAGTGCTTGACATTTCCTGAACCGATTTTTGGGGCCCTGTATCTCGGGGCCACTTGGGGCTAGCAATCCCAGCTTTGGAAATTTTATGGTGCCAGTTCCGTTGGGTGTGCACAGCAAATTTGGGGTTCTTAGAACTAAGTGGCCCCAAGATACGGGGCCCCAAATTCGGTCAACTGTGTCCATCTGCAGCAATGTCATTTTGGGACCCTTTGGGTTCAGAGACCCCAAATTTTGGCTGCAGCTAGGGGGCATCTAGGAACCCTTAACTACCGAGTTTGAAGTTCGGGGGACCTATGGCTGCAAATGGGCACAGTGAGGCTGCAAATGGGCATTGTTGACCCTCTTTTCCACTTACAGTAGCTGTGCATTTCTCACCCTCGTCTTATACTCGGGTCAATACGTTCATCCCATTTTTTTTGTGGTAAATTAGGTGCCTCGACTTATACTCGGATCGACTTATACTCGAGTATATACGGTATCTGAAGTTATGAATTATGCGAATTAACAAATGCCACATCTAAACAAATGGAAAAGGAATAAATGAATAATATGTTTTTCTTATTAATATTATTGTTGTTACATTCCATTTGTTTAGATGCGGCATTCGTTATTTCGGATAATTGGTAACTTCAGATAAATTCATATTCGTTTCAAATTTGGCTGTTAGAGAATGTAATGAACACGAATTTATCCGAAGTTACCAATTATCCAAAATAACGAGTGCCGCATCTAAACAAATAGAATACAACAATAATATTAATAATAACGTATTATTACTTCTTTCTGTTCCATTTGTTTAGACGTGGCATTTAATAAAAGGATGTTTACATTCCTTGTGACCACAAAAATAAGTGATAAAAAAAAAATGTAAAAGCAACAGTGTAAAATAAAAAATACAATCAAAGTACCCCCCCCCCCCCCACACACACACACACACACACACACACACACACACACACACACTTTTAAAGTGTATCTAAACTTTTAAAATAAGATTTTGAATGAAGTTTTTGGAAAGGATGAGAACCTTGTCAAAAAAAAAAAAAAAAAAAAAAAAAATCGCATTTGCCGTCTTTGTCTCTTCTAGGGAGGTCCACCATCTTTGTCTGTCTTGGTCACCATTGTCACTGCCTTCCGTGGCATGCTCGGGACCTGCGCTACCAGCCGGAGCATAGCCAGACAAAGCCGGAATCGGCTTTGATCGGCTGTTCGGTGTAGTAGCCTAGAAGCAATGACATCACTTCCAGTTTACCCGGAATGTCAATGGCGCCATGTGAAAAAAAAAAATCAAGAGCATTCAAAAAACGCCAATCTTGATCTGACCTTTGCGTTGATATTGTACATGTGTGGGACAAACACTGTTGTGCGCAAGCATTGGGGGGGGGATACTTTAATTAATTTTACAATTATTTTATAAATATTTTACACTGTTGCTTTACAGTTTAAATTTTTTTTTTTATCACTTTTATTGCGGTCACAAGGAATATAAAGATCCTTTGTGACAGTAATAGGATGTCAAAGCGGAGGGATCTGGGGTTTATCCCTCCTCTGTACTTTTCGGCCAAGATTGGCGTTTTTTGAATGCTCTTGATTTTTTTTTTCACATGGCGCCATTGACATCCTGGGTAAACTGGAAGTGATGTCATCGCTTCTAGGCTACTATACCGAACAGCCGATCAAAGCCGATTCCGGCTTTGTCTGGCTATGCTCCGGCTGGTAGCGCAGGTCTCCCGGTGACAACGGGAGACCCGAGCATGCCGCGGAAGGCAGTGACAATGGTGACCAAGACAGACAAAAGATGGTGGACCTCCCTAGAAGAGACAAAGACAGCAAATGCGATTTTTGACAAGGTTCTCATCCTTTCCAAAAACTTCATCCAAAATCTTATTTTAAAACTTTAGATACACTTTAAAAGTTAAACAAGTAAAAGGTCTGATCAGGTTATTATTTTTTAACTTGCACGTGGAAAAGGCCATAGCTTACTAAAAGGCAATCTCTACCTGAGTAAGTGATCTTATTGGCCGACACATGGCCTCATTGGCCACCCTGATGAAGCCCATGGCCACTTCCTCTTCGCTGAGGGCCGCTCCTCCACCTGGACGGCCGTGCTGAAACTGGTTAATCTCGGCAGTCAGTTGCTGGAATTTCTGGGTTGTCTCTTCTTTGGAGAGAGGTTGGTCCTCCGAGGGGCCGAAGATCCGAGGAAAGTAGTCAGGCATCAAGCGGCCCAGGCAGAGATTGGCATCTGTCACGGTAAGGGGGCCCCCTGTAATCCAAATAATGAGAGAGTGTTTACATCAAGGGTCTTAACCACTTCAGCCCCGGAAGGATTTACCCCCTTCCTGACCAGAGCACTTTTTACAATTCGGCACTGCGTCGCTTTAACTGCTAATTGCGCGGTCATGCAATGCTCTACCCAAACGAAATTTGCGTCCTTTTCTTCCCACAAATAGAGCTTTCTTTTGATGGTATTTGATCACCTCTGCCGTTTTTATTTTTTGCGCTATAAACGGAAAAAGACTGAAAATTTTGAAAAAAAATGATATTTTCTACTTTTTGTTATAAAAAAAATCCAATAAACTAAATTTTAGTCATACATTTAGGCCAAAATGTATTCGGCCACATGTCTTTGGTAAAAAAAATGTCAATAAGCGTATATTTATTGGTTTGCGCAAAAGTTATAGCGTCTACAAACTAGGGTACATTTTCTGGAATTTACACAGCTTTTAGTTTATGACTGCCTATGTCATTTCTTGAGGTGCTAAAATGGCAGGGCAGTACAAAACCCCCCCAAATGACCCCATTTTGGAAAGTAGACACCCCAAGGAAATTGCTGAGAGGCATGTTGAACCCATTGAATATTTTTTTTTTTTGTCCCAAGTGATTGAATAATGACAAAAAAAAAAAAAAAAAAATAATAATTTACAAAAAGTTGTCACTAAATGATATATTGCTCACACAGGCCATGGGCATATGTGGAATTGCACCCCAAAATACATTCAGCTGCTTCTCCTGAGTACGGGGATACCACATGTGTGGCACTTTTTGGGAGCCTAGCCGCGTACGGGGCCCCGAAAACCCAGCACCACCTTCAGGATTTCTAAGGGCATACATTTTTGATTTTACTCCTCACTACCTATCACAGTTTTGAAGGCCAGAAAATGCCAAGATGGCACAAACCCCCCCCCAAATGACCCCATTTTGGAAAGTAGACACCCCAAGCTATTTGCTGAGAGGCATGGTGAGTATTTTGCAGCTCTCATTTGTTTTTGAAAATGAAGAAAGACCAGAAAAAAAAAATTTTTTTTTCAATTTTCAAAACTTTGTGACAAAAAGTGAGGTCTGCAAAATACTCACTATACCTCTCAGCAAATAGCTTGGGGTGTCTACTTTCCAAAATGGGGTAATTTGGGGGGGGTTTGTGCCACCTGGGCATTCCATGGCCTCCGAAACTGTGATAGGCAGTGAAGAGTGAAATCAAAAATTTACGCCCTTAGAAAGCCTGAAGGCGGTGCTTGGTTTTCGGGGTCCCGTGCGCGGCTAGGCTCCCAAAAAGTCCCACACATGTGGTATCCCCGTACTCAGGAGAAGCAACAGAATTTATTTTGGGGTGTAATTTCACATATTCCCATGGCATGTTTGAGCAATATAACATTTAGTGACAACTTTGTGCAAAAAAAAAAAAAAAAAATTTTGTCTCTTTCCCGCTACTTGTGTCACAATATAAAATATTCCATGGACTCGACATGCCTCTCAGCAAATAGCTTGGGGTGTCTACTTTCCAAAATGGGGTCATTTGGGGGGGGTTTGAACTGTCCTGGCATTTTATGCACAACATTTAGAAGCTTATGTCACACATCACCCACTCTTCTAACCACTTGAAGACAAAGCCCTTTCTGACACTTTTTGATTACATGAAAAAATTATTTTTTTTTGCAAGAAAATTACTTTGAACCCCCAAACATTATATATTATTTTAAAGCAAATGCCCTACAGATTAAAATGGTGGGTGTTTCATTTTTTTTTTTTCACACAGTATTTGCACAGCGATTTTCAAACGCATTTTTTGGGGAAAAAACACACTTTTTTAAATTTTAATGCACTAAAACACACTATATTGCCCAAATGTTTGATGAAATAAAAAAGATGATCTTAGGCCGAGTACATGGATACCAAACCTGACATGCTTTAAAATTGCGCACAAACGTGCAGTGGCAACAAAATGAATACATTTTTAAAAGCCTTTAAAAGCCTTTACAGGTTACCACTTTAGATTTACAGAGGAGGTCTACTGCTAAAATTACTGCCCTCGATCTGACCTTCGCGGTGATACCTCACATGCATGGTGCAATTGCTGTTTACATTTGACGCCAGACCGCCGCTTGTGTTCGCCTTAGCGCGAGAGCAGGGGGGACAGGGGTGCTTTTTATTTATTTTTTTTTTCTTTATTATTTTTTTGCTTTTTTATCTTATTTTTAAACTGTTCCTTTCATTTTTTTTTTTTTTAAATCATTTTTATTGTTATCTCAGGGAATGTAAATATCCCCTATGATAGCAATAGGTAGTGACAGGTACTCTTTTTTGAAAAAATTGGGGTCTATTAGACCCTAGATCTCTCCTCTGCCCTCAAAGTATCTGACCACACCAAGATCGGTGTGATAAAATGCTCCCCCAATTTCCCAATGGCGCTATTTACATCCGGCGAAATCTAAGTCATAAAATGCTCGTAGCTTCCGGTTTCTTAGGCCATAGAGATGTTTGGAGCCACTCTGGTCTCTGATCAGCTCTATGGTCAGCTGGCTGAATCACCGGCTGCATTCTCAGGTTCCCTGTTGAGACAGGAGAGCCAGAGAAAAACACGGAAGACGGTGGGGGGGGGGGGCATTCCCTCCCACTGCTTGTAAAAGCAGTCTAGAGGCTAATTAGCCGCTAGGATTGCTTTTACATGAAAGCCGACCGCTGGCTAAAAAGAATGATACCAAGATGATACCTAAACCTGCAGGCATCATTCTGGTATAACCACTCAAAGTCGTGAATGGCGTACCTAAAGACAAAAAAATGGTTAACAATAAAGCACAGTAAACGGTAAAGTATAAAAAATTGCATACCTGAAAAGCAAACATGATAAAACATAATAACAATAAAACATTGCAGAATAGAATACAGTAAAAAAGAGCAGAACAATAGAGAGAGAGAATAGAGAGAGAGAACAATAAAACGACAACTATTTTTTTTTATTTTTGTTTGTGGTTTTTTTTTTTTTTTACACTTTTTTTTGTAACTGTAACTTTTATAACTGTAACCGGTTCCAGGTTCGGGTCTCTCAAAATGCGATGGCATCTTGGGAGACCCTGTGAAAGTGTGCCTAGTCTGTGCAATGCTGTACCCTACGCTAATACTCAACTAGTGAATGGTAGCGTTCAAAACATTCACCAATGCAAAGACCAGGATTGTCAGGACAGGAGGGACAATAATAGTGAGTGTCACGCCTATATCCGCGCTTGCTGCAGACACAACATCTTTTTTGGGGGGGTTCGTTGGGTAGGGGTACTTGGGAGGATATATAAATGCCTCTCATGCAGCCGACTGCATTTGGTTGGGGATGTGAATGGGGGAAGTACGGGCGCTGCAGAAGCGGTGGGTTCCCAATTAGGATTGGCGAATGCAGCAGGAAGGGCACTATGGGCACGACGGGCCTGTGTTTGTCTTTTTGGTGGCAGCGGGACACTACTTGTGCTTGCCACCTCACCAGCTTGAACTGCACTTATGGGACTCGCCACGTCACCAAGTGTTACTGCAGTGCTGGTTTGACTACGACCGGGGT
Source organism: Lithobates septentrionalis (assembly GCA_037952835.1). Taxonomy (NCBI): domain Eukaryota; kingdom Metazoa; phylum Chordata; class Amphibia; order Anura; family Ranidae; genus Lithobates; species Lithobates septentrionalis. Next base: position 267,144 of record JBBDGP010001663.1, on the reverse strand, counting down.
GTACTAGGCCGCTGGTGCTTGCCAGTTCACCAAAACGCTACAAAAAAAAGTGACAGTGATCGATCGATACTGCACTTGGGTGGGCTGGACTGGGCTGGGCCGGGCGGAGGGGCAAAACGCAGGTGCTAGCAGGTATCTGGGCTGATCCCGCTAACACTGCGTTTTTGGGAACCCTAAACTGCTGGGGACGCTAGTATAGATCTGATCGGATCAGATATTGATGCGTTCAGATACTATACCACTAAGGGAGGTGTACGGTGCGTGCGTGGGTGTTCGCGGTACTGGCGCTAATCTGATGAAAGATAAAAGAGATTTCGCGCATAAAATCTATCATAAAAATAATATACAATAATTTCAATAAAATAATGAGTAAATATAAACTGTGAAAAATCAGTAATAGGAGCAAGTAAAGTGCATCAATAAAAACTGGATAAAATGAATAAATGTGATCCAATAAGTATATATATATCCCAAAAAATAGGTGCAAAAATGCAAAACCTGTGCTGTAAATACCAAATATGTAAATCAACAAATTCTGATGGATGGCACAAGCCAAATCGCATAAAAGTGCAAAAGTGCAAAAAACTGTGCAGCAGCTGCAAACAGCGTGGTATAAGATACTACCAAATATATAGGACTATAAACTAGAGTTCACAAAGGAAACAATATAGAGTCCATAACTTGTGATGGTAATAATGGTAATGCTGATCTTCATAAAACAACTGACGGCCCAACCAGGCTCTCTAGACTCTCACCTCAAAGCAGGAAAAAACAGGCATCAATGCAGATCCTTCCTTGTTGTGACAATAGAAGTCACAGGATGGTTGTGTTCCCCTCTGCTTGCTGTCAAGTACCTATCAAAACAAACTGGGAGTATCTCCACCGGTCTCGCAGCGGGTCACGGTGGCGTCCTTCACGTCCACGCTCCTCTATGTCTCCGGTCCGGTCCGTGGACGTGAAGGACGCCACCGTGACCCGCTGCGAGACCGGTGGAGATACTCCCAGTTTGTTTTGATAGGTACTTGACAGCAAGCAGAGGGGAACACAACCATCCTGTGACTTCTATTGTCACAACAAGGAAGGATCTGCATTGATGCCTGTTTTTTCCTGCTTTGAGGTGAGAGTCTAGAGAGCCTGGTTGGGCCGTCAGTTGTTTTATGAAGATCAGCATTACCATTATTACCATCACAAGTTATGGACTCTATATTGTTTCCTTTGTGAACTCTAGTTTATAGTCCTATATATTTGGTAGTATCTTATACCACGCTGTTTGCAGCTGCTGCACAGTTTTTTGCACTTTTGCACTTTTATGCGATTTGGCTTGTGCCATCCATCAGAATTTGTTGATTTACATATTTGGTATTTACAGCACAGGTTTTGCATTTTTGCACCTATTTTTTGGGATATATATATACCTATTGGATCACATTTATTCATTTTATCCAGTTTTTATTGATGCACTTTACTTGCTCCTATTACTGATTTTTCACAGTTTATATTTACTCATTATTTTATTGAAATTATTGTATATTATTTTTATGATAGATTTTATGCGCGAAATCTCTTTTATCTTTCATTGCATGGGTCGAGTGCTATGTGTACACTTGTCGATTTCGCTGCAGTCTTTTTAGATATCACCATAAAAATCACCCACCTTTAGGATTTGTTTATTTAACTTATTTTTGTTTGTCACCACATTCACTTTTATCTCACTTTAGCGCGAGGGACCATAGCAGTTATACTGGCGCTAATCTGACGCTGCCTAGGGCGACGCATATCACCGCCGGGCGATCAGGGGGCTAAACCTTTATTCGGTAATAAACGGCGGGTGCCCTGACACTATAAAAAATAAACAAACTAACCAGCGTCACCCGTAACGGTTATACGGTGATCAGTGGTAAAAGGGTTAACTAGGGGGCCATCAAGGGGTTAAAACATTTATTAGATAGTATATGGGGGTCCCTGTCGCTATAAAACACTGACGGCGAACCTAAATATTTACGTCCCTAACTAGCGTCACCAGCGACACTAATACAGCGATCAGAAAAATGATCGCTTAGCGACACTGGTGACAGGGGGTGATCAAGGGGTTAAAACTTTATTAGGGGGGGTAAGGGGGGTACCCTAGACCTACAGGGGGGTAACAGTCACTACCCTAACACTGCTAACTGTCACAAACTGACACTATGCAGTAATCAGGAAAAAAAAAAAAAAAAACCTGCTTGGTGTCAGTTTGTGACAGGGGGGGGTGATTGGGGGGGGATCGGGGGGGGATCGGGGGGGGATCGGGGGGGGGGATCGGGGGTGTAAGGTATGCCTGGCATGTTCTACTGTGTGTGTGTGTGTGTTGGTGCACTTACATGTCATCTCCCCTCGGCGCTGGAACGGAAACTCCCGAGCCGAGGAGAGATGACATCACATCCTCTGCCTCTGTGTACTATACAGAGGCAGGGGATGTTTGTCATTGGCTGGGAGCGATCGCGAGGGGGGGGGGCCACGATCGGATGGCCTCCCCCTCGTCTCCCATCGCTTCCAACCAAATGCCGACCGCAGCTGGCACCGGGGGGGGGTCCGATCGGACCCCCACCCGCGGGAAGGCAATCACGTTTCAGGTACGTGATTTTGCCTGCCCGTGCCGCTCTGCTCACGTATATAGGCGTGAGGCGGTCGGCAAGTGGTTAAACTGGCGGCCCACCAGCTGTTGCGAAACTACAAGTCCCATCAAGCGTCTACCTGTGGGAGTCATGCTTGTAACTGTCGGCCTTGCAATGCCTCATGGGACTTGTAGTTTGGCAATAGCTGGAGGGCCACCAGTTGGGAGACCCCCTGGTTTACATCATACTACAGGCTGCAAAACTCTGCCTGCCCTCACAGCAAATCCTTCCTGCCACTAGATGTCCTCTTGCTGGTTGCCCAAAGTCAATCAATCCGGGACACCGGGATATTCCTTGTGGGTGCAGGGTGTCTCGGATCAGCCCCTCAGGGGACATCAATATGGCACCCTATACTCACAGTGTAATGATGCAGAGGGTCAACGCCATCTCTCCATCAATGTGGACTGGTCAATGACAGAAAAGAAATAATAATACAACCTGCGGTGGGCATTGAGAGGAGTAGCCTTACCTATAATTAAATAATTTTTATCTATGCTCTAGTCAGGGCTTTTTTTCTCAAACAATAGGTGCTGGAACTCAACCATGACCCCCCAAAACCCCTCCACACCCTCCAAATCACATCAAATAGTGGGTGTGGTCAGTCAAATTTCACGAACAGTAGGAGGGTCTTAAAGGGGCATTAAATACCAGGATTGCATTACATACAGAGTGCAGAGTTCAGGGGGTTACACACAGAGTGCAGAGCTGTCACTTTTAAACACAGAAACCAGACTTCTGTGTTTACAAGTGATTGTGCTGAGCAGCCCCCCAAGGGACTGAGCCAGAGGTGGTGGAACTGAGTTCCACCAAGTTCCCCCTGAAAAAAAGTCCTGGCTCTAGCACTCTACAAAATATTACCTGGTGACCCTACTGCTTATTATAATGTCCATTATACTTCCTGTTGTTGGGTGACAACGCTCACCAGCTCATTTCAATACAGCGGTGGTGTTGCCACCCTTCAGTTGGAGCTCCTGCTGTAGGACCAGAGGCAGGCTGTGTCCGGAAAAATGACATAGCTGCAACTTGTAACCTGCCCACAGTTCCAGCCGCCAGTGACGTATCCAGGGCACATGTCACATGCTATCTACTTGAAGTGGGGGGGGGGGGGTCTAAGGGTTCTGTATATGCCTGTACTAAATCCTTCTGGTTTCTGTACCCTTATCCTCACATCTACTTTAGGAGCCATTATCTGTCCTGTATCTCGCCAGACCTGGATGGGCTCCAGCAAACTGGTCCAACCACAAACTATTCTGCCAACAGCCTTAGCGCCACCAGTGGTTTATCTAGGGCAGTCTTTCCCAACCTTTTTTACCCCAGAGGAACCCTTGAAATCATTTTCTAGTCTCGAGGAACCCTTACTAAAACCAAATGCATTGGTGGTCAGTGAAAAAAAAAATGCCCCTTACATTTGTGGTCATGTGGAATGAGGCAGCCCTTACAGTGGTGGTCAAAATGCAATCCCTACAGATGGCTTAAAAGATTGTTTGGCTTCATGCAACTGGCTCTACCAAGTGGCATTGACCCCAGAACTATGCAGACACCTTAAGATAGGAGGTCAATCGGCCACAGCTCAAGGAACCCCTAGCAACCTTTGGAGGAACCCTAGGGTTCCACGGAACCCCGATTGAAAATGGCTGATCTAGGGTAAAGCACATATTGTACGTGCCCTGCGAAGGGAGCGCTGTGCAGGGGCAGTGCCAGAGGGGTACTTGGGTGTGCTATTACACCCCCCAAAAAATTCTGCTGGTGGGGTTCTGAGCACAGTGGCATGAGGACTTTGTTGGGGGCTCTAAAGGCCAATGTTAGGATGGTGGGGGAGGGGCACTGAGGACATGAATGTGTGTGTGGGGGGGAGGGTCTCCAAGATATCTAAAGGCTAACTCATGCAACTCTTGAAACACATCCAGATATGGCATATGCATGTAGTACACCCTACTTGTATCTGTACCCTTATCTTCATCTCTACTTTAAGAGCCATTACCTTTCCTGTAGCATGCAGGACCCGGATGGGCTCCAGCAGACTCTGGGCCGACCACAAACAATCCTGACCTGAAAAAAAAAAAAAAAAAAAAGATTCGTTTTATGCTACAAACAAAAGAAAAACCTCTATTATCATCTCATCAGTAGCGGAACAGGTTTGTCTAGCACCCAGGGCAAGGATGCGGAACTGCGCCCCCTCCCTGACGGTTATTGCATGGCGTAGAATGGGTTTACTGCCCTTATCCAATCTCTGTCCCCTTGCTCCGCTGTGCCCAGGGCAGCTTTCCCTCCAGTGCTCACCCCTTGTCCTGACCCTGATCTCATCTCATCCTTGCAGGTACACCTCTCCATGATCCTCCTACACCCTCAGGATCTCATTCACTGATAGTACACCTGTCATGAGAAGATTGGGTAGCAGTGGCGGCAGGTGCTCAAAATTTTTTTGGTGGGGGGAAACAAACTGAAAAATACTGAACCCCCCCCCATCAATTTCAGCCTCACTGTGCCCATCAAATGCAGCCTCACTGTGCCCATCAAATGCAGCCTCACTGTGCCCATCAAATGCAGGGTTAGGGTTTCCCCTTGAAGAACAAGGTTAGGACTCAGGGATTGGAATAGGGACCTCCTCCAAAAGGTCAAAGGTCGGCAGGCGTGTCCCCCAGAGGTCAAAGTTCAAGAGGTGTGGCTTACTCATCCCCACCAAAGTGTTCCGCCTACCCCAATTTGTGCCCAGTATATGCAGCCAGGCGTGTCCCCCGGCTCGGCTGTCACTTCACTAAAACCCCCCCGCACACGCGCGGCCGGTCTGGCGGCACTTAATGAGTGACGGGGCTCCCTTCTCCCCTTCTGTAGTGGCAGGAAGTGGCGGCTGCTATGGCTCCTGTGTCCGCTCGGCTCCTCAGGTTTCCTCTGCCGTGTCTCCTCTTCCGCCAAAGTGTTATGCATCCAATAGGAAGGCCTAATGCTTTGGCCAATCGGGAGACAGATCTCACTGACCTGCCTGCTGATTGGCAGGGAGGAACGTTAGTGTGAAAATAGTGAAAATTCATTCGCTATGCCACACAACAGGGTGGGATCAGGGCGCAGTGCTCTGCTCCCCCAGCCCACCCTATTTTGAAGCCTATTAGAGCCTCTGGCTCTAATCACATGCTTCAAAATACACACCCACCGCCTATCCCCCGCCATAGTAATTCCTGAGTCCAGCATCCTGAAAGGGGCTGGGCACATGAATAGGGAGGACGGCGGAGGTGACGGGGGGGGGGGGAGGCGCCCATAATGCACGGGCCGCCACTGTTGGATAGGTAGTAACTTGTGGTCTACTTCAGAAAATACTTTTTTTTTGTCTCTATATTTCTCATCTCTGTACTTGTTCTCCATCAAAGACTCAAAAAAGACTGGAAGCCAGCCCAGTCAGCTATCCGATTGGATGCTGGTGCCCCACGTGACTCTGGCAGCCATCTTGGGTCAGGCAGAGACCCCCCGGGCGTGGCACACTTTATAAGAGTGGCTATGGTGGGGACAGGTTCCCCCCATCTGTTAGGGGACAGTGCTTAGAAATAGGGAAAGGATCTAGAGGAGTAGGGAGAATGCAGGGACACGTCTACAGTCACTAGGAAGCCTCCCTCTTGAGTGTAGACTGGCCAGGGGGTGCATGGCGCACCTCTTGGCACCTTTGGGTCTTTAGACCACGGTTGGCGCCTTTGGGTCTTCAGGTCTTCAGACCTTGGTTTCATCACTGTTATAGTTTGTAAGTGGCTCCGGACAGGTGTGCCTCCCCGCCAGGTCTGGTCGTACTGGTTGGACTTTTCTACAATATACTGCCTTTGATAAAATGTGGGACTTTGTGTGCTCACTGCCCACCTCACCAGCACTGAGCTCACCGCCCACCACCCACCACACCAGCACTGAGCTCACCGCCCACCACCCACCACCCACCACACCAGCACTGAGCTCACCGCCCACCACCCACCACACCAGCACTGAGCTCCCCGCCCACCACACCAGCACTAAGCTCACCGCCCACCACACCAGCACTGAGCTCACCACCCACCACACCGGCACTGAGCTCACCGCCCACCACCCACCACTGAGCTCCCCGCCCACCACACCAGCACTAAGCTCACCGCCCACCACACCAGCACTGAGCTCACCGCCCACCACCCACCACACCAGCACTGAGCTCACCGCCCACCACCCACCACACCAGCACTGAGCTCACCGCCCACCACCCACCACACCAGCACTGAGCTCACACAGAGACAAGAGATCAAATCTAAACTAAAACGGAGTCTAAACTGATTGGAAGGGAAGTTATGGCTATTCGATGGTTTGTGTATTTAATCATTTTGATTGACTTGCACAGCAATTAGATAAAAATAAATGGAAGCATGTATGGCCACCATTGGTCTGTTAGCGACAGTGCGGTCTTAGAACGTGAAGTGCACGCGGGTGCACGCTCCTACAAACATTATTCTACAGATTGAGGTCTTCTAGTGGTCGGCACAATTTATTCTGAAGAACTTAATAAAAGTGTAAAACAGTTTTTGTTTCCCCAATAAAACGGGACAATGTAGAATTCTCCCACCTGAAGAAAAGCATGGAGCCTCCTCCTGCAGCCACCGTGTTGATGTCGAGCTGCGGGGCCTGGATACTGATTCCGGCCGTGGTGGCCTCAAAGACGTGTTCATACTCGCCGGCGTATCGACTGACGTCCGTAGATGTACCTACCAACCAGAGGAAGGTGGAGAGAGAAGGGGGGGGGGGGGTCACTATAAATGTTTCTAAAGGGGACACAGGCAGCAATGAATCACTTAACCACTTCAGCCCCGAGCACATTTACCCCCTTCCTGCCCAGGCCAATTTTCAGCTTTCAGAGCTGTCATACTTTGGATGACAATTGCGATGATATGCTGTACTGATGGGCACCAATGAGGCTGCACTGATATGTGGCAATGATCTGCTGCACTGATGGGCAACGATATGCTGCACTGATGAGGAGGCACTGAAAAGCTGCACTGATAAGCTGCACTGATGAGCAGGCACTGATAGGCACTGATGAGCAGGGCTGTCTTTAAGGCAGGGAAAAAGGGGCAGCTGCCCTGGGCCCCATCATTGTTGTGTGGGGCCCAAAGCAGCTGCCTCATACTTGGCAACTGTCCCAGTTTAAATTCCCTTGTCCCTTGCAGTTTTTTACTCCCGTGCTGTGTCCCAATATCCCAGTGTGAAGCTCTGTTACTAATGCTGCCCTGCTCTGCCATATTGTCATGTACAGATGACTAACCTGCAGACCCTGCGTTTATATCTAAATAACCCACATTGATATGTAAATAGAGGTGGCATTATTATGTAAATAGCCACAGACCGGCGGCATTGATAGATAGATAGAGGCGGCATTCATATTTATATCATGGCCCCCGTGAGGTCATATCTACCATCACCTCTGCTGAATGCTGCCCACTGGGGAGATAAAGGGACATGCTTGAAAGTCCTGCCTGCAACTGTGGTCACCAAGTCTAACATCAGCCTGTTCTGCAAAGGTAAGCAAATTGGAGGTGGAACCCTTCTTCAAAATAACACGGTACTACAGCACCATAAATTGTGGTGCATGTGAATACTCACATCTCAGCAGATGTGTGAGGGTGTCATTAACAATTAATGGCACTTCTGTGTATCTGCTAAAGGGCAGCACATTTCTGTGGTGTCAGGAAAGTGATTTTGCATGTATTCCCAACACACAAATGTGAACGCAGGCTAAATGTCAGTTACAGTGGTCAGTGTAAATCTTGTCATTACATTGGGACTTGGTGTAGAATCCTTTCATTCACACTAGTGGCCAGTGTGAAGGTTCCCCTTACATTAGTGGTCAGTGTAAATCCCCATTACATTGGTGCCTAGTGTAGAAAGCCTTGTTTATATTGGTGAAAAAAACAAAAACTTGCATTTGTGGTCAGTTTAAAACCCTCCCTTACATTGGTGGTCCATCTAGAAGCCCCTTTAAATTGGTGGTCAGCGTAGAAATCCCCCTTTTTTGGTTGTTGATGTAAAATACCTCTAGCAACCAATCAGTGAGCAGTATTGATGTACAGTAATCTCTAGCAACCAATCAGTGAGCAGTATTGATGTACAGTAATCTCTAGCAACCAATCAGTGAGCAGTATTGATGTACAGTAATCTCTAGCAACCAATCAGCAAGCAGAAGTCATGTGCTGTAATCTCTAGCAAATAATCAGTGAGCCATGTGTGCTGTGACCTCTAGCAGCCAGTCAGTGAGTGGTAATGATACACTGTAACCTCTGGCAACCAATCGGAATCACTGGCCTGATCTGATTCAGTAAACAGTAAACTCCTATATTGTGTATGTCTCAGAGCAGGTGGAGAAGAAACTGCATGGAAAGGGGGGGGGGGGGGGGGGGGGGGGGGGCAAGAAAATGTTTGTCCAGGGTTCAATCAATATTAAAGACGGCCTTGCTGATGAGGAGGACTGATGGGCACTGATGAAGCTGCACTGATGGGCACTGATAGGCGGCAATGATCTGCTACACTGATAGGCAGTGAAATGCTGCACTGATGAGGAGGCACTGATGAGAAGGCAAGGATATGCTGCAGGCGGCACTGATGAGGAGGCACTGATGGGCACTGATTAGGCGGTACTAATAGTCAGTGCATTATCAGTGTAAATGTTCCCTGTAACTGGAAAGTGGATCATCGTCTTTCCTTTCCTCAGACACAGTGACAGCGATGAGGAAAGGGAATCCCGATAACCGGCATTTGTTTAGCAGGTGATCAGTTGTGTCCACGCACTACGTCATCGGCTATTTACCCCGATTGGTGGCGCGCTGGGTCCCAAGAATGGTGCAGACGCACGGCACAATGTGAAGGACAACATATGATGTCCAGTCAGGATAGCCCAGCCCCCACCCAGCCATCAATCTGCTATAGGTCGGGCAGTATATGACCTCCAGCAACCGCCCCATTATGAATCTTACAAGCCTGGTGATGTCATAGAAGGAAATAAAATGCAGTTTCTCACTACAAAGAGAAGGTGAGGAAAATAAACAAATCTTGACGGAACATGATCGCGGGAGGGGGGGGGGATTTGGGATTAAATACAACCAATACTCAGACAAACAATAAAAACCTGTAATGGTTTTGAATCATATTTTTTTTCCCAAAGATTAAAAAATATTTAATATTACCCCCATCAAACAAGATCAATTCAAGTGAATACCGCTCTGCTCTGGAAGTGCCCCGTGACTACGTGGTTGTGGTGCACTAAAAACAAGAGGCGAGGAGGCCTCCTTACAGGCTGTCAAATGCTGTCTGAAGAGTGATCCAAATGCTGAATGCTCTTCAGAGTGTAAAGCACATGTAAACTTCAAACAAGTCCTTCATTTTTTTTTCAATTTTTAAGAATTTTATCTTATTTTTGACATTTTTTTTATTTTTATTATTTATGCATTTTTGTAAATGCCCTGTTGGTGGGGCTTTGGTAAAATATGTGGGGTCTAACCACCCCCCCCCCCCCCCCCTCGATGTCTCACATTTGAGATTGAGAAAGAGAATCAGGACATAGATTCCTCAGTCCCTTTCTCTGCAGCCTCAGCTACACTGACGAATGAATGGGAAGTGCTCTGTGCTGAGCGACTTCCTGTTCAGTCACAAACTGAAGCATAGTAAACACCGTTCACTATGCTTCAGTGATAAATGGACACAAGAGCGAGCGGTACTGTGTTCATTCAGGAAAGGAAGGGGCTGGTAAATATGACATATTTCCCGCCCCCACTCTCCCCAAAACATCTCCCTGTGTGCCCCCAGCAGCTCCCGGCAGGAGAGGAGGGAATTCCGACCAGTGGCGGAATTACCAGGGTCGCAACAGTCGCAGTTGCGACTGGGCCCGGCATTCAGCCACTGTGGGGGGGCCCAGCGGGGTTGATCTTCACACACGACTCTGAGCGGAGAGGGGAGGGGGGAGAAGGGGGAGCCGTGAGATCAGCTGTGTGTCCTCCTCTCTCATCCATGCCAGAGAGGACCGACAAATAGAACATTAATGCCGCCGGAGTCTCTCTGTGCTATTATTCTATGACACACGATCTCTGCTCAGAGCTGTGCTGTCCTGAGAAGGCAGACAGCACTGATAGAAATTAATAGCAGGGACTGATGAGCACTAATAGAAGGCACTGATGGGCACTGATGAGCACTAATAGAAGGCATTGATGGGCACTGATGAGCACTAATAGAAGGCACTGATGAGCACTAATAGAAGGCACTGATGAGCACTGATAGAAGGCACTGATGGGCACTGATGAGCAATGATAGAAGGCACTGATGAGCACTGATGGGCACTGATAGAAGGCACTGATGAGCACTAATAGAAGGCACTGATGAGCACTAATAGAAGGCACTGATGAGCACTAATAGAAGGCACTGATGAGCACTGATAGACGGCACTGATGAGCACTAATAGAAGGCACTGATGAGCACTAATAGAAGGCACTGATGAGCACTAATAGAAGGCACTGATGAGCACTAATAGAAGGCACTGATGAGCACTAATAGAAGACACTGATGAGCACTGATAGAAGGCACTGATGGGCACTGATGAGCAATGATAGAAGGCACTGATGAGCACTGATGGGCACTGGTGAGCACTAATAGAAGGCACTGATGAGCACTGATAGACAGCACTGATGAGCACTAATAGAAGGCACTGATGAGCACTAATAGAAGGCACTGATGAGCACTAATAGAAGGCACTGATGAGCACTAATAGAAGGCACTGATGAGCACTAATAGAAGGCACTGATGAGCACTAATAGAAGACACTGATGAGCACTAATAGAAGGCACTGATGAGCACTAATAGAAGGCACTGATGAGCACTAATAGAAGACACTGATGAGCACTAATAGAAGGCACTGATGGGCACTGATGAGCACTAATAGAAGGCACCGATGAGCACTGATAGAAGGCACTGATGGGCACTGATAGAAGGCACTGATGAGCACTGATAGAAGGCACTGATGAGCACTGATGAGCACTAATAGAAGGCACTGATGGGCACTGATGAGCACTAATAGAAGGCACTGATGAGCACTGATAGAAGGCACTGATGAGCACTGATAGAAGGCACTGATGGGCACTGATGAGCACTGATAGAAGGCACTGATGGGCACTGATGAGCACTAATAGAAGGCATTGATGGGCACTGATGAGCACTAATAGAAGGCATTGATGGGCACTGATGAGCACTAATAGAAGGCACTGATGAGCACTAATAGAAGGCACTGATGAGCACTGATAGAAGGCACTGATGGGCACTGATGAGCAATGATAGAAGGCACTGATGAGCACTGATGGGCACTGATAGAAGGCACTGATGAGCACTAATAGAAGGCACTGATGAGCACTAATAGAAGGCACTGATGAGCACTAATAGAAGGCACTGATGAGCACTGATAGACGGCACTGATGAGCACTAATAGAAGGCACTGATGAGCACTAATAGAAGGCACTGATGAGCACTAATAGAAGGCACTGATGAGCACTAATAGAAGGCACTGATGAGCACTAATAGAAGGCACTGATGAGCACTAATAGAAGACACTGATGAGCACTGATAGAAGGCACTGATGGGCACTGATGAGCAATGATAGAAGGCACTGATGAGCACTGATGGGCACTGGTGAGCACTAATAGAAGGCACTGATGAGCACTGATAGACAGCACTGATGAGCACTAATAGAAGGCACTGATGAGCACTAATAGAAGGCACTGATGAGCACTAATAGAAGGCACTGATGAGCACTAATAGAAGGCACTGATGAGCACTAATAGAAGGCACTGATGAGCACTAATAGAAGACACTGATGAGCACTAATAGAAGGCACTGATGAGCACTAATAGAAGGCACTGATGAGCACTAATAGAAGACACTGATGAGCACTAATAGAAGGCACTGATGGGCACTGATGAGCACTAATAGAAGGCACCGATGAGCACTGATAGAAGGCACTGATGGGCACTGATAGAAGGCACTGATGAGCACTGATAGAAGGCACTGATGAGCACTGATGAGCACTAATAGAAGGCACTGATGGGCACTGATGAGCACTAATAGAAGGCACTGATGAGCACTGATAGAAGGCACTGATGAGCACTGATAGAAGGCACTGATGGGCACTGATGAGCACTGATAGAAGGCACTGATGGGCACTGATAGAAGGCACTGATGGGCACTGATAGAAGGCACCGATGAGCACTGATAGAAGGCACTGATGAGCACTGATAGACGGCACTGATGAGCACTGATAGACGGCACTGATGAGCACTGATAGACGGCACTGATGAGCACTGATAGAAGGAACTGATGGGCACTGATGAGCACTGATAAATGGCACTGATGGACACTGATAGGAGGCACTGATGGGCACTTATAGGAGGCACTGATGGGCACTGATGAGCACTGATAGGCCACATTGATGAGCACTGATAGGAGGCACTAATGTGCACTGCAAGGCTGCACTGATAGGTGGCATTGATGGGCACTGATAGGTGGTACTGATGGGCACTGAGGAACACTGATAGGCAGAACTCAGGCAGTATTGATGGGCTTTGGACAGAATTGAAGAGTACTGATAGGTGGCACTGATGGACGCAGTTAGGTGGCATTAATGAGCACTGATAGGTGGTGCTGATAGGCAGAATTGATGGGCACTAATAGGCAGCATTAATGAGCACTGATAGGTAACACTTGCAGTTGGAAGTGATGGGCACTGATAGGCGGCACTGATGGGCACTGATGATTGGGGCACTGATTATCAGTGTAAATAATTTACTGACATTCTTGACAGTTAATGGCAGTCCTTTCCTAACACAAACACAGCGTGTGAGGAAAGGGATGTGGATAACCAGTCTGTTTACATGTGATCAGCTGATCACATGGTAAAGGGCCGATGTGATTGCGCTGGATGCATGTCCAAGGGGTCATGTGGGAAGCACTGTTTTGGGAGGATGTCCATGGACACCCTCCCAAAATTGGAAGCCGGGGCTCGGGTGGAAGGGGGGCCCATCATGGTTTCTTGCACCGGGGCCCTGAAGGTTCTAGTTACGCCTCTGATTCCGACATCACTGTGGGGGAAAGGGGCACATGGGGGGGGTCCCAGACAGCAAGGGGGGGGGGGCAGATACTGAAAATAGTCCCCCTGCAGTGCAGAGGAAGAGAGTAGAAGCTGGCAGTGCTGCAAAGGGAGTTACAAGTGTCAGCAATAAGGCAGCACAGCCGCCCCCCCCCCCCTGCTTGGCAGGTGCTTAAGCCCCCCCCTTTTTGAACTAATGGGGCCCTGGCCGGTACAAGAGGGCTGGCTGTAATGCTCATCAGTGGCCCTAGGCATGAGGGAGTAGACAGAATCACTGCTCTGATTCATTTACTTGTGTGTGCAAATTTCTACTTGAGCTATTGAGGTTTGTAAACGATAGGCTTTTTGTATCAGCAAAAAGGGAAGGATATCTTGGAAAAGGTAATAAAAAATAATAAAATTGAGCCTTTAGCTCATCTAGCTGCCTGGAATCAAAACTACAAAATATACATATACTTGAAATCAAGTGACTTGAGATGAGGATCTTAAAAATCCATAAAAAATTCAAAATAAAAACAAATTAATAATAGTAAAATTTAAAATGAATATATATATATATATATATATATATATATATATATATATATATATATATATATATATATATATATATATATATATAGTAAAAATAAAAGAAAATAACAATAAAATAAAAATAATAAAAATATATAAAAAAAATAATTTTTTTTTTTTTTACTTTTATGGATTTTCAGGAAGGTTTTAACAAGTGCAATACAAAGCAGTATCAATCTATCAATCGCCAATATGGTGACATCATTCATGGGACAATTTCCAAGTTACATTCAACATATTTGACCAAGAGAATACAATAAAAAGGGCGTGTCTATTGTAAAGGACTTGGGGGGGGGGGGGGGGGAAATGGTAAATATGGATTTATGATTTGTTTTGTTAGTTTTTATTTATTCTATCGTTCTTTAACAAATGTTTAATGCTATTTTTTCCCGTCTATCATTGTTTAACTGCCTTGTAGTACTGGAATTTAGTTGAAAGAAAATAAATAAAAAAAAAAAAAAAAAAGAGCAAAAAAAAAAAAACTATAAGGGTCTTTTTTTATTTTTTTTTGGGGGAGGGGGGGGGGGGGGGGATTACTTGCTGAAATTCTCAATGACAGGGATTGAGGGATAACCGGACAGCAATCTAGTCCCAACAGAGGTTCTCTCTCTTCTCAACATACATTTTTTTTCTTTTTTCTCTCCTTTCTTTAGGACAATGTTGCTTCTTCTTAGGCCAAGAGAACACAACGGAATGGTAACAAATAAAAAAACAAAACAAAAAAAAAAAACAAATTGCCCCCCCAGCATGGCATATTGAACGATGTAATATCCACCCGCCGGGCCTCTCATCTACCATCTCACCTCCCATATCGAAGCCAATGACAGGCTGGGGATTGTCGGGCTGATAGGTAGTGATGGCGTATCCTACCACGCCCCCTGCTGGTCCAGAGAGGATGGCGCGGGAACCGCTGAAGCTGTGCATCGGAGTCAGGCCCCCGTCTGAACGCATGAAGAGGACCTGTATATCCTGCAGGTAGAAGGTTCTTTGTGAAAATCTTTATCTAAAATCGGAGTTGCATTTTAGCTCCAGTAGCCAAATTCAGCAGGCTTTGTATAGTGTTTCTAGTTAGTATTTCAGTCTCCTGATTTTCCTCTAGACTCTACAGAGGGAGATCTTCCAAACCAGGGAGCACACAGACCCTGTATTGTCAAAAGTATTGGGACGCCTGCCTTTGCACGCACATGAGCTTTAATGGCATCCCAGTCTTAGTCCGTAGGGTTCAATATTGAGTTGGCTCCGCCCTTTGCAGCTATAACAGCTTCAACTCTTCTGGGAAGGCCGTGCACAAGGTTTAGGAGGGTGTCTATGGGAATGTTTGATTATTCTTCCAGAAGAGCATCTGTGAGGTCAGCCACTGATGTTGGATGAGAAGGCCTGGCTCGTAGTCTCCACTCTCATCCCAAAAGGTCAGTCAAGTTCCTCCACCCCTAACTCGCTCATCCATGTCTTTATGGACCTTGCTTTGTGCACTGGTCCAAATCATTTGGTGGAGGGGGGATTATGGTGGGGTGGGGGAGGGGGGATTATGGTGTGAGGGGGGATTATGGTGTGGGGGGAGGGGGGATTATGGTGTGGGGGGAAGGGGGGGATTATGGTGTGGGGGGAGGGGGGATTATGGTGGGAGGGGGGATTATGGTGTGGGGGGAAGGGGGGGATTATGGTGTGGGGGGAGGGGGGATTATGGTGGGAGGGGGGATTATGGTGTGGGGGGAGGGGGGATTATGGTGTGGGGGGAAGGGGGGATTATGGTGTGGGGGGAGGGGGGATTATGGTGGGAGGGGGGATTATGGTGTGGGGGGAGGGGGGATTATGGTGTGGGGGGAAGGGGGGATTATGGTGTGGGGGGAGGGGGGATTATGGTGGGGGGTTGTTTTTCAGGGGTTGGGTTTGGCCCCTTAGTTCCAGTGAAGGGAACTCTTAAGGCGTCAGCATACCAAGACATTTTGGCCAATTTCATACTCCCAACTTTGTGGGAACAGTTTGGGGATGGCCCCTTCCTGTTCCAACATGACTGCCCACCAGTGCACAAAGCAAGGTCCATAAAGACATGGATGAGCGAGTTTGGGGTGGAGGAACTTGACTGGCCTGCACAGAGTCCTGACCTCAACCCCATAGAACACCTTTGGGATGAATTAGAGAGGAGACTGCGAGCCAGACCTTCTCATCCAACATCAGTGCCTGACCTCACAGATCCTCTTCTGGAAGAATGGTCAGACATTCCCATAGACACCCTCCTAAACCTTGTGGACGGCCTTCCCAGAAGAGTTGAAGCTGTTATAGCTGCAAAGGGCGGAGCCAACTCAATATTGAACCCTCCGGACTAAGACTGGGATGTCATTAAAGCTCATGTGTGTGTAAAGGCAGGCGTCCCAATACTTTTGACAATATAGTGTCTTTACAAAGGAAAGCAGTGCTGATTCTTTAGTTCTGAGCCGGTCCCGTGTCTCACCTTAAGTTGGTTCTTAAAGCCTCTGCTGAACCCGTCCAGGTATCTCCGTATACATGGGGTCAGATAGGCATCAGCACAGGCGGTGTAGCCCCTGGGCACCATGCGGATCATTGGCATCACCTCGGAGGAGAGAGAGACGTGGGTGAACCCCAGAGAACGGGCCAGTTCTCCAACCTGGTGTTCATGTGAGGACCACCTGAGGAGAACATAGAAAGAGACCACTGAACATCTCCAAACCATCGCAAGGTCTTCTCACCTTCAAAGGTCTCTTCTCCTAAAAGTCATGTCCAGATCTGTGTCTTGTAGTACCTACCGTGTGCCAACCTATTTATTTTGTTGTAGTGACATTCTTTTTGAATTGCAGAGATGCGACCCTCCCGTGGCGGCGTGCCACCACTCGTGGACATATCTAGTTTGTTTCTAAATCCTTATTTATTTCCACAATTAAAAGAGTAGCGTTGCGTATAGAGTATAGACCTTCATGGGTTTCATGTATTCAAGTTCTCAGAACATTGCATAGATACAGACCTCAACTTGGAGGGCAGAGGTGTGTGCACAGGGTGTGTCGGGTGTGCCTAGGCACCCCCTAATCCAGGGGAACTGATCTGTATTCTCCTCCTATAGAAGCTGAAAGCCGAGCCGCCTTCTCATCTCCCCCCCCTGCAGCATTCAGCTGCCACAGGAGGAAGACACAGGGGATGGGTACCAGTATATGCTGCCCCCTCCACCCTGTCCCTCTGTTTTTGGCTCCTGCCCCCCACTGTGTGCTCCTCTGCCCCCCCCCCCCCCCCACCAGCACTGCTGGCTTCCCCTCCTCTCCTGCCGAATGCTGCAAGAATGGAGAGCGGGGAAGGGGCCAATAAATGTTATTTACAAGCTCCTTCGTTTTTTGCATGAACACACTAAGTGATTGGTTCCGATCACGCACTGTGTTCATTCATAGCTGAAGCATAGTTAACTGTTAGCTATGCTTCCATTTGTGAATGAACAGGAAGCTTCCCAGCACAGAGGCTGCAAAGAAAGGACTGGGGAATATCTGTCCCTCAGTTCCTTTCTCTGTCTCAAAAGTGAGACATCAGGGTTTGTTTAGATACACCAAACCCCACAACAGGGCTAAAAAAAAAAAAAAAAAATTATAAAAAATTACTATTCCTCCCACCGACACCAATGATGGGGCACTAGTCCTCCCACTGAAACAGATGATGGGGCACTATTCCTCCCACTGACATTAATGATGGGGCACTATTCCTCCCACTGACACCAATGATGGGGCACTATTCCTCCCACTGACACCAATGATGGGGCACTATTCATCCCACTGACACCAATGATGGGGCACTATTCCTCCCACTGATACCAATGATGGGACACTATTCCTCCCACTGAAACAGATGATGGGGACACTATTCCTTCCACTGACATTAATGATGGGGCACTATTCCTTCCACTGACACCAATGATGGGGCACTATTCCTCCCACTGGCACCAATGATGGGGCACTATTCCTCCCACTGGCACCAATGATGGGGCACTATTCCTCCCACTGGCACCAATGGATGGGGGCACATATTCCTCCCACTGGCACCAATGATGGGCACTAGTCCTCCCACTGACACCAATGATGGGGCACTAGTCCTCCCACTGACACCAATGATGGGGCACTAGTCCTCCCACTGAAACAGATGATGGGGCACTATTCCTCCCACTGACACTAATGATGGGGCACTATTCCTTCCACCAACACCAATGAAGGGACACTATTCCTCCCACCAACACCAATGAAGGGGCACTATTCCTCCCACTGATACCAATGAAGGGGCACTATTCCTCCCACTGATACCAACAATGGGGTATTATTCCTCATCCCTAGGATGGGCTTCTCTCCTGAGGTCGCTGTGTGCTGCACTGACTGCGCCCCCTCTGGTGACAAGATCATCACCATGTTATTTATGCAATAAGGACTGCCCAATCAGCACATCAGTGGGAGGGGCCAGAAATGTAATAATAAGGCGTTTAGTGATACAGTGTTTTCTTTTTTTTCCCCATAAAGATGATACAATGTTTCCATCCCCCGATATAGAGATCTGCGGGGTGATCGATCATCACTGAGCTCAGTGTTATCAGTCGGTATAAATATTTGTTATCTGCTGCAAAACACAAAAACCGGGTCTCCAATTGTCATCACAGATATGGGTAGGTGGATATGGGTAGGTGGATATGGGTAGGTGGATATGGATAGGTGCATATGGGTAGGTGGATATGGGTAGGTGGATATGGGTAGGTGGATATGGGTAGGTGGATATGGGTAGGTGCATATGGGTAGGTGGGTGTTGGTGCTGCTCACGTGTAGGAGTGCATTAGGACCACCGCCAGGCTGCGAATCCCACGGGACAGCGCCCCCTGCAGCTTGATCTTCAGATCTTCCAGATTAATCGGATCCCAGACCTCCAGAGAGTCTCCTGTGGAACCTGAATATAGGAGAACAATGAGCCAAAAGAGGACCAAAGATCACCAATCCCGAGATCTATCCCTATTGTACCTTTCCTGGAAAATGCAAGGAGTATGAGGGTTCTACAGCAACAAGCAGCTGGACAACCCACCATAGAAGAATATTTTGTATACACACTATGATCAAAAGTATTGGGACGCCTGCCTTTACACACACATGAACTTTAAAGACATCCCAGTCTTAGTCCGGAGGGTTCAATATTGGGTTGGCTCCGCCCTTTGCAGCTATAACAGGTTCAACTCTTCTGGGAAGGCCATCCACAAGGTTTAGGAGGGTGTCTATGGGAATGTTTGACCATTCTTCCAGAAGAGCATTTGTGAGGTCAGGCACTGATGTTGGATGAGAAGGCCTGGCTCAAAGTCTCCGCTCAAATTCATTCCAAAGGTGTTCTATGGGGTTAAGGTCAGGACTCTGTGCAGGCCAGTCAAGTTCCTCCACCCCAAACTCACTCATCCATGTCTTTATGGACCTTGCTTTGTGCACTGGTGCGCAGTCATGTTGGAACAGGAAGGGGCCGTCCCCAAACTGTTCCCACAAAGTTGGGAGCATGAAATTGTCCAAAATGTCTTGGTATGCTGACGCCTTAAGAGTTCCCTTCACTGGAGCTAAGGGGGCAGGCCCAACCCCTGAAAAACAACCGCACACCATAATCCCCCCTCCCCCCACACCAAAATCCCCCCTTCACCCCTCCCCCCCGCACACACCATAATCCCTCCTCCACCAAATGGTTTGGACCAGTGCATAAAGCAAGGTCAATAAAGACATGGATGAGTGAGTTTGGGGTGGAGGAACTTGACTGGCCTGCACAGAGTCCTGACCTCAACCCGATAGAATACCTTTGGGATGAATTAGAGTAGAGACTGCGAGCCAGGCCTTCTCATCCAACATCAGGGCCACAAATGCTCTTCTGGAAGAATGGTCAAACATTCCCATAGACACCTTCCTAAACCTTGTGGACGGCCTTCCCAGAAGAGTTGAAGTTGTTTTGGCTGCAAAGGGCGGAGCCAACTCAATATTGAACCCTCCGGACTAAGATTGGGATGCCATTAAAGTTCATGTGCCTGTAAAGGCAGGCGTCCCAATACTTTTGAAAATATAGTGTATATTTACTGCTTTACAATAAGACTTGGTTCACACTGAATGCGTCTTTGAAATTGCAAGACGCCGGTCAGTGAGGTTTGAGGTGCGGTTTGCCAACATCTGTGCAACTTCATGCCCAGATCTCAATGCAAGTCGCACAAGAAACTGCCAAAAACAGTGCCGGTCAAAGTGACAGTCGGTGTGGCCCCCGATTGTAACAGTTCCATAGCCAGAAATGGGGTGCGACTTGTCATGCGACTTTGATCCGTCAAGTTCACACATCTGGGCGTTTTGGGAGCGTGGCAGAATCACTGCGATTTTTCCCACGATCTTAAAATGCACTATAATCGCAAAACGCGGGTTCAGGTGCCATTATTTTCAATAGCACCTAAAAAAAGGTGGTGCCGTTTTGCCGCAAATTGTAGCGGCGAATCGCACCGCATGAACCTGGTCCCCCAAGGGAAGCTCCTGCTCCTTTTTTTGGACGACAAGCTTTGTGCCATGCGATGGATCGTGTGGCAAAATGGCACCACCTTTTAGGTGCCATTGAAAAGAAGGGCACCTGAACCCGCGTTTTGCGATGGTAGTGCATTTCAAGAGCGCAAGAATTGCAGCGGTTCTGCCGCAATCTCAAAATGAGACATGTGCACTGCCGAAAAAATTTGTTCATTTTCGTTTCATTCGTATTTTTTTTTATAGTTTTTCAGGTCATTCGTTATGATCGAAAATCCAAAAATTCTAAATAATAACTAACTAATAATAACTATTAAATTATTGGTATTGGAATTTCATTTCAAATTTGGCTGTTAGTGAACGTAACGAATACGAATTTATCCGAAATAAAGAATGCCGCATCTAAACAAATTGAACAGATCGAATTAATAATAAATAAGAATAAAACGTTTTTATTATTATTATTATTATTAATTCATTACATTCCATTCGTTTAGATTAAATGATAGGTATTGGAATTTCCTTTTAAATTTGGCTATTAATGAACGTAACAAATACGAATTTATCCGAAGTTACGAATTATCCAAAATAACAATTTCGGATAATTCGTAACTTCGGATAAATTCGTATTTGTTGCGTTCATTAACAGCCAAATTTGAAAGGAAATTCCAATACCTCTAATTTAAATAAATAGTTATTATTTCAAATTTGCGAATTTTCTGAAAACTTCGTTAAATTTGTCGAAATGCGATAAAAAACGAATTTGGAACGAAACGAATGGCACACGTCTACTCGAAATGCCCGGGTGTGAATGGAGCCGAATACCGAGATGTGACAACGATCGGTGACTGGCTATGCTCACCTATGAAGGTTTCCATTGAAGGGAGTTTTTGAAGCTGACAGGCAGATTGCTGAAGGACGATCCTCTCCTCCACCTCTATCACCTCTTCATACAGCACCTCCGGCACCCGCACCTCCTGCATGAGAGAGGGCAGACGGTTAAAGTCACTGTAAACAATCACCTTGTAAAACAACATCTGCGGCTCATTCTGTTCCGAAT
This sequence comes from Lithobates septentrionalis, assembly GCA_037952835.1. Classification (NCBI taxonomy): domain Eukaryota; kingdom Metazoa; phylum Chordata; class Amphibia; order Anura; family Ranidae; genus Lithobates; species Lithobates septentrionalis. The sequence goes on along the minus strand of JBBDGP010001663.1, from coordinate 245,250 downwards.
TGAAATTTTAGAAAAAAAAAAAAATTTCCTTATTCGGATATTGTATCCGAATTTCCAAATATACAATAGTAACGAAATTTAAATTAGATCCGAATTAAATATTTTTTCGAATCAAATTCCAATTTCCGCAGATAAGAAAATAAAGGAATAGAATATAATAGTGTAAAACAGAACAGAAAATAAAAGAATAGAAAAAAATAAAAAAGGGATAAAAATAGAAAAGAATATCATAGAACCGAAAATAAAAGAATAGAATATAATAGAATATTAGAATAGAATAAAAAAGAAAGACTATGACCATCTTCTGAAATTCAAATTTCAAATAGAATAAATTTGAATACAATAGAAAAAAAAAAAAAGTTTGAGAAAAATATAACCTTCTTCCGAAATTTTAATAGAAAAGATTATAGTAGAAAATAAAAGAATTAGAAAACAAGAATATAGAACAGAAGGAAAAAAAACAAAAAAAAAAAAACACCCCTCGAAAAAAATATAACCTTCTTCCAAAATTTTTATAGAATAGAAAAGAATAGAATAGAAAAAAAAAAAAAAAAAAAAAAAAAAGAATAGAAAGAATATAACTATCTTCCAAAATTCGAATAGAATAAATTTGATTTCGAATGCAATTTGAATAGATTCGGTTTTTCTGAATTTGTTGAGTTCAACGCTACATAATTTGGAAAATTCTAATAGACAAAACAAATTCCGAAAATGAATTAAATGAATTTAATTTATGTAAATAAGGACTCGAAACAAAGAAAAACAAATATTTTCGTTCTGCACATATCTAAAAAAACAACCCATTCAGTTTAAAATAGAAATGAAAGGCAAAACAATTTTGTATAGATATACTTTTTTTATAAATACCTGTTTCACCTTTTTATAAAGAAATCTCAGTTGCATAAGAGCTGGGGGAGGAGAAACGGCAGAACACTGATCTTCCCAGTGAATGGCTGCACAGAGCAGCACCTCTACTCCTCATCTTGGGTCCCACACCAGCTCTCCTGGCTCCTCCCTCCTGCCGAGTGCCCCCAGAGCAAGCAGATTGCAATGGGGGCACCCAGAAATGTCCATTCACGCTGTCCATTCACATACAGAGCCGCGGGTAGTCCCCACCCCCCTCGCTCTCCTCATTGGCTCACTGGCTGTGATTTAATAGCAGTGAGAGCCAATGGCTCCCACTGCCTTCTCAGCCAATGAGGAGGGAGAGCCAAGGCTCTGGTGCACATCTCTGGATCGTGATTGGGGCTCAGGTAAGTATTGGGGGGGATGCTGCACACAGAAGGTTTTTTTACCTTCCCTCATAGAATGCATGAAACAAAAACCTTGAGCCCTCAGAACCTCTTTAAAGCCCAGCTCAGGGATTCCCATCAAAGAGCTCCTAAACCCCCCCCCCCTCCCGCAGGGGATCTACAAAGAATAAATGTTTATACAAGTGCCTGTGACATCATTAACGGCATGCTAAATCTACTTGCTGTAGGCAGGGCCGGGACAAGGGGTGGGCAGGAGGGACAGCTGCCCTGGGCACTTTGGTATCATGTGAGGGGCAGGGGATTTGTATTGTGAGAGGGGAATTGCGGGGGGGGCGGCAGCAAGGGGTAAGAATTGTTCTAGGAGGATACATTTAGGGGGGGCGTGCTAGGAGTGGTGATTCAGGGAGGATTTGTGTGGGGGGGGGGGGGGAGTGTTTGTGCTAGCAGAAGACATTATTTCTGGGGGGGAGTGGGTGGGATTAGTACCAGTAGGGTGCATAGGGGGGAGGGGGTGGGGGATGTGTACTCGGAGGGGAAATTTGAGGGGTAGAGAATTTATGATAGGAGGGGTTAGTTTTTTTTCCGGGGGGGGGGGCAATTTTTTGCTGGAGGGAAAAGATTTGTGCTAGGAGGAGGGGGAGGGTACTCAGGGGGGAGATTTCAGAGGTAGAGGATTTGTGCTGGGAGGGGTGATTTTTTTCTCCGGGGGGGGGGGTAATTTTTGCTGGAGAGACAAAGATTTGTGCTAGGAGACATTATTACTTGGGGGGGGGGGATTAGTACCAGTAGGGTGGATTGGGGGGGTGGGGGATGTGTACTCGGAGGGGAAATTTGAGGGGTAGAGGATTTGTGCTAAGAGGGGTTATTTTTTTTCCAGGGGGGGGGGTAATTTTTTGCTGGAGGGAAAAGATTTGTGCTAGGAGGAGGGGGAGGGTACTCAGGGGGAGATTTCAGAGGTAGAGGATTTGTGCTGGGAGGGGTGATTTTTTTCTCCGGGGGGAGTAATTTTTGCTGGAGGGACAAAGATTTGTGGTAGGAGGAGACATTACTTGGGGGGGGGGGGATTAGTACCAGTAAGGTGGATTGGGGGGGTGGGGTATGTATACTCGGAGGGGAAATTTGAGGGGTAGAGAATTTGTGCTAGGAGGGGTGATTTTTTTTTCAGGGGGGTAATTTTTGCTAGGAGGAAGGTGGAGGAGAGCATGAGTACTCAAGAGGGGCGATTTCAGGGGCAGAGGATTTGGGCTAAAAGGGGTGACTTTTTTTTAGGGGGAGGGGATGATTTTTTGCCGGGGATGGGGGGGATTTGGGAAATGGGGGCAGGGCAAAGATTTGTGCTGGGTGGGGGAGGAGTATTTGTACTCAGAGGGGAAACTTGAGAGGTAGAGGATTTGTGCTAGGAGTGGTGATTTTTTCCAGAGGGGCAATTTTTGCTGGGGGGATTTGGGAGATGGGGGGCAAAGATTTATGCTGGGAGGGGGTATTTGAGCAGGCGGGTGAATTTGCACTGGGAGGACGGGGGGGGGGGGGTTATGCTTAGGGGCAAGCATGCAGATTAGTGCTCAATTTTTTTGTTGTGGGGGGATTTTTGCTGACCCATATTGCTCACATCTTGGAGGAGGGGCACAGTTTGACATGTTTGCCTTGGGCTTTAGACGACCTTGCTGCACTACTTCTAAAGTCAATGTCCAGTTTTGCTATGACTTTAAATAGTTTAATTTTGGGCTTTGTGGTGGCAGTGAGGAGGGTCAGACACCATGTTGTGGGCGGTATCTGGTCTTTGGTGAGGAGGGTCAGACACCATGTTGTGGGCGGTATATGGTCTTTGGTGAGGAGGGTCAGACACCATGTTGTGGGCGTGTATCTGGTCTTTGGTGAGGAGGTTCAGACACCATGTTGTGGGCAGTATCTGGTCTTTGGTGAGGAGGGTCAGACACCATGTTGTGGGCGGTATCTGGTCTTTGGTGAGGAGGGTCAGACACCATGTTGTGGGCAGTATCTGGTCTTTGGTGAGGAGGGTCAGACACCATGTTGTGGAAGGTATCTGGTCTTTGGTGAGGAGGGTCAGACACCATGTTGTGGGCGGTATCTGGTCTTTGGTGAGGAGGGTCAGACACCATGTTGTGGGCGGTATCTGGTCTTTGGTGAGGAGGGTCAGACACCATGTTGTGGGCGGTATCTGGTCTTTGGTGAGGAGGGTCAGACACCATGTTGTGGGCGGTATCTGGTCTTTGGTGAGGAGGATCAGACACCATGTTGTGGGCGGTATCTGGTCTTTGGTGAGGAGGATCAGACACCATGTTGTGGGCGGTATCTGGTCTTTGGTGAGGAGGGTCAGACACCATGTTGTGGAAGGTATCTGGTCTTTGGTGAGGAGGGTCAGACACCATATTGTGGAAGGTATCTGGTCTTTGGTGAGGAGGGTCAGACACCATGTCGTGGAAGGTATCTGGTCTTTGGTGAGGAGGGTCAGACACCATGTTGTGGAAGGTATCTTGTCTTGTCCCTCAGATATTACTTTCTATGAAGGTCGAATGAGTAAAACTTGCCAGGTCAAAGATTTTGGGTCTGGCCTGGTTCCCGATGTGGAGCAGATCTTTGAAGCCCTTGGTAATGAGCAGAGCGATCCGTTCTCCCTTTCTTTCCAGCAGGGCGTTGGTGGCCACGGTGGTCCCCATCCGGATCCATTCGATCTGCTGAGTGTCCAGGGGGCAATCCCGAGGGAACGCAGATCCCGTTTCCTGCATTAAGAAACCTGCATTAGATTTCAAAACTCAGTCCAAACTCTGAAATACCAGCATTAGACATATTAACGTGATAGATTTTTTTGAAAAGATCTCACAGGTCATAGAGGGCTCACTTTTTGGCTTTATATATTTATTTATTTTTTTATGGTTGAACTGGATGGACTTGTGTCTTTTTTCAACCTGACTATGTAACTATGTAACTTTTCTGCTTTATAGTGCAAACAAAACATCCTTGGTTGAGGAAACCCCCCCCCCCCAAAAAAAAAAGTATAGTGTGCACGGAGCTGTCCGATGCCCATGGCCTGGTTTTGATAGGGACGTCATCCATCTGTTTTTGCTACCTGACAATGCCCATGTGAAAGGGGCCTTAGTAAGCACATGCTTGCCCAGGAGGGTGCACCTAAAGGCCTTCCTTTCCTCCCTCCAATCACAATTCTAGCTCTCATGCGCTCCCTTTAGCCACTGGAAGTAGAGTAAAATATCTGACGCTTCCATGTATGAGGAAGCAAACAACCCTTTCCCGTTCATCCTGTGGCACCGGTGTCAGGACCAGGATCCAAATCCACAACTTTTGCTGGGTCCAGTGGTGGCTCTTCTTGCTGAGCCACCTGAGATTCTGGACAGCTCCCTATCTGATTCTTTGAACTTTCTTGCCTCGTCTCTGGTGAACCTTGATCTCCTCCCATTAACTTCGTATTTGAGCCATCTCTCTGCACTTCCTATTTGGCAGATTAATATGCTCTCCAGCCAATATCTTGCTCCTTTGCGTACCTGCAACTGTCCTAATCTCCACTACCAGTCGTTACCGGCCTTTGGCTTGTTCCTCGACTACGCTTCTGCTTGATCCCAACCTGCAACTATTGGTTACTGACCTTTGGCTTGTTTACTGACTACGCTTCTGCTTGATCTCAACCTGCAACTATTGGTTACTGACCTTTGGCTTGTTTACTGACTACGCTTCTGCTTGATCCCAACCTGCAACCACTAGTTACCGAACTTTGGCTTGTTTACCGGCTATGCTTCTGCTTGATCCCAACCTGCTATATCTGCTGCAGGAGCCCGGCTTGCTCACCTCCTGGTGGGGCGATCCTGAGGACCATGACCTGGTACTAATATGCAGCAAAACCCATCTCCACCATCAGGAGCTCTGTTAAATACCAGTTAGTGCTTAGACCCTGTACCAAGGGTGAGCCCACGTCATCCACCAGGATGATCTGCTTGTTTACTTATCAAGCTGGTCGGTGGGAGCCTCTCTACTGCTATAGCTACTGGTCTCCAAGCCTGACCCCTGACTGTTACAGTTGGCTTCCTGAGTTGCCTTATCTCTGTTCCAACCAGGATGAAGGAGATTTTGAATTCAGCATTGACGGACAGAAGAGAAAGCAGATACAGCCGAAGTGTAGGGCCAGCATTTAAAGCAACTTTGCATTCATTAAGAAAACTCAAAGCATTCTCTGAATGGCGCCCGTGCTGGATGGGCAACCTCCTGTTTTCAAGCATCAGAGCAGCTGCTCGACATGGGGCCTGGAAGCTAGTGGAGATCACTGTAGCAGTGGTGTAGTAGCAGTGTCTACTACAGTGATTTCCAGCTTCTAGAGGCAATCCACAGGTATGGTACATACATACTTACATTGGTCCAAGCTGGAGCTTTGCACAGGACCTAGAAGCTAGCAGTCCTCGTTGTAGTAGTGTTGTAGTATCGGTGTAGTAGCAGTGTTTACAGAAAGAAAGAACCAAAAGGTGAATATGGACTTTAAATTGGTAACCACCAGTAGACCCAAATGAAAAAAATAGAACACTCAATTGAATAAAAATTCTAATTTATTATATAATCATATTAAAACCAATTATATAATATCAAACATAGAAAAGAAGCATTCCCATGTATATACATGCTATAGTCCCTAAAGAAGTGCGTCCTTATATGCACACAAAAGAACCTGTGGGTATGCCCATGGATATGATGGACTCTGTGGTAGGTCTATGGAGAAGGTCCTACATATCAGGGCCCTGCAGGAATTCAGGGTACCGAGAGAATCGCTACGCGTTTCGCTTTACAGCTTCCTCAGGAGATCCTATTGGTACTAAGAGATACAATATACATTACAATATGCCAATACAAATGTACATATTCAAAAGTAATTTATACACCAACATCAAAAATTAAGTATATTGTATATATGGCTCATGGGACAATAGAATTGGAAAAAAAAACACAAGAGCACTGTCAGGGCTGGGCTCAGCCCTTCCTTCTCTGAGTTGGCTGCTCAGCTTTCAGCTAGTTGCAAGCTTCTATCTCTCCACAGTTACTCAGCTGTTGATGATATCCTGCTCATCAGTCCTGCCTACTTAAGCCGTTCAGTCCAGAGGTTCTCTGTCTTCGCCTTGGTCAACATTCACAGAAACTATCTCATGCGATCCTGTTCAAGACTTGCTTTGCTGACATCCCTTCTGGCTCCACATCCTGCTTGCTGTTCCACTACATTGATCCCTGACTTCTGGCTTGGCGGACTATCCATTCCGGTTACTGAACTTTGGCTATGTTTTGGCTACGTTTGTTCTGTGTGAAGCGTGATTTAACTGTACTACTGTCTCGGCCGGATTTCATGGTTTCGGACAAGCCATATATTCAATATACTTCATTGTTGGTGTATAAATTACTCTCAACTATGTACATTTGTATTGGCATGTTGTAATGTATATTGCATCTCTTACTACCAATAGGATCTCCTGACGCGTAGCCATCCCTCAGTAGCCTGAATTTCTGCTGGGCTCTGATAGGTCTATGGAGAAGGTCCTACATATCAGGGCCCCACAGGAATTCAGGGTACTGAGGGATGTACATATTCAAGAGTAATTTATACACCAACAATTAAGTATATAGTATATATGGCTCGTGTTTTTTTTCTTCCAATTCTATTGTCCCACGAGCCATATATACAATACACTTCATTTTTGATCTTGGTGTATAAATTACTTTAGAATATGTACATTTGTATTGGCATATTGTAATATATATTGCATCTCTTAGTACCAATAGGATCTCCTGAGGAAGCTGTAAAGCAAAACGCGTAGGGATCCCTCGGTACCCTGAATTTCTGCAGGGGCCTGATATGTAGGACCTTCTCCATAGACCTACCATGGAGTCCATCATATCCATGGGCCTACCCACAGGTTCTTTTGTGTGCATATAGGACACACCTATTTGGGACAATACTATGTATACACATGGGAATACTTGTTTTCAACATTTGATATTATCTAATGGTTTTAATATGATTAAATAATACATTTGAATTTTTATTCAATTGAGTGTTCTATTTCATTTGGGTCTACTGGTGGCTACCAATTTAAAGTCCATATTCACCTTTGGTTCTCTCTTCCGGTATTCATGGTGTATTTGGATGTGGTGCCACATTCTGAGTCATGTGACTTCCTATGTAGTAGCAGTGTTTACTACAGTCATTTCCAGCTTCTGCAGGCATCCCACAGGTATGGCACATAAATGCTTACATTGGTCCAAGCCAGAACAATGAAAAAAAAAATTGTCATACCTGGAATTTAGGTAAACTTGTTTCTTTATCCACATAGACAAAAAGACAGTTTCATTTTAAGAAGCTAAATATGTTCACATTGAGGTCAATGTAAAATATCAATTCATACCGATAGCACCATTTCTAGTCAGCTGAAGACATCACATATTGTATACTCTCACATACAGTATATTCCTAAAGACAAAACTATAGACTCCTTCTATAGAACAAGGGTCCTTACCTCCTCTAGGATTCGTCGAATACCCTCAGTTGGGGCATCCTTGTAGTTTGCAGGGTCCACAGACAGCAGCTTCATGACACGGACTTTACCCCCAGGACAACGTGCGAAGACATCTGTGAAAGTCCCACCACGGTCTATGGCAAACTGGAACTTCTCTGGAACCCCCATGATGGTCAGACAATGCCTAGGGTAGGTAGGACAAGCAGGATCAAAGAGATGAGCAGAGCTTGGCTGGGATTTCAAAATTGGAAACCTTTTTTTTTTACTCTGTATTAGATAACTCTACGGAGATCTCGAGGTTCTGCATCTAGCCAGCATCTAAGGTGTGCAAAAACAGCCTTCTACAGCACTTCACTTCCACATACTTTAACAATTATTACGCCCCTCACCCTCCTTTTTTGTGTGACAATTATTAACACCCTTTCCTTGTGACTGAACCGTTTCATGGTTCGTTGGGGAAGCTATTGTAAAGTTCAAAGTAGCACATTTTATGCTAGCGAAGGCATATCATGTGCTTTAGCATTTATGGCACAGTTATATAATCAGTTATGAACAGAACATAGAACAAATATGTATTTACAAGGACTGGTAAGAGTTTATTTTGGAAAGAATTGGGAAATGTTAAAACCACTGGAAGGTAAAGTCTCTAAACAGAGGTATCTCCAGAACAGGTGTTCCCACTGGAAGCAGCAAAACTCCTTATTTCCAGCTCATTGACCATCTAGGGGGTCATTCCTGAAACTGTATCTACTATTTTAGGTTCCTCTTTGTTGGCCTACTCCTAAACAGGCTATCCCCCCCCCCCCCCCTTCAGTCGATCATGAATGCCGTTGCCAGACTCATCCACTTTACCAACTGCTCATGTCCTCCACCCCTCTCTGCCAAATGCCTCCATTGGCTTCTGCCTACCCAAAGATTGAAATTCAAAATGCCAACAGCAACCTACAAAGCCATTCACAACTCTGCCCTAAGCTACATCACTAACCTCTTCTCAAAATATCACCCATGCCATCCTCTCCACATCTCCCAAGCACTTCTGCTCTCTAGCTTCCTTATCACCTCCACCCATGCTCATCTCCAGAGACTTTCCCATCCTCTGGAACAGTGGTCATCAACCCTGTCCTCAGGGCCCACTAACAGGCCGGGTATTATGTATTATCTTGGGGGAGATGCAGACTAGAATACGGCAATCACTGAGCAGCAAATGATATCACCTGTGATGTATTTCAGTTATCTTGCAAACCTGGCCTGTTAGTGGGCCCCGAGGACAGGGTTGATGACCACTGCTCTAGAATTCCCTTCTCCAAACTGCTCAGATGTGTATGCCTTTTGCTGAAAGCTCTTTTCTACAGGGAAGCCTATCCAACCTTCACCTATCTCATCCCAACTCTGCTCTGACTGAGCTACATCACCAACCTCATCTCAAAATATTATCCAAACTGTACTCTCTGCTTCTTCCAAGACCTTCTGTTCTCCAGATCCCCTATCACCTCCTCTCATGCTCACCTCCAGGACTTCTTCAAAGCCTCTCGCATCCTCTAGAACTTAAATCCCCAATCTGTTTAGCTATCGCCTACTCTGTCTTTAACCAGATTGCTGAAAGCTTCTCTCTTCAGAGAAGCCTATCCCACCTCCACCTATCACAACTCAACTCTTCTCTGAGTTACATCACCAACCTTGTCTCAAAATATCATCCAAACCGTCCTTTCTGCTCCTTCCAACACCTACTGCTCTCTAGATCCCTAATCATTTTTTCCCATGCTTGCCTCTAGGACTTCTCCAGAGCCTCCCCATCCTCAATCCATTCAGCCACCTCCCACTCTGTATGCCTTTTGGTGATCCCTGAAAACTCATGTCTTCAAGGAAACCCATCCTACCCTCCAGATAACTCAGTGTTTCTCAACTCCAGTCCTCAAGGCGCCCCAACAGGTCATGTTTTCTGCCTCTCCATTATTTTTTACAGGTGACTTGATCAGTTTCACTTCCTTAGTAATTACCACATCTGTTAATCTGTGGGAAATACTGAAAACATGACCTGTTGGGGCACCTTAAGGACTGGAGTTGAGAAACACTGAGATAACTCATCCACAATTTTGCCCCGAGCTACATCACCAATGTTGTCTCAATATCAGCCAAACCGCCCCTTTGCTGTTCCCAAGACCTCCTGTTCTGTAGCTCCCGCGTCATTTTCTCCCATGCTTGCCTCTCGGACTTCTCCAGAGTCTCCCTCATCCTCTAGAACTGCCCACCTCAATCTATTCAGCCATCTCCTACTCTCTCTGCCTTTTGTCGATCCCTAAAAACTCATCTCTTCAAGGAAACCTAACCTCCAGAACCCTGAGCTACATTATCACACTCAACTCAGTATCACCCAAACCTTCTTGTCACTGTTCCCATGACCTCCTGCTTTCTATCTTCCTTGTCATTTTCTCTCATGCTTGTCTCCAGGACTTCTCCAGAGCCTCTCACATCCTCTGGAACTCCCTACCTCAATCTGTTTGCCTCTAGGCAATCCCTGAAAAGTAATCACTAATCACTAACTGGAGTATTACTCTTTATCAACTCATTCCCACACAGTTATTTCCTTTTGTATCACTTGCCCTTCTCTTTTAGATTGTAAGCTCTCATGTGCAGGCCCTCCTAACCCTCTTGTATTGAATTGTATTTTAACTGTATCACTTCATATTGTAAAGCACTGTGCAAACTGTTGGTGCTATAGACAGTAAATCCTGGAGTATGGGTCATTGTGGCAAGGGGTTGGGGTTGGCTTCTTGGCCCAGAGGCATTCCGCACATAGTCCTTTAAAAACACACACAGGGCTGTATAATGTAAAAACACGAGGTATTATCAGGTCACATGTTCACTGAAGTGTGGAATATTCACCCTGCTCCTGTTTGACTTAGATAACAATAGGTGCCAATCACTGGCAGACACAGCATGTTGACCTTAACATTCCCGCTGCCCACTGCCCAGGAAAATACGCATTTTCTGCATTCTTACCGCTTATCTCCAGAAGTGCAAACAAAACATGGAATAAACAAACCAATCAGGTCAGGGAATGGGGACACTGCCATGTTAATAAGTAGTGATTTCTGAAGTATTGTAGCTCATCTAATTCCAATCTGTCACCAGTATCAGCATCCCATAGCATCCAATATTACTGTTCCAATGAATCTCCACTAATGGAGGCACAGACAGCAGGAAAAAAAAAAAAAAAAAAAACTGACAGGGGTTCTCATCCCTCTCCACTATACCCACTTTTTTTTTTAAAAAGGGTTGCCTTTAGTTATATATTAAAGGGAAAATAAGTCAATTTGGGCTGATTATGGTAAACTAAGGGTTGAAAAGGGGTTAAATATGAACAGATGTCATTTAAGAAAAAAAAAAATGATTTGCTTGTCAGGTTGCTTTAGCTGACATCATATGCAGATGGATGCTGAACAATTTGATCTCCGGTAGAAATAAAGTAGATTCAAATGTAACACAATGTTATTTTGTATCTCTCTATCTCCCATCTGATCAAAGTGCAGCTAATTTGCACCAAACCTGCAGTGCGGTCAAACTGCACCACGTCAGTGTAAGAGGAACCCAACTCCTGTCCGACTTATCGGTTTATAAACAATGTTACTTTGTATCTCTCCATCCTTCCCGGGTCTGTACACCTGCTGTGCCCATTATGAGGGGTTCCCACGTCTATACACTCGCTGTGCCCATTATGAGGGGTTCCCACCATCCCTGTGCTGAGTTCCCAGGTCTGTACACCCGCTGTGCCCATTATGAGTGGTTCCCACCATCCCTGTGCTGAGTTCCCGGGTCTGTACACCCGCTGTGCCCATTATGAGTGGTTCCCACCATCCCTGTGCTGAGTTCCCGGGTCTGTACACCCGCTGTGCCCATTATGAGGGGTTCCCACCATCCCTGTGCTGAGTTCCCAGGTCTGTACACCCGCTGTGCCCATTATGAGGGGTTCTCACCATCCCTGTGCTGAGTTCCCGGGTCTGTACACCTGCTGTGCCCATTATGAGGGGTTCCCACCATCCCTGTGCTGAGGTCCCGGGTCTGTACACCCGCTGTGCCCATTATGAGGGGTTCCCACCATCCCTGTGCTGAGTTCCCGGGTCTGTACACCCGCTGTGCCCATTATGAGGGGTTCCCACCATCCCTGTGCTGAGTTCCCGGGTCTGTACACCCGCTGTGCCCATTATGAGGGGTTCCCACCATCCCTGTGCTGAGTTCCCGGGTCTGTACACCCGCTGTGCCCATTATGAGGGGTTCCCACCATCCCTGTGCTGAGTTCCCGGGTCTGTACACCCGCTGTGCCCATTATGAGGGGTTCTCACCATCCCTGTGCTGAGTTCCCGGGTCTGTACACCCGCTGTGCCCATTATGAGGGGTTCCCACCATCCCTGTGCTGAGTTCCCGGGTCTGTACACCCGCTGTGCCCATTATGAGGGGTTCCCACCATCCCTGTGCTGAGTTCCCAGGTCTGTACACCCGCTGTGCCCATTATGAGGGGTTAATTTTGTTTATTGAAAATCTTACAAACAACAACTTATATACAATAAAACCATAATAAATAAATAAAACATATTTACAAAATAATTGAATATGATAATACAAAACAAGAACATTATAAATGGTACAAACCAAATTGCGCACAACACAATCCCTACGGGAGAGCCAGACTAAGGAACATCACCGTCACCATGCATGGAGCCTTTTATCAAAAATATATTTCATCTTGAAAATCTAGGGGAGTGAATCAAGAATACAAAGAAAAGCCACACACCCCGAGATCAACAGGCAGCAGCTAGAGAGTCCTGATATTCCTCCACGCCCTTATCCAGGCTTCCTGCTGCCACCTGCCTTTCTCAAGACCCCGAATCTTCCCAACCTCACCCAGAATGTCCTGCACCACCACTTCCACGGGGAGGATTTTACTCCGTAAGGATACCTGACACCGTGCACTCCACGTGAAATAACGGACTACCAGACTAACTAAAAAAAGTATTTCCAAATCATAATCCCGACGAGTCTGGAATGCCCCATACACCCACTCTGCATAACTCATATGGGGGAGGAAGGGTATACTCAGAGCCCTCCCAACCCTCTTGTACACCTCTATATTAAAAGGGCATTGAAGTAGAAAGTGATCCATGGACTCCACCACTCCTCCACACTCCACTCTCGGGCAGCCCCGATCACTCATGGAAAGAAACTTCAAGTTGCCCTTCACATATAGTTTTCCATGAAAGGCAAGCCAAGCCTGATCCCTAAACTTCATTGGGATTCTCTCCAAATTAATCAATCGCAAACCCACCCCCAAAACCAGGCTTGGCCAATCCCTCAAGGCCAGTGGCTCGCAAAAAGCAGAGCTCATGATCCGCTTCTCAAGAAGTTTCCTTGGAAGAGATTTGACTTCTCCTGCTGTTACTTGCCACTGCCGAAGCATTTTCAAACACGGGGCAACATAAGCCGGGAGCTGTTCATGCTTGACCCTCAGGCTCTTCACTGGCCCACCATTCTCCCAGTCTCGCAGAAAGGGCCTAAACCAGGACTGGAAAATACCAACCCACCCAGGCGGTCTCTCTGCCAACATGTTACCAACATTGTACTTCAGAAACATCAGAGAGAAAAAGACTACAGGGTTGACCATCCCTAGACCACCCTCCCGCCTAGGAAGGTAAGTCACATTCCTTTTGACAAGGTTTATTCTGTTACCCCATAACAGCTGGAAGAAACAACTATAGATCCTGGTATAGAGAGAAACTGGCAAAACGCAAACAAAACTGACATACAGAAAAATCTGAATCAGGTAAGTCTTGATCAGATCAACCTTTTCCCTCAAGGAAAGCTGCCAACCTTTCCAGCTTGCCACCTTGGCATCGGCATTCTCCAGCCTGTTCACCCAATTTGCATGACCATAGTCACCTGGGCCGAATTCAATGCCTAGAACTCGAATTTTTTGTTGGGGCTCCGGGAAGTCATCCGGGAGAACAAAGCTCTCACCTTCCACACCCATCCAGAAAGCTTCGCACTTGTCCTGGTTGACCTTTGAACCTGATGCCTCTGCATACTGCCCTATCACTGAGACCACCTCCTGCGCCTCCGCAGTCCCAGAGATAAAAACAGAAACATCATCAGCACAGGCCACAACCTTCAAAGGAGGCTCACCAGCGATGCCCAAAGGTACCCCACACAATGGTCCACTCTCTAGCCTTCTAATGAAGGGGTCGATTGCAAACACATATAGCAGAGGACTCAATGGACACCCCTGACGCACACCCGAGCCGACCGCAAAGGGCTGCCCGACCCAACCATTAACCAGAGGAAAGCTTTCAGCCCCTTTGTACAAAATCTTGAGCCAATCAATGAAACCCCCCTCCAGGCCATATTTGTCAAGAAGGAGCTACAAGTACTCATGATTAACCCGATCAAAGGCCTTAGCCTGATCCAATGTCAGCAAATATTTACCCCAACCAGCAGCCCTACAACGCTCCAAGGCCTCCCGGACAGCTAACACTGCTGAGAAAGTGCTTCTACCTTGGACCGAACAGTGCTGGTGGCGGGATAACAAACTGCCTGCAACTGGTGATAATCGCCAGAAGAAAATCTTTGCCAGTATCTTTCTATCGACATTAAGAAGGCTAATGGGGCACCAATTCCCAATCATCGAAGGATCTTTACCCTTTGACAGAAGGATCACTGCAGATTGCCTCATGGAGGGAGGGAGAGAACCCTCATTCAAACAGCCATTAAAAACCTCCGCAAGGTAGGGAGCCAGGATCGTTTTAAAACATTTATAGAACTCGGCTGTCAAACCATCTGGCCCTGGAGTTTTCTTGATGGCTAGTTTATCAATAGCCTGAATTACCTCATCTGCAGTGATTTCATCTGTCAAATTCATCAAAGGAACATTACTTTCCATTCCTGGTGTAGAGTCCAAAAAACCCAACATCCTTGTCCGATCAAGGTTCCTTCCTCCCAGGAGATCGGCATAGTATGACCTGACAACCTCCAGGATCCCTGACCTAGACTTCGTCAGAGAGCCCGTACTGTCCCTCAGGCCATTGACCGTCTTAACTGCTACGCTCTGTTTACAGTTCTGGTAAGGGTCAGGCGAATGGTATTTCCCGTAATCCCTCTCCTGAACCAAAGAGGCGTGCCGGTCATATTGATGACTCCTAAGGAGGAGCTTCACCTCAGAGATCGCCCTAGAATCTCCTCCATTCGAAACAAGGCGGTCAAGTTTCCTCCGCAAACGCTGGTAGATGATATACTTATCTTGCTGCTTCTTTCTTCCTATGGCCTTGAAAAGCCCAACAGTCCGCTGTTTAACAAGCTCCCACCATTCTGACTTGCTGTTGCAAAAGTCTAGGATCGTTACCTGTGCTTGAAAAAAATCCTCAAAGGATTGTCTTACTCTCTCGTCTTCCAGGAGGGCCGAATTCAATCTCCAGATACCCCTCCCCCTAGGTGGCATGTCTGGGGCATTCAGAGTCACAGATAGAATACAGTGATCAGAAAACTCCACTGCCCGACACACAGGTGCCGAAAAAGCGGAGTCTCCCTTTAAAAAAAAAAAAACTATCTATCCTACTCTGACTATTACCTCGCTGAAAAGTGAACCCCGTGCTGTCTGGGCAGCGCTTAATGTGCGCATCTACCAGACCTGCTTCCCTAACTATCGCATTAAGAAAAAGGGTGTCATAGCCCAGCTTATCTCTGAAACCTCTCCTGTCTTTAGACCTAGTAATGGTGTTGAAATCACCTCCAAAGATAACCTGCTGGGCCGTAAAAAGAAAAGGCTTAATCTTTGTAAAGAGGCATTTCCTGTCCCACTTCGCCTGGGGACCATAGATGTTAATCAGGCGCAAGTCCTGCCCCTTCACAGAGACGTCTAAGACCATGCATCTCCCTATCTCTACCTCAATTACCCGCCGGCACGTTACCATACCAGAAAAAAGGACTGCAACTCCGCTGTAAGGCTCGGCCGCAAGAGACCAAAATGAGGGCCCACGTCTCCACTCCTTCTTTGTCAGATGTATATCGGCCAGACTACTCAGATGGGTCTCTTGCAAAAACAAAATGTCAGCATCAAACTCGCTGAGCAAAAATAAGGCCACATGACGAGCACTTACTGATCTTAAGCTGGCAACATTAATGGTTTTTATTTTTAAAGGAGTGGGAACTGCCATTAGGGTAATTGAGGCAGCCGTTTCTTAGCCCAACTACTCCCTCTCGTGCTTCATTGCACCCTGGCACTCATCATCCATAGAGGATGCCGTACCCAAGGAGTCCCATTCATCATCATCTGACAGGACCTCAACCTCATTTGCCAAAGGCAAAACCTTAGGACTTGAGGTAACCAAACCCCCTTTTTTTCCCCCTTTCTTTTGCCCCTCCTCCTTTTATCCTCCAACCACTCCATATCTCCTTAGACAAACCGGAATCCAAAGCTTCCCCACTCCTGCCCTCCCCTTCACCCCCCCCCACTCTCCCTTCCCTTACCCTCCACTAGGCCAGCCTCTTCACCATCCTCCCCACTCCTCTACACCCCACGATGCTCAATAGAAACCTTGCAGCGTCGATGAAGGGGGACTGGCACCGCACTTAATGCACCTGCACCTCTTGCTGCCTCTGCAATTTTGTAAAACATAGACGCAGAAGGGTTGGACACATTCTCGGTAACTGATACCTTACCTACCGACTGGGAAGACAGGGAACACTAGGTAAAACGCACAGACTGGGGCACCACAGACTGGGGCAGTACAGACATATTTGGTATTGGCACAGACTCAGATGGAATCACAGGCACTCCAGCTGCTGAGATCTGAGCATCCTCCATGTGCAAGCAGAAGAACTCTCTCATAGCCTCAGGCTTGTAATGCATTGCCTCAGGACACTGACTGCAAGGATGTCCCACCGCATTTCACAGATTGCACCTTATAATGTTACAATCCTTTGCCAAATGTCCTACACCCTGACACAGAGAGCACTTTATCACCGGACAGGAGAATGCAAGATCCCCCTTATCTCCACACTTATTGCAGAGCTTTGGCTGGCTTGGGTAGAAGATGGTCAGCCTGTCCCTCCCCAGGAAAGCTGAGGATGGCAGATGCTGGACGACATTGTCAATGACTTTTTAACTGCACAGACCATCCCCCCGTCCATATTCCCCGATCATCCAAAATCTTCTTTAGGAGGCTTAGGACGTCTCCATACCTCCTCAACCATACAGATAAATCCCCTTGTGGTATGGACTCATTGCGGACAAGAACAGTGGCTGGCATGATACAAGCTTGGGGATGAGCCCTCTCCAGTCTGGCAGGCCCCTACACACTTACTCATATTTCTCCCAAAATATGTCCAAAGACTCCGAACAGATAAAGGACAAATCATACTCGTAGGAACCTTCCGGACTGATCAGGGCGAAGATATCTGTGGGCCTAAACCCCATCTGTAGAATCTTATCCACCACTGCCCTCTTATGCGGAGGAAGACCACCCCCTCCCATCTAAGCTGCACAACATTCCTCCTTTTAAACAGGGAGGAAGATAAAACATTTCCATGCTCCTTCCCTGCTTGCTCCCCCTTCCCAGATCCTGTAGCAGCAACATCAGCATAAGTTTTTCTTACAGACACACCTATTGCAGTCTTGTCTTTAGACACAATCAAACCAGCTGGCAGAGAGTCTGATTCAGCTAGGATGGCAGTCTTAGGATTAACAGAGGTGAGACCCGCCCTCTCCCCCTGCTCTGAACACTCAGCTTCTTTCCTGGGTTCAAGCACAATCTTGGCTAATGCAGACTCCTGGAGAGTTGTAGCACTACTGCTCCCAGCATCTCCACCATTCTCAGGAACAGCCACTGTGTCTGGTCCAGGCAAAGTCACTGTATTGTCCATGGAGCTCCTCTCTGCAGACTCTTCCCCCAGAAGCTGACAGTTACGCTAACCGATTTCATCTGTAGCTTTGTTTTCAGCAGGCAATTCAGACTGCATTGCATGTTGTACATTGTCTATGGGTCTAGGCTTACTGCCCATAGCACTACAACCATCAGCAAGCCCATTGTCATTAATAAAGTCTACATCACCATCCTGCACACACACTGTACCTGCTTGCTGTGCTGTTACCTTTGCAATGTCATGGCTGATGGTGGGATGAGACTTCCCCCCCATCTGCTGCAGACTTCCTGATGAATCTTGCTCTCTCCACAGGACTTTCTTTCACAGAGCGAGGAACGGTGTCCATCTCCTCATCATCATCTGAGAAATCCACACCCAAAGGGGATTCCAGCTTCGTGATGAACTCCAGCATGCCAGAACCTCCTGCTCAGATGTTCCATATTTCTGCTGCAGCAGGGGAGGGACAGAGGCCTCCACAATTGACGGCTCAGCAGATGCCTGAGATGTTGAACAGCTGGGCTCATCCTCCGGGCCCACTTTCTCACTCTCTGCTGAGAAGTGACCAGTGGCGACCCGTGCCTTAAGGGCGCATGGGCGCCGCCCCCTCTCTCCTGCCACCCCCTCTATCACCAATAGAGATTCATACAATGCATGAATCTATCTATGGCCGCCGCTGCCACCCCTATTCAGGCGCCCGGCCCATTTTTGGGTGCAGGGCACCTGAATTACAGCGGCAGGGGGGGTGTTTTTGAAGCACCCAATTAGAGCCATAGGCTCTAATAGGCTTCAAAAAAAGTGACCTGCGAGTGCCATGCTGGGCGCTCGCAGGTCACTCAGCTGTGTTAGAAAAGCGAATGACTAGTCGCTTTCCTAACACTAAACCGCTTCTCCGCCAATCAGGTGCTCAGGTCTGTTACCCGCCACCTGATTGGCTGAAACGACAGGCGCCACTACTGGACGCCTATCAGGAGGAGAGGACAGGAGATGCATGGAGGACCCGGCTCGTCGCCGTTACCCGCTTTCCCACCAAGACAGGGTAAGTTCTGGGCAGACGGTGAGCGGGGGTCACACTAGGGGGATTCAAGGGCACACTGGCAGCATATGATGGGCACCTGGCAGCATTCGATGGGCACACTGGCAGCATTTGATGATTTTTTTTTCGCAAAATTTTTTTGCACTCCCCCAAAAATTTTGAGCACCAGCTGCCACTGCTGCTGACTCTGTTGGTACCTGCATCTCCTCACTGATTGGGTTACTTTCCATGCAGGAAGTGGCTCCTCCTCTCATTCGGCTAAACCGTTCCTCGTTTCTATATTTTTCTCTAAATATTCTGCTATTCTCCTTCAGAGAGCTCACAGTTCCTTCTGCTCCCGAGCCCCCCAATCCATCACTGCTTCCCCCTATCCATGCGTCCGGCCTCTTTCAGGATGCATGGATTCCAATGCTGTGGATTTTTTTGAAGCACCTGATTAGAGCCAGAGGCTCTAATAGGCTTAAAAATAGGGTGGGCTCAGGGCGCAGAGAATGTGCTTCGAGCCCACCCAGGTGTGTTACAACAGCGAATGAATATTTGCTTTTATAACACCGATCCTCCTCCTGGCCATTCAGGAAGCGGGTTTTAAGATGCATCACCCGACTGGCTGAAAGGACAGGCAATCCTGTTGGATGCCTAGGAGGAGAGGAGGAGCGGACACAGAGCCGCTGCATGCTACCTAAATGGGGCAAGTGCCTGACCGACCAACAGCGGGGAGAAGTTGGGGAGGTGCCGCCGGCCGATCGGGGGAGGTTTGTTTGTGGCCCCCCCAAAAAAATAAAAAGCTGCCACTGGCTCCCACTATCCCTGTGCTGAGTTCCCGGGTCTGTACACCCGCTGTGCCCATTATGAGGGGTTAATTTTGTTTATTGAAAATCTTACAAACAACTTATATACAATAAAACCATAATAAATAAATAAAACATATTTACAAAATAATTGAATTTGATAATACAAAACAAGAACATTATAAATGGTACAAACCAAATTGCGCACAACACAATCCCTACGGGAGAGCCAGACTAAGGAACATCACCGTCACCATGCATGGAGCCTTTTATCAAAAATAGATTTGATCTTGAAAATCTAGGGGAGTGAATCAAGAATACAAAGAAAAGCCGCACACCCCGAGATCAACAGGTAGCAGCTAGAGAGTCCTGATATTCCTCCACGCCCTTATCCAGGCCTCCTGCTGCCACCTGCCTTTCTCAAGACCCCGAATCTTCCCAACCTCACCCAGAATGTCCTGCACCACCACTTCCACGGGGAGGATTTTACTCCGTAAGGATACCTGACATCGTGCACTCCACGTGAAATAAGGGACTACTAGACTAACTAAAAAAGTGTTTCCAAATCATAATCCCAAAGAGTCTGGAATGCCCCATACACCCACTCTGCATAACTCATATGGGGGAGGAAAGGTATATTCAGAGCCCTCCCAACCCTCTTGTACACCTCTATATTAAAAGGGCATTGAAGTAGAAAGTGATCCATGGACTCCACCACTCCTCCACACTCCACTCTCGGGCAGCCCCGATCACTCATGGAAAGAAACTTCAAGTTGCCCTTCACATACAGTTTTCCATGAAAGGCAAGCCAAGCCTGATCCCTAAACTTCATTGGGATTCTCTCCAAATGAATCAATCGCAAACCCACCCCCAAAACCAGGCTTGGGAAATCCCTCAAGGCCAGTGGAGGGGTTCCCACCATTTCTGCGCTGAGTTCCTGGGTCTGTACAGCTGCTAGGCCCATTATGAGGGGTTCCCACCATCCCTGGGATCATCTTCCGGGTCTGTACACCTGCTGTGCCCATTATGATGGGCCCCCACCATCCCTGTTCTGAGTTCCCGGGTCTGTACACCTGCTATGCCCATTATGAGGGGTTCCTACCATCCCTGGGATCATCTTCCGGGTCTGTACACCCGCTGTGCCCATTATGATGGGTTCCCACCATCCCTGTGCTGAGTTCCCAGGTCTTTACACCTGCTGTGCCCATTATGAGGAGTTCCCACCATCCCTGTGCTGAGTTTCCGGGTCTGTACAACTGCTGTGCCCATTATGAGGGGTTCCCACCATCCCTGTGCTGAGTTCCCAGGTCTGTACACCTGCTATGCCCATTATGAGGGGTTCCTACCATCCCTGGGATCATCTTCCGGGTCTGTACACCTGCTGTGCCCATTATGAGGAGTTCCCACCATCCCTGTGCTGAGTTTCCGGGTCTGTACAACTGCTGTGCCCATTATGATGGGTTCCCACCATCCCTGTGCTGAGTTCCCAGGTCTGTACACCTGCTGTGCCCATTATGAGGGGTTCTCCCCATCCCTGTGCTGAGTTCCCGGGTCTGTACACCTGCTGTGCCCATTATGATGGGTTCCCACCATCCCTGTGCTGAGTTCCCAGGTCTGTACACCTGCTGTGCCCATTATGATGGGTTCCCACCATCCCTGTGCTGAGTTCCCAGGTCTGTACACCCGCTGTGCCCATTATGAGGGGTTCCCACCATCCCTGTGCTGAGTTTCCGGGTCTGTACACCTGCTGTGCCCATTATGATGGGTTCCCACCATCCCTGTGCTGAGTTCCCAGGTCTGTACACCCGCTGTGCCCATTATGAGAGGTTCCCACCTTCCCTGTGCTGAGTTTCCGGGTCTGTACAACTGCTGTGCCCATTATGAGGGACCCTTAGAGCCCATTCACACAGGGACGACTTGTCAGGCGACCTAGTCGCCTGACAAGTCGCCTCCCGTTCTGTACAATGGAACCATTCTAATCGGAGCGACACAAGTCGCTCCGACTTAGAAAAAGGTTCCTGTACGACTTTGGGGGCGACTTGCATAGACTTCTATACAGAAGTCGTTTTGCAAGTCGCCGCGGAAGTTGTTTGCAGGTCGCCTCGCTGAGGCGACCTGCAAGTCGTGTTGCCCCTGTGTGAATGGGGTCTCACCATCCCTGGTGGGATATGGTTAATGAGCTCAAATTGACAATTTTTTTTACTGTAGTGATGAGAAAATTTGTAGGAGGATGGCAATTTCTCAAACAAAAAATTCTAATGTTGAATGTGGTTTTCATTCAGGAAAAACTATAATACATATGCTCTAGACACAACAGAAACCTGATTAACACATCTGGGATACCATTCAAAGTAGCAGGAATGGAGGAAATTTTAGGGGCTTTATTGGACCATATCAGACATAATTTACCTGTTCTCCGGCTTTCCGACCCAAGTTCCTGTAAATGTATTCCTCCCGAGGTTGGCTAAGAACACTAAATACCAAAACAAATCTGGAAATGCCGAGACCCTTCCCCCGTTGAGAGCCCAAAAAATGATTCCCTATATCGCAAAAGAGACTATCATAGGTAACCCTGATCAGAAACAGCTGTGTGCAGGAAGGAGAGGAGGTCACCTTCACATGGGACAACCTGCAGACATGCAATGGATGTTCACTCTACAAGTCAGTTGGTGCAATCCTCCATAGTGTAGACAACATCCCATGAATGTTCCAGGATCAGGAGGAGGCCAATATCAGTACTGGATATCCTATAAATATTCCAGGATCAGACGGGGCAATCCTCCGTAGTCTAGAGAATATCCCGTATATATTCCAGGATCAGACGGGGCAATCCTCCGTAGTGTGGAGAATATCCCGTATATATTCCAGGATCAGACGGGGCAATCCTCCGTAGTCTAGAGAATATCCCGTATATATTCCAGGATCAGACGGGGCAATCCTCCGTAGTGTGGAGAATATCCCGTATATATTCCAGGATCAGACGGGGCAATCCTCCGTAGTCTAGAGAATATCCCGTATATATTCCAGGATCAGACGGGGCAATCCTCCGTAGTGTGGAGAATATCCCGTATATATTCCAGGATCAGACGGGGCAATCCTCCGTAGTGTAGAGAATATCCCGTATATATTCCAGGATCAGACGGGGCAATCCTCCGTAGTGTAGAGAATATCCCGTATATATTCCAGGATCAGACGGGGCAATCCTCCGTAGTCTAGAGAATATCCCGTATATATTCCAGGATCAGACGGGGCAATCCTCCGTAGTGTAGAGAATATCCCGTATATATTCCAGGATCAGACGGGGCAATCCTCCATAGTGTAGAGAATATCCCGTATATATTCCAGGATCAGACGGGGCAATCCTCCGTAGTGTGGAGAATATCCCGTATATATTCCAGGATCAGACGGGGCAATCCTCCATAGTGTAGAGAATATCCCGTATATATTCCAGGATCAGACGGGGCAATCCTCCGTAGTCTAGAGAATATCCCGTATATATTCCAGGATCAGACGGGGCAATCCTCCGTAGTGTAGAGAATATCCCGTATATATTCCAGGATCAGACGGGGCAATCCTCCGTAGTGTAGAGAATATCCCGTATATATTCCAGGATCAGACGGGGCAATCCTCCATAGTGTAGAGAATATCCCGTATATATTCCAGGATCAGACGGGGCAATCCTCCGTAGTGTAGAGAATATCCCGTATATATTCCAGGATCAGACGGGGCAATCCTCCGTAGTGTAGAGAATATCCCGTATATATTCCAGGATCAGACGGGGCAATCCTCCATAGTGTAGAGAATATCCCGTATATATTCCAGGATCAGACGGGGCAATCCTCCGTAGTCTAGAGAATATCCCGTATATATTCCAGGATCAGACGGGGCAATCCTCCGTAGTGTAGAGAATATCCCGTATATATTCCAGGATCAGACGGGGCAATCCTCCGTAGTGTAGAGAATATCCCGTATATATTCCAGGATCAGACGGGGCAATCCCAAGTCTTCAAGGGATATTCCATAGAAATTGTGGAGTCACATGTGCGTTTCTTGGTCTTCAAATGACACATTCCTGGAATCGGACTCTACCACCCCCATATTATCTCTGTATATTCCACATGCAACTCCCAGACATCCATCTCATTTGCATTGTCTTAATATCTTGTATTGGTTGAACTAGATGGACTTGTGTCTTTTTTTTCAACCAGACTATGTAACAATGTCCTCCCTCACCTCATTCATGGATCTCTCGCTCGTTTGGTGAGTAACATGAGCTGCCAATGTGGCTCTCCCATATGACGACTGGTTTATACATTCCACAAAAATGGTTTACGGACACGCCTCCCGGGCAGCCAATTGCAGGCCAGGTGAGGAGAGCTTCCTGCTGGGATTGGCCAGAGTGGAATGTAACCCCACCCCATCATCAAATCATTGTGGTGGACAGGAGAGGAGACACGTGTGTTCAGAAGAACTGTGTATATATAGAGCTCTGCAGGGAGGAGGGAGCACAGAGGCCGATCGCTCGCATCAATGGGGACACGTGATATGTTTTCGATCGTATGAAAAAATATTAGAGCCCATTCTTTAATAAATAATAATGCATAAGCTACTTAAAGGGTAACTCCACTTTCATGGGAAAAAAGTAACAAAACAAGGTATGTGTATATATTTATATATACCCTATATTGCCAAAAGTATTGGGACACCTGCCTTCACACACACCTGAACCTTAATGACATCCCAGTCTTATGCTGGCCATACACTATACGAAAAATCGGCCGAAAAATCGTTCGAATGGACACTTCGTTCGTTTTTCGGCAAGTTAGTGGGTACAAATCGATAATCGTTTGTGACGTTTTTGTGGAAAAAAAACGAACGGCATGTTTGGAAAATTTCTGCCGAACGTACGATAAATTGCAAGGTTAATGTGTTTCCCGTCCGAAATTTCTGCACTAGGTATATGTAAAAAAACGAACACAAAATTATTTATTCATGTCCACTGAACAGATTATCGGTCATTATATGATGGCACGATCGTTTGCGGTCACGGTCGAACGTTCGTTTTTCGAAAAGGGGTTCGGACGATTTTCTGTATAGTGTATGGCCAGCATAAGTCTGTAGGGTTCAATATTGAGTTGGCTCCGCCCTTTGCAGCTATAACAGCTTCAACTCTTCTGGGAAGGCCGTCCACAAGGTTTAGGAGGGTGTCTATGGGAATGTTTGACCATTCTTCCAGAAGCGCGTTTGTGATGTTGGATGAGAAGGCCTGGCTCGCAATGTCCGCTCTGATTCATCCCAAAGGTGTTCTATGGGGTTGAGGTCAGGACTCTGTTCAGGCCAGTCAAGTTCCTCCACCCCAAACACCTTTGTGATGAATTGTGCTTTGTGCACTGGTCCGAATCATTTTGTGGAGGGGGGAATATGGTGTGGGGGGAGGGGGGATTATGGTGTGGGGGGTTGTTTTTTAGGGGTTGGGTGTGGCTCCTTAGTTCCAGTGAAGGGAACTCTTAAGGTGTCAACATACCAAGACATTTTGGACAATTTCATGCTCCAAACTTTGTGGGAACAGTTTGGGGACGGCCCTTTCCTGTTCCATCATGGCTGCGCACCAGTGCACAAAGCAAGGCCCATAAAGACATGGATGAGAGAGTTTGGGGTGGAGGAACTTGACTGGCCTGCACAGAGTCCTGACCTCAATCCCATAGAACACCTTTGGGATGAATCAGAGCGGACATTGCGAGCCAGGCCTTCTCATCCAACATCAGAGCCTGACCTCACAAATGCTCTTCTGGAAGAATGGTCAAACATTCCCAGAGACACACTCCTAAACCTTGTGGACGGCTTTCCCAGAAGAGTTAAAGCTGTTATAGCTGCAAAGGGCGGAGCCAACTCAATATTGAACCCTACGGACTAATGCCCCGTACACACGGTCGGATTTTCAGACGGAAAATGTGTGATAGGACCTTGTTGTTGGAAATTCCGACCGTGTGTGGGCTTCATCACACATTTTCCATCGGATTTTCCGACACACAAAGTTTGAGAGCAGGAGATAATATTTTCCGACAACAAAATCCGTTGTCGAAAATTCCGATCGTGTGTACACAAATCCGACGCACAAAGTGCCACGCATGCTCAGAATAAATAAAGAGATGAAAGCTATTGGCCACTGCCCCGTTTATAGTCCCGACATACGTGTTTTACGTCACCGCGTTCAGAGCGATCGGATTTTCCGACAACTTTGTGTGACCGTGTGTATGCAAGACAAGTTTGAGCCAACATCCGTCGGAAAAAATCAGATGGATTTAGTTGTTGGAATGCCTGATCAATGTCCGACCGTGTGTACGGGGCATTAGACTGGGATGTCATTAAAGTTCATGTGCGTGTAAAGGCAGGCGTCCCAATACTTTTGGTAATATAGTGAGTGTGTGTGTATATATATATATATTGTGACAGTATGCGAGGTGATGTGGATGTGGATAATCGCTATATTTCCCCTCGCATTCGTTCTATTGTAAGGGACTGAACCGGAATCCTGCCCGGGTTTTTCCAGCCTCTGTGGCAGGCTTGGTTCTGGTCTGGATGTTCTGGTCCACTTGGGTCTACACTCAGGTGGACTTTAAATGAGCAGGAAGAGAGCACAGCAGAGTTCTGGTCTGAGTCTCAGAAAGGAACCTGAGAGAGAGGAGCCCTGTTTGTTTGGATTGAAAAAAAGGTTTGCTTTGCCTCATATTTTGTGGGTGATGGGGACCAGCCCTGCACTGTATAGGGAGCCGTGTACTGTTTAGTTTAGCGCCGGACGGCAAGGATTTGATTTACTGTTTTTGTTTATTTTTTTTATGACTTGCAAACCACTTGTAAATAAAGCGGGCAACACGCCCGATTTTAAGAAAACTGTCTGTACGCTGACCTCCTTTCCGAGAAAAAGTGATCCCCACGACCTAATCTCCCACGCGTGGTGGATTCAGCGGGCAGTTTCTAAAGATGGAGGAAATGTTAAAGGCCCTTCTACAGGCCAATGCAGCTTAGCAGGAAACCAACCGCCGAGTCACAGAGGCCGCTGCAGCACAACAGGCGGCCCGTCAGGAGATGAACCGGCAGTTCGCAGAGGCTCTGGTGGAACTGAAAAAGGGGTCCGCACCTCCTGTGCCAGTGGAACCAAAGTCGGTACGTGCCTCCTACCACCTACAGAAAATGACACCTGCCAATGAGGTCCAGGCATACCTTGCGACTTTTGAGAGAGTTGCTGTCCGCGAAGGTTGGCCAAAAGAACAGTGGGCGGGTCTGTTGGCCCCATTTCTGACCGGAGAACCTTAAAAGGCCTATTTTGATCTGGAACCGGATAAGGCCCAGGACTATGAGACTCTAAAGACAGAGATACTCGCACGCTTGGGTGTCACTATGGCAGTCCGGGCCCAGCGCGTGCATCAGTGGACCTACTCTAGCAGCCAGCCACCCCGTTCTCAAATGTTCGACCTGGTCCACCTCACCAAGAAGTGGTTGCAGCCGGAGACCTTGACAGGCCCTCAGATCGTGGAACGTGTGGTAATGGACCGGTACCTGCATGCGCTCCCTGCTATTCTGAGGAAGTGGGTCAGACAGGGGGACCCCAAAACTGCAACCCTGTTGGTGGACCTAATGAAGAGGTACATTGCCACTGAGGACTAAGGATAAGCTCCCGTGTGTTCGCACACTCCACGTGCAGAGCCCGCCAGGAAGTCGGCACGGCGCTGCGCTAATCGCAGGCAGTGAGACATTTCCCGATCTCTGTAGCTGCACATCGGGAAAATGTCTCACTGCCTGTGATTAGCGCCGTGCCGACTTCCTGGTGGGCTCTGCACGTGCGCTGTGCGAACACGCCGGAGCTCATCCTTACTGAGGACTTGGTGAACCCATCTACGCCCCACTTCGGTGTCTCTAGGGGTGCAAGATCGCCCAGTGGTTCTGGTAAGACTGTTCCGGGGTACAAGAGCAGGGGGAAGTTGGTTAAGCTGATGAGACTGTGGCTCCCAAACCTGGAGACTGGCCAAAGAAGCAAGGAAGGTCTTTGGGGCCGTTAAGAGGACTGGGGGTAGGGCACCATACAGTGTTTTCGTTGCCATGCATTAGGGGATATTGCTGCAAACTGTCCTACAGATGATGAACCTATGCAATGTGATTATGTTTTTATGAAAAGACACATTTCTCTGTTTGCACAGGTCGCATGTACTGCATCATGTCAGAGTCGCATTGAAAAACAGATGTGTGTTGTTTCAGTGGATGGAAAGCCACTCACAGCCTTGCTAGACTCTGGTAGTGTGGTGACCCTAGTCAGGAATGATTGTGTGAACCCCACAAAACTACACCCCAGTACTATTGGGGTAATTTTGCATTCATGGGGACACTCGGGACTACCAGACAGCGGTGGTTGAGGTTGATACCCCCTGGGGCAGTGTAACACATTCAGTGGGGGTGGTACCTTCACTGCTTCATGAAGTTTTAGTGGGGAGAGATTTTCCCCATTTTTGGAATTCATGGGAGAGCAAAGGGAGGCTGGTAGATAGAGCTCCCCCTGCTGGGGAAGCACAGGAACTCTCACCGGACCCTTTCTGCCGAAAGGAAGGGGGTGCTGTTGGTGGGATCGAGGAAGCTGGAGATCCTCTTCCTTTCCCCGTCATGGCTGGGGAGCCGGAGGACCTGAATGCTAGCTCCCAGCCTGAGGGTAACAAACAGGAGAACACCTCTGACCCTGACAATGAGAGTAGCCAGAATGTGGTACCCAACTTAGAGGTCAGGAGAGAGGATTTCTGTACCGAGCAACTGATGCCACCCTCATGAGAGCCAGGGAAAATGTTAAGATGTTGGATTGGGGGTGTCTTTCCCCTACATGGTCATTAAAAACAATTTATTGTAAAAAAGTGGAGAGAACAAGATAGAACAGCTACTGGCTCCCAAACCCTTCCGCAGGGTGGTGCTAGACCTGGCCCATGGTCATGTAATGGGGGGACATCTTGGTATTGAAAAAGCCAGGGAGAGAATCTCAAAGAGATTTTTCTGGCCTGGGGTGTATGCACATGTCAAGGAGTACTGCGAATCGCGCCCCGAGTGCCAAATGCCGTCGCCCCATTTTCGCAGCCCCCTTGTCCCTCTACCAATAATCGAGGTCCCCTTTGAGAGGATTGGCATGGACCTAGTGGGGCCGGTTATGAAATATGCCCTTGGTCACCAGCATATTCTGGTGATCCTGGACTATGCGGCGCGCTATCCCCAGGCTATACCCTTACGCAACACCTCCGCCAAGGCTATCGCCAAGGAGATGGTCCAGGTGTTTAGTCGAGTGGGGATCCCAAACGAGATTTTAACCAATCAGGGAACCCCATTTCTGTCCAGTGTTACCAAGGAAATGTGTAGATTATACAAAATCTCCCATCTCCGTACCTCTGTCTACCACCCCAAAACGGATGGTCTGGTAGAAAGATTTAATAAACCTTTGAAAAGTATGCTGAAAAAGGTGGTCGACAAAGATGGGAGAAACTGGGATTTTTTTGCTACCATATCTCTCATACGTGAAGTTCCGCGGGCATCCACCGGCTATTCCCTACTTTGAGCTTTTGTATGGTAGACATCCCAGGGGGCTGCTAGATGTCGCCAAAGAAACATGGGAAGGAGAGGCCACCCCATATAGAAGCATCATAGAACATGTCTCCTTGATGCAGAATCAAATCGCAGTTGTCCTGCCCCTGGTGCGAGAACATATGGAGCGAGCCCAGGAGGCCCAGAGGAGAGTTTATGATCGGGGTGCCAAGGTCCATACTTTCAGCCCCGGGGACAGAGTGTTGGTACTGGTTCCCATGGTGGAAATTAAGTTCCTAGCCAAGTGGCAGGGTCCCTTTTGAGGTTGTCGAAAGGGTGGGGGAGGTAAACTACAAAGTCTACCAGCCACGGAAAAGGAAACCACACCAAATTTATCATGTGAATCTCTTAAAGTTCTGGAAGGACAGAGAGAATTTACTGGCCGCTTTCCCGCCTCCAACAGACTGGGTATCGATGACATCTGACGTCCCCATAACGGATTCCCTGTCCGTGGCACAACAAAGTGACGATAGGCGTTTGTGCACAAAAATAGAGACTTTTTCTCCCCCTTACGCAGACTGACCAAGGTGATCCAGCATGACATAGTGACGGAACCAGGGATTCGGGTAAATATAAAGCCATAGAGAATTCCAGAGGCCAGACCAGAGGCAGTCGCGAAATAAATCAAAAATATGTTAGAGTTGGACGTGATAGAAGAGTCCCACATTGATTGGGCGAGCCCCATAGTGCTGGTCTCAAAACCTGATGGTACTATCAGATTTTGTAACGACTTTAGGAAACTCAACAGTGTGTCCAAGTTCGATACGTACCCGATGCCTTTGGGTTGACGAACTCGTGCACCGGTTGGGACAGGCTTGCTACATAACAACCCTAGACCTAACGAAAGGCTATTGGCGAATACCACTAACTGAATTGGCCAAGGAGAAGGCTGCCTTTTCCACTCTTGAGTAGTGGATAAAACTTCCACATCGCCTGTATGCGGCTGCTTATTTGGACGATGTGGTCACCCACAGCCCAGATTGGGAATCGCACCTGCCCCAGGTACAAGCAGTGGTAGATTCCCTTAGGGAAGCAGGTCTCACGGCCAACCTAAAAAAGTGTGCCATAGGACTGGAGGAAGCCAAGTACCTTGGGTACGTTATTTGCCGGGGACTTGTCAAGCCTCAGACCAATAAGATTGAGGCAATTCAAAAAGGGCCCCAACCAGTAAACCAGAAACAAGTTTGGGCCTTCTTAGGCTTTATGGGGTATTACCGATGGTTTATACCCGACTTTGCCATCATTGCCATCCCTCTGACTGACCTGACGAAGGGTAGAGGGTCGGGCATGGTCAAATGGAATCCTGAAGCCGAGGAGGCGTTTCGGAAGTTAAAACAGGCCTTTTGTGTACTAACGGTGCTGGTGACCCTGGAAATCACAAAGGGGTTTGTGATACAGACAGACGCCTCTGAGGTTGGCCTAGGTGCTGTTCTATCCCAGAACAGGGATGGTGAGGAGCACCCGGTTGTATACCTGAGCGGAAAACTGAATAAGCATGAAAAAACCTATGCCATTGTTGAGAAAGAGTGCCTCGCTAATAAATGGGCCTTGGAGTCCCTGAAGTATTACTTGTTGGGTAGGTCATTTTAAGCTGGTCACCGACCATGCTCCCCTAAAGTGGATGTGTGACAACAGGGAGAAAAATGCCCGCGTGACGAGATGGTTCCTGGCTCTACAGCCCTTTTAGGTTTACAGTAGAGCATAGGCCGGGCAAGCTCCAAAATTATGCAGATGCCCTCTCCAGCATGCTTGTATGCTTGGGTCAATTGCTCAGCCACAGGGGCTTGAGTAGAGGGGGAGGATATGTGACGGTATGAGAGGTGATGTAGTGGATAATCGCTATATTTCACCTCGCATTCGTTCTGTTGTAGGGGATTGACCGGAATCCTGCCCGGGTTTTTCTAGCCTCTGTGGCGGGCTAGCTTCCGGTCTGGATGTTCTGGTCCACTTGAGTCCACACTCAGTGGACTTTAAATGACCAGGAAGAGAGCACAGCAGAGCTCTGGCCTGAGTCTCAGAAGGGAATCTGAGAGAGAGAAGTAATTGTTTTTATCAATTTACAAAATGCAAAGTGAGCGAACAGAAAAAAAAAATCGAAATCAAATCAATATTTGAGGTAACCACCTTTTGGCATCAATTCTTACACTTGCACAAAGTCAGGGATTTTGTAGTATTAGAGCCAGGCGTGTGACACGTGACCTTTTCAAGGGTGACCGAGTGATGGACTTGCTTAGTATTTTATAGCATAGTGTGCGTGCCGGTTGCCACAGTGACATGGGAGTTCAATGCATCATCATGCCATTATATGCGTTCTGCCCCTAATTTGAATGGCAGTATTATATATACAGGATACATTTTTAATATACATATAAACCTATTCATTTAAAAACATTTAAAAACAAATTAAAAAACCGAGACCTCTACTGAATGTTAAAAAGGAGCTAAGACAGAAAACTCCCTCCAGTGGTGGACCTTATTAGTGCATCAAATTCTTATCACCAACTCCTACCATGTTAGGCTAGCAATGCGGGATATTTATTTAAAACCGATAAAAATATGAATCTTATTAAAAATCTGATATAAAACAATTTAAGTCAAAATCTATGTTTAATCCCATGGACGGGAGGGTACACATGTCAAATATCCATTTTGATTCTTTTTTGCTTAATTCTCTTACCCGATTGCTACCCCACCAATGCGATTTATATTTTTAAATGGCCCAGAATTTTAGCATGTGTACCCTCCTGTCCATGGGATTAAACATAGATTTTGACTTAAATTGTTTTATATCAGATTTTTAATAAGATTCATATTTTTATCGGTTTTAAATAAATATCCCGCATTGCTAGCCTAACATCGTAGGAGTTGGTGATAAGAATTTGATGCAATAATAAGGTCCACCACTGGGGGGAGTTATCTGTCTTAGCTCCTTTTTAACATTCAGTAGAGGTCTTGGTTTTTTTACCTTGGTTTTTATTTGTTTTTAAATGAATAGGTTTATATGTGTATTAAAATTGTATCCTATATATATAATACTGCCATTCATATTAGGGGCAGAACGCATATAATGGCATGATGATGCATTGGCCTCCCGTGTCACTATGTGTCACGTACCTGGTAGGAGTCTGATATGACGAGGTCGGCCTCCCTTGTATCTCCAGCCCAAGCCCCTCTGAGGGTGGAACAGATGGTGGCTAGGGCCAGGAGGAACACGAGTGCCTGTAAGTGTTGCCTGCAGAGCTTGCAGATGGAGTAGTAGGTTCGGTGGCAAAGGCAGGACAACAGGCAGTGCTGGAGCCAGGCGAGGAGCAGGAGCAGAGTCTCAAGGATAGCCGGGAGCAAGGTCAAAATGGAAGCTGAAATCAGGAACTGGCAATCAGGAATGTATCAGAGTCCAGAGTCAGGGTAAGCCGGGTTCAGCAACAGGTATCAGGCAGAGTACAACAGGAATGAGAAGATCAGGACACAGCTGAAGACCAGTCAGCGCTGTTTGTGAGTCAGAGCACCCTTTTTAAATAGGCCGTAGGCGCCAATTGGCGTTAGGGACACGCTCCTGCGCGTGCACGCAGTCTGTTGCGCACACGTGTGCGCATCAGCTCCCTGGAAATCCACTGTTGCCCGTGGGCGCGCGCATGCGCACGTGTGTGTGTGTGTGTGCACCAGAGCAGTTCTCTTACACTACGGCAACCAGAAACGCACACTATGCTCTAAATACTAAGTAAGTCCGTCACATGGTCACCCTTGAAAAAGTTACGTGTCTAGTGACGCAACGCGTCGGGAGGAGCCAGTGACGTTACCCGCAGTGCCGTGTGGGTACTGTCGGCGTATGAGGACTTTTGAATTGTATGCAACTGACCACATCTATATGCGATCTACTCTGCAGGAATATGTGAGTGTATATTGCTCTAATCGCACAGGATATTTTATGTTATACCATCTGCGCAATGGCTCTTTTTTTTTTTTTTCTTTTTGAGCACTGCGGGAACACAGCGAGTCTTGTAATAAATCCAGCGTTATGTGAAAAAGCAGCAGGAACTCGGATTTGACCGTCTGTCACCGTGATCATATACTGAGGCTTGAAAATCATTCAGCACATGTGAATTAATTAGAAAAGACTCAAATTTATTATTGGAATTATTGTGGAATCATCTATTTATTTGGTGTTTGTGTCACATTTTCTCACTAGTCACATCAGCCGGTGTGCTGGAAGTATTTGTGTTTCTTTATGGTGAAGGATATATTCATCGAATTGTATATCTATTGGGGCACTGTGCAATATTAGAAGGTTGATATTTAGCGCATTATTGACCCTCAACTAATAATGACTAACTATTAAATTATAGGTATTGGAATTTCCTTTCAAATTTGGCTGTTGGTGAACGTAACGAATATGAATTTATCTGAAGTTACGAATTATCCGAGATAACGAATGCCGCATCTAAACGAATGGAACGTGACAAATTAATAATAATAAATAACAATAATAGAATTAAAAAAACTTTTTTATGATTATTTATTATTAATTCGTTCTGTTCTATTCATTTAGATGCGGCATTCGTTATTTTGGATCATTCGTAACTTCGGATAAATTCGTATTCGTTATGTTCACCAACAGCCAAATTTGAAAGGAAATTCCAATACCTATCATTTAATAGTTAGAATAACCAACTATTAAATGATAGGTATTGGAATTTCCTTTCAAATTTGTCTCTTAGTGAACGTAAAAAATTTATCCGAAGTTACGAGTTATCCGAAATAACGAATCCCGCATCTAAATGAATGGAACAGAACGAATTAATAATAATAAACAACAACAATAATAATAATAAAAGCTTTTTTAATATTATTATTGTTATTTATTATTATTAATTCGTTCTGTTCCATTCGTTTAGATGCGGGATTCGTTATTTCGGATAACTCGTAACTTCGGATAAATTTTTTACGTTCACTAAGAGACAAATTTGAAAGGAAATTCCAATACCTATCATTTAATAGTTATTATTAGTTAGTTATTCTTTCGAATTTTCCGATTTTTCTTATTTTCGGATTTTCAAATTTACGAATTGCAATCATAATGAATGACCCGAAAAACGAAAAAAAAAAAAAAAGGAATGAAAGGATAAGGAAAATGAACACATTTTTTTCCGCGGTGCACATGTCTAGTGGAAGCAAAAGGTTTTATTTTCTGAACCTGCTTGCTGAAGTCCTTTCCACAGGCAGAGCGTAGAACCCGTCCAACCCCCAGCCGAGTTCCCGGAGAACCGGAACTGCAAGTTTTCACCACCTGAGAGACTCGTAGAAAACCCTCTGTAGATAATACGGGTTGTATTCACAGGAATACCTGCTAAGAACTGTGAGAATCTAAAGTTTAGATCCCCAGGGAAGATAATTTGCTGCGCACAGCAACCTTACCTACCAATTATTACATTTATGAGGCTGCAGGCAGCTCGTTCTTCTTGACCAGCGGCTGAAACCATCTGGAAAGATTCAGGTACAAAACAGATAATTCAACCCAATGGTACAGATATTCAAAAAGTTATACAGGCTGCGCTACCTCAAATACACTATATTGTCAAAAGTATTGGGACGCCTGCCTTTACCCGCACATGAAATTTAATGGCATCCCAGTCTTGAATACACAAATTAACAGCGCTGGCAGAATATTAACCATCCTCATCAATAAGGCTGTAGAATGAGGCCTCAATCTGAAAAGGTATAAGGAAATAGGGGCGGGTACCATCATCCTTGAGCTTAAAGTGATGAAGGAATAGGGGGTGTCAGGAGCTACTCCAATAAAATGCCCCACGACAAATAGGATATATTTATGGACTATCTCGGTACCCATGGAATGGACAATTCGGTATAAAAATATTATTTTATTATAAAGAACAAAAATTAGAACACATTAATATAAGCAATATATAAAACATTGGTTGCATACTATGACAGAATAGTACAGACTAAACAGTGGGAACCCCACAATATAGTGGAGCCTCAAAAGATGTAGGTCCAAAGCGCGATCCTCAACATGTTTCGTGGAATTATTTGCTTCCTCAAGAGGAGTTGACCTTAAACATCTATAAAGAGATACAATCTTACCGTTAAACAGTCACACATAATAGAAAGACGGGCTGTTATGCTAAAGATCAAAATAGATAAACCGGTACTTTGGAGTATTTATAGGCTTGACTTACCAATGGGAACCCAAATGAGGGTCACGGGTGGCACAGTTTGAGGCACCCTAATGCCCCGTACACACGGTCGGATTTTCCGATGGAAATGGATGGTGCGATCGGATTGTGTTGTCGGAAATTCCGACCGTGTGTGGGCTCCATCGGACTTTTTCCGTCGGAATTTCCGGCACACAAAGTTGGAGAACGGGCTATAAAATTTTCCGACAACAAAATCCGATCGTTTAAATTCCGATCGTGTGTACACAAATCCGACGCACAAAGTGCCACGCATGCTCAGAATAAATTAAGAGACGAAAGCTATTGGCTACTGCCCCGTTTATAGTCCCGACATACGTGTTTTACGTCACCGCGTTCAGAACGATCGGATTTTCCAACCAACAGTGCGATATCCTGGCTTCTTATATGTCTTAGGTTAGTGGTTCTCAACCTGGGGCTCGGGACCCCCTCGGGGGTTCAAATGACGATCTGCCAGGGGTCACCAAATCCTGGGCTGTTCCTGAAGCCTGCACCGCTCTCCCAGTCTTTTCGCAGCCGCCCATTCAGTTCACGGCATGGCTGGGGGACAGAGACTAGAGGCCAGCTGACTGGTGAGGAATGTGAGGTGGGTGGGGCTGGAGGAGACCCTATCTCCTAAATTCGGAATAGGTGTCACTGCTGCGAGACACCAGAAAGTCGGAGACACAGTGAGTAACACTACCTGTGATTTATAGTTTCCATTAAATGTCCGCACTACATTTCTCGGATCAGCAGATGACCTTGATCAAGAGCACCTAAGTTGGTTGATCAGAACTCCCCCCAGCACTGCCACTGATCCCAACCCCCACCAGCACTGCCACTTATCCCATTCTCCCCACCCCCCCCCACCAAGGAGTAAGAGAAGGAATAAAAATAGAGAATTACATGGAAGGGAGAGGAAAAGAGGAGGAGGAACAAAGAAAAAGGGAGAGAAAGAATAAGAGAAAGAATAAGAGAAAGAACAAGAAAGACGACTAGAAAGAGGGATGGGGGAAAAAAAAAACCAGGAAATTACGATAGAGAGAGATAAAAGGCAAAGAAAGGAGAACAAAGAGAGAGTTACATCCTAAAATTTACCATAAGGGTTTTTTTTAACACTGTACGAGTGGAAGGGACTCGGGAAGCGCTAAATGTCCATGGGTTAGGGGTGCAAATTACTAAATTTATGAAAAAATTTTCTCTGTTAGGGGTCCCCACAACTTGGGAAATGTTATCAAGGGGTCACAGCACTTGGAGGGTTGACAACCACTGTCTTAGGTTCTCCAACAGTGTGATATCCTGGCTTCTTTTATGTCTTATATGTCTTATAACAGTGCGATATCCTGGCTTCTTTTATGTCTTATATGTCTTATAACAGTGCGATATCCTGGCTTCTTTTATGTCTTAGGTTTTCCAACAGTGTGATATCCTGGCTTCCTAAATGTCTTGGATACTCCAACAGTGCAATATTCTCACCATATCTGTCCACCTGGGACTTTTAGGTTTCCCCTCCCCCCTTTGTGTGTTCCCTCTCCTCTCGTTGCATTTTTCATAAGATAAAGTAAATTAAAATCTAGAAAGTAAGGTAAGAACACCCCATAATAGGTACATCATTTGTGCAGTGCGGAGATCTCACCCCAAAAGTCACTGGGTTTAATTCCTTGCCAGCTATCAAACAATCGTACTGTACCCCCTTAGGAACCACTAATGGCAAGTATATTCCTCCCCCTAATTGTAGTGCAAGCACAGCCAGGCTCACAGCATTTTCTTTCTCTCTACTCCAGCTCAAGAACAGTCTAGGAGTGTTGTTAGGAAGCTACTGTGACACATCGGGTGCATAGGCGTGGCATGCACATGGTGTTGCCCAATGGGTGGTAACCACGTGCACATGCTGAGGCACGACCACAATGCACTAGATGGCCTATTTAAAGGATGCTCAGACTCATTCTCATTGCTGACTGATTTTAAGCTGTTCCCTTATGCCCTGCTTGTATCCTGTATGCTATCCGTTGCTGACCTGGCTTGTTATTGACCCAACCTTGGATTCTGCTTATGCTTCTGCTCATTGGTTCCCGACTTTAGCTTTTCCTGACTACGTTCGTGTCTGATTCTCCGGTACCTAACTGCCTGCTCTCTTTGCTGACCCTGGCTATCCTTCTGACTACGCTTCCATCTCTCGTTTTGGCTGTACGTCACCTCTGAGTGCCTGCTCTGGCTGTCCTTCAGCTACTGTTGTCACAGTGTGTTCCTGCCTGAAGCCTGCTGGGAGCTCCGGCAAGTCATGCATCCAGAACCTGCAATCCCGACGGAGTACCCCTTTAACCTCGACTGATCTACCCTTCACCTCCTCTGTTCCTGACCCGATGCCCTGCCTGATCTGATCCCCTGAGGTTACACCTCCAGCCACAAGTTCTGCAAACAACATCTCCTGGCACTTGTGTTCCTCCTGTCACTTGGCACCACCTTCAGTGGGGTCTGGGCTGGAGATACAAGGAAGGCAAACCTCGTCAATTCGGACTATATTCTCTCTCTTTGTTTCTTTCAGTATACTTTTTTATATTCCATGTTTGAACTATTTCCGCTGTACAATTGCCTATGAATGTGACAGCGACAGTCCATAGAATTATACATTTACACAAAGTGCTTCCAGCATCTCACCATTTTTTTTGTACATTTTTGATTCCTTTTCAAACAATTAATAAATTAAAAACAGGGAAACATGTTCTACTTCCTAGAATGGTCGATTTCTGGCCAGATCCTGTCTCATTGTCTAGTTCTCAGAAAGGACCTCTTAGATATGTCCTGGGTATGTGCAGTTACTTGTATCTTGGAACTCCATAGCCCACCATGGAAGTTATAAAGAGCAAAATTTCAGAGTTCTTGGGGCCTCCACAGAGCTAATCATTAGTGGTCCTGCAACTGCTTGGAGGCGAGGTGACCCCACCAACTGGCAAACCTCCCAGTAAATGGAAGAATTCCTCCGCATTTTGGTTCCTCTAAGATGGCAGACTACATGTAGGAATAAGCTGTATAGAGAAGCTACATAGATATCCAAAGATATGCAGACGGAGTTGTGGATTCTATGAATGTTTTCCATATTGTGATGTAATCCTGGTGAGCTTTTTTTTTCCAGTGTGGTGGTCAGACAACGCACACAGGCCATGTAAAATCTCAATAGTTCTGTTTTTAGAAAAAAAAAAAGACTAAAAAACATCCTCCTCGTCTGCACTGCTTTGATGGCGACAGCAGGTTTTGTGTCCAAAAAGTGATGGCGCTCTTGACATATTCAAGTGCATATACTTGTGATGTTGCTGTTTCCTGCTATTGATACACGGATACCTGTGATGTACCTGTGAGAGGAAGGGGCCAGCACTGGGAGAAGAAGGGGCCAGCACTGGGAGAAGAAGGGGCCTGCACAGGGAGAGGAAGGGGCCAGCACTGGGAGAAGACAGGGCCAGCACTGGGAGAAGACGGGGCCAGCACTGGAAGAGGAAGGGCCCAGCATTGGGAGAGGAAAGGGCCAGCACTGGGAGAAGAAGGGGCCAGCGCTGGGAGAGGAAGGGGCCAGCACTGGGAGAAGAAGGGGCCAGCACTGAGAGAGGAAGGGGCCAGCGCTGGGAGAAGAAGGGGCCAGCGCTGGGAGAAGAAGGGGCCAGCACTAGGAGAGGAAGGGGCCAGCGCTGGGAGAAGAAGGGGCCAGCACTGGGAGAGGAAGGGGCCAGCACTGGGAGAGGAAGGGGCCAGCACTGGGAGAAGACGGGGCCAGCACTGGGAGAGGAATGGGCCAGCGCTGGGAGAGGAATGGGCCAGCGCTGGGAGAGGAAGGGGCCAGCGCTGGGAGAGGAAGGGGCCAGTGCTGGGAGAGGAAGGGGCCAGCACTGGGAGAGGAAGGGGCCAGCATTGGGAGAGGAAGGGGCCAGCATTGGGAGAGGAAGGGGTCAGCACTAGTGACCAGTTGGCTGACATGGAAAATGCAGACAACAGGAAAGAATAGAATTAGCAGAGGGGTGGGCTCATCAGTGTGCTACTTCTACATCATTGTCCAAACACAGGCTTGGGGAGGGGTGGGAGTTGATGTGACCAATCTTTATTACTTAACTAGTCAGGTCACCACCAGTGGTGGCCGGTGGTAATTTTTTTGTGGGGGGGCGGCAAACAGTCCCACCACCATCCCCCAACACCCCCTTTACTTACCCCATCTATTACCCTTACCCCATCTATTACCCTTATTACAGGAGGTCAAGTGGTTAAATGTCTGTTTACCGATGCAAGTCTGTGCAACTTTACAATAAATTTATGGTCAATTGTGACAAACATTGAAACAAAGCAATTGGAACCGGATTTGTGTTGAATAGACCAGACAAGGTCTCAAAAGTCACAATCCTCGTATCATGGAGTATGAAGCTGGTCTCCATGTGGAAGCTAGACATGTGCAATTCGTTTCGTTACGAATTAGTTTTTTAACAAATTTTGACAAAATGAAATAGTTAATTTAAGAAATATCCAAATTAGCGAAAACCCGTTTATCAAATGTTTCTAAAATTCGGAAAGACAGAAATTCGAAAACCTGAAAATTTGAAAATCTGAAATATTAATAGTTAAATTATTATTAGTTAGTTATTAACGATTAAATTATAGGTTTTGGAATTTCCTTTCAAATTTGGCTGTGGGTGAACGTAACGAATACAAATTTATCTGAAGTTACGAATTATCCGAAATAACGAATCCCACATCTAAACGAATGGAACAGAACGAATAATAATAAATAACAATAATAATATTAAAAACTTTTTTTATTATTATTTATTATTAATCCCTTCTGTTCCATTTGTTTAGATGCGGCATTCGTAACTTCGGATAAATTCATATTCGTTACGTTCACAGCCAAATTTGAAGGGAAATTCCAATACCTATAATTTAATAGTTGGAATAACCAACTAATAATAACTAACTATTCAATTATAGGTATTGGAATTTCCTTTCAAATTTGGCTGTTAGTGAACGTAACGAATATGAATTTATCTGAAGTTACGAATGATCCAAAATAACGAATGCCGCATCTAAATGAATAGAACAGAACAAATTAATAATAAATAATAATAAAAAAAGTTTTTAATATTATTATTGTTATTTATTATTATTCGTTCTGTTCCATTCGTTTAGATGCGGGATTCGTTATTTCGGATAATTCGTAACTTCAGATAAATTCGTATTCGTTACGTTCACTAACAGCCAAATTTGAAAGGAAATTCCAATACCTATAATTTAATAGTTAGTTATTCTTTCGAATTTTCTGATTTTCTTATTTTCGGATTTTCAAATTTACGAATTGTGATTATAATCAATGGCCCGA
This sequence comes from Lithobates septentrionalis, assembly GCA_037952835.1. Taxonomy (NCBI): domain Eukaryota; kingdom Metazoa; phylum Chordata; class Amphibia; order Anura; family Ranidae; genus Lithobates; species Lithobates septentrionalis. The sequence goes on along the minus strand of JBBDGP010001663.1, from coordinate 204,599 downwards.
AAAAAAAACAACAAAAAAACTGAATGAAACAAAAAGGAACATTAACAAATTTTTTTCCGCAGTGCGCACGTCTAGTGGAAGCAAAAGGTTGTATTTTCTGGACCTGCTTGCTAAAGTCCTTTCCACAGGCAGAGCGTAGAATCCGTCCAACCCCCAGCCGAGTCCCGGAGAACCGGAACTGCAAGTTTTCACCACCTGAGAGACTCGTAGAAAACCCTCTGTAGATAATACGGGTTGTATTTACAGGAATACCTGCTAAGAAACTGTGAGAATCTAAAGTTTAGATCCCCAGGGAAGATAATTTGCTGCGCACAGCAACCTTACCTACCAATTATTACATTTATGAGGCTGCAGGCAGCTCGTTCTTCTTGACCGGCGGCTGAAACCATCTGGAAAGATTTAGGTACATAACAGATAATTCAACCCAATGGTACAGATATTCAAAAAGGTATATAGGCTGCGCTACCTCAAATACATTATATTGTCAAAAGTATTGGGACGCCTGCCTTTACCCGCACATGAACTTTAATGGCATCCCAGTCTTGAATACACTAATTAACAGCGCTGGCAGAATATTAAACATCCTCATCAATAAGGCTGTAGAATGAGGCCTCAATCTGAAAAGGTATAAAGAAATGGGGGCGGGTACCATCATCCTGGAGCTTAAAGTGATGAAGGAATAGGAGATGTCAGGAGCTACTCCAATAAAATGCCCCACAACAAATAGGAATTATTTATGGACTATCTCGGTACCCAGGGAATGGACAATTGAGTATAAAAATATTGTTCTATTATAAAAGAACAAAAATTAAAACACATTAATACAAGCAATATATAAAACATTGGTTGCATACTATGACAGAATAGTACAGACTAAACACTGAATACTCCAAAGTATCAGTTTATCTATTTTATTCTATTTTGATGTTTGATGTTTAGCACTCCCCCCCCCCCCCCCCGCCTTTCTATTATGTGTGACTGTTTAACCGTATGATTATATCTTTGTATCTAATTATAGAAGTTTAAGGTCAACTCCCCCTGAAGAAGCGAATCATTTCGCGAAACATGTTTGTTATCTTTGTATCTCTTTGTAGATGTTTAAGGTCAACTCCTCCTGAAGAAGCGAATCATTTCGCGAAACGTGTTGAGGATCACGCTTTGGTCCCACATCTTTTGAGGCTCCACTATATTGTGGGGTTCCCACTGTTTAGTCTGTACAATTCTGTCATAGTATGCAACCAATTTTTTATATATTGCTTGTATTAATGTGTTCCATTTTTTGTTCTTTATAATAAAATAATATTTTTATACTCAATTGTCCATTCCCTGGGTACAGAGATAGTCCGTAAATAATTCCTATTTGTCGTGGGGCATTTTTTGGAGTAGTTTCTGACATCTCCTATTCCTTCATCAATAAGGCTGTGATCTGAAAGATCTGATGTATATAAACTGGACTCTCGGAGAAACTTCCATATGGGTATTCACGTGAATGGGCCGAGGTAGGTCATTCATAATGGTACTAGATAAACTGGCACTAGATACTGATCAAACAACACACCTCACGAGACAACTCTGTAAAACAGGCATCAGTAATTTCCCAGGTTCGCCACTGTACGGCGTGCGTTCCACAGATAGTGGAAGTTGCGTCACTGGTGCATAAAACCGGAAATACATTGACGCGTTTCGCCCCTCCTCCAGGGCGTCATCAAGGACCTCGATCCATCCACGTGAATACCCGTATAGAAGTTTATCTGAGAGTCCAGTTTATATACATGAGAACTTTTAGATCACAGCCAAAAGCTGAGGGTCCATTAACTCTGGTGAGTGGGAACACAAGAGGGGAGTGTGGCACTTATCCTGAACCACAAAGCACTTTAATTTGGAGCACTTAACGCTTTATTCATTATATATGTATAGATTTTGATAATATTGTCACGGTCAGTACTTTTTGAGCACATTATTAAGTTGATGTTCAATATTCTGCCAGCGCTGTTAATTCATGTGTTTTATTACCTTTGTAATAGCTGCTGCGGTTTATTTACAGTGCCTTGTAAAAGTATTCACCCCCCTTGGCTTTTTACCTATTTTGTTACATTACAACCTTTAGTTCAATGTTTTTTTAATCTGAATTATATGTGATGGATCAGAACACAATAGTCTAAGTTGGTGAAGTAAAATTAGAAAAATATATACATAAAACTATTTTTCAGAAATTAAAAAAACTGATAATTGTCATGTGCGTATGTATTCACCCCCTTTGTTATGAAGCCAATAAAAAGCTCTGGTGTCACCAATTACCTTCAGAAGTCACATAATTAGTGAAATGATGTCCACCTGTGTGTAATATAAGTGTCACGTGATCTGTCATTACATAGACACACCTTTGTGAAAGGCCCCAGAGGCTGCAACACCTAATCAAGAGGCACCACTAAGCAAACACTGCCATGAAGACCAAGGAACTCTCCAAACAAGTAAGGGACAATGTTGTTGAGAAGTACAAGTCAGGGTTAGGTTATAAAAAAATATCCAAATCTTTGATGATCCCTAGGAGCCCCATCAAATCTATCATAACCAAATGGAAAGAACATGGCACAACAGCAAACCTTCCAAGAGACGGCCGCACACCAAAACTCACAGACCGGGCAAGGAGGGCATTAATCAGAGAGGAGCACAGAGACCTAAGGTAACCCTGGAGGAGCTGCAGAGTTCCACAGCAGAGACTGGAGTATCTGTACATAGGACCACAATAAGCCGTACGCTCCATAGAGTTTGGCTTTATGGCAGAGTGGCCAGAAGAAAGACATTACTTTCAGCAAAAAACAAAATGGCACGTTTTGAGTTTGTGAAAAGGCATGTGGGAGACTCCCTAAATGTATGGAGGAAGGTGCTCTGGTCTGATGGGACTAAAATTTAACTTTTTGGCCATCAAAGAAAACGCTATGTCTGGTGCAAACCCAACACATCACATCACCCAAAGAACACCATCCCCACTGTGAAACATGGTGGTGGCAGCATCATGCTGTGGTGATGTTTTTCAGCAGTCAGGACTGGGAAACTGGTCAGAGTTGAGGGAAAGATGGATGGTGCTAAATACAGGGATATTCTTGAGCAGAATCTGTAGCACTCTGTGTGTGATTTGAGGCTAGGATGGAGGTTCACCTTCCAGCAGGACAATGACCCCAAACACACTGCTAAAGCAACACTTGAGTGGTTTAAGGGGAAACATGTAAATGTGTTGGAATGGCCTAGTCAAAGCCCAGACCTCAATCCAATAGAAAATCTGTGGTCAGACTTAAAGATTGCTGTTCACAAGTGCAAACCATCCAACTTGAAGGAGCTGGAGCAGTTTTGCAAGGAGGAATGGGCAAAAATCCCAGTGGTAAGATGTGGCAAGCTCATAGAGACTTATCCAAAGCGACTTGGAGCTGTGATAACCACAAAAGGTGGCTCTACAAAGTATTGACTTTAGGGGGGTGAATAGTTTAGCACATTGACTATTTCTGTTATTTTGTCCTTTTTGCTGTTTGCTTCACAATAAAAAAAAAACATCTTCAAAGTTGTGGGCGTGTTCTGTAAATTAAATGATGCAAATCCTCAAACAATCCATGTTAATTCCAGGTTGTGAGGCAACAAAAACACGAAAAATGCCAAGGGGGGTGAATACTTTTGCAAGGCACTGTATATGTATAACACCTCACTATTGACACTCTGGAAATAAAAAAGGCAAATATATCCAGAATAGTCAATCTGACTGTTAATCAAATAAACTTTCCCCTCAATATTTTAGTATCTCATGGACTCAATACATGCAGCAATTTATTTTGGGCCTGGTCACTTAATTTCAGTAACTCTTCAAACATTTATAGTTTCACCCTTTTTTATCAAAATCCCATTATCAATTCTAATTTAACCCCAAACTTTCAGTGAAATATACATTATCCGGAACATGGGCCTAATAATCTCTACTCCCAAAACAAGAAAACACAATATGAACACCTTTGAACACCTTTTTCCATATTTTTAAATCCTTATCTCACCCGAAGTATATAATTTCCCTAGTGCAGAGGATTACACAACACAGTTACTTCTCTTTTTCTCTACTAACCACAATTCCTCTGGCGTAGAGCCTGGAATACATAACTTCCTTATTCTTTCCATAGCATAGATAAAGAGTTCTTAATTATAATATTCTTAAACTTGCATTTAACCAAAAAAGATAAAATCAAACATTTTAAAATCCCCAATCCTTGTTAATATAGCCCAAACACAATTAAAACCATTTGCACAAATATAGCACATTTTGCTGAAAAAAAACCACCTTTTAACTTCAATAATGTAAGGATAGGCAATTACAATTAAAACAGTCCTTAAAGTCAAAATAACTGAAATAATGAAAATACCCCATACATAAATCGAAATGCTACTTTTAAAAATTTGTATCTGATCAGATTTCTCAAAAAAAAACAAAAAACATTTGGTACCAGCGCATACATGTAGTTTATCAGTGACGTTTCACATTCCCCTTTTACTGTTCCCAAATAACTATGCATTGGGCTTAATATGTGTCCAACACATTTCATGAATAGACTGACAAAAGTTGCAACATTTTAACAATAAACATACATTTTTATAGATAACTTTCCTGAATGAAATCCTTCTTTAACATTCACTCTCCACCTCAGCAAGTCTCTCGGACTCGCTGAATATGTAATGCATATATATCAGTATGCTTTGTGCAAGAGCGTGGCGAAGGAATGGTCAGCGGCTTAATCCCCTTTTTCACCTGAAGCAACATAGAAGATCCATGCAAGCGGACACGTACCTCCGTGTATTGTGCTAAACAATACTTCGTACAGGAGGAATCACTCAAATAGTAACTTGTTCTTGTCCAAATCCGCGATTCAGTCCTCTTAAAGCACCACACACAGGTGAGTACCCTACTCTGCCCCTCTCACCTGCCCACTTTAGCCACGCTCTCGGTCTTGGCAGGATCATAGGACATATATCAATTATCTAGCAATCCATGTGCATTCAGAAGAAAAACAACTTATGCCGCGTATACACGAGCGGACTTTTCGACCGGACTGGTCCGACGAACAATTCGACCGCGTGTGGGCTTCATCGGACCTGCAGCAGACTTTTTTGGTCGAAAATCTGACGGACTTTAGATTTGGAACATGTTTCAAATCTTTACCTCGGAACTCCGCCGGACCCAGTTCCTATCGAAATGTCCGCTCGCCTGTATGCTAGTCCGACGGACGAAAACCGACGCCAAGGCAGCTATTGGCTACTGGCTATCAACTTCCTTATTTTAGTCCGGTGTACGTCATCACGTACGAATCTGTCGGACTTTGGTGTGATTGTGTGTAGGCAAGTCCGTTTGTTCGGAAAGTCCATCGGAAGTCTGCTGAAAGACCGTCGGATAGACGGTCGGACCAGTCCGGTCGAAAAGTCCGATCGTGTGTATGCGGCATAATACCATAAATTGGAATTCCAAGACAAGACAAAAATTCACATACTCATAAATCTAAGCATTTCTCTCTATTAACAACCACTTTCCCTTACCTAATAACCAGTAGTTCACGAGCTTCAAAAAAATGCTACCAGTGATACGACTTGTGTGCGTCCTGCACACATACACACTCCAAAGCTCTGCTATACAATACTTCTTACATTTAAGCTATGTTCGGGTTAACCTCTTAACTCTTACCTTTCTGTTCCAACCTTTATTATTGAATTATCAGAACAAAGATGGAAATGTTATATGTGTTAAAACACTTGGTCTGTATCTGGCTAATCATTTAAAACAAGTAACAATATTATTCTGAATGGCAAGTTCCCCCCTTTTTTTATATATATATATTAATACATGGGCTTACACATATCTCGAAATTTCAGACTGGAAAAAAATGAACTTCCTCATATTAAACCAGCTATCATCTGTTCAATCTAGACAGTCCTTGCCTGACCATCCTTTGGGTTCAAATATTTTCCATAATCAATAAATACATGAAAATGAACTTTCCCGCAATGCTACAGCAAACTTGGACACTGTGCCAGGATTGGTACGCTTCGCCATTAATGTTTTCCAATGTCCATTTAAACATCTAAAAGCTCTGTAATGTTACTTCCTGTTTTTAAAACTAAATTTTACTTCCTGCGTATCTTGTCTCTGAACTGCATCAGACACACCGATAGCAAAGTAATTTACCTTCTATAATGGATTTTAACTGCAGACACAGTGTCTCTAAGTTTCTAGATGTGAGCTCCTCTACCTGGTCCCAGGAGTGGTAAGTTGTATAAACTTTTCCACTGCAATTCCAAGACCTTAATACTTTCATTAATAAATAACTCCTCTCTCACCCTCTCACATGTCTCCAGACTTAAACCCTATTGATCATCTGTGGGACATCCTCAAACGGAAGGTGGAGGAGCGCAAGGTCTCTAACATCCACCAGCTCTGTGATGTCATCATGGAGGAGGGGAAGAGGACTCCAGTGACAACCTGTGAAGCTCTGGTGAACTCCATGCCCAAGAGGGTTAACGCAGTGCTGGAAAATAATGGTGGCCACACAAAATATACACACTTTGGGCCCAATTTGGACATTTTCACTTAGGGGTGTACTGACTTTTGTTGCCAGCGGTTTAGACATTAATGGCTGTGTGTTGAGTTATTTTGAGGGGACAGCAAATTTACACTGTTATACAAGCTGTACACTCACTACATTGTAGCAAAGTGTCATTTCTTCAGTGTTGTCACATGAAAAGATATAATAAAATATTTACAAAAATGTGAGGGGTGTACTCACTTTTGTGAGATACTGCATATACTACAGTGCTTGTGCAAGCATTTTTCTAAGTATTCTTTCATAGTTGAACTGGCAACGCATATCAAAGCATATCAAAAATGGGGTCACAATGGTTTGGGCATATTATTACACCTATATTACACCTCTTAGGTTCTCCAACAGTGTGATATCCTGGCTTCTTTTATGTCTTGGATACTCCAACAGTGCGATATCCTGCCATATCTGTCCACCTGGGACTTTTAGGTTTCCCCTCCCCCTTTGTGTGTTCCCCCTCCTCTTGTTGCATTTTTCATAAGATAAAGTAAATAAAAATCTAGAAAGTAAGGTAAGAACACCCCATAATAGGTACTTCATTTGTGCAGTGCGGAGATCTCACCCCAAAAGTCACTGGGTTTAATTCCTTGCCAGCTATCAAACAATCGTACTGTACCCCCTTAGGAACCACTAATGGCAAGTATATTCCTCCCCCTAATTGTAGTGCAAGCACAGCCAGGCACACAGCATTTTCTTTCTCTCTTCTCCAGCTCAAGAACAGTCTAGGGGTGTTGTCAGGAAGCTAATGTGACACGTCGGGTGCATAGGCGTGTCATGTGCATGGTGTTGCCCAATGGATGGTATCCACGTGCACGCATGCGTGCACATGCAGAGGCACGACCACAATGCACTATATGGCCTATTTAAAGGATTTAAAGGATGCTCAGACTCATTCTCATTGCTGACTGATCTTAAGCTGTTTCCTTGTGCCCTGCTTGTATCCTGTATGCTATCCGTTGCTGACCTGGCTTGTTATTGACCCAACCTTGGATTCTGCTTATGCTTCTGCTCATTGGTTACCGACTTCAGCTTCTCCTGACCACGTTCCTGTCTGATTCTCACTGTCTGCTCTCTTTGCTAACCCTGGCTATCCTTCTGACTACGCTTCCATCTCTCGTTTTGGCTGTACGTCACCTCTGAGTGCCTGCTCTGGCTGTCCTTCAGCTAATGTTGTCACAGTGTGTTCCTGCCTCAAGCCCGCTGGGAGCTCCGGAAAGTCACACATCCAGAACCTGCAATCCCGAAGGAGTACCCCTTTAACCTCGACTGATCTACCCTTCACCTCCTCTGTTCCTGACCCGATGCCCTGCCTGATCCACCAAGGCTACGTCTCCAGCCACAAGTTCTGCAATCAACATCTCCTGGCACTTGTGTTCCTCCTGTCCCTTGACACCACCTTCAGTGGGGTCTGGGCTAGAGATACAAGGAAGGCAAACCTCATCAATTCAGATATATTCTCCCTCTGTATACCTCTTTGTTTCTTTCAGTATACTTTTTTATATTCCGTGTTTGAACTATTTCCTCTGTACAATTGCCTATAAATGTGACAGCGACAGTCCATAGAATTATACATTTACACAAAGTGCTTCCAGCATCTTACCATTTTTTAATACATTTTTTAATCTTTTTTAAATAATTAATAAATTAAAATTAAAAACAGGGAAACGTGTTCTACTTCCTAGAGTGGTCGATTTATGGCCAGATCCTGTTTCATTGTCTAGTTCTCAGAAAGGACCTCTTACATATGTCCTGGGTATGTGCAGTTACTTGTATCTTGGAACTCCATAGCCCACCATGGAAGTTAAAAAGAGCAAAATTTCAGAGTTCTTGGGGCCTCCACAGAGCTAATCATTAGTGGTCCTGCAACTGCTTGGAGGCGAGGTGACCCCACCAACTGGCAAACCTCCCAGTAAATGGAAGAATTCCTCCGCATTTTGGTTCCTCTAAGATGGCAGACTACATGTAGGAATAAGCTGTACAGAGAAGCTACATAGATATCCAAAGATATGCAGACGGAGTTGTGGATTCTATGAATGTTTTCCATAATGTGATGTGATCCTGGTAAGCTTTTTTTCCGGTGTGGTGGTCAGACAACGCACACAGGCCATGTAAAATCTCCATAGTTCTGTTTTTAGAAAAAAAGAAAAAAGACTAAAAACATCCTCCTCGTCTGCACTGCTTTGATGGCGGCGGCAGGTTTTGTGTCCAAAAAGTGATGGCGCTCTTGACATATTCAAGTGCATATACGTGTGATGTTGCTGCTTCCTGCTATTGATACACGGATACCTGTGACGTCAAATTTAGGGCTTAGAAGGGCGCATATCTGTGGGGGAAAAAAAACAGAGATAGGAATGAAGCTGGTGGCTTCCTGTTATATAAAAGTAAGATAAAACAATGGTAAAAAAAGAAGGACCACAACTACTAATCCCATTAAAAATAGTACAAAACATAGTTACATAGTCTGGTTGAAAAAAAAGACACAAATCTATCTAGTTCAACCAATGGAAAAATAAATAAATAGAAAATCTCCATATTCAGAACAGTATACCCACAGCTGATGCGGAGGAAGGGAAAAAACCTTATAAAACATGCTCCAGCATGGACAAAAACATTCCCTCCCGATCAGTCACCAAATGGATATTTCCTGGATCAAAAATCTCTGCTGTTATTATCTATAAATGTTAATAGCCAAATATATTCTGACCACTGACCACCAATGTAAGGAGCATTCTTCCCACTGATCACCAATGTAAGGGACATTCTTCCCACTGGCCACCAATGTAAGGAACATTCTTCCCACTGATCACCAATGTAAGGAACATTCTTCCCACTGACCACCAATGTAAGGAACATTCTTCTCACTGATCACCAATGTAAGGGACATTCTTCCCACTGATCACCAATGTAAGGAGCATTCTTCCCACTGATCACCAATGTAAGGAACATTCTTCCCACTGATCACCAATGTAAAGGACATTCTTCCCACTGGCCACCAATGTAAGGAGCATTCTTCTCACTGATCACCAATGTAAAGAGCATTCTTCTCACTGGCCACCAATGTAAGAAACATTTTTCCCACTCGCCACCAATGTAAGGAGCATTCTTCTTACTGGATACCAATATAAGGAACATTCTTCCCACTGACCACCAATGTTAGGGGCATTCATCTCACTGACCACCAATGTAAGGAGCATCCATCCCACCGATCACCAATGTAAGGAACATTCTTCCCACTGATCACCAATGTAAGGAGCATTCTTCTCACTGGCCACCAATGTAAGAAACATTTTTCCCACTCGCCACCAATGTAAGGAGCATTCTTCTTACTGGATACCAATATAAGGAACATTCTTCCCACTGACCACCAATGTTAGGGGCATTCATCTCACTGACCACCAATGTAAGGAGCATCCATCCCACCGATCACCAATGTAAGGAACATTCTTCCCACTGATCACCAATGTAAGGAGCATTCTTCTCACTGGCCACCAATATAAGGAACATTCTTCCCACTGGCCACCAATGTAAGGAACATTCTTCTCACTGATCACCAATGTAAGGAACATTCTTCTCACTGATCACCAATGTAAGGAACATTCTTCCCACTGATCACCAATGTAAGGAACATTCTTCCCACTGATCACCAATGTAAGGAGCATTCTTCTCACTGGCCACCAATATAAGGAACATTCTTCCCACTGGCCACCAATGTAAGGAGAATTCTTCCCACTGGCCACCAATGTAAGAAACATTCTTCCCACTGATCACTAATGTAAGAAACATTCTTCCCACTGGTTACCAATGTAAGTGGCCTTCTTTTTACTGGCCACCAATGTGAGGGGCATTCATCCCATTGACCACCAATGTAAGGAGCTTTCCTCCCACTGATCACCAATGTAAGGAACATTCTCACTGATCACCAATGTAAGGAACATTCTTCCCACTGATCACCAATGTAAGGAACATTCTTCTCACTGATCACCAATGTAAGGAGCATTCTTCCCACTGATCACCAATGTAAGGAACATTCTTCTCACTGATCACCAATGTAAGGAACATTCTTCTCACTGACCACCAATGTAAGGGACATTCTTCCCACTGATCACCAATGTAAGGAACATTCTTCCCACTGACCACCAATGTAAGGGACATTCTTCCCACTGACCACCAATGTAAGGAACATTCTTCCCACTGACCACCAATTTAAGGGACATTCTTCCCACTGACCACCAATGTAAGGGGTATTTCTCTGACTATCCCCCAGTGAGTTGGTTTTTGTAGGGGTACCCCAAGACCTGAAATTTATTTGAAGAGTTCCTCAAGAGTAAAAATGTTGAGAAAGGCTGTATTAGATTATCATGTTACATGCAAAGGTTGCTTTCTGAGATATATTACCTTCTGTAAAAGGGGTGTCATTGAAGAATCAGCAGATGTAGAACCCTTTAAACTCACTTTAAAGACATACTTTCCTGCAAAGAACAATGTGGAGAAAATGCTCATGGATAATGCAATGTAACCACAGACAGTATTATGGAGAGAGATCAATAGTGGCAATCTATAAATAAATAATTGGAGATACCAATATTCTGTCTTTTGGTAAGAGAACTTCTAACAGTTTATTTATATAGAGCAGTGGTCTCCAAACTGTGGCCTGGGGGCCGGATGTGGCTCTTTGCTTGCCTTAATCCAACCCTTAGGGCACTGCTCCTCCAACTGACACCAATGATGGGACACCATCACTGACCGTACCAATGGGGCACTATTCCAATGGGAAGGCTGTCCACTAGGTTTAGGAGGGTGTCTATGGGAATGTTCGACCATTCTTCCAGAAGTGCATTTGTGAGTTTAGGCACTGATGTTGGACGAGAAGGCTTGGCTTGCAGTCTCCGCTCTAATTCATCCCAAAGGTATTCTATCGGGTTAAGGTCAGGACTCTGCAGGCCAGACAAGTTCCTCCACCCCAAACTCACTCAACCATGTCTTTATGGACCCTGCTTTGTGTAGTCATGTTGGAACAGGAAGGGGCCATCCCCAAAACGTTCCCTCCAAGTTGGGAGCATAAAAATTGTCCAAAATGTCTTGGTATGCTGACGTCTTAAGAGTTCCATTCACTGGAACTAAGGGTCCAAGCCCAACCCCTGAAAAACAACCCCACACCATAATCCCCCCTCCACCAAATGGTTTGGACTAGTGCACAAAGCAAGATCCATAAAGACATGGATGAGCGAATTTGGGCACAGAGTCCTGACCTCAACCCGATAGAACACCTTTGAGATGTATTAGAGTGGAGACTGCAAGCCTTCTCTTTCAACATCAGTGCCTGACCTCACAGAAGTGTTATTTCTGTCTGCTACCTACTTCCTCTGCTATCTCACTTCTGATGAGTTTTCCTGACACCAAGAGAAAAATGGTGACAGGGGAGGGACCTCCAGCATATTGACAGCCTCAGCTCTCTTCAATGATGTAACTTCAGATCACTGCCCCCTGCTTTTCAGAGCTGAGAGATGCTGTGTAAATTCTGCACTTTGAATAGATGTAGAGAAAAAGATGGCTGTAGATAAACAGGTACAACTTGTGCGATTTGTTTCATCTCTGTGTATCACCTGAGGCCAGTTACTTCATTGGGTATACGGAAGGGTTTACAAACACTTTAGGCTGATAACACACAAACAATTCTAATTTCTCATGTCTTCATTGAACACAACCATTAAACATTCTCAGTGCTGGAGGAAACATAAGTGGACCCATCGACTAATTACTTCAATGAGTCAGAAGTTTGCACACCTGGAGTGCAATTAATGAAATGAGTTTGGAGGAGTGGTTGGGTACTTTGATTGAAAAAGACACGCAAACATTTTAAGATTGCTGTTCATAAGAAGCATCAGCTATGAACCATGTCTCACAAAATTTAGCCATTTGAAGACATACAATCAAGAGTAGTTGATCGTCCTAAGGATGGAAAGGGACACAAAGAAAACTCAAAATGTTTAGGCATCAATCAGTCGACAGTTAGAAAAATTGTCTATAAATGGAGACAGTTTAGTACTGTGGCTACTCTTCCTAGACGTAGGCACCCAGCCAAGATGACTCCCAAGGCACAACACAGAATCCTCAATGAGGTAAAAAAGAACCCACAAGTAACAGCTAAAGGCTTGAAGACATCACTGGAACTGGCAACCATCCCTGTTCATGAGTCTACACTATGTAAGTCTTTGAACAGTGTGTATGGCGAAAAAAGGGCACAGTTTCCCAACATCAAAACATCTTCCCAACTGTGAAGTCTGATGGAGGGAACATCATGATTTAGACTTTCTTCGCTGCCTCAGGACCTGGACCACTTGCCACCATCAAGGAGAAAATAAATTCCCAAGTTTACCAAAAAATCCTACCGGATAATGGGGTTGATTTACCAAAACTGGATAGTGCAAAATCTAGAACAGCTCTGCATAGAAACCAATCCGCTCCCAGTTTCTTGTCAAAGCTTAACTAAACAAGATGAAGTTAGAAGATGATTGGCTACCACGCACAGCTGCACCAGATTTTGCACGTCCCCATTTTTAGTAAATCAACCCCAATATCAGGGTGGCTGTCTGCCTGCTAAAGCTTAGAAGAAGTTGGGTGATGCAGCAGAACAATGACCCTAAACATCAATGTAAATCCACCACAGACTGGTCTTTTGGAGTGGCCCAATCATAGCCCAGACCTTAACCCCATAGAGATGCTGTGGAAGGACCTCAAGAAAGACACTCACACCAGACAAAATCTCTCCAAAGTAAGGTTAGATTGTCTCTAAGACATGTGCCAAAGGTCTCTCCATTGGTCAGTTCCCCTTGCCTCCTGTTCCTATGTTTTGAATTTTCCATCACTTTCTGAGCTGGAAGCAATAGTCACTAGGATCAATAGAGAGGAATAACCTCCCCAGAGGGGACACAGAAAGCAATACCTAACAGAGGTTCGGACCCTTCCACATTTTTTTCCAAAACTTGCTTACTTTTTTACTTAATTTACTTACACATTGTTGAATTTAAAGGACTTTAGTCTAAGAAGTGATACAACAGTTGACTGACTCACCTGCTGTAGATTTACCAGCTGTGGTAGATGTAGAGTTTGTTCCTGGAGAGGTTGCATTTGTTTTAGTAATAGTTGCTGGTCGGAAGGTTGTGGTTGAGGTTGAAGTTGTAAGAATGATTGTGGGACTTGTTGTAACACTAGTAGTGTTTGACGTTGTATAAATGGTTATTAGTTTTCCTGTAGTAATAGATGCATTCTCAGTAGTTAGAATGGTAAAAGGACGAGGTGTAGTGGGTGGAGTGTTAGTAGAAATGTTGATTGTTTCAGGTACTGTGGTGGTGATGAAGGACTTAGTTTCAGGAAGAGTAGTAGATGAGTGTGTCTCTGTTGTAGAGATGTGAATTGTAGGGAGGGTTCCTGTAGAAAAGGCAGTGGTTTCTGTAATGTTATGTGGTTCATTTGAGGAAGTTGTGTCCATAGGTTCTGTTGTGTATTCTGTATAAGTTGGTGGTCCAGATGTAGCTTCATCAGGGGTAGATATTGGGATTTCAGAAGTAGGACTAAAATAAGGTTCAGCTGTTGAAAAACTTTCAGACGGTGTATTTTCAGAGGTATACATTGTGTCAGGTTCTAAAGTACTAGTGTCCAGGTACCCCGTTGTAGAGGGGGATGTGATGGTTATGGGTTCATCTGTAGATATAAGAGTAGATTCATCAAATATTGTAGGTGTTTCAGTTTCCAATGCCCTTGAAGTTTCTGTTATAATGGTGGATGATTCAGGTGTCAGGTCAGAAATAATAGGAAATGTGGAATAAATCTCAGATGTTGTTTCAGTTGTGAATCCACTAGGGCCTACAGAAGTTGTTTCAGTTGTAAGTTCAGTGGGGCCTTCAGAAGTTGTTTCAGCTGTGAATTCAGTGGGACCTTCAGAAGCTGTTTCAGTTGTGAATTCAGTGGGACCTTCGGAAGTTATTTCAATTGTGAATTCAGTAGGGCCTTCAGAAATGGTTTTAGTTGTGAATTCAGTAGGACTTTCAGAAGTTGTTTCAGTTGTGAATTCAGTGGGACCTTCAGAAGTTATTTCAGTTGTGAATTCAGAAGGACTTTCAGAAGTTGTTTCAGTTGTGAATTCAGTGGGACCTTCAGAAGTTATTTCAGTTGTAAGTTCAGTAGGGCCTTCAGAAGTTGTTTCAGTTGTGAATTCAGTAGGGCCTTCAGAAGTTGTTTCAGTTGCAAATTCAGTGGGACCTTCAGAAGTTATTTCAGTTGTGAATTCAGAAGGACCTTCAGAAGTTGTTTCAGTTGTGAATTCAGTGGGACCTTCAGAAGTCGTTTCAGTTGTGAATTCAGTGGGACCTTCAGAAGTTATTTCAGTTGTAAGTTCAGTAGGGCCTTCAGAAGTTGTTTCAGTTGTGAATTCAGTAGGGCCTTCAGAATTTGTTTCAGTTGTGAATTCAGTGGGACCTTCAGAAGTTATTTCAGTTGTGAATTCAGAAGGACCTTCAGAAGTTGTTTCAGTTGTGAATTCAGTGGGACCTTCAGAAGTTGTTTCAGTTGTGAATTCAGTGGGACCTTCAGAAGTTATTTCAGTTGTAAGTTCAGTAGGGCCTTCAGAAGTTGTTTCAGTTGTGAATTCAGTAGGGCCTTCAGAATTTGTTTCAGTTGTGAATTCAGTGGGACCTTCAGAAGTTATTTCAGTTGTGAATTCAGAAGGACCTTCAGAAATTGTTTCAGTTGTGAATTCAGTGGGACCTTCAGAAGTTGTTTCAGTTGTGAATTCAGTGGGACCTTCAGAAGTTATTTCAGTTGTGAATTCAGAAGGACCTTCAGAAGTTGTTTCAGTTGTGAATTCAGTGGGACCTTCAGAAGTTATTTCAGTTGTAAGTTCAGTAGGGCCTTCAGAAGTTGTTTCAGTTGTGAATTCAGTGGGACCTTCAGAAGTTCTTTCAGTTGTGAATTCAGTAGGACCTTCAGAAGTTGTTTCAGTTGTGAATTCAGTGGGACCTTCAGAAGTTCTTTCAGTTGTGAATTCAGTAGGACCTTCAGAAGTTGTTTCAGTTGTGAATTCAGTGGGATCTTCAGAAGTTCTTTCAGTTGTGAATTCAGTAGGGCCCTCAGAAGTTGTTTCAGTTGTGAATTCAGTAGGGCCTTCAGAAGTTGTTTCAGTTGTGAATTCAATAGGTCCTACAGAAGTTATTTCAGTTGTGAATTCAGTAGGGCCTTTAGAAGTTGTTTCAGTTGTAAGTTCAGTGGGGCCTTCAGAAGTTGTTTCAGCTGTGAATTCAGTAGGGCCTTCAGTAGATTCATCAAATATTGTAGGTGTTTCAGTTTCCGATGCCCTTAAAGTTTCTGTTATAATGGTGGATGATTCAGGTGTTGTCAGGTCAGAAATAATAGGAAATGTGGAATAAATCTCAGCTGTTGTTTCAGTTGTAAATTCAGTAGGGTCTTCAGAAGTGGTTTCAGTTGTGAATTCAGTGGGACCTTCAGAAGTTGTTTCAGTTGTGAGTTCAGTAGGGCCTTCAGAAGTTGTTTCAGTTGTGAATTCAGTAGGACCTTTAGAAGTTGTTTCAGTTGTGAATTCAGTGGGACCTTCAGAAGTGGTTTCAGTTGTGAATTCAGTGGGACCTTCAGAAGTGGTTTCAGTTGTGAATTCAGTGGGACCTTCAGAAGTTGTTTCGGTTGTGAATTCAGTAGGACCTTTAGAAGTTGTTTCAGTTGTGAATTCAGTAGGGCCTTCAGAAGTTGTTTCAGTTGTGAGTTCAGTAGGGCCTTCAGAAGTTGTTTCAGGTTTGGTAGAACTTGTTGCAGTTTCTGAGACAGTTATACTGGTAGTACTGGTGTCAGCTTCAAAGTCTCTTTTACTAGCGGAAGTGGTGTTAAATGTATATTCAGTTACACTGGTTGTAATGGTGTCAGTTGTAGAGTCATTTAAGCTGGTGGTAGTAGTGGCAGCTGTGGAGACAGTCGTACTGGTGTCAGTTGTAGAGTCATTTAAACTGGTGGTAGTAGTCGCAGCTGTGGAGACAGTTGTACTGGTTGTACTGGTGTCAGTTGTAGAGTCATTTAAACTGGTAGTAGTAGTAGCAGGTGTGGAGACTGTTACACTGGGGGTACTGGTGTCAGCTGTAGAGTCATTTAAACTGGTGGTAGTAGTGGCAGCTGTGGAGACCGTTTCACTGGTGGTACTGGTGGTAGTTATTTGGGATAAAGTACTATTGTTGGTTTCCGTAGAGATGCTAGGAATGGTCGTTGTTAAATTGGAGGATGGCTCAGGGGAAACAATATCTGAGAACACCGGGTCAACACCTGCAACAGATGACCCAAAAGATGGTCAGTCACTTAATCTTATATGTGCATCATATATATAGATATATATATCTATATATATATCTATATATATATATATATATATATATCATATATCATATATATAGGCCAGTGGGTAGTCATAAGTGTGGGATCTTTGTCAACATTCTATTGAACATAGGCTGTCTATCTAGCTCAGCTGCTCTCAAACAATGGAGCCACACCTAGTTAATTATGCACCATATAATTTTTTCATAATAGAATATTAAAGTGTTCACAAATGGAAAATAACTTTAAAAGAGAAGTATGGGGATTATTTATTTTCTCTTACAATCATACTTACCTAGCTGGATGCACCATTGGCCCCCCGTTGACTCTAACACTGAGAACCGAGCGATCAAACACTGCTGATCGCTCGGTTCTCACAGCTCCGTAAGCAGAGAGTGGGTGACTGTCAGTCGCCAGCTCTCTGCTCTTCCTCCCCCTTCCCCCGCCCCCCCACACTCACTAGAGCGCTGGGCTGTGCAGGGGGCAGGAGTGGCCGGCCTCAGGATCTCAGCGGCTCGGTGGGAGGCTGAGCTGGGTGGCAGGTCCAGGAATGTGGGCAGATCCCCGACTGTATGGTCGCGATCTTTCCTGAGCCTGGACTAGCTTTGTGACGTCAGCCAACAGAGGGCTTTAGTCCGCTGTCTGCGGAAAACGGGTCACAGGAGTGCAGAACAGATTGCACTCCCGACATCCACAGGAAAAGTACAGCCAAATGAGCTTTCCCCCATACTTCTCCTTTAAAGCTGACCTGAATCTAAACAAAAAAAAATGAAGATTTGCTATCTATGTTATAAGGAACATCTAGAAATAACCTGAAAAATCTACCTTTTGTTCCTTCCTTCAGTTCCTGCTATGTGAGGTTGTCTATGTACGGTATGGAGATTTCCCTTTAGCTTCCTGTCCTGTAGACACAGCAGGAAGTGGGAAGAAAGAGATTTTCTAACTCATGGGAAGTTCCCTCTAATTAGGCAGTTGTCACAGAAAACATATTCCTATTCCTGTCAATGAGGGCTCAAATAAGTGGATTTTCCCTCTCTTCCTTTTCCAGCGGCAATAGTTACCGGGACAAATAGAGAGGGTGAATCTCCCCAGCGGGGACACGGACAGCAATAAAAATCCTGACAGGGAACCAACAGTAGGTGACCGCGATATTGTGTCAATCTCGCCGCTGTTATTGGCGAGATTTGACACCTGCGAGCTCTGTCGCGGGAGCCAGCGCCGAGCTGGCTCACTCATCGGGAAAGGAAAACGGTGTTTTTTCCTTTCCCGATGAGCGACAAGCATTGCTGACAGGTGTCTGGTATGAATCATGAGGGGGGAGGCCGCACCAAATTTTAAATAAAAAACCGGCATGGGTTCCCCTCCAGGGGCATACCAGGCCCTTAGGTCTGGTATGGATTTTAAGGGGAACCCCCTACGCCCCCTTATGACGTCACAGTCCCGGGGCATGATGGGACTGTGACGTCATAAGGGGCGGGGTCACCAGGTGACATCACCCGGTGACCACGCCCCATGCCTATATAAGTCGTTGCGCACCTCGCACACAGCATTACAGCGGGAGAGAGCGTTGTGTCAACATCGGAAGAAGAGAAGAGGGAACAAGAGGACGGAGAAGATCGGGCCACCGTTAGCAAAAGAGCGGCAAAAGAGCAGAAGATACGAGGAGCCCGGCAGAAGACCCGGAGAGCGGGAGAAGAGGCCGGACACCGGGAGAAGAGGCCGGAGAGTGGGAGAAGAGGCCGGAGAGCGGGAGAAGAGGCCGGACACCAGGAGAAGAACAAGACACTGGGAGAAGAGGCCGGAGAGAGCGGAGAAGTCGGAAGAAGACCCCCGGAGCTGCCTAATAAATTACTTTAAAACCTGTCTAGTGTGTTTTTTTATTGACACTTTTTCCCCCAGGTGAATGGGTAGGGGTACGATGTACCCCATACTCATTCACATAGGGTGGGGGGCCGGGATGTGGGGGCCCCCTTATTAAAGGGGGCTCCCGGATTCCGATAAGCCCTCCGCCCGCAGAAGGGTTCCCCTTAAAATCAATACCAGACCGAAGAGCCTGGAATGCCCCTGGAGGGGAACCCATGCCGGTTTTTTATTTAAAATTTGGTGCGGCGTTCCCGCTCATGATTCATACCAGACACCTGTCAGCAATGCTTGTCGCTCATCGGGAAAGGAAAAAAACACAGTTTTTCTTTCCCGATGCGCTAGCCAGCGCGAGATGTACAGTACCCTGTCACCGAGAACCAGAGCGATGGGATCGCGCTGGAAACACATTCTCGCGGTCAGGTACTGTAACTTCATTCAATGAAGAATTTTGCCATTAGATACGCTATATTGCCAAAAGTATTGGGGCGCCTGCCTTTACGCGCACATGAACCTTAATGACATCCCAGTCTTAGTCCGTAGGGTTCAATGTTGAGTTGGCTCCGCCCTTTGGCAGAAACTGTACTGACAAAAAAGATTTTGAACAATAATCAAGCATAATAATCAAAAGGTTCAAAGAAAAGGGATACAAAGAAACAGAACTACTAGCCTTGAAAGAAAAAGTTAAAAAGGTGGATAGGAATAAGATGATCGATGGCCTCCCACTGACAAAGAAGAAGATGAATAAACATACTGATATGGCCTTCCTTACCGATTTCAATAGACAACATAAGGCCCTGGAAATGGTAATAAAAAAGCACTGGCCTATTTTACAGTCTGACAAGGTGCTGAAGTCTATATTACCAACTAGGCCTACTTTCATCTATAGAAAAGCACCATCTTTAAGAAACAGACTTGTACACAACGCCCTAGACCCACCGAAGCAAATTAAAATATCCAACAACCTCGAAGGGTTTTTCAAATGTGGAAAATGTCTACCATGTAAAGTCAGCAAGAAAACCAACAAGAAAAAAACACGTTTCACATCAACAGTTAATGCAAAATAATAGAAAATAAATGAGGTTATAACCTGCAATAGTACTTACGTCACGTACGTTATAGAATGCCCGTCCCACAAGCGATATGTGGGGAGAACCACTAGGCAATTATGTGTCGGAATTAGAGAACATATCACCAATATAAAAAGCGCCGGCTCCGATTTTAATTACTGCATGTTTAAAACTGTATAAAATGTGAGTATATCTTCCAATTTTTTACAGAATAAAGCCTCTCTTAAGCAATATTATGCTATGGGCATTCCTCTTTCCTTTATGTAACATCTCCGTGGAAAGCCAGCAAAACGTTTCTCAGATTGCCCAGGAGGACTCCAGAGAGCTGCACAGTGGCTCATACTGTGAAGGCATAACACCCCTGGGGGGGGTAATGTCATCTGGTGAGTGCAATCACATCACCAACACGGATAATACCACCTGGCACCACTGTCACTTGAAAAGATAACCAGCACTCATTTTTGATGAAGCACTGGACACTGTTTTCTGAGCACTTTATTCATTGAATAGACTAATTGCTATCGATTTAGCGTTTGAAGCATTTTATCATCTGTTTTGGTTTTTGCTTTAGGGTTTGTACTGTGGTGGAACACAGAGATATATAATTATTTATCACTACATTTTTCTATTTTTCATGTATTAATTTCTTCCTTTTTTTTTATTTTTATTTTTATTTTATTCCTCTTGATCCTTTGTGAATATGCATTTGCATATTTCCCTCCGGTTTTGACACAGAGGGTCAATCACATTCATCACTTTGTACACACAGGGGAACAGAGAACCCTACCCTCTGTAAATGTCAGCCCACTGCACAGAAGAGGTTTTGGTTTACACACCCCAGAGGGTGTAACACACCAGGCGCTTGTATTACACCAGAAGGTTTAACACCTTAGCAGGTACACCTAATTTGAAGTTTAGCACTTTTTTTTGTAAAATCCTCTGTGATCAACAGGCAGAGGGTGTGACACTTTTATATCTTATTTGTGCAGGATAATAATTCTCTGGTTTACACACTTCAGGGGGGTGAAACACATCAATGGTTTTACTTCACCAGAGGTTGTAACACGTTAGATGGTCGTATTTGTTTTAAAACTTGGTATTTATTTTTTCTATATACACTTTGTGATCAACAGGCAGAGGGTGTAACACCTTTACTTTTCTAGCACTCAAGGCACAGCATACCCACACGTGACTTCACATCAGTATTCTACACCATGTAGATTGATATCCACCTTTTATACCTTTATGCACCTCTGATTTGGTAAAGGCAGGGGGTGAAGCACACCAACCCCCCTTTCCTTCTGATCAATAAGTTTCACTCACGGGATGGTCTTTACATTTTTATAATATTTTTTTTTTTTTTTATATTTATTCATAATTAAATCAAATGAGAAGTAACGCCACACCTACACCTTCCCAATTCACTTTGTGTCCCAATACTTTTGGTAATATAGTCTATATAGTCTATATAGTATATATATATATATTGGTTGTTTTTTTTATATACTGGATATTGTTGATGAATTTATTGTGATTTTTATATATTTATTGATAGCTCCTCTCCAATCACCTAAATAAAAGCTTTTGGTGACAGAAACGTCCTCTGATATCAGGTATCTGATATCTCCATATGTTTTTTCTAATAGAATGCTTAAAAATTATAACATCATCAATACAAGGTGAGGTATGGAGGTTGTCAGTCACTTAGCCTATAGGATTTATAGTCAAAAGAAGCTTTGGAGATATTTTAAAAACCTTCTAAAACATTTCCACCATTGAGCTAAAGATAAACCCTTTCTACAATACATGTCCAGCAGCTCTTGGCTTTCTACTTCTACATCATTGTTGCAATTTTCACACACAATAAATATACAAATAATCGAAAAAAAACATCATTAGCTTTATTTTTCCTTCAGTTGTGTTCAGTCAACTTACCAGAAGTGGTCATGAAGATGAAGATCATCCAGTGGAGGATGCAGCCCATACGGTGGTCCATAGCCTGGAGATCTCCGGGTATTAAAGCCCCGATCCGCACTTATTGTCCGCCGTTCTTCTCTAGGGTGCACAGAACAAGACACACAAGGGCCTGACCTGACTTTCAGACAGCTATGGTTACATCTAGAGGTTGTTTCTGAAATTCTGGTTGCCAGGTCTGCATATAACCGAGGAGTAAACATTAACTGTCTGCTGGAGGGAAGTGGGGAACGTCACCAATGGTGTAATGGGCAACTTCTACATTGGAGCTCTCTAATCTATGCAAATCTTGGCTTGTTCATTGTGTTGACTATTACAGAAAAAGAGAAAGAACTTCCTTGTTGGTTTTGATACTTGAGTTCTTAAAACACTGAACCATTTATTCAGCTTTGGAAAGAAACCTGAAATGATTATCTACCAAGCGTGCATAAAAGGTAGATTTTATCTATGGCAGGTATACATTTTCCATTCTGTTCTGGATGTAACAAAATCATACAATAGTGAAAAATGGCTTGCATGTAGCAAGGCCCAACTACCTTTTAGCTGCGTAACAGTCACTGATTTTTATAAAGAGAACAGAGTACGTATGGCCTTTGTGACAGACCCAACCAGGACAGGGGCTTTTGGAGTTTGGAGGGGACTGCGGGGTAGCCTCTTGCCTACTGTACTGACTATGGGCCCTGGCTTTTTGGGGGCTCTATTCTTTGGGAGGTGTGTGCCTGGGGGATCTTTGGAGGGGTTTTGCTTTGGATTCGGGTCCATGTCTCCCCGAAACATACAGACTCTGGGGGCCTAGGACCTAGATAGAGATTAGGGGCCTCTGTGCTCAAACCAGCAATGACTTCTTCAACCCCTTCCTATACTCAGAGACTCTAAGCCAGGGATCCTCAAACTACGGCCCTCCAGCTGTTGCGGAACTACACATCCCATGAGGCATTGTAAAGCTCTGACATTCACAGACATGAATAGGCATGATGGGAATTGTAGTTCCTGAACAACTGGAGGGCCCTAGTTTGAAGACCCCCGCTTTAAGCAGAAGATTACAATCATTTTAAACCATTTTAAACCAACCTGATGCTGAGGTCTCCTGCTGCTATGCGTAATCTGTTTATTAAGGTGTCTTTCTCTCATTGTATAATTCCCCATTGTGTGCCTCCTAGGTGTGAATGCCCATTGTAAATTGAGTCACCTATTGTTTCTGTCTGTCTGCTAATTCCCTTTGGAGATGTGATTAATATTGTGTCCACTTTACCTCAACTTTATTAAACCATTGTGGGATGTTTATGTTTTTATGTTAATTAAATTACTGTTTAACCCATTTGGGGCTGGTGCTTCATCGATCGAGGGGGGGGCGTCAGACGAACCTGACCACGGACCCCCCTCATCAAATTCAGCTCACCACCATGCACCATATCCACAACCATCCCCCCTCCCCGGTCGCTGGCCTCACTTACCCTGTGAAGAATGGTGCTCAGCACATGGGAATGCCTGCTGCTGGCGGAGAATGAATGGAGCCAGGCAGAGCAGGGAGGAAGGGAGTGTCTCTCCCCCATGTTTGAATCCATCGGCGGTGGCCTCCCCCCTCTGTCTCCATGTCTCGGCTTCCGTGTCCCCCCTCCGTCTTCTCCTCCCAGCCAATGGGGTCTTCGGACTCCCGGCCAATGGGGTCTCAGGAGCTGCTTCCTGATTGGCCAGGAGGAGAAACAGGAAGACATTAGCGAATATTAATTCGCTAATGTCACACAAGTGGGTGGGCTTGGGGCGCAGAGCACTGCTCCTCGAGCCCACCCACTTGTGTGACATTAGCGCCCCTTTTTTTAGCCCACGCTTTTTTGAAGCCAATTAAAGCCTCAGGCTCTAATCATGTGCTTCAAAAAAAAAAAACCTTTGAAATCCATGTGTCCAGCGCCCCCTGTAGATTAGAGGGCCGGATGCATGGATATGCGTTTTTTGGAGCCGGCGGTTAACTTTTAGGTGATAACAACCAATGTGGCTAAGCAGCCGCTCAGCCATTATCACAAGGACGTCTCCCCCCTCCTGCTGGCATCCAACATCTGCCCGGGTCCCCCGTCCCACTGGGAGACACAAGTGACCAGCCGGCACGTCTGGCTGGCCGGAGTCCCGAACAAAGCCAGAATAGGCTTCAATCGGGTCTCAGATGTAGTAAACCAGAAGCGACATCACAACGTCACTTCCGGTTTACTCTGCTGCCAATGGCGCTGATTCCAAAACGCCAATTTTGAATACTTTTAAGTGCAAAGGAGGGATTTGGTGTCTTTTAGATGCCAGATGCCTCCATAAAGAGTGCCTTTCCCCGCCTATTACTGTCACAAGTGATGTTTACATTACAAGAGCCAGCTGCCAGAGTCTGCTGAATGCTGAGACCGGGGAAGGTGTATTTGGCCTGATGGTTAACTGCGTACAAGTATAGCACCAAAGTAGTAACCGTTACAAATTGTATAGGTTAAAAAACACAGTAGTAGGATCCTTTATCTTAAGGTCAGTTTTGTGGTCATATGGATTGGCGAGAGGTCCCAATGATCAATGATCTGGTTATCCACCAGGTGTAGATAACAAGTATAGAAATAAAAATGTAGTGCTACCCCTGGAGGGGCCCTGAGATTAGACAGGTTCTTTACCTGAGCAGTGCAGAGACAGCAAGGCGCACAGCAACAACAGTCCACTCCGGCTCATAAATCAGTCTAGGGGTTTTCTTTTGGGAGTTTGTTTGCTAGTAGAGACTTGGCAGGGGATTTGTGGGATGGAGGATTCTCCAAAATGGAACATTGGGCTAGCAGAGGACACTTCTTGCTGTGCAGCTGTAGCACAGGTATGGGTAGACAAATAGAGGCAGACTGGAATACTTCATGGATTCACGGCTGGGGACCATGAAGTAGTAAGAGGTCAGGTAAAGGCAGACTGCAACAGTTTATGGTCCATGGTTGGGGACCATGAAGTAGTACGAGCACAAATAGAGGCAGACTGGACTAGTTTGTGGTTCACAGCTGGGGTATGAGTACAGGTAAAGGCAGATTGCAACAGTCAACAGCTTAAAGTTGGGGACCATGAAGTAATATGGGCACAATAAAGGCTTTACTCACTGGATCCTGGTACACAGACAACCCATAGGTGCAGCATCTTGTAAAGTAGTCTGACTTCCAGTTCAAAGGGCTCCAGGAGTATGAAGCCCCTCCCCTCTCAGCTTACAGATCCACCCCCACAGGGGAAAAAAAGACCAACTCCTCAAACTCCAGACTATTTAACAGCAATCTAGCTCAATCCGGGCATACCTCCCCAAGGATTGGCTAGGCCCTGCTGAATATTCAGGCTAAATATTTCAATTCTCCCGCTCTAAACTTTAGAAACTTCTTCTAGAGGCAGGGGGAAGTAATTGAACTCTCAGCCTATGAAGCTCTGAGCAGAACCAAACAACCGCAGCTCCTGGTATTACAGCAGAAGACAAAAAACAAATTTGACTAGCAGCTTAACTAGGAGAGCCCTACAAATGTTTATCAAGTATTGTGTGTATAAAAAAAAAAAACTGTCACGTAGTTGAATCACAGACCAAAGTGACAAGAGAGCTTCCTTTGCAACTAAGGTCCCAGCACCATTGAAGGTGATGATAGTGAGTACAAGATACAAAGAATCATGGATGCTGATAGGTTGGTTTGCTGATGGTTGCTTCAGGAAGTGTAATGCCGCATACACACGACCGGTTTAGCCGTCGTAATAAACTCCGATGGTTTCTCCGACTTAACTCCGACGGAATTCCATTCAAGTGGTCTTGCCTACACACGGTCAACCCAAAGTCCGACCAAAGTCCGACCGTCCAGAACGCGGTGACGTACAACACTTACGACTAGAAAAAAGAAGTTCAATAGCCAGTAGCCAATAGCTTCCGCCTCGATACTTGCTTCAGAGCATGCGTCTTTTTTGGGGTCCGTTGGACCAGCATACAGGCGATCGGTTTTCCCAAAAGGAATTGGGTCTGTCGTAAAGATTTAGAACATGTTCCATTTCTAGGTCCGTCAGATTTTTAAAAAAAAAAAAGTCAGAGGCCTACACACGTTCGGTATATACGATGAAAAGCTTCCGTCTGACTTTTTCTGTCGGACATTCCGCTCGTGTGTACGCGGCATTAGACTGGGTAGGACTCAGGCAGGAGGACAAGGACATCAGCAGTACACAAGGTACATCAGTGGTGGAGCAGGTCAGGCTTCAGCAGTAGGCGGCATGATGACACCCGTAGAGGATGAAATGATAACAACCTGGCCTGAAGCCAGAGCCAAGGTGGTAGATTAGGAGGATGAGACAGTAGAATAGTCAGAAGCAGTGCCAGATTACCAAATAGGCAGAGTGCTTAGACCATCCTGTACAGTCCAGAGAGACTAGATAATGCTTGGGCCATCCTGCCCCAGTCCAGACAGAGATAATAGTGCTTGAACAATCCTGCCCCAGTCCAGACAGTGCTTGAACCAGTGGCGGCTGGTGAAGTTTTAGGATGGAGGGGTGCCAGACCCCACCCTTCCTTTTTGACCACTCCCACTTTCCATAAGCCCCACCCCTTATAGTATACACCCACTCTGTCCTCTGTATTCCACTTGCTTCCACCCATAATGTCAGGAGTATACAGCTCAGCATCACAGCACAGAGTATACAGCTCAGCATCACAGCACAGAGTATACAGCTCAGCATCACAGAACAGAGTATACAGCTCAGCATCACAGATACGGTATACAGCTCAGCATCACAGAACAGAGTATACAGCTCAGCATCACAGATACGGTATACAGCTCAGCATTACAGATACGGTATATAGCTCAGCATTACAGATACGGTATATAGCTCAGCATTACAGATACGGTATATAGCTCACCATCGCAGATACGGTATATAGATCAGCACCACAGATACGGTATATAGATCAGCACCACAGATACGGGATATAAAGAACAGCATCACAGATACAGTATACAAATCAGCACCACAGATACGGTATACAGATCAGCACCACAGCTACGGTATATAGCTCAGCACCACAGATACGGTATATAGATCAGCACCACAGATACGGTATATAGATCAGCACCAAAGATACGGTATATAGATCAGCACCAAAGATAGGGTATATAGATCAGCCCTACAGATACGGTATATAGATCAGCACCACAGATACGGTATATAGATCAGCACCACAGATACGGTATATAGATCAGCACCACAGATACGGTATATAGCTCAGCAACACAGATACGGTGTATAGCTCAGCACCACAGATACGGGATATAGATCAGCACCACAGATACGATATACAGATCAGCACCACAGATACGGTATATAGATCAGCACCACAGATTGTTTAGGGTGGAAAGGCAGAGAGGGGGATTGTTTAGGGTGGTAGGGCAGGGAGGGGGGTTATTGTTTAGGGTGGAGAGGCCAGGAAGGGGGTTTGTTTAGGGTGGAGGCAGGGAGGGGGGTTATTGTTTAGGGTGGAGGAAGGGAGGGGGTTTATTGTTTAGAGTGGAGAGGCAGGGAGGGGGGTATTTTTTAGGGTGGAAGCAGGGAAAGGAGTTATAGTTTAGGTTGGAGAGGCAGGAGGGGGGGTTATTGTTTAGGGTGGAGAGGCAGTCAGGGGGGTATTTTTTAGGGTGGAAGCAGGGAAAAGAGTTATAGTTTAGGTTGGAGAGGCAGGGGGGTGGGTTATTGTTTAGGGTGGAGAGGCAGAGAGGGGGGTTTGTTTATGGGGGAAGAGGCAGGGAGGGGGGTTTGTTTAAGGTGGAGTGGCAGAGAGGTGGGTTTGTTTAGGGTGGAGTGGCAGGGAGGGGGGTTTGTTTAGGGTGGAGAGGCAGGGAGGGGGGTTATTTTTTAGGGTGGAGGGGCAGAGAGGGAGAGTTTGTTTAGGGTGGAGAGGCAGAGAGGGGGGTTTGTTTAAGGTGGAGTGGCAGGGAAGTGGGTTTGTTTAGGGTGGAGTGGCAGGGAGGGGGGTTTGTTTAGGGTGGAGAGGCAGGGAGGGTGGTTATTTCTTAGGATGGAGTGGCAGGGAGGTGGGTTTGTTTAGGGTGGAGTGGCAGGGAGTGGGTTTGTTTAGGGTGGAGAGGCAGGGAGGGGGGGTTATTTTTTAGGGTGGAGGGGCAGAGAGGGGGGTTTGTTTAGGGTTGAGTGGCAGGGTGGTGGGTTTGTTTAGGGTGTTGTTTAGGGTGGGGAGGCAGAGGGGGGTTTGTTTAGGGTGGAGAAGCATGGAGGGGGATTATTGTTTAAGGTGGAGGGGCAGAGAGGGGGGTTTGTTTAGGGTGGAGAAGCAGGGAGGGGGGGTTATTTTTTAGGGTGGAGGGGCAGAGAGGGGGAGTTTGTTTAGGGTGGAGAGGCAGGGAGGGGGGTTTGTTTAGGGTTGAGAGGCAGGGAGGGGGGTTTGTTTAGGGTGGAGTGGCGGGGAGGTGGATTTGTTTAGGGTGGAGAGGCAGGGAGGGGGGTTATTGTTTACGGTGGAATGGCAGAGAGGGTTTTTTTTTAGGGTGGAGTGGCAGGGAGGGGGGTTTGTTTAGGGTGGAGAGGCAGGGAGGGGGGTTATTTCTTAGGGTGGAGTGGCAGGGAGGTGGGTTTGTTTAGGGTGGAGTGGCAGGGAGGTGGGTTTGTTTAGGGTGGAGTGGCAGAGAGGGAGGTTTGTTTAGGGTGGAGAGGCAGGGAGGGGGGTTGTTTAGGGTGGAGAGGCAGGGAGGGGGGTTATTTCTTAGGGTGGAGAGGCAGGGAGGGGGGTTATTTCTTAAGGTGGAGAGGCAGGGAGGTGGGTTTGTTTAGGGTGGAGTGGCAGGGAGTGGGTTTGTTTAGGGTGGAGAGGCAGGGAGTGGGTTTGTTTAGGGTGGAGAGGCAGGGAGTGGGTTTGTTTAGGGTGGAGTGGCAGAGAGGGGGGTTTGTTTAGGGTGGAGAGGCGGGGGGGGGGGGGTTGTTTAGGGTGTAGAGTCAGGGAGGGGGGTTATTTCTTAGGGTGGAGAGGCAGGGAAGTGGGTTTGTTTAGGGTGGAGTGGTAGGGAGTGGTTTTGTTTAGGGTGGAGAGGCAGGGAGGGGGGTTATTTCTTAGGGTGGAGAGGCAGGGAGGTGGGTTTGTTTAAGGTGGAGTGGCAGGGAGGTGGGTTTGTTTAGGGTGGAGTGGCAGAGAGTGGGTTTGTTTAGGGTGGAGAGGCAGGGAGTGGGTTTGTTTAGGGTGGAGTGGCAGGGAGGGGGGTTATTTCTTAGGGTGGAGAGGCAGGGAGGTGGGTTTGTTTAGGGTGGAGTGGCAGGGAGTGGGTTTGTTTAGGGTGGAGAGGCAGGGAGGGGGTTATTTTTTAGGGTGGAGGGGTAGAGAGGGGGGTTTGTTTAGGCTGGAGAGGCAGGGAGGGGGTTATCTTTTAGGGGGGAGGGGCAGAGAGGGGGAGTTTGTTTAGGGTGGAGAGGCAGGGAGTGGGTTTGTTTAGGGTGGAGAGGCAGGGAGGGGGGTTTGTTTAGGGTTGAGAGGCAGGGAGGGTGGTTTGTTTAGGGTGGAGTGGCGGGGAGGTGGGTTTGTTTAGGGTGGAGAGGCAGGGAGGGGGGTTATTGTTTAGGGTGGAGTGGCAGAGAGGGGGGTTTGTTTAGGGTGGAGAGGCAGGGAGGGGGGTTATTTCTTAGGGTGGAGTGGCAGGGAGGTGGGTTTGTTTAGGGTGGAGTGGCAGGGAGGTGGGTTTGTTTAGGGTGGAGTGGCAGAGAGGGAGGTTTGTTTAGGGTGGAGAGGCAGGGAGGGTTTTTTTTTTAGGGTGGAGTGGCAGGGAGGGGGGTTTGTTTAGGGTGGAGAGGCAGGGAGGGGGGTTATTTCTTAGGGTGGAGTGGCAGGGAGGTGGGTTTGTTTAGGGTGGAGTGGCAGGGAGGTGGGTTTGTTTAGGGTGGAGTGGCAGAGAGGGAGGTTTGTTTAGGGTGGAGAGGCAGGGAGGGGGGTTGTTTAGGGTGGAGAGGCAGGGAGGGGGGTTATTTCTTAGGGTGGAGAGGCAGGGAGGGGGGTTATTTCTTAGGGTGGAGAGGCAGGGAGGGGGGTTATTTCTTAGGGTGGAGAGGCAGGGAGGTGGGTTTGTTTAGGGTGGAGTGGCAGGGAGTGGGTTTGTTTAGGGTGGAGAGGCAGGGAGTGGGTTTGTTTAGGGTGGAGAGGCAGGGAGTGGGTTTGTTTAGGGTGGAGTGGCAGAGAGGGGGGTTTGTTTAGGGTGGGGAGGCAGGGAGGGGGGGTTGTTTAGGGTGGAGAGGCAGGGAGGGGGGTTATTTCTTAGGGTGGAGAGGCAGGGAAGTGGGTTTGTTTAGGGTGGAGTGGCAGGGAGGGGGTTATTTCTTAGGGTGGAGAGGCAGGGAGGTGGGTTTGTTTAGGGTGGAGTGGTAGGGAGTGGGTTTGTTTAGGGTGGAGAGGCAGGAAAGGGGGTTATTTCTTAGGGTGGAGAGGCAGGGAGGTGGGTTTGTTTAGGGTGGAGTGGCAGGGAGGTGGGTTTGTTTAGGGTGGAGTGGCAGGGAGTGGGTTTGTTTAGGGTGGAGTGGCAGGGAGTGGGTTTGTTTAGGGTGGAGAGGCAGGGAGGGGGGTTTGTTTAGGGTGGAGAGGCAGGGAGTGGGTTTGTTTAGGGTGGAGAGGCAGGGAGGGGGTTATTTTTTAGGGTGGATGGGTAGAGAGGGGGGTTTGTTTAGGCTGGAGAGGCAGGGAGGGGGGTTATTTCTTAGGGTGGAGAGGCAGGGAGGTGGGTTTCTTTAGGGTGGAGTGGCAGGGAGGTGGGTTTGTTTAGGGTGGAGTGGCAGGGAGGTGGGTTTGTTTAGGGTGGAGTGGCAGGGAGTGGGTTTGTTTAGGGTGGAGTGGCAGGGAGTGGGTTTGTTTAGGGTGGAGAGGCAGGGAGTGGGTTTGTTTAGGGTGGAGAGGCAGGGAGTGGGTTTGTTTAGGGTGGAGAGGCAGGGAGGGGGTTATTTTTTAGGGTGGAGGGGTAGAGAGGGGGGTTTGTTTAGGCTGGAGAGGCAGGGAGGGGGGTTATTTCTTAGGGTGGAGAGGCAGGGAGGTGGGTTTGTTTAGGGTGGAGTGGCAGGGAGTGGGTTTGTTTAGGGTGGAGAGGCAGGGAGGGGGTTATTTTTTAGGGTGGAGGGGTAGAGAGGGGGGTTTGTTTAGGCTGGAGAGGCAGGGAGGGGGTTATCTTTTAGGGTGGAGGGGCAGAGAGGGGGAGTTTGTTTAGGGTGGAGAGGCAGGGAGTGGGTTTGTTTAGGGTGGAGAGGCAGGGAGTGGGTTTGTTTAGGGTGGAGAGGCAGGGAGTGGGTTTGTTTAGGGTGGAGAGGCAGGGAGGGGGTTTGTTTAGGGTGGAGAGGCGGGGGGATTGTTTTAGGATGCTGGAAAGAGGGGTGCTTGGGAACCCCACAGCTGCCAGTCAATACCCTGCACCACATCACTCAGCAGCCCCACCCTCCCCCCTCCATGAAGCTCTGCAGTAGCTGAGAAAAGTGAACAGAGGTGGGGGGAGGGGGAGCCAGGCTCAGGGCAGGACACACTACACACCGGGTGGGGCAGTCACTCTGTAGCCGCCCTGCAGAGGAGTCTGAGAACTCGGGGGATTGCTGGGAGGGGGAGACATGCAAAAATCCTCTGTCATTCACACTGTGAGAGAGATCACCTCCGATCCCCTCACTCAGTCACTCACCTTCTGCTCTGGTACACCTCGCTCAAACTCAACTCTGCACCCACCCGCCGCATCTGTGATCCGCTCCCCGCCTCACATTACAGGGTCCCGGGTTGCAGTAATTATTATTATTATTATACGGGATTTATATAGCGCCGACAGTTTACGCAGCGCTTTACAACATTAGGGCAGACATTACAAGTACAATACAATTCAATACAGGAGGAATCAGAGGGCCCTGCTCATTAGAGCTTACAATCTAGGAGGGAGGGTCAAATTATACAAAAGGGTAATAGCTGTGGGGGATGAGATAATGGAGAAAATAGTGCAGTTGTTAGATGGAGGCAGGATAGGCTTCTCTGAAGAGGAAAGTTTTCAGGGATCGCCTAAAGGTGGATAAATTTGGAGACAGTCTGACAGATTGGGGTAGGGAATTCCAGAGGATGGGAGAGGCTCGGGAAAAGTCCTGGAGGCGGATATGGGAGGAGGTGATGAGGGAGCTAGAGAGCAGGAGGTCTTAGGAGGAACGGAGGTGGCAATTAGGTTGGTATTTTGAGACTAGGTTAGTGATGTAGCTGGGGGCAGAGTTGTGGATGGCTTTGTAACTTATTGTTAGTATTTTGAAAGTAATTCATTGGGCGAGTGGCAGCCAATGGAGGGATTGGCAGAGAGGGGTAGCAGACACTGAGCGATTTGTAAGGTGGATGAGTCTGGCAGCAGCATTCATGATGGACTGAAGGGGGGAGGAGTCTTTTTAAAGGTAAGCCAATGAGGAGGGAGTTGCAGTAGTCGAGGCGAGAGATAACCAGGGAGTGAATCAGGAGCTTTGTGGTTTCGTTGGTTAGAAAGGGACGTAGTTTAGAGATGTTGCGGAGGTTGAGGCGGCAAGCTTTGGAAAGTGATTGGATGTGGGGCTGAAAGGAGAGTTCAGAGTCCAGGATAACACCTAGCACCCTGACATGTGGGGACGGGTGGATGGTTGTGCCATTGCTCTTGACAGACAAGTCAGGGGAAGAGGCACG
The DNA here is from genome assembly GCA_037952835.1 of Lithobates septentrionalis. Lineage (NCBI taxonomy): Eukaryota > Metazoa > Chordata > Amphibia > Anura > Ranidae > Lithobates > Lithobates septentrionalis. Next base: position 172,047 of record JBBDGP010001663.1, on the reverse strand, counting down.
TGGGGGAGGAAATATTATAAGCTCGGTTTTGGACAAGTTGAGTTTGAGGAAGTGGTGTGACATCCATACAGATATGTCTGTTAGTAAGTTAGCGATACGTGAGGAGACAGATGGAGTGAGTTGAGGGGTGGAGAGATAGATTTGGGAGGAGGAGGAGACTGATGGGGTGAGTTGAGGGGTGGAGAGATAGATTTGGGAGGAGGAGGAGACTGATGGGGTGAGTTGAGGGGTGGAGAGATAGATTTGTGTGTCGTCAGCGTAGAAATGATATTAAAAGCCGTGAGAAGCTATCAGCTGACCCAGGGAAGAGGTGTAGATTGAAAATAAAAGAGGTCCAAGAACAGAACCTTGGGGGACCCCGACTGAAAAGGGAAGAGAGGTGGAGGAAGTAGAATTTTAAGTGACACTGAAGGTGCGTTGGGATAGGTAGGATGAGAACCACTGAAGAGCACAGTCACGAAGACCGAGGGAGTAAAGTTTTTTGAGCAGGAGGGGTTGTCAATCATGTCAAAGGCAGCTGAGAGGTCCAGAAGTAGGAGTACAGAATAGTGTCCGTTGGTTTTTGCAGTTAGTAGGTCATTTGTGAGTTTTAGAAGAGCAGTTTCTGTGGAGTGTTGAGGGCGAAATCCAGATTGAAGGGGATCAAGAAGGTTGTTTTTAATGAGATGGTCACTCAGTTGGTTGTAAACCAGGCGTTCAAGGAGTTTAGAGGAAAAGGGGAGCAAGGAGATAGGGCGTAGGTTGTTAAGATTGGTAGGGTCCAAGGACAGCTTTTTAAGTATGGGAGTGACCAGTGCATGTTTTAGAGCATTGGGGAAGGTGCCAGAGGTGAGGGAGAGATTGAAGATGTGGGTTAGAGAGTGTAGGATGGAGTCAGAGGGCGACCAGAGCATTTGAGAGGGAATAGGGTCCAGGGGACAGGTGGTTAGGTGGGCGATAGAAAGGAGTTTAGCAACTTCGTCTGTAGTAGCAGATTTGAAAAAGGGGAGTGTTGGTTGACATGGGGTCTTAGCTGGGGGAGATACCTGTAGAGTTGAGATTTCATTGCGGATTGTATGAATCTTGTTTTTGAAGTGATTAGCGATCTCCTGGGCAGTGAGCGAGTCAGTGGGGGGGGGGAGGCGGTGGAGGACAAAGTATAGAGTTGAAGGTAGAGAAGAGTTTACGGGGACTGGATGAGAAGGTGTTAATAAGAGTTGTAAAATAGGTCTGCTTGGCAGTGTGGAGGAAAGAATAGTATTTTTGGAGGGCAGATTTGTATTGGTTGAAGTCTTTGAGAGACTTAGTCTTGTGCCACAGACACTCAAGAGCACGACTACGTTTTTTGAGAATTTTAGTGTCATCTGTTTGCCAGGGTTGTAGGGGTCGGGGTCTGATTCTGCGTGTAGTGAGAGGAGCGAGCTTGTCCAGGGTGGAGGACAGGGATTTATTGTAGAGGGACGTGACTTGGTTGGGGCAGGACAGGGGGGAGATTTTGTCATAGAGGTGGTCAGTAGCAGAATAGAGTAGAGAGGAGTTGAAGTTGCGAAAGTTTCTACAGGTGATGGTTAGGGGATTGGAGGGAAAGGTGGTGTAAGAAAGGGGGAGAGAGAAACTAATAAGGTGGTGGTCTAATAAAGTAGTCTCAGGGTCCGCACTCCACTCCGACTCCAGGGAAACTGAAGGTGACGCAGTAGTACTGAAAAAGCACCGCCCAGTCGTCCTCCAGTCCCGGCCAATGAAAAAAAAATAGACAAGAGCCAGGGACAAATCACTGGAGAGGAGTGGGAGTGTGTGCGGGCGCACGGCTTGCGCCCTGCACATGCCCTAAACACGGGCAAATCAGCTTCCCAGCTTGCAATCAGCTGATTGCAAGCTGGGAAGCTTCCCATAGACCGCCGTGTGTCCGGCGCCCCCTATGGACAGGGGGCCACTGGCTTGAACCATCCTGTCCAGTCCAGACAGAGGAGACATTGCTCGAACCATCCTGCCCCAGTCCAGACAGAGGAGATAGTGCTTGGACCATCCTGCCCCAGTGCAAGCAGTGCAGATATTGTCTGGACCATCCTTCCAAGTCCATATAGTGTAAATAGCATTGCTACCGTCCTGCCCAAGTGCAGATATTGTTCGGACCATCCTTGCTTTCACATGTAACTACTGCGGACCGTCCACTAACTGTAATGTCAAGAGGCTCCGGATTGTATGTTGAAGTGATCTGACTGTAATGCTACTTCCTGAATTCCACCAGTAAAGTGCAGCAAAACTATTTCTACAGCCGGGAATGTCATGTGGAGATCTCTGGCATGGAATGAGGCACAAGATGATGGAAGGTTTAGACTCAGCAGGAGGGACAGTGTTCTGGCAGGACAGGGACGGGGATGGGGACTTGTGATCCTGGCCCAAACCTAGCCAACCAGTTCAGTTCTATTTTATTCTTCATCTTGATTAGTAGTTAACTTCGCTTTCTTCGCATCCCATGAATGTAGGCTTTTCCTATACCAGAGATCACCTCCCCAACAGCAACACATACAGAAAAAAAATGAAAGTAGTAGAATAGGATATACCTAGCATTGTAACTCCTGTTAATTAATTATTTTTTTATTTTTGCCTGTGTTCCTGTTGCAGATTTTCCCTCACTTCCTGTCTAATAAAATTGTTGTCACTGGACAGGAAGTGCATGAAAATCTCTCTAAAGCCTGGACAGCAGTTAAAGCAGACAGGGCTTCCATAGTTGCCAACTGTGACAGACCTAGCCAAGACAGAGGCTTTTGGAGGGAACTGAATGCGAGCCTCTTGCCTACCGATCATGGGCCCTGGCATTTGGGGGAATGGAGCTCTTTGTGAGCTGTATGCCTGGAGACCCTTGAGGTGGTGTCACTTTGGATTCAGGTCCATATCCCCCCAGGACACGCAGACTCTGGAAACCCTTTGTGTGCCATGTTATAAATAGTGACTGATTCATAATGTTGGGGCTCATAGAAGATGCTGATGTCATCAACTCCAGCCACCTGTCTGTTGTCTGCTATAATGTGTTTATTGTAAATAAGGCTACTGTGGGCTCTAAGAGTCTTTCACCCATTTTTGTTTGTGTTAATTAACTCTGCTATTGTGAGAAGGTTTTCTTGGATTTTCCCAAAGACTATTCTTGGTTGTTTATTCTGAACAATACATGATGCATGATCATTGAAAGAGCTGATCACATTGACCTCTGGAGACGGACTGTCTGTCACCTAGGCTGCCTTACATGCTGTGTTAATTAACATGTTAATTATATAATTGTCTTTTAAGTTGTTGCTAGAGGGGGGGGGGGGAGTATCCATGAGCCAGCCCTACCTCATTATCTAACCCCTTGTGTTAAAAGAGTATAAAAAGGCTGTATTCTGCCCAATAAATCATTCAAGATTCTACAAGCTATTTTCGGCTAGACTTGTATTCAATGCAGCTATAATAATATATATCTCTGATGGTCAGACTGGAGGAAGCGTTATTACTGATGGAAGCACTCAGTGTAGTGTGTGATAGGATCCGTTACATTGGTGGCAAGCAGTGGGACGCTTCCTGTAGTCTGGGACATCCAAACCTCCACCTGGATCCAAGATCAGGATAGCAGACTTCGGTCACCCCAGCAGAGATATGGACCTGGCATCAGAGTTCCCAGGGCTGCTGCAGATCGTCCTTTCAGCATACACCAGGACTGTGTCTAAGGATGAATACCTGGAGATCAGGCAGCAGATTCGGGTGGAGCTCTGGATTGGAGCCAAAACAATTGGAGCAAGGGGCCAGTGACCAACGGGCATTGCGTATGGCATTTCCTGGGAGAACGGCCCCAGGAGCAATGGGTGACTGAGTTGGACAGGCTGGTCCAGCAGGAGATAGAGCTGGACATTCATTATTGGGCTCTGCAATGGCACACAGGGGAGACAACAGAATGCTCTCCAGAGGGATATGACTTTGGAGGCCCTGAATTGCTGTGGGAGAGCCTTACAGATCGTTTCGTGTTTGGCGATGAAGGGGAGCCTACCCTTAAGGACCTGCGAGAATATAGAGAGGCTATGCTCAGTCTTGCAGGGGTCTCAGAGCGTAAACCTGATCTAGACCATTTGCTAAGGAAGGAACAGCATCTGGAAAGGGCATACAGGAAACTGCTAGAACACGTTCAGCAGCATGCCAGAGAATCGGCAGTGGAAACTCCAGAGATTGCCGTCCCCAAACCTGAAGTGCTGATAATAGGGCAGAGCTCTGCTAGCTTCTGCCCAGCACCAACAGTGGCTTCGGCCTTCTTGAGAGAAGAGGTAGTCGGCCTTTCTCCCACAACACTGACAGGGACATGTGATTTTCTGCCAGCAGCATCTATGGAGTTACAACAAACTTCTCCAGCTGAAGATCTGGTAACTGAACAGAGGGTCCAAGACCTCTGTCCCACACTTTTAGCAATTCTAGAGACTGGGGATTTAATAGACATTTCTGTAGAGGAGAAACCACCTAGCAAACCCCCAGCAGAAGTGCTGGCAACTGGACAGAGGGTCCAAGACCTCTGCCCCACACCTGCAGCAATTCTGGATGCCCAGGGTGAGGAGGTGGCAGTCTATTGCAAGCTGCAGATCAGGATCCAAGGAGAGAATGCAGTCATCACCTCACAACTGCAGCTTGATCTGGTGTCGGTGGATGGGCCTGTGGTCTCCACTAACAGAAAACCAGCAGAAGTGCTGGCAACTGGGCAGAGTGCTACCAACCTCTGCCCAGCACCAGTAACAACTGCGGAGTTCCAGGGAGCAGGGGCAGTTGGCCTCTCCCCAACAGTTAGCTGGAGCAGATGATGTAGGGAAGCTCCTACGCCCAGCTGAACTGCTGGCAATGGAACAGAGCGCTGCTGGCCTCTGCCCTCAACTAACAGAGGACGGATTTCCTGTAAAGGTGGATGGGACTTCAGTCTCCACCTGTATACCCCAGGGATGCTGGGCAGTCGGTCCAGATGCCCAACAGCATGAAGGACTGAGCCCAGCCACCCTGTCTTCTCTCCTGCGGCTAAAGGGACTCCAGGGGGAAGGACCAGTCTGCACTTCCCCCCCAGCAGCAGGTATGTTCTATGAGAGAGGCAGAGGTTGGCTGGGTGAGTAATGCTCTGTTTGGAACAATTTGTTTGGGGTACTGTGTGAGTACAGGCATTACAGGACTGGAACTTTAGACTAACTTCGGAGTCAACCCGTCTGGGGTCTCCTCCTGTGTTAGTCTCCTGCGGAAAGGGGAAAAATGTGACAGACCTAGCCAGGACAGAGGCTTTTGGAGGGGACTGAATGCCAGCCTCTTGCCTACCGATCATGGGCCCTGGCATTTGGGGGAACGGTGCTCTTTGTGAGCTGTATGCCTGGGGACCCTTGAGGTGGTGTTACTTTGGATTTGGGTCCATATCTCCCCAGGACACGCAGACTCTGGGAACCCTTTGTGTGCCATGTTATAAATAGTGACTGATTCATAATGTTGGGGCTCATAGAAGATGCTGATGTCATCAACTCCAGCCACCTGCCTGTTGTCTGCTATAATGTGTTTATTGTAAATAAGGCTAGTGTGGGCTCTAAGAGTCTTTCACCCATTGTTGTTTGTGTTAATTAACTCTGCTATTGTGAGAAGGTTTTCTTGGATTTGCCCAAAGACTATTCTTGGTTGTTAATTCTGAACAATGCATGATCATTAAAAGAGCTGATCACATTGACCTCCGGAGATGGACTGTCTGGTCACCTAGGCTGCCTTAAGTGCTTTGTTAATTAACATGTTAATTATATAATTGTCTTTTAAGTTGTTGCTAGAAGGGAGGGGGGGTATCCATGAGCCAACCCTACCTCATTATCTAACCCCTTGTGTTAAAAGTGTATAAAAAGGCTGTATTCTGTCCAATAAATCATTCAAGATTCTACAAGCTGTTTTTGGCTAGACTTGTATTCAATGCAGCTATAATAATATATATTTCTGATGGTCAGACTGGAGGAAGCGGTATTACTGACGGAAGTACTCATCGGAGTGTGGGATAGGATCCGTTACACCAACATTCTCCAAAAATTAATAGGGACACTTTTTTAATGTAGGTGGAATATTATTTTGATTAGGGGTGGCACCTTCATTTGTAGGCGTGGTCCAGCAGGAATGAAAAAATGTGGCGTACTAAGCCATAAACAATGGGTGCAGTTTAAATTACATGAAATATTGGGCGTGGCTTAAAGGGGTGTGGTTAGAGTCTGAGATGACTTACATAATGGAGAATTTAGTAATATATAGGGAAAGTAAGTAGAGCAGTGTATGGAGGTTGGTAGTTTGTAGGGCGGGGGAGGGGGATGGAGAAGAGGGGGGTGAGCAGAGTTGGGAGGGATGTAGAAGAGGGAGGGTGAGCAGAGTTAGGGGGATGGAGAAGAGGGGGTAAGCAGAGTTTGGGAGATGGAGAAGAGAGGGGTGAGCAGAGTTGGGGGGATTATTAAGAGGGAGGTTGAGCAGAGTAGGGGGGTGAGTAGAGTTGGGGGGATGGAGAAGAGGGGGGATGAGCAGAGTTGGGGGGGATAGAGAAGAAGGAGGGTGAGCAGAGTGGGGGGATGGAGAAGAGGGGGGTGAGCAGAGTGGGGGGAATTGAGAAGAGGGGGGTAAGCAGAGTTGAGGGATGGAGAAGAGGGCGGATAATAAGCAGAGTAAGGGGGATGGAGAAGGGGGCAGAATGAGCAGAGTGGGGGGGGTGAGCAGAGTTGGGGGGATGAATAAGAGGGAGGGTGAGCAGAGTAGGGGCTGAGCAGAGTTGGGGAGATAGAGAGGAGGAGGGTAAGCAGAGTTGGGGGATGGAGAAGAGGGGGTGAGCAGATTTGGGGTAATAGAGAAGAGGGGGGGTAAGCAGAGTTGGGGGATGGAGAAGAAGGGGTAAGCATAGTTGATGGGACGGAGAAGAGAGGGGTGAGCAGAGATGGGGGGATAGAAAAGAGGGGGGTGAGCAGAGTTGGGGCATGGAAAAGAGGGGGTGAGGAGAGTTGGGGGGATGGAGAAGAAGGGGTAAGCAGAGTTGTGGGGGATAGAGAAGAGGGAGATGAGCAGAGTTGGGGGGATAGAGAAGAAGGGGTTGTAAGCAGTGTTGGGGAGATGGAAAAGAGGGGGGTGAGCAGAGTTGGGGGGATAGAGAAGAGGGGGGTGAGCAGAGTTGGGGGGATAGAGAAGAAGGGGTTGTAAGCAGAGTTGGGGGGATGGAGAAGAGGGGGTGAGCAGAGTTGGGGGGATAGAGAAGAAGGGGGGGTAGGCAGAGTTGGGGGGGTGAGCAGCGATGGGGGGATGGAGGAGAGGGGAGTGAGCAGAGTTGGGGGGATGAATAAGAGGAAGGGTAAGCAGAGTTGGGGGGATGGAGAAGAGGGGGTGAGCAGAATTAGGGGAGATTAATAAGAGGGCAGGTGAGCAGAGTAGGGGGGTGAGTACAGTTGGGGGGATGGAGAAGAAGGAGGGTGAGCAGAGTGGGGGGAATGGATAAGAGGAGGGTGAGCAGAGGTTGGGGATGGAGAAAAGGAGGGTGAACAAAATTGGGGGATGGAGAAGAGGGGGGTGAGCAGAGTTGGGGGGATGGAGAAGAGGGGGGTGAGCAGAGTTGGGGGGATGGAGAAGAGGGGGGTGAGCAGAGTTGGGGGGATGGAGAAGAGGGGGTGAGCAGAGTTGGGGGAATGGAGAAGAGGGGGGTGAGCAGAGTTGGGGGGATGAAGAAGAGGTGGGGTGAGCAAAGTTGGGGGATGAAGAAGAGGGGGGGTGGGCAGAGTTGGGGGATGAAGAAGAGGGAGGGTGATCAGAGTGGGGGAATTGAGAAGGGGGGTGAGCAAAGTTGGGGAGGATGGAGAAGGGGGGTGAGCAGAGTGGGGGAATTGAGAAGAGGGGGGGGGGTGAGCAGAGTTGGGGAGGATGGAGAAGAGGGGGGTTTCTATAGAACTCACTGTGGCTGTAGCTTTTCTAGCGGCAGACATGGGTGTCTCCCTGTTCACCACCATGCCGCCCTTATTTTCAGTAAGCCAGAGACCCACCAATCACAAGTTGAGCCGAGGACCATACTGGACACTGAAAGGAGTGTGAGTCAGGGTGACGGGGGCCACACAGGCGACGCTATTAGCTGTTATAACTGTGTTGCGCTGACACAATCTATTTTTCGGGATTCTACCCAGGACTAGCTCAGACCGGGACATTGGTTTGATTTCCATGAATGTCCTGAGCAATCCGTGACTGTTGACAACTATGGGGTTCTAATCTAAAAACCAAGAAAAGTTTTTGGCTTGACATAAATTTTAAAAGCCATCCTTGAGTTGCAGGCCATTTAGACTAAACCTATAAACTTGTATCTAAACTGCCAAACCTCTGAAAAGCGTTTGACAAGTGGTGAGGAGGGGATGCCTTCTTAACACCAGGGGCGGATCAAAGGGGGGCAACGGGGCAATTGCCCCCTCCGAGAAATGCGGGTAAGTGACTGTGAGAGCAGGGTGTGAGAGAGAGCCCGCCGGCGGGCGGCTCCGTGAGTGAGAGAGCCGCCGGGGGGCTCCATGAGTGAAAGAGCCACCGGGCGGCTCCGTGAGTCAGAGAGCCGCTGGGTGGCTCTGTGAGTGAAAGAGGAGCCAGGCGGCTCCGTCAGTGAGAGAGCCGCTGGGCGGCCCCGCGAGTGAGGCAGCCGCCGGGCGGCCCCGCGAGTGAGGCAGCCGCCGGGCGGCTCCATAGGTGAGAGAGAGAGAGACGCCGCTGACATGTGCCGCTCAATGTGTTTGTGGGCGGGCTGCTGCCTGCTGGCCAATCAGGGAGCCGGCGGGCGGGGGAGCAGAGAGATGACATCATCTCTCACCACCCGTCGCCCGCCCTGCATCCCTGCAGTTCCCCCCCACCATGCAGGCAGCTGCGGCAGCAGAGAGATTACATCATCTCTCTGCTGCCTGTCTCTGGGACAAAAGAGACCACCTTAGCAGGTGGCAGGTGACAATCTTCATCTGGTGACAGGCGACGTGGCAAGTTACAATCCGCAACATGGGGCAGGCGACGTGGCAAGTGACAATCTTCATCTGGTGACAGGCGACGTGGCAAGTGACAATCTGCATCTGGTGACAGGTGACGTGGCAAGTGACAATCCGCAACATGTGGCAGGCGACGTGGCAAGTGATATGGCAAGTGACAATCTGCAACGTGGCAGGCGACGTGGCAAGTGACAATCTGCATCTGGTGACAGGCGACGTGGCAAGTGAAAATCCGCAACATGTGGCAGGCGACGTGGCAAGTGACAATCTGCATCTGGTGACAGGTGACGTGGCAAGTGACAATCCGCAACATGTGGCAGGCGACGTGGTAAGTGACATGGCAAGTGACAATCCGCAACGTGGCAGGCGACGTGACAAGTGACATGGCAAGTGACAATCCGCAACGTGGCAGGCGACGTGGCAAGTGACAATCTGCATCTGGTGACAGGCGACGTGGCAAGTGACAATCCGCAACATGTGGCAGGCGACGTGGCAAGTGACAATCTGCATCTGGTGACAGGTGACGTGGCAAGTGACACACTCGGGGCTCCCACTGATTCTGCATTATGGTGAGTTAAACGATTTAATTTTTTATAACAATGTAATTATAGTAATAATGCGCTTCAATCATCCTGACACCATAACAACCATGGTGCCGTGATGATTGAAGCGCCAACACCAGCCATTTCGCAGATAGATGTACCCCAAAAAAATATATTTTCTGGCAGTGCCCCTCCCGAGACTAGACTCTGGATCCGCCCCTGCTTAACACTTGTTTTAACCCTATAATTTTGCAAACAATGTGCCCCCACCGGGATGTTTGCGATGTTTCCCCATTCACTTGAATGCGTCAAGGGGGACAGGAGGGATATTTGCTGCCACGGGTGCAAAAAAAGAAAACAAATGCAGCCACCACATCTAATGATTGGTAAGCTACAACATATTATATTTTTGGTTTGGGGTTTAATATTGCTTTAAAAAGACAGTTGAGCAGACCCTGCTTGTTGTTTGGTGACGTTTAATTGAAATGTCTAATGAAGCCACATGGTGAGAGAGGAGTCCCTCCTCTGTTTTTCCATCACTTAAGACCCGCCCTATTGCAGATTTACTGCTACAGGGCGGCCCTCCTGTGCAGAATCATGTATATACAGTATATGTGATTCTGAACCTCCGCCTGCATGGGGCGTGCGCATGTCATCTGCGGCCAAATACTGCTTTGAATACTCACAGCAGAAGCCTATCTGCGGGTGCCGGGCACTGGATGTCCTCCGGCACCCGCCAATCGTCGGGCAGAGACACAAGACGGAGCTCTGCCTATGCAAACAGTACCGAGTTCTGTTCTGACAGGGGGGAAGTGTAGCAGAATACATATTAGCCTAAATTTATGAAGAAATTTGATTTTTTACATTTTTTTAATCGGTGCGTTTTATAGCTTTTTTTTTTTAAATCAAAATTGTCGCTCTTTTTTATTTTTTGTTTATAATAAAAAAACGCAGAGGTGATCGAATACCACCAAAAGGAAGTTCTATTAACCACTTCAATACCGGGCACTTCCCCCTTCCTGCCCAGGCCAATTTTCAGCTTTCAGCGCTGTCACCTTTTAAATGACAATTACGCGGTCATACAACACTGTACACAAACAACATTTTTTTTATCATTTTCTTCCCACAAATAGAGCTTTCTTTTGGTGCTATTTGATCACCTCTGGGGTTTTTATTTTTTGCTAAACAAATAAAAAAATACCGAAAATTTTGAAAAAAAAAAGTTTTTCTTAATTTCTGTTATATATTTTCTCCTTTACTGATGGGCACTCATAGGCGGCAATGGTGGGCACTGATATGTGACACTGATGGGTACTGAAAGGCTGCACTGGTGGTTACTTATGGGTGGCACTGATGGGCACAGGTGGACACTGATGGGTGGCACTGATAAGCACTGATAGGTGGCAATGATGGGCACTGATAAGTGATACTGATGGGCACTAAAAGGCTGCATTGATGGGCACTCATAGGCGGCACTGATGGGCACTCATAGGTGGCACTAATATGCAACACTGATGGGCACTGAAAAGCTGCACTGATGGGTACTTATGGGTGGCACTAATAGGCGGCACTGATGGGCACTAATATGCGGCACTGATTGGCACTGATATGCGACACTAATGGTCACTGAAAGGCTGCACTGATGGGTACTTATGGGTGGCACTGATGGGCACTGATGGGCACGGGTGGACACTGATGGGTGGCACTGATAGGTGGCACTGATGGGCACAGTTGGACACCGATGGGTGGCACTGATGGGCACTGATAGGCAGCACTGATGGGCATGGGTGGACACTGATGGGTGGCACTGATGGGTACTGATAGGTGGCACTGATATGCAACACCGATGGGCACTGAAAGGCTGCATTGATGGGTACTAATGGGTGGCACTGATGGACACTGATAGATGGCACTGAGGGGCACCACTGATATGGAGGCACTGGCAGGCAATTGCTGATAGGCACTGATTGGCATCATATGTGGACACACATTGGAATCCCTGCTTTGCCATGGGTGGCATACCTGGTGGTCATCAGTGGTGACTTGTTACCAAGATCGGTGTTGCGGTGTGTCAGAGTGGCACACGGCACCACCGATTGCCGCGCTGCGCGCCCCAGTAGGCGCGCGCCGGCCTGTTACCTTGATGACATCATATGACGTCCGGTCAGAGTAACAGAACCACTTTGCGCACGTCATATTGCTACATGGCAGGCGGGAAGTGGTTAAGGACATCAATTTTATTTGGGTACAGCGTCGCACGACCGCGCAATTGTCAGTTAAAGTAACGCAGTGTCGTATCACAAAAAATGGCCTGGTCAGAAGGAGGGGTAACTCTTTCGTAGGGCAAGTGGTTATACCAAAACTTTCTTCAGGGAAGAAGAGAATGATCTATAGCTAGACGTGGGGAAATAAGACCAGAGCTCCATCTGCTGGCTCAAAAGAAGAATGCAAAATATATTTATATGCAACATGTCTTATATACCTTAAAGATTTTTTTTTTTTTTTTAGACCTTACCATAATAAAGAAGGAAATATGTTGGAACCCAGAATACATTATCTTTAAGAAATTGCAGTCCTCAAGTCACCTGACACCCAGTGCCCAGTGCGTTTTACAGAAAATCAGATACATTAGTATTGTGCCCGCCCCCCACTCTTTGCCAGTAGTATACTTAGTGTGCCATTTCAGTCACATGCAGTGTCATTGGATGAGATATAGTGACATCATCCTATACAATCCAATCACACAAATCTGTAGTTTCAGGAAAGGTGCAATGAAAACCAGAACTGCTGATCTGCATAATAAAAAATTATATATATATATATACACAATAATAATAAAAAAGGTCAGTGGGTCTACAAACAGAGGCGCTAGGTCTTCTATTATTGGTATCCAGGGTGGTCAAAGACCATCTTATTGATCGAGCTTTCATGAGGCTGCTCACAAATACCGGACCAGACAGATCCAACTATACAGAAACCAGAAGGACCATAACACCAAAAGTCAGAGCCCAAAGCAATGTTTTATTTAATGACCGATAAAAGAAAACCCAACGCGTTTCGGGTTTCAGGCACTCCCCCTTCACCAGGGCTTGTCTGCATGTTGCTGGACTCCACTGAAATCTCTACTAGGGATGCACCGATACCATTTTCTTTACAACGAGTACCGATACTTTTTTTTTTAGTACTCGCCAATACCAATTACCGATACCTACCGGCTACCGCAACTGTTTTGTTTTCACTTTAGTTGTCAGAAATGGTACAAAGCATTGAAAAGTTATTTACAAATGAAATAAATTGATTTTTTCTTTAATTTTTCGCTTTTTCAATGTGAAATCTGTAAATATATGTTAATAAATATATACACACACACACACACATATATATATATATACACACACACACACATATATATATATATATATATATATATATATATACACACACACACACACACACATATATATATATATATATAGATAGATAGATAGATAGATAGATAGATAGATAGATAGATAGATAGATAGATAGATAGATAGATAGATAGATAGATAGATAGATAGATAGATAGATAGATAGATAGATAGATACCATAGTTTGTAGACGCTATAACTTTCACACAAACCAATCAATATACACTTATGGAGATATTTTTTTTTTATCTTTTACCAAAGACCTGTAGCAAAAAAAAGAAAAAAGAAAAAAGTAAATAAAACAAAAGCAAAAAATAAATAAAAAATGGGCGGACTCGATGGACTACTCAATCTTTTTCTTCTGTCACTTTTCTATGTTTCTAATACATCTTGGCCTAAATTTATGAAGAAATTTGATTTTATTGTACATGTTTTATAACAGAAAGTAGAAAATATTGTTTTTTCAAAATTTTCAGTCTTTTTTCATTTATATATGTTTAAAAAAAAAAAAAGCGGTGATCAAATACCACCAAAAGAAAACTCTATTTGTGTGAAAAAAATGATATAAATTTAATTTAGGTACAGTGTTGCATGAACGCGCAATTGCCAGTTATAACGACCACATGATCACAATTATCTGGTCATGAAGGGGGGGTGAAACCTTTTCGGAGGTCAAGTTGGTTAAAGACAACTCCTTTTTTGGGGAAAGTTTCTATCACATATATAATTAATAAAACAAGATATTTTGTCATTTATTTAATGTAAAGTTATTTTTTTATTTCAAATTTGCAGTAAACTAAAAAAAAATAAAAGTCAAATGCTGCTTCTTTGTAACCAAAATACCGTTTCATGTCCTGCTCATCTGATTGGTTGTCTTCTTTTTCCCCTGCAGTTGTTCTTTTAGTATCAACAATTGGATGGATCATGTGATTATTAGCAGGTAGACCCTCCCACATAGGAAGTGATTGGAAATCATGTATCAGTATGCACAAAGTAGGAACATTCTTCCTTTATATTCACAAAAATCTCTGCAACGGTCATAAAAAATGTCCCGGAGGTGAGGAAATATCCTTTGTAGCATCACTTAAAGTCCATGTTCCCCAATCCAAATCACTGACTTGCAGCCAGGATCTGTAAATGTATTGTCCATCAAATCCTTATGAGGCCTTCACACAGCTCTTTAATATCGGTGACCTCATCATACTACAATTTAAATTGTTTGTTGGAAATCCAAGCCTATGGGTTATTTCATGATTTGGACCCATTTTTAATTTAAAGTCTTTCATAAAAAAAAAAAAAAAAAGTATTTTTATTTTATAGATCTTATTTTTTAAGTTGGCAGTCCAACCCCCTTTTGAATGATGCACTCAGATCCTCAGGGGAGGGGACTTCCTGCTTTCAGTGCCACCTGATGGCTAATTGCAACAATGGCTGTGCTGGCCATTACATTGGCTCCTGGCCTGTAGGGATTGGCAGTGAAAGTCTTACATTATTATTATACAGGATTTGTATATCGCCAACAGTTTACGCAGCTCTTTTCAACATGAGGGCAGACAGTGCAGTTACAATACAATTTAATACAGGAGGAATCAGAGGGCCCTGCACGTTTAAAAGCATCACATTTTTACAAATCATCTCTATGCATATTCTGTAAAATGTTTGGAATCCAGGTCCTTTTAAATGAAGCACCCAGATCCTCAGGGGAGGGGACTTCCAGATTTCAGTGCCACCTGGTGGCCATGACAACACTGGCTGTGCTGGCCATTCTATTAACTTTGGGCCTGTAGGGATTGGCAGTGAAAGTCTTACAGTATAATATTTTTTTAAAATCATCTCTATGCATATTCTGTAAAAAGTTGGGAGTCCAACCCCCCCTGTTGAATGAAGCACTCAGATCCTCAGGGGAGGGGACTTCCTGCTTTCAGTGCCATCTGGTGGCCAATTGCAACAATGGCTGTGCTGGCCATTCCATTGACTCCTGGCCTGTAGGGATTGGCAGTGAAAGTCTTACAGTATTATTATTATTATTATTATACAGGATTTATATAGCAACAACTGTATACACAGCACATTGCAACATGAGGGCAGAAAGTACAGTTACATTACAATTTAATGCAGGAGGGATCAGAGGGCCCTGCACATTAGACAGCATTACATTTTTTTAAATCACAAATCATCTCAATGCATATTTTGTAAAAAGTTTGGAATCCAGGCCCTTTTAAATGCAGAACTCAGATCCTCAGAGGAGGGGACTTCCAGATTTCAGTTCCACCTGGTGGCCAACGGCAACAATGGCTGTGCTGGTCATTCTATTAACTTTTGGCCTGTAGGGATTGGCAGTGAAAGTCTTACAGTATCACATTTTTCTAATTCTCATATTTTGTAAAAAAGTAAGGACTCCAGTTCCTTTTGATAGATGCACTCAGATCCTCAGGGGAGGGGACTTTCAGATTTCAGTTCCACCTGGTGGCCAATCGAAACAATGGCTGTGCTGGCCATTCCATTGACTCCTGGCCTGTAGGGACAGGCAGTGAAAGTCTTATAGTATAATTTTTTTGAAATGATCTCTATGCGTATTCTATAAAACCTACAAATGATTGAAGGAAAGTGAGATTCCATTTTTCACCAAGTGTTGTATTAGTATAGAACAATGATTAGGATCCTCTGGAGTGTCAGACTAATAGATAATGGAAGGGACTTAAGAGCATTTCAAAGAGACCGTGTTCCCCCCATAGGTCACTGTGATTTGTCCGGTGTGTACCACGGAGAAGACCATATTGCATGCCTGTAAAACACAAGAGTCCTGTGAATGGGCGGAGACACGAGCGAGCTTCAATGGTTATATATAGTAACAGAAGGAAGGAAACAGAAAATTGAGCATCCAATAATAAAGCATCATTTTAAATACTGTATATCCCATAATAGCCCATAAAGGGTATAAATCCACTTTGTGTGCACCGAACACCTGTACAAACCAAGATATTACCTTGTGAAAGTAGCAGAGACATCATCACTGGGCCCATGTAGCCCATACAGGGGAAAGAGCCATGGGAGGGGCCCAGCAGGCTCCACCCTCTACAGGCTGCCTGCAGAAAACTACCGGAGGGGGTGAAGACAAGAGCAGTCACCCTGCACAAGAGGAGAGAGAGAGCAAAGCTGTGGGAGGGGCCAAGTAGGCCCCACCCACTATAGGTTTCCTGCAGAAAACTATGGGAGGGGCAGAGACAAGACCAGACACCCTGCACAAGGAGAGAGAGAGAGAGACAGAGAGAGAGAGAGAGAGCGCAAAGCTGTGGCCCAGCAGGCTCCACCCTCATAGGTTTCCTGCAGAAAACTATGGGAGGGGCAGAGACAAGACCAGACACCCTGCACAAGGAGAGAGAGGGCAGAGCTGTGGGAGGGGTCCAGCAGGCTCCACCTTCATAGGTTTCCTGCAGAAAACTATGGGAGGGGGCGGATACAAGACCAGACACCCTGCACAAGAAGAGAGAGAGAGCAGAGCTGTGGGAGGGGCTCAGCAGGCTCCACCCTCTATAGGTTTCCTGCAGAAAATGCTGGGAGGGGGCGGAGACAAGACCAGTCACCGTGCACAAGGAGAGAGAGCAGAGCTGTGGGAGGGGCCCAGCAGGCTCCACCCTCTATAGGTTTACTGCAGAAAACTACAGGAAGTGGCGGATACAAGACCAGACACCCTGCACAAGGAGAGAGAGGGCAGGGCTGTGGGAGGGGCCCAGGGGGCTCCACCCTCTACAGGCAGCCTGCAGAAAACTAACGGAGGGGGGCGGAGACAAGACCAGACACCCCGCACAAGGAGAGAGAGGGCAGAGATGTGGGAGGGGCCCAGCTGGCTCCACCCACTATAAGTTTCCCCATCCACATAAACCCCATGCTGATTGGCTGCTGATCTTTACTGCCTCTGAGCACCACAAACCAAAAACCCTATTTAATTAATATCCAATACTCAAAGCAACAATCTTACATCAGAGTCTCTATCAGAGTCCCCATCAGACAGAGTCCCCATCAGAATGTCCTCTTAAATCAGGGTCCTCCTTTATCAGATTGCACATCAGACTCTCACCTCACATGAGGGTCCCCATTATAGTCCCCCTTGAATGGGGTCCCGACTGGTCACATCAGCTGCAGGTCAGATAAAATCCTGTAGTGGGGCCACATTTGGCCCACCTGGTGTAGTCTGGAGATCGCTTTCAAGTCCATCTAACACTCCCCCCCCCCCTCCCCCATGACTGACAATGCTGCTGTCCAAAGGTGTGAAGTCACCTTTAAGCTGGATACACACTATACAATTTTCTTTAGATTTTTCTTTCTTTCAGAATTACCAAAACTATATAATATATGAGGTCAAACCTAAACACTTTCAATTTGTATGCAATCAGGCAGGCCCCTGCACTACATGGTTTTGGTAAATCTAAAGGAAGTCAGACAAAAGTTGTATTGTCTGTGTCCAAGGCTTAAGACAGGAGGCGTGTTACTGGCAGGATCACTAGGCAAAATAAAGGGGAAAAAAAAGAAAACAAACTCAGCCGCCACATCTAATGCCGCGTACACACGGTCGGACTTTTCGTCTACAAAAGTCCAACGGACGCTGACGGACTAAAGCTGGCTGGTAATCCGATCGTGTGTGGGCTTCTCCGGACTTTCAACTGACTTTTTTAGCCTCAAATCCGACGTACTTTAGATTTGAAACATGCTTCAAATCTTTACTTCGTAACTACGACGGACCCCGAAATCCGCTCGTCTGTGTGCTAGTCCGACGGACAAAAAGCCACGCTAGGGCACCTATTGGCTACTGGCTATGAACTTCCTTATTTTAGTCCGGTGTACGTCATCACGTAAGAATTCGACGGACTTTTGTGTGATCGTGTGTAGGCAAGTCTGTTCGTTAGAAAGTCCGCCGCAAGTCCGTCGAAAGTCCGCCGAAAGTCTGTCGGACGAGCTGTCTGACTTTTGTAGACGAAAAGTCCGACCGTGTGTACGCGGCATAAGAATAGGAAATCTGCAATATATGGAAATGTTTTTTTTGGGGGGTTTATTATGCAGTGAGGCCAAATATACTGATCACTAGATTTTGATTTGCATACATTTTAAATGACGGTTTGATTTCCACAAAGAGGCGCCTACAGAGGGTTAGAATAACCAAACACTACAAATGTCAGTTGGTTGGAAACCAATGAATGAGCCACAAAGTCTGAGCAAAGAGACATGAGAGCTCATGATTTATACAAAGTGGCCACTGGGGGGCGGTGTGTGACATTACCTGTTGTGCGAAGGTGTTCAATACATTTGTATCTACGCCAATGGAACTTCTCATGGTGACCCTCAGCACAACGGAACCTAAAAATAAGAAATGTCATTGGTCATAAGACATACAGTATGCTACAGTACAGTAAAAAAAAAATATATATATATATAGATAGATATCTTGTGATGTAATGCCTGGTGGCAGAGAAGTAGACGCAGTCGGGGCTTTTTTCCAGTGGGAATGCAGAAATCCGCAGATCTGGGGCACCTACAGCACAGAGTACTGTATATGTTCTGGCAGTGGGTGCCTTGGAGTGCTGGGGGATCTATTGTTACAGGGGGAGATTTAGTGTTGCCAGAGGGTCTGTTGCTGCTGGTGGGGGGGATTATATTGTTGCTTGTGGGGCTATTGTTTCTGGCTGCTGAAAGATCTATTGATGCTGCCTGCTGCTGGGGATCTATTGCTGCTGATAGGGTTCTATTGTTGCTGGTGGGTGATCTATTGTTGCTGGGGATGTCTTTTCTTGCTGGGTGGGTTTACTGTTGCTTGGGGTTTCTATTGTTAGGAGTGCTGGGGATCTATTATTGCTGGGGGGGTGTAGTGTTGCTTGGGGGTATATTATTGCTGGTGGGGGATGTAGTGTTGCTGGTGGGGCTATGGTTTCTGAGGGGAATCTACTGCTGTGGGGGGATCTGTTGATGCTGCCTGCTGGGGATCTATGGCTGCCAATATGGGTCTATTGCTGCTGCCTGCTGGAGATCTATTGTTGCTAATAGGGGGCTATTGTTGCTGGGGGATCTACTGTTGCTGGGGGTCTATTGTGGCTGGAGGGATCTATTGTTGCTGGGAGAATTTATTGTTGCTAGTGGGAGATCTATTTTTGCTGGGGGATCTATTTTTGCTGGGGGTGTAATGTTGCTTGGGGAATCGATAATTTCTAGTGGGAGATCTATTGTTGCTGGAGGATCTATTACTGCTGGGGGTCTAATGTTGCTTGGAGAATCTATTGTTGGTGCTGGGATCTATTGTTGCTTGGAGTTTCTATTTTTGCTGGGGGGGGGTCTATTATTGCTGGGTCTGATTTATTGTTGCTTTGTGCTGGAGATCTATTGTTGCCGATAGCGGTCTATTGTTGCTGGGGGGTCTACTGTTACTGGGAAGTCTATTGTTGCTGGAGGGATCTATTGTTTCTGGGGAGATCAATTGTTGCTTGGGGTGTTTATTGTTGCTGAGAGGATCTATTGTTGCTAGGGAATCGATACATTCTAGTGGGAGATCTATTGTTGCTGGGGGATCTATTATTGTTGGAGGTCTAATGTTGCTTGGAGAATCTATTGTTGATGAGCGGGTTTATTGTTGCTTGGGGTTTCTATTTTTGCTGGGGGGTCTATTATTGCTGGGGGTCTAATGTTGCTTGGAGAATCTATTGTTGGTGCTGGGATCTATTATTAATGGGTGGGTTTATTGTTGCTTGGTGTTTCTATTTTTGCTGGGGGGTCTATTATTACTGAGGTGGATTTATTGTTGCTGGTGGGTGATCTATTGTTGCTGGGGGGTTCACCTATTGCTAGTGGGGTGATCTAGCCTTGCTTGTAGGGATCTTTTGTTTCTGGGACAGTTCAATTGTTGCTGAGGGGGATCTACTGTTGTGGTGGGGGGGTCAGTTTATGCTGGGAAGGATCTATTGTTGCAGGCTGGATTTATTGTTGCTGGTGGGTGATCTATTGTTGCTGGGGGGTTCACCTGCTGCTAGTGGGGTGATCTAGCCTTGCTTGTGGGGATCTATTGTTTCTGGGACAGTTCAATTGTTGCTGAGGGGGATCTACTGTTGTGGTGGGGGGGGGGGGTCAGTTTATGCTGGGAAGCATCTATTGTTGCTGGCTGGATTTATTGTTGCTGGGGGAATCTATTGTTGCTGGTGGGGATCTATGATTGCAGATTTGAATCTTCAACCTAAAAGTAAATGTTATAGCATAACCTGATATCCGATTTATATAATTCACATAGACCACACCCCTTCCTGGGAAACCTCACAAAGTGGCTCCTGACTTGTGATGTGTCTTAGATATTCGATCCCTGAGAATTCCTGACCATATTTCCCTATCCTGGGAATTTTGGGTGTTACCGCCCACTATTACATGTTCTTGCTCCTCCCAATACATTTGTCATATTATTTTTTTTAAAAAAGTATAAAAAATCCATGTGGGAAAGTTGGAGCCCCTTGTGATGGCCCCAGGTGTTGTAGACCCGGATCTCCCGGACAGATCCTACCTAATGGAGTCATTACAGAGATCACAGATTGCCGGGTGATTTAACTCTCTCCGGCATTTACTAAAAAAACGAAATATCCGTTTTTGGGAAGGTTACCAAAGTCCAGACATGTTTCTGCAAACATTACAATGCCGTCCAGTCCACCACAAAGAAACCAGCAACCTGCATACTGTATACTCCGAAATGTAATGAATAAACAAGCCGACATGTAAGGAGCCGGGAACTGGAAGCTACTTACCTCCTGCAACAGGGGAGTACTGTGTGCTGCTGAAGCTAGAATTAGTTGTGGTCCAGTTTGCAGATGGAGTTGTGAAATTATATGGAGATCGGCTTGTAGGTGGTGTTGGTAGTGGAGTAGTAGGTGTTGTTGTGGTTTGCACTGTTGGAGTGGTAGGTGTTGTTGTGTTTTGCACTATTGGAGTGGTAGGTGTTGTTGTGTTTTGCACTGTTGGAGTGGTAGGTGTTGTTGTGTTTTGCACTATTGGAGTGGTAGGTGATGTTGTGTTTTGCACTATTGGAGTGGTAGATGTTGTGGTGTTTTGCACTGTTGGAGTGGTAGGTGTTGTTGTGTTTTGCACTGTTGGAGTGGTAGGTGTTGTTGTGTTTTGCACTGTTGGAGTAGTAGGTGTTGTTGTGTTTTGCACTGTTGGAGTGGTAGGTGTTGTGGTGGTTTGCACTGTTGGAGTGGTAGGTGTTGTTGTGTTTTGCACTGTTGGAGTGGTAGGTGTTGTTGTGTTTTGCACTGTTGGAGTGGTAGGTGTTGTGGTGGTTTGCACTGTTGTAGTGATAGGTGTTGTTGTGTTTTGCACTGTTGGAGTGGTAGGTGTTGTTGTGTTTTGCACTGTTGGAGTGGTAGGTGATGTTGTGGTTTGCACTGTTGGAGTGGTAGGTGTTGTGGTGGTTTGCACTGTTGGAGTGGTAGGTGATGTTGTGTTTTGCACTGTTGGAGTGGTAGGTGATGTTGTGGTTTGCACTGTTGGAGTGGTAGGTGATGTTGTGTTTTGCACTGCTGCAGCGGTAGGTGTTGTGGTGGTTTGCACTGCTGGAGTGGTAGGTGATGTTGTGTTTTGCACTGTTGGAGTGGTAGGTGATGTTGTGTTTTGCACTGTTGGAGTGGTAGGTGATGCTGTGGTTTGCACTGTTGGAGTGGTAGGTGTTGTGGTGGTTTGCACTGTTGGAGTGGTAGGTGTTGTTGGGTTTTGCACTGCTGCAGCGGTAGGTGATGTTGTGTTTTGCATTGCTGATTCAGTTGTGGTTGAGGTTGTAGTTTCAGTTGCTGGTGTAGATTCAGTTGTGGTTGAGGCTGTATTTTCAGTTGCTGGTGTAGATTCAGTTGTGGTTGAGGTTGTAGTTTCAGTTGCTGGTGTAGATTCAGTTGTGGTTGAGGTTGTAGTTTCAGTTGCTGGTGTAGATTCAGTTATAGTTGAGGTTGTGTTTTCAGTTGCTGATGTAGATTGAGTTGTGGTTGAGGTTGTAGTTTCAGTTGCTGGTGTAGATTCAGACGTGGTTGAGGTTGTAGTTTCAGTTGCTGGTGTAGATTCAGACGTGGTTGAGGTTGTAGTTTCAGTTGCTGGTGTAGATTCAGATGCGGTTGAGGTTGTATTTTCAGTTGCTGGTGTAGATTCAGTTGTGGTTGAGGTTATATTTTCAGTTGCTGGTGTAGATTCAGTTATAGTTGAGGTTGTGTTTTCAGTTGCTGGTCTAGATTGAGTTGTGGTTGAGGTTGTAGTTTCAGTTGCTGGTGTAGATTCAGTTGTGGTTGAGGTTGTATTTTCAAATGCTGGTGTAGATTCAGTTGTGGTTAAGGTTGTAGTTTCAGTTGCTGGTGTAGATTCAGTTGTGGTTGAGGTTGTAGTTTCAGTTGCTGGTGTAGATTCAGTTGTGGTTGAGGTTGTATTTTCAAATGCTGGTGTAGATTCAGTTGTGGTTGAGGTTGTAGTTTCAGTTGCTGGTGTAGATTCAGTTATAGTTGAGGTTGAAGTTTCAGTTGCTGGTGTAGATTCAGTTGTGGTTGAGGCTATGTTTTCAGTTGCTGGTGTAGATTCAGTGGTGGTTGAGGTTGTATTTTCAAATGCTGGTGTAGATTCAGTTGTGGTTAAGGTTGTAGTTTCAGTTGCTGGTGTAGATTCAGTTGTGGTTGAGGTTGTATTTTCAAATGCTGGTGTAGATTCAGTTGTGGTTGAGGTTGTAGTTTCAGTTGCTGGTGTAGATTCAGTTATAGTTGAGGTTGTAGTTTCAGTTGCTGGTGTAGATTCAGTTGTGGTTGAGGCTATGTTTTCAGTTGCTGGTGTAGATTCAGTGGTGGTTGAGGTTGTATTTTCAAATGCTGGTGTAGATTCAGTTGTGGTTAAGGTTGTAGTTTCAGTTGCTGGTGTAGATTCAGTTGTGGTTGAGGTTGTAGTTTCAGTTGCTGGTGTAGATTCAGTTGTGGTTGAGGTTGTATTTTCAAATGCTGGTGTAGATTCAGTTGTGGTTGAGGTTGTAGTTTCAGTTGCTGGTGTAGATTCAGTTATAGTTGAGGTTGAAGTTTCAGTTGCTGGTGTAGATTCAGATGTGGTTGAGGTTGTATTTTCAGTTGCTGGTGTAGATTCAGTTATAGTTGAGGTTGTGTTTTCAGTTGCTGGTCTAGATTGAGTTGTGGTTGAGGTTGTAGTTTCAGTTGCTGGTGTAGATTCAGTTGTGGTTGAGGTTGTATTTTCAAATGCTGGTGTAGATTCAGTTGTGGTTGAGGTTGTAGTTTCAGTTGCTGGTGTAGATTCAGTTATAGTTGAGGTTGAAGTTTCAGTTGCTGGTGTAGATTCAGATGTGGTTGAGGTTGTATTTTCAGTTGCTGGTGTAGATTCAGTTATAGTTGAGGTTGTGTTTTCAGTTGCTGGTCTAGATTGAGTTGTGGTTGAGGTTGTAGTTTCAGTTGCAGGTGTAGATTGAGTTGTGGTTGAGGTTGTATTTTCAAATGCTGGTGTAGATTCAGTTGTGGTTGAGGCTGTGTTTTCAGTTGCTGGTGTAGATTCAGTTGTGGTTGAGGCTGTGTTTTCAGTTGCTGGTGTAGATTCAGTTGTGGTTGAGGTTGTATTTTCAAATGCTGGTGTAGATTCAGTTGTGGTTGAGGTTTTAGTTTCAGTTGCTGGTGTAGATTCAGTTATAGTTGAGGTTGTAGTTTCAGTTGCTGGTGTAGATTCAGTTATAGTTGAGGTTGTAGTTTCAGTTGCTGGTGTAGATTCAGTTGTGGTTGAGGTTGTATTTTCAAATGCTGGTGTAGATTGAGTTGTGGTTGAGGTTGTAGTTTCAGTTGCTGGTGTAGATTCAGTTGTGGTTGAGGTTGTGTTTTCAGTTGCTGGTCTAGATTGAGTTGTGGTTGAGTTTGTAGTTTCAGTTGCTGGTGTAGATTCAGTTGTGGTTGAGGTTGTGTTTTCAGTTGCAGGTGTAGATCCAGACGTGGTTGAGGTTGTAGTTTCAGTTGCAGGTGTAGATTCAGTTGTGGTTGAGGTTGTAGTTTCAGTTGCTGGTGTAGATTGAGTTGTGGTTGAGGTTGTATTTTCAAATGCTGGTGTAGATTCAGTTGTGGTTGAGGTTGTAGTTTCAGTTGCTGGTGTAGATTCAGTTGTGGTTGAGGTTGTGTTTTCAGTTGCAGGTGTAGATTCAGACGTGGTTGAGGTTGTAGTTTCAGTTGCAGGTGTAGATTCAGTTGTGGTTGAGGTTGTAGTTTCAGTTGCTGGTGTAGATTGAGTTGTGGTTGAGGTTGTATTTTCAAATGCTGGTGTAGATTCAGTTGTGGTTGAGGTTGTAGTTTCAGTTGCTGGTGTAGATTCAGTTGTGGTTGAGGTTGTGTTTTCAGTTGCTGGTGTAGATTCAGACGTTGTTGAGGTTGTAGTTTCAGTTGCTGGTATAGATTCAGACGTGGTTGAGGTTGTAATTTCAGTTGCAGGTGTAGATTCAGTTGTGGTTGAGGTTGTAGTTTCAGTTGATGGTCTAGATTCAGACGTGGTTGAGGTTGTAGTTTCAGTTGCTGGTGTAGATTGAGTTGTGGTTGAGGTTGTAGTTTCAGTTGCTGGTGTAGATTGAGTTGTGGTTGAGGTTGTATTTTCAAATGCTGGTGTAGATTCAGTTGTGGTTGAGGTTGTAATTTCAGTTGCTGGTGTAGATTCAGTTGTGGTTGAGGTTTTAGTTTCAGTTGCTGGTCTAGATTGAGTTGTGGTTGAGGTTGTATTTTCAAATGCTGGTGTAGATTCAGTTGTGGTTAAGGTTGTAATTTCAGTTGCTAGTGTAGATTCAGTTATAGTTGAGGTTGTATTTTCAGTTGCTGGTCTAGATTGAGTTGTGGTTGAGGTTGTAGTTTCAGTTGCTGGTGTAGATTCAGTTGTGGTTGAGGTTGTAGTTTCAGTTGCTGGTGTAGATTGAGTTATAGTTGAGGTTGTATTTTCAGTTGCTGGTGTAGATTCAGTTGTGGTTGAGGTTGTAGTTTCAGTTGCTGGTGTAGATTCAGTTGTGGTTGAGGCTGTGTTTTCAGTTGCTGGTCTAGATTGAGTTGTGGTTGAGTTTGTAGTTTCAGTTGCTGGTGTAGATTCAGTTGTGGTTGAGGTTGTAGTTTCAGTTGCTGGTATAGATTCAGACGTGGTTGAGGTTGTAATTTCAGTTGCTGGTGTAGATTCAGTTGTGGTTGAGTTTGTAGTTTCAGTTGCTGGTGTAGATTCAGACGTGGTTGAGCTTGTGTTTTCAGTTGCTGGTGTAGATTCAGACGTGGTTGAGGTTGTGTTTTCAGTTGCTGGTGTAGATTCAGACGTGGTTGAGGTTGTAGTTTCAGTTGCTGGTATAAATTCAGACGTGGTTGAGGTTGTAATTTCAGTTGCAGGTGTAGATTCAGACGTGGTTGAGGTTGTAGTTTCAGTTGCTGGTGTAGATTGAGTTGTGGTTGAGTTTGTAGTTTCAGTTGCTGGTGTAGATTCAGTTGTGGTTGTAGTTTCAGTTGTATAGATTGTTACGGAAGCTGTCGATGTAGTTGATGCAAAATCTAAAAGAGCAGAAGATGAATAAAATATCAGTGTAAATTCACATCATACGATGAAAGAGAAGCAAGCACTAATATTGCTGGAGAGTGACTGTGAAGGCCATAAAAATACAGTATTGTAAATATATCAGATTTGATTTCTGGCAATTCCCTAATTCTAGAGCTGCCCTAATTCCAGAGCATACATTTGTGAAAAACACCTGAACTTACAGATTTCAATCGTCTGCCCTATTTGTGGTTGATTTTGGGCTTTTGTCCCCATGTGACAGCTCTAGGTACCTGAGCAGCCAGTCGCCAAGCACCAGCAATGAGAAGTAGGGGAGTCGCACCCACCTCTATACTGGAGGCAAAGAGAATGTTACTTTGCTTTCCCCAGGATAGTGGGGGTAAGCTTAATATTTAACATTCCCTAATTTAGAGGCACACACGACCAAAGTCTCTTTGGATGTCCATAGGCTTCAACTTGGTCAAGTAGAGTTATGAATGGGCTGTGCTACAAACATTCAGGTTTAGCCCCACGTTTGTTAAATGGGTTTGGTGGTTTTTGTGCATGTCATTAGCACCAGGGTGTGTTTTAGTGGGTGGGTGCAAGAGATTTTCACCTTGACAAGAAGTATGGAGCAAAGGTGTCCCTGTTCCCCCACTTTTATATTCTAGCAATCAAGCTGTTACCTACAAGTCTAAGGCAGTGTTTCTCAACCTTTTTTCAGTCAAGGCACCCTATAAAATGATGGACAATCTCGAGGCATCCTCCAAAATTATGGACAGTCTTGAGGCACCACATTCTAAAATGTAAAAACTAATTTGATAGTTTTACGTAATTCAGCAAAATCAATACACACAGGACACCCAACGTTAGAGGTTATGTATTCTTTCAAAACAAATACACTTTTGCAAACTGGTACTGGCTAGTATTCCAATGTTTCTCTACTCCCTCACTTAGCAAATGAGACCCCAAAGCTAATGAAGAAAGGAAAGGGAGGGTGAAACTAGGATGATATGCAGGCAACTGACATCCTTCTGATCCAAACACCATCCCTTGTCTCCACCCCCTACCCACCTCTGAGCACCGTCCCTTGTCTCCAACCACTACCCACCTCCCAGCACCGTCCCTTGTCTCCACCCCCTACCTACCTCCATGCACTGTCCCTTGTTTATTCTCAGAGAGTAGGTACAGGTACTCCCCTTCTGAGTCACCACTTGTTTCCACCCCCTACCCACTTCCGAGCACTGTCCCTTGTCTCCACCCCCGACCCACCTATGAGCACCGTCCCTTGTCTCCACCCCCTACCTACCTCCACG
Source organism: Lithobates septentrionalis (assembly GCA_037952835.1). NCBI lineage: Eukaryota > Metazoa > Chordata > Amphibia > Anura > Ranidae > Lithobates > Lithobates septentrionalis. The sequence goes on along the minus strand of JBBDGP010001663.1, from coordinate 145,282 downwards.
CACCGTCCCTTGTCTCCACCCCCTACCCACTTCTGAGCACAATCTCTTGTCTCTACCCCTTACACTTTTGCAAACTGGTACTGACTAGTATTCCAATGTTTCTCTTTTCCCTCACTTAGCTAATTAGACCCCAAAGCTAATGAAGAAAGGAAAGGGAGGGTGAAACTAGGATGATATGCAGGCAACTGATATCCTTCTGATCAACTGATGATGTCAGGTCATAAGGAGGTTGGCAGCTATAAGGTTGTAATGGTGTACAATGAAAACCCCTGACTTTGTGTAACTAAAAGGCAGGTTTCATCCACCCACCGGCTTGTATACAATTTTGGGGCAATTTTTAGGCATTTTGACAAAGGAACCCCTGAAGAAACCTCAAGGCACCCCAGGGTGCTTGGGGACCCTGGTTGAAACAGGCTGGTCTAAGGCAATCATTGAACATATAGGGGACAAGGGCTTTTTATTCTCAGAGAGTAGGTGCAGGTACTCGCCTTCTGAGTCACCACTTGTTTCCACCCCCTACCCACTTCTGAGCACTGTCTCTTGTCTCCACCCCCTACCCACCTCCAAACACCATCCCTTGTCTCCACCCCCTACACACCTCTGAGCACCGTCCCTTGTCTCCACCCCCTACCCACCTCTGAGCACCATCCCTTGTCTCCACCCACTACCCACCTCCCAGCACCGTCCCTTGTCTCCACCCCCTACCCACCTCTGAGCACCGTCCCTTGTCTCCACGCACTACCCACCTCCCAGCACCGTCCCTTGTCTCCACCCACTACCCACCTCCCAGCACCATCCCTTGTCTCCACCCCTTCACACCTCTGAGCACCGTCCCTTGTCTCCACTCACTACCCACCTCCCAGCACCGTCCCTTGTCTCCACCCCTACCTACCTCCACGCACTGTCCCTTGTTTATTCTCAGAGAGTAGGTGCAGGTACTCCCTTTCTGAGTCACCACTTGTTTCGACCCCCTACCCACTTCTGTGCTCTAACTGTAGGGGGGATGGGCTACCAGGGACATGACAGAGATCACTGTTCCCGATCACTGGGAACAGTAGATCTCTGTCATGTCCCCTGTCAGAACGGGGAATCGCCTTGTTTACAAAGGGAGTTCCCCGTTCTGCCTGTGTAAAAGGCGATCGCCGGCCACCAGCGGACATCGAGTCCGCCCGACCTGTCGGCACGCTCCCGCAGGACAATTTACAGAACGGTGCACTGTTTCTGTGTCTTTCCCTCCAGCAGCTGAAAGCCGGTTTCTCCCCTCTTCCTCCGGCTTTCAGCTGCTGGAGGGAGAGACACAGACACAGTGCATCGTTCTGTAAATTGTCCTGTGGGAGCGTGCCCACGGGTCGGGTGGACTCGATGTCCACCGGTGGCCTGCGATCGCCTTTTACACAGGCAGAACGGGGAACTGCCTTTGTAAACAAGGCGATTCCCAGTGGACCAGATGGTCGCCGGAGTCTCTATGACCATTCGAAGGCCGGGCGCAATGTTATGACGTCACGCCCGGCCTCTGTATTCAAACAAATGGCGCCGCCTCGGCTGGGAAGCCAAGATCATTTTTTTTTTATTTCAGGCTTGCCAGCCTAGAGGTGAGATGTGGGGTCTTATTGACCCCATATCTCACTGTAAAGAGCACCGATCATGCCATATTCCTATTACAAGGGATGTTTACATTCCTTGTAATAGGAATAAAAGTGATCAAAACATTTTTTTTTAAAGTGTCAAAATAAAAAAAGTAAAATTAACAATAAAAAAAAATAAATGTAAAGTTCTCCTGTCCCCGTGTGCTCGCACGCAGAAGCGAACGCATACATAAGTCCCGCCCACATAGGTAAACGGTGTTTAAACCACACATGTGAGGTATCGCTGCGAATGTTAGAGCAAGAAATAATTCTAGCACTAGACCTCCTCTGTAACTCAAAACATGTAACCAGTAAAAAATGTTAAAGTGTCGCCTATGGGGATTTTTAAGTATCGAAGTTTGGCGCCATCTCTCTCTCTCTTTCTTTCTTTCTTTCTTTCTTTCTTTCTTTCTTTCTTTCTTTCTTTCTTCTTCATTTTTCTCTCTTTCCCTCTTTCATTTTTCTCTCTTTCTCTCCTTCCCTTCTCTCTTCTCCTCTCCTTCTGTTTTTCTGGTCATCTCTCTTTTTCTTTCTTTCTCTCTCTCATTCTCTCTCTCTCTCATTCTCTCTCCCTCTCATTCTCCCTCTCTCTCATTCTCCCTCTCTCTCATTCTCTCTCTCTCTCATTCTCTCTCTCTCTCTCTATTCTCTTTCTTTCTTTCTTTCTTTCTTTCTTTCTTTCTTTCTTTCTTTCTTTCTTTCTTTCTTTCTTTCTTTCTTTCTTTCTCTCTCTCTCTTTCTTTCTCCCCCCCCCTCTCTCTCTCTCTCCCCCCCTCTCTCACTCTCTCTCTCCCCCCCCCTCTCTCTCTCTCTCCCCCCCTCTCTCACTCTCTCTCTCTCCCCCCTCTCTCTCTCTCTCTCTCTCTCTCTCTTTCTCCCCCCTCTCTCTCTTTCTCTCTCTCCCCCCTCTCTCTTTCTCTCTCTCTCTTTCCCCCCCCCCCTCTCTCTCTCTCTCTCTCTCTCTCTCTCTCTCTCTCTTTCTCCCCCCTCTCTCTCACTCTCTCTTTCTTTCTCTCTATCTCCCCCTCTCTCTTTCTCTCTCTCTCCCCCCTCTCTCTCACTCTCTCTTTCTTTCTCTCTCTCCCCCCTCTCTCTTTCTCTCTCTCTGTCTCTCTTTCTTTCCCCCCCCCTCTCTCTCTCTGTCTCTCTTTCTTTCTCCCCCCCCCCTCTCTCTCTCTTTCTCTCTCTCCCCCCTCTCTCTTTCTCTCTCTCTGTCTCTCTTTCTTTTCCCCCCCCTCTCTCTCTCTGTCTCTCTTTCTTTCTCCCCCCCCCCTCTCTCTCTCTTTCTCTCTCTCCCCCCTCTCTCTTTCTTTCTCTCTCTCCCCCTCTCTCTCTGTCTCTTTCGTTCTCTCTCTCCCCGCCCTCTCTCTCTCTCTCTCTCTCTCTGGGTTTTCACCTCAGTCAAAGCTCACAGCAAGGTACAGAGCAGCAGAAGACACGCCCCCATCGCGCAGGCTCATGCATGTGTCTCATTACACAGGATATCAATCAAAAGAGAAGGGGAGTGGAGTCACCATTTTTTTCGCAGTGTCGTAGTGTTTTGTTTCTTTGGTTTTAATCAATACAGCGGAGAGTGTGAGGAGCACCTTGACCTATAACCACCAGTGCTGATTACAGAAAACAGGCTGTTCTTCTTCTACCAGCCATGATCTGTGCCCTTGTCCTTCATTAGATTTAGTGTTCTGTTTGTATTTGACTTTCCAGGTCTACAACCACTTCACATCTTCAGAAGCGATTTTTGGTTTGATACATTGTGACACACCCAAAAGAGATCATCTTTTGATTGTATTTCCTATTTAATTTATGTTTTCCTTGGGCTGTGAACAGCTTTTCGGACCATATAAGATAATTGGTTGAAGACGCCTCTTTTCTGTATTATTTGTAAGAACAAAAACAAGAAGACAAACAAGTACAGAAAGATATTGAAAAGCAAATATTTTGGATTCAAAGAGTTCACCTTGCGTGACCGGAGGGGGGGGGGGGGGATTTTCAAATTTTTCAATTTTCTAAATTTTACAATTTTCAAAATGATCATTTGATTTTCTAATGGTTAATGGGGACGATTTAACAATTCTTTCTGATTAGTAATGATGAGAAAAATCAAAGGCAAAGAATGCAAAATTGTTCTCATTTCTTATATGAATAAATTCAAATCTAAATGTGAATGTTGGTTTCCTTTCAGGAAAAATCATATTTTTGGTTTTAAGGAAAAGTTTCATTCAAAGGTAGAATCATTTGTCCATCATGAACATTTTAGATTTGGTATTTATAACGTGTGGCGGGTTCACAGGCATAAACATTACATCGCACCCATTTATCTCCAAATTGAATGTTAACCGCTTCAGCCCCGGAAGGATTTACCCCCCTTCCTGACCAGAGCACTTTTTGCGATTCGGCACTGTGTCGCTTTAACTGACAATTGCGCGGTCCTGCAACGTTGCACCCAAACAAAATTGACGTCTTTTTTTCCCCCCACAAATAGAGCTTTCTTTTGGTGGTATTTGATCACCTCTGCGGTTTTTATTTTTTGCGCTATAAACAAAAAAAGAGCGACCGTTTGGAAAAAAAAGCAATATTTTTTACTTTTTGCTATAATAAATATCCCCAAAAAATATATAAAAAAAACAAATTTCTTTCTCATTTTAGGCCGATATGTATTCTACATATTTTTGGTAAAAAAAAAATCACAATAAGCGTATATTGATTGGTTTGTTCAAAAGTTATAGCGTCTTCAAAATAGGGGATAGATTTATGGCATTTTTATTATTAATTTTTTTTTATTAGTAATGCCGGCGATCTGCGATTTTTATCATGACTGCGACATTATGGCGGACACATCAAACACTTTTGATACTGTTTTGGGACAATTGTCATTTATAAAGCGATCAGTGCTATAAAAATGCACTGATTACTGTGTAAATGACATTGGCAGGGAAGGGGTTAAACACTAGGGGGCGATCAAGGCGTTAAGTGTGTCCTAGGGAGTGATTCTAACTGTGGGGGGGATGGGCTACCACTGACATGACAGCAATCACTGCTCCCGATGACAGGGAGCAGTGATCTCTGTCATGTCACTAGGCAGAATGGGGAAATGCCTTGTTTACATAGGCATCTCCCCGTTCTGCCGCTCCGGTCACAGAGTACGCGGCGTGCCCACAATGCCGCGATTTAAAGGGGATGTACCTGTATGCCCATTTGCCCAGCCGCACCACTGTGCCGATGTACACCGCCGTGTGCTGGTCGGCATGTGGTTAATCACTTCCCGCCCAAGGCCCACCATGCCACTTCCCGCCCAAGGCCCACCATGCCACTTCCCACCCAAGGCCCACCATGCCTCATAACCCACCATATACAGAAGGATGTCAGCTGTCTTTGGCCCTGGAAGTTCTCATTAGACTAAAGGAGGCCTGGGACCTTGCTACAAATAATATTGTAAAAAAAAAAAAAAAATTTAAATAATAAAATTGTAAAAAATAAAAAACTATTGACACTAATCTTTGCTCTACTGACACCGTCCACTGCTCTGCTGATATACACACATGTGTGTTTGTGATCTGGGGGTGCAAACCTTACAGGCTGCACACACCAATGCACATGAGTAGAAACCACCATATACACAATCCTATGCCCACAGTTGATCCAGAGAAAGGCAAAAAAAAACAAACAATAAAGCATGTATTTCCTATGCGCCATCTAGTGGCCATAATGCAATGTTTTACTACTGCCAATAACGAAAGAACATTTGTTCAGAAGATAAAATAGCCGAAAGAACATTTAACAATTTCCCTTTAGTATTAATAAAGTATTCTGAATCTGAATTGCACAGAATGAATGTACATACAGATTGATTGGACAAATAGCTTTGCAATTTTCTTTAGAAATAGACCCCGTAGTGTATTCCAATATTACTATTTTGTTAAAAACAAGTTTATACCAAACATATAAATAGAGAATCTTGTATCATAAGAATACAACCCACTCGTGCAGATAATGCCGTCACCCAGCCTTTCCCGCGTGCGCACTTTGCGTCACCTTACTCCGCCCTATACTTGTGTGTACCGGACTTCCTCAGGGGGAAAGGAGCCAATGGTATGTACATTCCTCATATGCTCCGAGCCCTCTAATTGGATTATCATACCAACCTATTCTCTAGCACAATATTTGGATTGTTACCATAGCAACCTATTCTCTAGCACAATATTTAGATTGTTATCATAGCAACCTATCATCTAGCACTGTAGTTGGATTATACACTGCTCCAAAAATGAAAGTAAGACTTTTTAATCAGAGTATAGCATTGAGTCAGTGAAACTCCGGAGATATTGATCTGGTCAGGTAAGTAGCAGAGGGGGGTTGTTAATCAGTTTCAGCTGCTTTGGTGTTAATGAAATCACCAACATGTGCACTAGATGGGCAACAGTGAGACGACCTCCAAAACAGGAATGGTTTTACAGGTGGAGGCCACAGACATTTTTTCCCCCCCTACTCATCTTTTATGATTGTTTTTCAATAGTTTTGTATTTGGCTAGGGTCACCGTCACTACTGGTAGCACGAGGCCATACCTGGACCCTATAGAGGTTGCACTGGCAGTCCATCTCCTCCAGGATGGCAGTGGCACATTAACCACTTAAGGACCGAGCCTCTTTCTGAAAACATTTTTTTTTCTAGAAAATTACTTGGAACCCCCAAACATTATACATTTTTTTCTAACACCCTAGAGAATAAAATGGCGGTCATTGCAATACTTTCTGTCACACCGTATTTGCACAGCGGTCTTACAAGCGCACTTTTTTTTTTTAGGAAAAAATACACTTTTTAATTAAAAAATAAGACAACAGTAAAGTTAGCCCAATTTTTTTTATAATGTGAAAGATAATGTTACGCCGAGTAAATTGATACCCAACATGTCACGCTTCAAAATGGCACCCGCTCGTGGAATGGCGACAAACTTTTACCCTTAAAAATCTTCATAGGCGACGCTTAAAAAATTCTACAGGTTGCATGTTTAGAGTTACATAGGAGGTCTAGGGCTACCCTAATCACCTAGTGCTCATTAGCATTATCCCTCCGTGTAGCAGCGGGTAGATGGAATGTTTTCGGGGGTTTTAAACAATCTTCAGGCCTAAAATTATTATTTTTTAACACTCTGCCAAAATTGTTAAAGTAGAACCATTTTATATAAATTAAACTCAATGAAATTAATTAAAAATGACTGCTTTTAGGCTGGCCATACATTGTCCAAGTTTCCTTTAGATTTGCCAAAACCATAGAATATGAGGTCAAACCTAAACCTTTTCCATCTGTATGCAATCAGGCCGGCCCTGATAAATCCAAAGGAAATTGAAGAAGAAAATTGTATAATGTATGGCCAGCTTAAGCCTTACTAAAAATCGCTGCTCCCATCCAAACGAAATATTTAACCACTTGCCGCCTGGCCCACCATCAAATGACGGAGAGACGGTGCTTCATATGACGCTGCCCCAGGACGGGCACGCAGCGCGGCGATCATGGCTGTGCTGTGTTGCTAAGATACGGCGCGACCCCGATCTCTGTAAAGAGCCGCGGCTCTTTAACCATGTGATCGGCTGTGTCCAATCACAGCCAAGAACATGTAAACACGGAAATGTTGGTAATCGGCTCTTATCGCCTCATGCTGACAGAATGTGTGCGGTGAGGAGAGTCGATCAGCGGCATCTCCTCCCAGGGGACATCGAGACATCTAATCAGTGCCCTGATTACAATAAAGTGCCAGCAGTGCCACCAACCACTGCCCATTAGTGATGTCAGTCAGTGATGGCTATGAGTGCTGCCCATCATTGCTGTCCATCAATGCCCATCAGTGCCGCCTATCAGTGCCCATCAGTGCCGCCTATCAGTGCCCATTACTGCCACCAACCACTGCCCATTAGTGATGCCAGTCAGTGATGGTTATGAGTGCTGCCCATAATTGATGCCCATCAATGCCCATCATTGCTGTCAATCAGTGCCCATCAGTGCCGCCTATCAGTGCCCATCAGTGCCACCTATCAGTACCCATAAGTGCGGCATATTAGTGCCTCCTCATCGTTGCCCATAAGTGCCTCCTCATCAGCGCACATCACTGAAGGAGAAAAATTACTTACAAAATTTACTGACAGAAACTAAGAAAAACTTTATTTTTTTTCAAAATTTTCGGTCTTTTTTTTTTTTTTTTGTAAAAAATAAAAAACCCAGCAGTGATTAAATACCACCAAAAGAAAGCTCTATTTGTGTGAAGAAAAATATAAAAATGTCGTCTGGGTACAGTGTAGCATGACCGCGTAATTGTCATTCAAAGTGTGACAGCGCTGAAAGCTGAAAATTGGCCTGGGCAGGAAGGGGGGGGTGCCCGGTAGGCAAGTGGTTAATTTATTTTTATTTTTTTTTGCTATTTGCTTTGGTACATGTTTCTCAATGTGCCCAGCCCCCACCATGGTTTTTGTTTCACATTAGCTTATTAGCCAGTAAAATCGCCAGACCTGAGTTCAGCATTTGACTTTTTGATAATTTTCACCAAACCATCACTAGTACTTTAGCTATTTCTTAAAAAAAATTCTAGTACATGTAAGGCCTTATGCACACTGTACTTTTTTATTTTGTTTTTTTTTTTAATCAAAGACATGTAGCAGAATACATATTGGCCTAAATTTATGAAGCAATTCGATTTTTTTGTTGATACGTTTTATACGTTTTATTGATATGTTTTATAACAGAAAGTAAAAAATATTGTTTTTTTATTTCCAAATTTTATGTCTTTTTTTTCATTTTATATCGCAAAAAAACAAACAAACAAAAAAACCCAGTGGTGATCAAATACCACCAAAAGAAAGCTCCATTTGAGTGAAAATATATTGCATGCCCGCGCAATTACCAGTTAAAATAGCGCAGTACTAAATAGCAAAAAAAAATCCTGGTCATGAAGGGGGGTAAAACCTTCCGGAGGTCAAGTGGTTAAAGACAATTCCCATTTTCATGGAAAATTCTTATCACATATATAATTAATAAAACAAGATATTTTGTAATTTATTTACAGTGGTAAGTATTCAGACCCCCTTCAATTTTTCACTCTTTGTTATATTGCAGCCATTTGCTAAAATCATTTAAGTTCATTTTTTTTTCCTCATTAATGTACACACAGCACCCCATATTATACACACAGCACCCCATATTGTACACACAGCCCCCCATATTGTACACACAGCCCCCCATATTGTACACACAGCACCCCATATTGTACACACAGCCCCCCATATTGTACACACAGCCCCCCATATTATACACACAGCACCCCATATTGTACACACAGCCCCCATATTGTACACACAGCACCCCATATTGTACACACAGCACCCCATATTGTACACACAGCACCCCATATTGTACACACAGCCCCCCATATTGTACACACAGCCCCCCATATTGTACACACAGCCCCCCATATTGTACACACAGCACCCCATATTGTACACACAGCCCCCCATATTGTACACACAGCCCCCCATATTGTACACACAGCACCCCATATTGTACACACAGCACCCCATATTGTACACACAGCACCCCATATTGTACACACAGCACCCCATATTGTACACACAGCCCCCCATATTGTACACACAGCCCCCCATATTGTACACACAGCACCCCATATTGTACACACAGCACCCCATATTGTACACACAGCACCTCATATTGTACACACAGCACCCCATATTGTACACACAGCACCCCATATTGTACACACAGCACCTCATATTATACACACAGCACCCCATATTGTACACACAGCACCCCATATTGTACACACAGCCCCCCATATTATACACACAGCACCCCATATTGTACACACAGCGCCCCATATTGTACACACAGCGCCCATATTGTACACACAGCACCTCATATTGTACACACAGCACCCCATATTGTACACACAGCACCCCATATTGTACACACCGCACCCCATATTGTACACACCGCACCCCATATTGTACACACAGCACCCCATATTGTACACACAGCACCCCATAATGTACACACAGCACCCCATATTGTACACACAGCACCCCATATTGACAGAAAAACACAGAATTGTTGACGTTTTTCCTGATTTATTAAAAAAAGAAAAAACTGAAATATCACATGGTCCTAAGTATTCAGACCTTTGCTCAGTATTTAGTAGAAGCCCCTTTTGATGAGTCTTTTTGGGAAAGATGCAACAAGTTTTTCACACCTGGATTTGGGGATTCTCTGCCATTCCTCCTTGCAGATCCTCTCCAGTTCTGTCAGGGGGATGGTAAACGTTGGTGGACGGCCATTTTTAGGTCTCTCCAGAGATGCTCAATTGGGTTAAGTCAGGGCTCTGGCTGGGCCATTCAAGAACAGTCACGGAGTTGTTGTGAAGCCACTCCTTCGTTATTTTAGCTGTGTGTTTAGGGTCATTGTCTTGTTGGAAGGTAAACCTTCGGCCCAGTCTGAGGTCCTGAGCACTCTGGAGAAGGTTTTCGTCCAGGATATCCCTGTACTTGGCTCCATTCATCTTTCCCTCGATTGCAACCAGTCGTTCTGTCCCTGCAGCTGAAAAACACCCCCACAGCACGATGCTGCCACCACCACGCTTCACTGTTGGGACTGTATTGGACAGGTGATGAGCAGTGCCTGGTTTTCTCCACACATACCACTTAGAATTAAAGTAAAAAAGTTCTATCTTGGTCTCATCAGACCAGAGAATCTTATTTCTCACCATCTTGGAGTCCTTCAGGTGTTTTTTAGCAAACTCCATGCAGGCTTTCATGTGTCTTGCACTGAGGAGAGGCTTCCGTCGGGCCACTCTGCCATAAAGCCCCGACTGGTGGAGGGCTGCAGTGATGGTTGACTCTCTACAACTTTCTCCCATCTCCCGACTGCATCTCTGGATCTCAGCCACAGTGATCTTTGGGTTCTTCTTTACCTCTCTCACCAAGGCTCTTCTCCCCCGATAGCTCAGTTTGGCCGGACGGCCAGCTCTAGGAAGGGTTCTGGTCGTCCCAAACGTCTTCCATTTAAGGATTATGGAGGCCACTGTGCTCTTAGGAACCTTAAGTGCAGCAGAAATTTTTTTTTGTAACCTTGGCCAGATCTGTGCCTTGCCACAATTCTGTCTCTGAGCTCTTCAGGCAGTCCCTTTGACCTCATGATTCTCATTTGCTCTGACATGCACTGTGAGCTGTAAGGTCTATATAGACAGGTGTGTGGCTTTCCTAATCAAGTCCAATCAGTATAATCAAACACAGCTGGACTCAAATGAAGGTGTAGAACCATCTCAAGGATGATCAGAAGAAATGGACAGCACCATGAGTTAATTATATGAGTGTCACAGCAAAGGGTCTGAATACTTATGACCATGTGATATTTCAGTTTTTCTTTTTTTTTAAAATCTGCAAAAATGTCAACAATTCTGTGTTTTTCTGTCAATATGGGGTGCTGTGTGTACAATATGGGGTGCTGTGTGTACAATATGAGGTGCTGTGTGTACAATATGGGGTGCTGTGTGTACAATATGGGGCGCTGTGTGTACAATATGGGGTGCTGTGTGTACAATATGGGGCGCTGTGTGTACAATATGGGGGGCCTGTGTGTACAATATGGGGGGCTGTGTGTACATTAATGAGGAAAAAAATGAACTTAAATGATTTTAGCAAATGGCTGCAATATAACAAACAGTGAAAAATTTAAGGGGTCTGAATACTTTCCCTCCCCATTGTAGGTCACAGATTTCACCCTCACAAAAAAAAAAAAAAAGAGAAAATAGCAACTGTTACAAAGACTTACCACAGATGAGCAGCTGGAGGGCGATAATCGCATGAAGGACTCCACGGCAGGGTCCCGCCATTATTCCGAGGAGGGGGGCACACAATAAAATCCGGGGTTCAGTAAGCCGTCAGTTTCCCCCAGATAACCCCCCACACCGGAGGAATATCTGCTCACTGACTCGTCTGGATGTGAAATGTTCTGCTGACTGACATGGGGCCGGGAGGGGTGAAGAGGAAAAGCAACATTCCTTATCACTGATTACAATAGAGATTATCAATACCGAGACTGAACACAAATCACACGTGACCAGCGAAGCAATGTTCGTACAAATAAAGGACACGCCGCCTGGTCTTCCCGGACAGGTGAGCTTCTCAACAACTTTCAGGCTCCGTTTATTTATATGCCAATTGGATGCGTTTTGTCGCATGACGTGAATCAAACCAGCCGGTTCACACACTATATTACCAAAAGTATTGGGGACACCTGCCCTGACACACACATGAACTTTAATGGCATCCAGTCTTAGAACACTTTTGGGATGAATTAGAGAGGAGACTGCGAGCCAGGCCTTCTCATCCAACATCACTGCCTGACCTCACAAATGCTCTTCTGGAAGAATGGTCAGACATTCCCATAGACACCCTCCTAAACCTTGTGGATGGCCTTTCCAGAGGAGTTGAATCTGTTATAGCTGCAAAGGGTGGGCCAACTCAATATTGAACCCCACGGACCAAGACGGGGATGTCATTAAAGTTCATGTACATGTAAAGGCAGGTGTCCAATACTTTTGGTAATATAATGTATATGCGGTGCAGCGGCTGTGCAAATTTGCTGCAAATTTAAAAAGAGTCCTGTGCGTTTTCTGAGCACTGCGGTTTGATTCAGATGCAAATTCCAGACTCATTTCCTTCAATGGGAACGCATCTGAATCGCATATCTGATCAGTTTTGACAGCGTGGGGTCCCTTCCCAAATCCATACCAGACCCTTGTCCAAGCATGCAGCCTGGCAGGCCAGAGAAGGAGGGGGGCAAGTGAATGCCACCCCCCCTCCTAAACCATACCGGGCCACATGCCCTCAACATGGGAGGTGCTTTGCCCCCCCGTTGATGGGGACAAGGGCCTCTTCCCCACAACCCTGGGCGGTGGTTGTGGGGGTCTGCAGGCAGGGGGCTTAGCAAAATATGGAAGCTCCCTTTAACAAAAGGGCCCCCAGATCCCACCCCCCATGTCAATGAGTATAGGGTACATTGTACCCCTACTTATGGAGTGAAAAAGTGTTAAAAAGAAATAAAAACACACACACAGTTTTTGATAATTCCTTTATAAAAAAAAACAAAATCATTGTCCCCCCCGGTGTAGATCTGTCATCAATCATGATGCCCACCGCCACTGCCGACCTCCCGAGAAAAGAAAAAAAAAGAAGAAAAGTTTCGCTCATGCTGAAGGCTACTGCCATCAGCCTGCTCTGCCATCTGACAGTTCTTAAATAGCTATGGGGCAGGGCCACCCGGCAACATCACCTGGTGGCATCGCCCCTTTTCATGTCATGGACAGTGCATGCTGGGTCGATGTTGGGCATGTTGCCCCAAAGCACCCCCCCTTGCTTGCCCCCCCCTTTTCTGCACTGCTAGGCTGCATTCTCTCCAGATCCCTTCTCCGGGAAGCACCCCGCAGGGGCTTTCTGGACAGTGGATTCAGAGAGGGTGCTTCCTGTACAATGTATCTAGAGAGGGTGCTTCCTGTACAATGTATCTAGAGAGGGTGCTTCTTGTACAATGTATCTAGAGAGGGTGCTTCCTGTACATTGTATCTAGAGAGGGTGCTTCTTGTACAATGTATCTAGAGAGGGTGCTTCCTGTACAATGTATCTAGAGAGGGTGCTTCTTGTACAATGTATCTAGAGAGGGTGCTTCCTGTACAATGTATCTAGAGAGGGTGCTTCCTGTACAATGTATCTAGAGAGGGTGCTTCCTGTACAATGTATCTAGAGAGGGTGCTTCCTGTACAATGTATCTAGAGAGGGTGCTTCCTGTACAATGTATCTAGAGAGGGTGCTTCCTGTACAATGGGTTCAGAGGGAAAGTTTCCAGACAATGGTTTCAGAGGTTGCTCCTCAGACAATGGATCCTGATTGGATGCTTCTCAGACAATAGATCCTTCCAGGATGCTTCTCAGACAATAGATCCTTCTAGGATGCTCCTCAGACAATGGATCCTGATAGGATACTTCTCAGACAATAGATCCTTCTAGGATGCTTCTCAGTCAATGGATCCTGGTAGCATGCTTCTCAGACAATAGATCCTTCTAGGATGCTTCTCAAACAATGGATCCTGATAGGGTGCTTCTCAGACAATGGATCCTTCTAGATGCTTCTCAGACAATGGATCCTTCTAGGATGCTTCTCAGACAATGGATCCTTCTAGGATGCTTCTCAGACAATGGATCCTGATAGGGTGCTTCTCAGACTATGGATCCTGATAGGGAGCTTCCTAGGCAATGGATCCTGATAGGGAGCTTCTTAGGCAATGGATCCGGATAGGGAGCTTCCTGGCCAATGGATCCTGATAGGGTGCTTCTCAGACAATGGATCCTGATAGGGTGCTTCTCAGACAATGGATCCTTCTAGGATGCTTCTCAGACAATGGATTCTGATAGGGTGCTTCTCAGACTATGGATCCTGATAGGGAGCTTCCTGGGCAATGGATCCTGAAAGGGTGTTCTCAGATAATGGATCCTGATAGGGTGCTTCCAGGGAAATGGATCCTGATAGAGTGCTTCCCGGGCAATGGATCCTGAAAAGGTGTTCTCAGACAATGGATCCCGATAGGGTGCTCCCCAGACAAAGGATCCTGATACGGTGCATCCCAGGCAATGGATCCTGAAAAGGTGTTTCTCTTGATAATGGATCCCGATAGGGTGTTCTCAAATAATGGATCCCAATAGGTAAGTGACAATCCATAACGTGTGGCAGGCGACGTGGCAAGTGACAACCTGCATCTGGTGACAGGCAACGTGGCAAGTGGACAATCCGCACCGTGTGGCAGGTGACGTGGCAATTGACATTCCGCAATGTGTGACAAGTGACAATCTGCATCTGGTGGCAGGCGACGTGGCAAGTGATACACTCAGGGCTCCCATTGATTCTGCATTAGGGTGAGTTGAACCATTTAATTTTATATTACAATGTAATAATATAAATAATGTGTTTCAATCATCCTGACACCATAACAACCATGGTGCCGTGATGATTGAAGCCCTGTGCTGATCAGCCATTGCCTCGATAAATTGCCCCCAAAAAAACGTATTTTCTGGCAGTGCCCCTCCCGAGACTAGACTCTGGATCCGCCCCTGCGGTGAGGATGAGGAATGTAAGTTTACTGTGAAGCCTCCCGGGCCCCGCGAGTCCGGACCTGTCCCGACACACGCAGCCACATACACCAGGAGGCAGGAGCAGAGAGCAGAGTGGGCGGGAGCAGAGTGGGCGGGGCAGAACGCTGAAGCGCGCCCGTGAAGGGACATGGTTTTCGGCACACGAGGAAGCTCTGGAGTCTGGACAGGAGGTGACTGTCACCTGTTTTGCTATTTTTGTGAAGAAAATGTTTGCTATATTTTTTCATTAGGATAATTTCGGCACAAAGAGAGGGGGAGCAATGCCAGGTACAAGGGTGCAGAATGTTCCTAAGACCTTAAGAATAAACTTGATCAAACTACCATTAGGGCCGCCGTTCATCATGGCTGTCTTATTTCTCCCTATTTGTCTTGTATTTACACAGAAGTTTAATCAGAACAGAAATTGGTTAGAAGGCTGGAGGTCAGCAATGTGTGTCCTTCAGGGGCTGCATACAGTTTACTGCATACTTGTTGTTCGAAATTAATACAAGCTGTTGCCTGGGTACTGAGCCACGTGGGTGTGATAATCTGTTGTTCAATGGCATTAGTTCATTTTTTTTGTGGACGGGGGTGGGGGGTCTTTTTGCAGGGGTGGGCGCCATACAACATTTTGCTATGGGGCCCTGTGATTTCTACTTACGCCCCTGGCTCTATCTGTGACCAAGCTGCTGTTCCTGGCTCTGCTCTCACATCTGGTTCCTATATGGCTGTCCTCTGTATCAGCTCTGCTCATCGCAGTTAGGTCTTGTTCCAAGCCTGCTAGAAGCTCTGACGAGCCTCGCCTCTGTATCCTGCAGCCTGTGTGAAGTGCCCCTTTAACTTTTGCTGGATCAGCTACGGTTCCGGACCTGATGTCCTGCCAGCCTGCCGGGGTCTGCATCTCCTGCTGCAAGCGCTCCTATCAACACCTGCCGGCAGCCGTGTTCCTCCTGTCCCTTGGTACCTTCTGTTCCACCTTCAGCAGGACCTGAGCTGGAGATACAAGAGAGGCCAACCTTGTAATTTCAGTCTCCAATCAGGTACGTGACACCCCCCCCCCCCCCCCATTATTTGCGAGCTTAGGAGATCCTATCTCCAGCAGTCATCCCCTTGTCAATAGAAGGTTTTTTATTAGGAGTGGAGTCATCGCAAGAACTGAGGCTGTGCATGGTAGGAGACCCCTGTGGCAGAGAGGTGATAGAGAGCACAGCCTCCTGGCTCTCTACTGCTCCCAGGGCTCGGCTGACAGGAGTAGTGATGCCGTTGTCACTACTCCTGTCAGGCATATAGTCAGAATGGCGGTCCCCCCATCCCTGCAATATACAACTGCCTCCAGGGCAGCCACCCCTCCCGCACCCACCCCTTGTGCCGGCCCTGGGTGGGAGGTACCTAGGGTGCCCACATGTCATGGATTGCCCGGAATTGTCCCTTAATACATAGTTGTGTCCCGGGTCCCGGGAACCTTCATTCCGGGACAATACAGTGTCCCGGAATGAAAATAAAAAAGTACCGCCAGCTCGCCACCCTGATAAACAATGCTTCGCTCAGCCCAACTAACTGGTTGCTAGGGTGGTCCCGCATCGCATCTAGCAACCAGTGACGTCGGCTGAGCGAGGCTTACCCAGTGCTGCCCTGCGCTGAGCAGCGCGCCTCTGTGTCCACCACGCTCCTCGGTCCATCTCAGCTCCGTCCCCTAATTCCGGTCCCTCTCTCTGCATGCAGACTTGCAGAGCAAAGCAGCGGCCGCCCTGACCCCCTCGCCCCTGTCAATGCAGCGCTCTTGCAGGAGCCCAGAAAAGGAGGAGCCAGTGTGCAGCCGACAGCTTACAGAACGGGACAGCAGGAGAGAGGTATGTACAGTCCCTTACTGTCCCTCTGTCCATCCCACTGTCCCTCTGTCCATCCCACTGTCCCTCTGTCCATCCCACTGTCCCCCTGTCCATCCCACTGTCCCCCTGTCCATCCCACTGTCCCCCTGTCTATCTCACTGTCCCCCTGTCTATCTCACTGTCCCCCTGTCCATCCCACTGTCCCCCTGTCTATCTCACTGTCCCCCTGTCTATCTCACTGTCCCCCTGTCCATCCCACTGTCCCCCTGTCTATCTCACTGTCCCCCTGTCCATCCCACTGTCCCCTTGTCCATCTCACTGTCCCCCTGTCCATCTCACTGTCCCCCTGTCCATCTCACTGTCCCCCTGTCCATCTCACTGTCCCCCTGTCCATCCCACTGTCCCTCTGTCCATCCCACTGTCCCCCTGTCCATCCCACTGTCCCCCTGTTCATCTCACTGTCCCCCTGTCCATCCCACTGTCCCCCTGTCCATCCCACTGTCCCCCTGTCCATCCCACTGTCCCCTTGTCCATCCCACTGTCCCCCTGTACATTCCAATGTCCCCCTGTCTATCTCACTGTCCCCCTGTACATCCCACTGTCCCCCTGTACATCCCACTGTCCCCCTGTACATCCCACTGTCCCCCTGTACATCCCACTGTCCCCCTGTCTATCTCACTTTCCCCCTGTCCATCTCACTGTCCCCCTGTCCATCTCACTGTCCCCCTGTCCATCTCACTGTCCCCCTGTTCATCTCACTGTCCCCCTGTCCATCTCACTGTCCCCCTGTTCATCTCACTGTCCCCTTGTCCATCCCACTGTCCCCCTGTACATTCCAATGTCCCCCTGTCTATCTCACTGTCCCCCTGTACATCCCACTGTCCCCCTGTACATCCCACTGTCCCCCTGTACATCCCACTGTCCCCCTGTACATCCCACTGTCCCCCTGTACATCCCACTGTCCCCCTGTCTATCTCACTTTCCCCCTGTCCATCTCACTGTCCCCCTGTCCATCTCACTGTCCCCCTGTCCATCTCACTGTCCCCCTGTTCATCTCACTGTCCCCCTGTCCATCTCACTGTCCCCCTGTCCATCTCACTGTCCCCCTGTCCATCCCACGGTCCCCCTGTCCATCCCACGCTCCCCCTGTCCATCTCACTGTCCCCCTGTCCATCTCACTGTCCCCCTGTCCATCTCACGGTCCCCCTGTCCATCTCACTGTCTCCCTGTCAATCTCACTGTCCCCCTGTCCATCTCACTGTCCCCCTGTCCATTCCACTGTCCCCCTGTCTATCTCACTGTCCCCCTGTCTATCTCACTGTCCCCCTGTCCATCTCACTGTCCCCCTGTCCATCCCACTGTCCCCCTGTCTATCTCACTGTCCCCCTGTCTATCTCACTGTCCCCCTGTCTATCTCACTGTCCCCCTGTCCATCTCACTGTCCCCCTGTCCATCCCACTGTCCCCCTGTTCATCTCACTGTCCCCCTGTCCATCCCACTGTCCCCCTGTCCATCCCACTGTCCCCCTGTCTATCTCACTGTCCCCCTGTCCATCTCACTGTCCCCCTGTCCATCTCACTGTCCCCTGTCCATCTCACTGTCCCCCTGTCCATCTCACTGTCCCCCTGTCCATCTCACTGTCCCCCTGTCCATCTCACTGTCCCCCTGTCCATCTCACTGTCCCCCTGTCCATCTCACTGTCCCCTTGTCCATCTCACTGTCCCCCTGTCCACCTCACTGTCCCCCTGTCCATCTCACTGTCCCCCTGTCCATCTCACTGTCCCCCTGTCCATCTCACTGTCCCCCTGTCCATCTCACTGTCCCCCTGTCCATCTCACGGTCCCCCTGTCCATCCCACGGTCCCCCTGTCTCACTGTCCCCCTGTCTATCTCACTGTCCCCCTGTCTATCTCACTGTCCCCCTGTCTATCTCACTGTCCCCCTGTCTATCTCACTGTCCCCCTGTCTATCTCACTGTCCCCCTGTCTATCTCACTGTCCCCCTGTCCATCCCACAGTCCCCCTGTCCATCTCACTGTCCCCCTGTCCATTCCACTGGCACTGCCGGTAAGCCAGGATCCACCACGGCAGACTGTGCCCAGTGCCAGTCCAGGGGCCGACTACTCCCACTGCCTGCAGCTCATTGCCAGGCCAGCAGCCAGCAGCCCAACTTCTCTCCTCCTGAGCCTCCTCCCACCCACGAGGGCTGCGACCCGAGTCGCCAGCCAAATTTCTAGGTTTGTACACTACCCACTCACTAATACTATTCTATGAGAACATGCATGCTTGCAATGAATCGTGTTGCTTTTAACAATGTTCCTTCTAGAATCTGATACTGTATGTTCGTAACAATAAAATTTCCTTTTTTTTTTTTTCTTTTTTTTCACATATGTATTTCTGTGTGGCGGAAAGTCTGGCTATCTCATTCCAAATAGGGTGACCACCTTGGTATTAGACCCCGGGCGTCAGCGGTAAAGCGGCGCTATTTTTTAACCCCCCACTAGCGGCCGAAAAGGGGTTAAATCCGCCTGCAAAATGCCGCCGCAGGGTTGATTTTTTTTGGGGGGCGCGGGTGCAGGGGGGGGCTGGTGTCCCTGAATGGCAGTTTGGAAATGTGGTCACCCTAGAGGTACCCTTGGCCAGCAAGATGGTTGCTGGAAGCGAATTTTAGGGCCCTGCTAACATTCTGAGATGTATTATTACATTCGCAACAAAACAACTGCATACCATTGATGATACTTTTAAATTTGCATGGACGATTGAAACAGATTTTTGCTTAAGCTTTGTGTATTAGTACTGCTCGGACCCTAGAAGAAGGGGGGTAGACCCCCAAAAGCGGATTGCTTTTTCCCTGTTAAATCTGGAGATACGCTTTTAGCAAATTCTCAATGTATTGAGTCACACCCGCATTGCTGCAGGAAGTTCCGCGTCCGTATTTCCCCATCTCAGGAAGGTGGGAGGTATGTGAGACTCCTCTGTGATTACTCACATGGGTGAGACTAATAGAAGGTTTATTGTAAGCGAGGACCGAGACAAACCTGAAAGACAAATGACAAACCAACAATGACAAGTGACAATGACCGAGACCAGCTGGGAAATGTAGGGAAGTTAACAGACCGGCTCCCCTATGAGGAAACATGTCGAATGAAAGCAGAAGCCCTCATGAGCAAATGGTTTGTTTGTTTTCTGTAAAAATTCCAGTTTTTGCTGAATGTCACCTTAACTTTTATTGCTACATTTTCCATATAAATAATTCTATAGCACTCTTCTCCCCGAGGACTCGGATCAGATTGGGGATGGAAGGATTTGTTAGGTGGTGCTATAAGCCTTGGTGAAGAGATGAGTTATGGGTCTGCTTTTAAAAATGTCCAGAGATGGAACAGAACTTCCCAGACACTTCCAAAGAAGGTTCTGCCAAGTCAATCGATCCAAAGAGGATGCTTCCAGACAATGGATTCATAGGAAGCTCGTTCTTTGATTCTATTGTCCAGGAGGCACCTTCTCCTGATCCATTTACCTGGAAGAACTTTCTCTGATTTCACTCTCCAGGAAGCACCCTTTCTGATTGCATTGTCCAGGAATCAGTCACCTGCCACACATTACGGATTGTCACTTGCCACATCACCTGCCACACATTACGGATTGTCACTTGCCACGTCACCTGCCACACATTACGGATTGTCACTTGCCACGTCACCTGCCACACATTACGGATTGTCAATTGCCATGTCACCTGCCACACATTATGGATTATCACTTGCCACGTCGCCTGCCACGCATTACGAATTGTCACTTGCCACGTCACCTGCCACACATTACAGATTGTCACTTGCCATGTCACCTGCCACACATTACGGATTATCACTTGCCACGTCGCCTGCCACGCATTACGAATTGTCACTTGCCACGTCACCTGGCACACATTACGGGTTGCCACTTGCCACGTCACCTGCCACCAATTACGGATTGTCACTTGCCACGTCACCTGCCACCAATTACAGATTGTCACTTGCCACGTCACGGATTGTCACTTGCCACGTCACGGATTGTCACTTGCCACGTCACCTGCCACACATTACGGATTGTCACTTGCTGTGTCACTTTCCTGCTGTGTCCCAGAGTTAGGCAGCAGATTATCAGTCAGGCAGCAGAGAGATAATGTCATCTCTCTGCTTCCCGCGGCTGCACCCGCGGATCCGCGGAGCCGCCCGCTCTCACCCGCGGATCAGCCCGCTCTCACCCGCAGAGCCGCCCGCTCTCACCCACGGAGCTGCCTGTGCTCACCGGGCCCCACTCAGCTGTGGGCCCTATAGCGCCTGCGTGGGTGGCTATGACAGTAGTTCCACCACTGGATAAAGCGGAGGTCAGCTGAGGGCAGGCAGCGAGGTAAAGAGACATAAGACAGAGACGTGGTCAAGAACGGAGCCAGGGTTGGGAACTGGAGACAGAGCAGAAGCAGGATCCAAGTTCAAGCCAAAGGCAAGGTGAGTCGGCAACAGGGGAACAAGCAGAGTAATAGCAGGTGACAGGGAACAGCTGAAAGACCAGCCAGCACTGGAGCAGGAGCCCCTTTAAATAGTTTATCTGGCTCCAACATTCATTGTTGCCCGTGTGCATTCTTCAGAGCCCGTGTGCATTCTTCAGAATTCTGCGCACATGCGCATTTCTATTAGCCATTTTTCGCGTATGCACATTTCTATTAGCCAAATGTCTGGTAGACATTCTCTGACAGGGGCTCAATTGAGCATCTTAGCGCTGGGCCTTGGATGACCTTGTCCAGGCACTGCTCCCACTGTCCCACCGCAACAGGAACGGAATAGGGTACCAATACTTATGTCGTTTGGAGGAACTCCACCATCTTGACCACTCCTGGCCTGTGGCCTACCTTACAAAATAAACGAATGTCCGCACGATCGGACGTTTTAATGTTTTACTGTACCGGAAAGGAGTACACAGTACTTTCGAAAATACTGCCATTGCCTCCTTGCCCCCCACATCAGAAACACTGCAGAGTTCAATTTTGACCTTAACCCAGAGATTCCAACCAGCCTTCCAGTTCCCTCACAGTAGTTCCCTTAGATGGGCTCTTTGATGGGGCCGATATCAGGCTTACCATGAAGGGCAACTTCCTTGGGCTGCAGCCTCACATATGGTATACTGTAGACACCCTCTTCCCGTCAACCTCTTTCCCCAAATGTAAAGACAAGGGGGGATATGGGGACTTTTATATGAGGTGCACGATAAAAAGCACCTCCATCCATATAGAATTCAAGGAAAAAAAGGGGGGTTTGGGACTTTGAATGAGGCAAGTATCAACAAAAGAGTAAAAAGGTATAAATGCATTTATTGCATAAATTCATGTCATACAATATACAGTTGTGCTCATAAGTTTACATACCCTGGCAGAATTTATGGTTTCTTGGCCATTTTTCAGAGAATATAAATGATAACACAAAAACTTTTCTTTCACTCATGGTTAGTGATTGGCTGAAGCCATATATTATCAATCAAGTGTACTTACTCTTTTTAAATTGTAATGGCAACAGAAACTACCCAAATGACCCTGATCAAAAGTTTACATACCCCAGTTCTTAATACCGTGTATTGCCCCTTTTAACATAAATGACAGCTTGAAGACTTTTGTGGTATTTGTGGATGAGGCTCTTTATCTTCTCAGATGGTAAAGCTGCCCATTCCTCTTGGTAAAAATCCTCCAGTTCCTGTAAATTCTTGGGCTGTCTTGCATGAACGGCACGTTTGAGATCTTCCCAGAGTGGCTCAATGATATTGAGGTCAGGAGACTGAGATGACCACTCCAGAACCTTCACTTTATTCTGCTGTAGACAATGACAGGTGGACTTGGCCTTGTGTTTTGGATCATTGTCATGTTGGAATGTCCAAGTACGTCCCATGCGCAGCTTCCTGGCTGATGAAGGCAAATGTTCCTCCAGTATTTTTTGATCGCATACTGCGTTCATCCTGACAACAATTGTGACCAAATTTTCCTGTCACACATTCCCAAAACATCAGCGATCCACCTCCGTGTTTCACAGTAGGAATGATGTACCTTTCAACATAGGCCTTGTTGACTCCTCTCCAAATGTAGCGTTTATGGTTGTGGCCAAAAATCTCAATATTGGTCTCATCACTCCAAATGACTTTGTGGCAGAAGGTTTGAGGCTTGTCTCTGTGCTGTTTGGCGTATTGTAAGCGAATACTTTGTGGCATTTGCGTAGTAATGGTTTTCTTCTGGCGACTCGACCATGCAGCTCATCTTTCTTCAAGTGCCTCCTTATTGTGCATCTTGAAACAGCCACACCACATGTTTTCAGAGAGTCCTGTATTTCACCTGAAGTTATTTGTGGCTTTTTCTTTGCATCCCGAACAATTTTCCTGGCAGTTGTGGCTGAAATTTTAGTTGGTCTACCTGACCGGGATTTGGTTTCAACAGAACCCCTCATTTTCCACTTCTTGATTAGAGTTTGAACACTGCTGATTGACATTCTCATTTCCTTGGATATCTTTTTATATCCCTTTCCTGTTTTATACAGTCCAACTACCTTTTCCTGCAGATCCTTTGACAATTCTTTTGCCTTCCCCATGACTCAGAATCCAGAAACGTCAGTGTAGCACTGGATGAAAGATGCAAGGGTCTGTCAGGAGTCCAGAAACTCATTGACCTTTTACACACACACCAATTGCAAGCCAACAGATCACAGGTGAGGATGGTTACCTTTAATAGCCATTCAAACCCCTTTGTGTCAACTTGTGTGCATGTTATCAGGCCAAAATCACCAGGGTGTGTAAACTTTTGATCAGTCATTGTTGTCATTATGATTTAAAAAGAGTAAACACAGTTGACTGATAATAAATGGCTTCAGCCAAACACTAACCACGAGTGAAAGAAAAGTTTTTATGTTATCATTCATATTCTCTGAAAAATGGCCAAGAATACATAAATTCTGCCAGGGTATGTAAACTTATGAGCACAACTATATATATATATATATATATATATATATATATATATATATACACATAGAACACATCATGTTGACCGACTCCCTTATAGACAAAAAGGTACATAACTTGGGCCAAAGACATAGGACATGTTGCATCATATCATAAAGAAATAAGTACATGGAACATAACAAAATGAAACCAAAACCATATTTCGAACTGAAACTTCTGACATGATGTGGTTGAAACCATATATGAATGTGGGAGCTGCATCCTGTAAAGCTCGACGCGTTTCGTGCGTGCTATTATATCCAACTCATCAAGAGCGGATGCTGAGCATGTCTAGAAAATGTAAAAAAAGTATAATAGTCTAGGTAATAAACGCATGATGGAAAAGAACTGTTATTCAACCCTGGATAACTTACATGTGGTGACAACCTATGCGATCTTGGCAAGAAAGAGTCGCTATAAGTGTCTATCCCGGGAGCTGAGGTATAGAGGATTTCAACAACAACGGCCGCACACCTCTTCCCCCCACAGCTCTTTTGGATGTAGATTACAAGGGACAATGCTAGCCTTACTCTTATGCCGTGTACACACGACCGTGCTTTTCGACAGCAAAGGTCCCACGGAACGAATCCGCTGGACAATTAGATCGTGTGTGGGCTTCATCGGACTTTTGCTGTTGAAAAATCAGACGGGCTTTAGAAATAGAACATGCTTCAAATCTTTCCGACGGACTCTGTATGCTAGTCCGACTGACAGACAACAACGCAAGGGCAGCTATTGGCTACTGGCTATGAACTTCCTTATTCTAGTCCGATTGTACGTCATCACGGTCGAATCCATCGGACTTTGTTGTGATCGTGTGTAGACAAGTCCGATTCGACGGAACTCCGTCATAACTCCGTCGAAAGTCCGTCGGAAAGACCGCCGGACCTTTGATGTCTAAAAGTCCGGTGGTGTGTACACGGCATAAGGAGTTGATTCACTAAAACTGGAGAGTGCAAAATCTGGTGCATCTGTGCATGGTAGCCAATCAGCTTCTAACTTCAGCTTCTTCAATTAGGCTGTGACAAAAAAATCTGGAAGCTGATTGGTTTCTATGCAGAGTTGCACCAGACTTTGCACGTTCCAGTTTTTTGTAAATCAGCCCCTTATGCAGGCCATACATGGGTCAAATTCCGAACAAATTTTCATTCAAAAATCAGGAACTTGGTGCATTTTGTGATCTGATGGCGGCACCGTTTATTTTGAAATTCAACCAACCGAGTCTTCAATTTCACCTTATGGGGTTACAAAAAAGAATTTTCGTAGCCAGGAATCTTCTATTCTTTCGAGAATTTTCTTTTCTTGCGCTCATGCGCATTTCTTTTTCAATTATATTTCTCACACGATTCTTCAATCATTGGTTAGAAAAGTATTTGTTTTCCCCCCAAAAAATGTCCAATCTTTTAAATTTGATGACCGCACAAAAAGTGGCTGCTGCTGCAATGGTGTGAAATTCAAACGAAAATTCTTAGATAAGTTTTCAAAAGAAAATTCTTTCAGAATTCGACCCATGTATGGCCAGTAGGGATGAGGTTCGTGTTCGAGTCGAACCCATGTTCGTCTCGAACATCGGCTGTTCGATCGTTCGCCGAATTGCGAACGATATGGGCCGTTTGCGCCAAATTCGTGTGGCGCGTCACGGCCCATAATTCACTGCGGCATCGCAGTGCATTGCTGGCTGATGATTGGCCAAGCATGCACTATGACCCGCATGCTTGGCCAATCACAGCGCCGTCGGTAGAGAGAGTTGTAATTGCCCAAAGCCAGGGTGGCTTTGGCCAATTATGGCTCAGGGGGTTTAGAACACGCCCCACACTATATAAGGCCGCCTGCACGGTGGCCCTGTGTAGTGTGTTCCGGCGTGCTGAGAGATAGAGAGAGAGAGAGACAGTGTCATTTCATTTGAGTTAGCTAGATTAGGCAGGACAGTCAGTGAGTTAACTGCACTTACAGTGTATTGTGTATATGCATCCCAGGTGTTGTATATATATACATATATATACACATACATATATACATATACATATATACATACATATACATACATATACATATATATATATATATATATATATATATATATATATATATATATATATATATATATATACTGTATTCAGTTTAGCTAGATCCGTTCCTGTTATCTTCCTACTGACAGGCAGGCTTGTCTTGTTACAGTATTAACAGCTACCTGAAGAAAATTGCTGGTGTTCTTTTTATCCTATTAGTACCACAGTCAGGCAGCTAGACTATTTACAGTTAGTGTAGTGCGTCCTGCTCACAGTGTTCAGCTAAAACTACAAGTTAGTGTAGTGAGACCTCTGCACAGTGTTCATCTAAAGCTACAAGTTAGTGTAGTGCGTCCTGCTCACAGTGTTCAGCTAAAGCTACAAGTTAGTGTAGTGCGTCCTGCTCACAGTGTTCAGCTAAAACTACAAGTTAGTGTAGTGCGACCTCTGCACAGTGTTCAGCTAAAGCTACAAGTTAGTGTAGTGCGTCCTGCTCACAGTGTTCAGCTAAAACTACAAGTTAGTGTAGTGAGACCTCTGCACAGTGTTCAGCTAAAGCTACAAGTTAGTGTAGTGCGTCCTGCTCACAGTGTTCAGCTAAAACTACAAGTTAGTGTAGTGCTGTTGTGTGGAACAAGTGTGGAATTTATGTGGAACAAGTGCGTCCTCCTCACAGTGTTCAGCTAAACCTACAAGTAATTTTTTTGCGAGCTCTGCACAGTGTTCACCTAAAGCTACCCGTAGAAGGTTGGTGGTGTTTTCCTAATCCTATCACTACCGCAGGCAGTTAAATAAGCTACAAGTTAGTTTTTTGCAAGCTCTGCACAGTGTTCAGCTAAAGCTACCTGTTGAAGATTGGTGGTGTTCTCATACTACAAGGACAGGCAGACAGTCACAAGCCAATAAAAGAGGGCAAGCATGCTCTGTGTCTAGTGCTGGTCGTGAAGACGGTGCATCCTCATCAGCACGTGGCTGTGGGACACGCTTGGCCTTTTTTTCGGCAGCTGGCCGCGTTGAGCCGCAACATGCGGAAGACTTGGTCAAGTGGATGACCAAGCTGTCCTCATCCTCCTCATCCTCTCTCACCCATGCTCAGGGTACTTTGTCTGGCAAAGCAGCGGCCTCTTCCCTCGGCTCAATGTCATCAGTGACTCCTTCCCTAGCCCCACCATGTCCTCCTGAGGAGTCCCTCGAACTGTTTGACCACAGTATTGGGTACATGCTCCAGGAGGATGCCCAGCGTTTGGAAGGCTCTGATGATGATACTGAGCTAGATGAAGGCAGTAACGTGAGCACAGACAGAGGGGGTGCCCAAGAAGGACAGCAATCTGGCAGTCATGCTCCCCTTGCTGCAGCATACTGCCAGGTTTGCTCCAGTGATGAGGAGGGAGGGGATGATGAGGTCACTGACTCAACGTGGGTGCCTGATAGGAGAGAGAAGGAGGAGGAGGCGGCACATCACCAACGAGGCAGGATGCCCTCCAGGGGCCAGCCTAAGGGCAGCACACTGACTGCATCACACCCCAAAGCTTCACATGTGCAGGGCGCTGCAGTCTCTGCGCGTTATTCAAAAAGTTCTTGGGTGTGGGCCTTTTTTGAGACGAGTGCATCAGATCACACCGCTGCTATTTGCAACATATGTCTCAAGCGTATCTCGCGTGGCCAAAACATCTCCCACTTGGGTACCACATGCTTGACCAGACATATGTTGACCTGCCATGCAGTTCGTTGGCAAGCGTATCTAAAATACCCACACCAAAGAACAAAGAGGACCTCTCCTTGCTCCTCATCAGCTGAGATCTCCAACCCCACTATACCTTCAGTCCTCTCTGAGACCTGCACTGAGAGGAATGAAGGTGTAGAATTAGGTGTGTCACAGCCACGTACTTGTGGGCAATCTGCTTTCGGTACACCGACGTCAGATTGTACCAGGCAAATTTCCCTGCCCCAGCTGCTGCACCGCCGAAAGAAGTTTGCTCCCAGCCATCCACATGCCCAGTGGTTGAATGCTAGCTTGGCAAAATTGCTAGCACTTCAACTGCTGCCTTTTCAGTTGGTAGACTCTGCCCCCTTCCGTGAGTTTGTGGAATGTGCGGTTCCTCAGTGGCAGGTACCCAAATGTCACTTCTCACGGAAGGCGATTCCGGCTCTCTACCGGCATGTGGAAGGCAATGTCCATGCCTCGCTGGACAGGGCGGTCAGCGGTAAGGTGCATATTACCGCTGACTCATGGTCCAGCAGGCATGGACAGGGACGTTACCTAAGTTTCACGGCGCAATGGGTGACTTTGCTGGCAGCTGGAAAGGATGCAGGACAAGGTGCAGTAGTGTTGGAGGTTGTTCCACCACCACGCCTCCAAAATGCCACTACTAATGATTGTGACACACCTTTCTCCTCCACCCCCTCCTCTTCTTCTTCCTCCATGGCCTCTTCCTGTGCTTTGACCTCGGAACCAACGGTGCTCCGTAGGTGTTCAAGGGGCTACGCATGTACGCAGGCCAAAAGATGCCATGCAGTGCTTGAGCTGGTGTGCTTGGGGGACAGGAGCCACACTGGGGCAGAGGTTCTGTCAGCTCTGCAGGGGCAGGTTCAGAGGTGGTTGACGCTACGCCAACTTAAGGCAGGAATGGTGGTTTGGGACAATGGCACCAATCTCCTCCCTGTCCTCCGACAGGGAAAAATGACCCATGTGCCCTGTTTGGCTCACGTCCTTAACTTGGTGGTGCAGCGGTTCTTGGGCAGGTACCCGGGCTTACAGGATGTCCTGAGGCAGGCCAGGAAAGTCTGTGTGCATTTCCGCCAGTCATATAATGCCAGTGCTCGGCTGGTAGACCTCGAAAAGGTGTTTAACCTGCCCAAGAACCGCCTAATCTGTGACATGCCCACCATGTGGAACTCAACGTTGGCCATGCTGCAGCGGCTGCACACGCAGCAGAGGGCCATCAATGAGTAACTGTGCGACTATGGCACCAGGACAGGGTCAGGGGAGCTTGTTTTTTTTTCCCCACGCCAGTGGGCCATGATCAGGGATGCATGCACTGTCCTGTCACCATTTGAGGAGGCCACGAGGATGGTGAGCAGTGACAGTGCATGCATCAGTGACACTGTCCCCCTTGTTCACCTGTTGGAGCACACGCTGCGTGGAATAATGGACAGGGCACTTGAGGCAGAACAGAGGCAGGAAGAGGAGGACTTCCTTAGCTCTCAAGGCCCCCTTTATCCAGACAGTGTTCCTGCGTGCCCGCTGATCACACAGGAAGAGGACGAGGAGGAGGACGAGGATTGTGTCATTATGGAGGTGGAGCCTGGCACTCAGCATCAGCAGCAGTCTTTAAGGGATCAGTCCCAAGAAACACATGGACTTGTACGTGGCTGGGAGGAGGTGGCTGCTGACCATGTCATTTTTAGTGACCCAGAGGACTCCGGACCGAATGCCTCAGCAAACCTACGCTGCATGGCCTCCCTGATCCTGCAAAGCCTGTGTAAGGATCCTCGTATTCGTGGTATCAAGGAGAAGGACCAATATTGGCTGGCAACCCTCCTTGATCCACGTTACAAGGGTAAGGTTGCGGACCTTATTTTTCCATCGCAGAGTGAGCAGAGGATGAAACATCTTCGGGAGGCCTTGCAGAAAGGTTTGTGCAACGCGTTCCCAGAGACTGGGAGGTTACAAACTCCTGTTTTTCTGGACAACGTGTTGCTGAGGCTTCGGTCAGTCAAAGAAGGAGCGGTGGAGAAGGTGGCCGTCTGACCGATGCGTTCAGACAATTTTTTGGTCCACAGCCCCAAGGTATGATCGGTTCCAGCAACCATCGCCAGCGTCTGTTTTACATGGTGCAGCAATACCTAGGGGCAAGATCTGACTTGGACACCTTTCCCACCGAAAATCCTCTGGGTTGCTGGGTCTTGAGGATGGATCACTGGCCAGAGCTTGCACAGTATGCAATTGAGCTACTGGCCTGTTCTGCATCCAGCGTTCTTTCGGAACGCACATTCAGTGCTGCTGGGGGCTTTGTAACCGATCACAGGGTGCGTCTGTCCACCGACTCGGTCGATCGACTGACCTTCATAAAAATTAATCAGTCTTGGATCACCACCAGCACCTGATGCTGATGTAACCGAATAATTTTTTTTGAAATCTCAGATCCCTTCAAAGACTGTCTATGCTGATGCTGAGTGACTATCCTGAGTAATTATCCTCTTCCTCCTCAATGATTATGCTGATAGCTTGTAAGAACATTTTTGGTTCTGGGCGCCGTCACCAGTGCCTAAGGCCCAATTTTCCAGCCCTTGTTTAACAGGGGCGTGTAATTACAATTTTTGATGCAATACTTTGCAGCAGGGCTCGTTCCTGCGTTCCAACTAGAGTATCTGTGAGGGGTTGCAGTGTTGTGGCACCAGCACCAGTGCCTAAGGCCCAATTTTTCAGCCCCTGTTCAAAAGGGGCATGTAATTACAATTCTTGATCTAATATTTAACAGCAGGGCCCTCTGAGGGCTTACAGTGTTGTGGCCACAACAACACCTAAGGCCCAAATTTCTGCTGAGTATATAGGGCAGGCCCCTACTTTCAAACATCTAACTTACAAACGACTCCTACTTACAAACGGAAGGAGACAACAGGAAGTGAGATGAAATCTTCCATTAGGAAGGGAAATTCTCTCCTGTAAGAGTTAATATGAGAAAAACATTTCTCCTTTCCACTGATGCTTTATCACCAATCCTTGTTTCACAAAAAAAAACAAATTTTCAAAAAACATTTGTCATTGGGACAAAAAGTGAGGTGAAATCTTCTGAAGAGGAGCACAGACAGCAAAACAAATGTCACAGGGGTGATAACCCTTCCCTATGTTTTCCAAAAAGCTTAAAAAAGGTTTTTTTGGCTGGAGCTAAACACATTAAAAATGTACCCGTTCAAAATTACAAACAGATTCTACTTAACAACAAATCTACAGTCCCTGTCTTGTTTGCACCGCCTGTATACTGATGTTCAGAGTATATAGGGCCTGGGGGCCCCACACCTTTCCTTATTTTAATTTGGGTGCGGGGTTCCCCTTAATATCCATACAAGACCCAAAGGGCCGGGTAATGGACTGGGGGGTACCCATGCCATTTGTCTCACTGATTTTCATCCATATTGCCAGGACCTGACATTACATTAAAGCCGCAAGCATTTTTGAATGACATTTTATTCCTTTAACTGCTTGACATCCGCGCTATAGCCGAATGACGGCTACAGCGCGGACCTGAATTCCCGGGAGGCCGTCATACGACGGCCTCCCCTGTGCACGTGCCCTGCGCGCGCCCTGCAGGGCGCGCGTGGAGCGCGCTGTGATCACCGAGTCACTGAGACTCGGGTGATCACCGATCCAAGTAAGGGGCCGGTCCCGGCCCCTTACCATGTGATCAGCTGTCAGCCAATGACAGCTGATCACGTGATCAAAACAAAAGCTCTGTGATCGTTTTTTTTTTCTCCTCGCGCTGACAGTGCGAGGAGAAAAAAAAAACGATCACCGGCTCACCAGCAAGGGACATCGGTCCCGAAGAGGAGGAGGCAATAATGCCTCAATTGTGCCACAAGTACCCCCTGCCAGTGCCACCTGACATTGCCACATCACAGTGCCCACAGTGCCCACCAGTGCCACGTATCAATGCCCATAAGTGCCACCTATCAATGCCTACAAGTGCCACCTATCAATGCCCACCATTGCCACCTAACAATGCCCACCAGTGGTGCCAATCAGTGCCACCTAGCAGTGTACAAGACCAGTGCCCATTATTGTCACCAATCAGTGCCCATCCCTGCCACCTATCAGTGCCCATCACTGCCACCTATCAGTGCCCATTGGTGCCGCCTCATCAGCGTACATCAATGAAGGAGAAAAATTACCCTTTTTAAAAATTTTATAACAAAATATAAAAAAAAAAAAAATTTTTTTTAAAAAATTCGGTTTTTTTAAATTTTTTTAACAAAAAATAAAAACCGCAGAGGTGATCAAATACCACCAAAAGAAAGCTCTATTTGTGGGGAAAAAATTATAAAAATTTCATTTGGGTACAGTGTTGTATGACCGCGCAATTGTCATTCAAAGTGCGTCAGCGCTGAAAGCTAAAAATTGGTCTGGATAGGAGGGGGGTTTAAGTGCCCTGTAAGCAAGTGGTTAAAAATGACATTTGCTGCAGGGACTGTTCTAAGCACGGGAAACGTGCGCCACTTTACAGGCATACTATAGACACCCCCCAGGTACGATATTTGAAGGAATATTTTACTTTTTTTTTTTTTTACTTTAAGCATCATTAAAATCACTGCTCCCGAAAAAACGGCCGTTTTTATAAGTTTTTTTTGCATTGATACATGTCCCCTGGGGTAGGACCCGGGTCCCCAAACCCTTTTTAGGACAATACCATGGAAATTAGCCTTTAAAATGAGCACTTTTGATTTCGAACGTTCGAGTCCCATAGACGTCAATGGGGTTCTAACGTTCGTGCGAATTTTCGGTCCGTTCGCAGGTTCTGGTGCGAACCGAACCGGGGGGGTGTTCGGCTCATCCCTAATGGCCGGCCTTAGTGTCCACTCAGGGGAGGGGATTCCCTAAAAGGGGTACTAACCGCTGCTTCAGTGGCGGCCTGTACATTAGGGGCGCAGGGGCGCCACCCCCCTAATCCATTCGAAATGGTTTCCAATGTTTTTTTAGAAGCACGGGATTAGAGCCAGAGACTCTAATCGACTTAAAAAAAAGGGTGGGCTCGGGGCACAGAGCACTGCACCCCTGAGCCCACTCAGTGGTGTGACAATAGCAAATTTATATTTGCTATTGTTTTCCTGCTTCTCCCGGCCAATCAGGATGCGGGTCGACCCGAGAGGAGGAGCGATCGTATTGGCTGCCGAGGGAAGGAGGAGGGAAGTTGCTAAGGACAAAGCCGCCGCCATGGAGGAGGAGACACAAGAAGGAGCCAAAGCTGCTAGATGGGGCAAGTGCAGTGCTGGTGGAGGGGGCGGACGTATGACCGGGGGTGGGGGTGGGGGTGGCGACGGGTGTCTTGTTTGCCCCCCACCCCCAAAATATACAGCACCAGCCACCACTGCCCTGCTTACACAATCACAGATTTAACATTCTTTTTTTTCTGAAGAAATCCCTGTTTGTTTTGCCGTGACATGACCTTCCTTTGCCCTCCTTATATACACTTTGTGCTGCAATAACACAAGAAGCCGGTCTGCATCTTCCACCGTTGTAAAAATATTTTATCAAGATTGAAGCTGTTGGAGGGAATGCCTGTAATTGGCGCTCACTGTTATAGATACAGTGCCTTGCAAAAGTATTCACCCCCCGTTGGCATTTTTCGTGTTTTGTTGCTTCACAACCTGGAATTAACATGGATTGTTTGAGGATTTGCATCATTTAATTTACAGAACACGCCCACAACTTTGAGGATGTTTTTTTTTTTTTTTATTGTGAAGCAAACAACAAATAGGACAAATAACAGAAAAAGTCAATGTGCATAAGTATTCACCCCCCTAAAGTCATACTTTGTAGAGCCGCCTTTTGCGGCTCTCACAGCTCCAAGTCGCTTTGGATAAGTCTCTATGAGCTTGCCACATCTTACCACTGGGATTTTTCCCCATTCCTCCTTGTAAAACTGCTCCAGCTTTTTCAAGTTGGATGGTTTGCACTTGTGAACGGCAATCTTTAAGTCTGACCACAGATTTTCTATTGGATTGAGGTCTGGGCTTTGACTAGGCCATTCCAACACATTTCCATGTTTCCCCTTAAACCACTCAAGTGTTGCTTTAGAAGTGTGTTTGGGGTCATTGTCCTGCTGGAAGGTGAACCTCCGTCCTAGCCTCAAATCACACACAGAGTGCTACAGGTTCTGCTCAAGAATATCCCTGTATTTAGCACCATCCATCTTTCCCTCAACTCTGACCAGTTTCCCAGTCCCGACTGCTGAAAAACATCCCACAGCATGATGCTGCCACCACCATGTGATCAAAGGGTTAAATGTGTTCCCTCATTAGTGTTTCTAACTGTGGGGGGAGGAGACATATCGCTGTTCGCAATTACTGCAAACAGCACATCTTTTTTTTCTCTCCTGTCAGAAAGAGGATTTCTGTGTTTTACACACACAAATCCCCCGCTCTGGATCTCGTGTCCACGATCGCGCCTGCCGGGTCACGCGCGTCGGGTCCCCCCCCCCCCCGCCATGCATCAGGGCGCCAGCCTGCTATGGCTCTGAAAGGAGCCACCGTACATATATACGGCGATTCGCGCAGGAGAGCCAACCTGCCGCCATATATGTATGTGAGCCGGTCGGGAAGTGGTTAAGGGGGCGTTGCAGAGGGTGTGTCCTGTGCCTACATACTTTTGCTGGTAGGTGTCCCTCATTCCCATCTCAAAAAGTTGGGAAGTATGCAAAACACACCGCCAAGGCAACAAAGGAGCGGCTCAAGAAGAAGCACATTGAGGTCATGGAATGGCCTAGCCAGTCTCCAGACCTTAATCCCATAGAAAATTTATGGAGGGAGCTGAAACTTCGAGTTGTCAAGAGACCTTAAAGGGGCTTAAAGGGGTTGTAAATCCTTGTGCATTCTATGCATTAAGGTGAAAAAAACACCTGGCAGTCACCGGCCCCCCATTTTACTTACCTGAGCCCCTTCATCTCTTCGGCGGGGACGTGCTCTCCCTCTTTCCACAGGGTCTCGGCTCTTGATTGATAGCAGCTCAGACATTGGCTCCCACTGCTGTCAATCGAATCCAATGACACGGGCGCCAGGGCCGAATCCAGCATTCGTGTCTGTGGAAGCAAATGCTGTTGGACTCGGGAGCACGCCCGCAAAGGTAACCCCCCTTGGGAGAGCGCTTCTCCTAGGGGGTTATCTGACGTGGGGAGGAGCCGCGAGAGCCGCCGGGGACCCCAAAACAGGATGTTCGGGGCCACTCTGTGCAAAACGATCCGCACAGTGGAGGTAAGTATGATATGTTTGTTATTTAAAAACAAAACAAAAAGAAGATCCTTTACAATCACTTTAAGGATTTAGAGAAGATCTGTAGAGAAGAGTGGACCAAAATCCCTCCTGAGATGTCTGCAAACCTGGCCACCAACTACAAGAAACGTCTGACCTCTGACCTCTGTGATCACCAACAAGGGTTCCTCCACCAACTACTAAGTCATGTTTTTCTTGGGGATCAAATAATTATTTTACTCCCTGAATTGCAACTCCATTTATAACATTTGTATTATGTGTTTTTCTGGATTTTTGGTTGATATTCTGTCTCTATCATACAAAATACACCTATGATAAAAATTATAGACCCTTCATTTCTATGTAAGTGGGCAAAACGTACACAATCTGCAGGGGATCCAATCATTATTCCCCCCCCCCACTGTATAAAATGAGGTATCATAAACCATTGTACTCTCCCTTTAATCGGTGGTATCTCGTGTGTCCTGTGCTGTCGGTAATAACCGATTGTTCAGAATTTTCAGACTGAAATCTATAAATAGCGCTGTGTTGTCAGGGTGTCGGGAACGTGACTGGACTGGTAACTATGAATACAATAGCGCTGTGTTCGTAGACAACTGTTTTTTTTTCTTTTTTGTTCTGTAAACACTTCTTATGTTAAGGTGTCACCTAATCCCCAAAGCTCAACACAAGTTTCCGATCCAGAAATACATATAAAGCCTCACCTCTCAATTGTAATCCATAGACAGCAAATTGTGTTTTCTGCCACCTGGACCGTGTCGTCCGCGGAAGAGCTCTCCCCGCATATCTGCTTTTCAGGTATGAGCGGTGTATTAGGTAGACATGTGCGGTTCGTTTCTTTCCGAATTGATATTCGGACAAATTTTTTTAAAACGAATCCGAAATAACGGAACAACATTTCAGACGAAATTCGAATTTGCATAGTTTTTTTGGATCAAATTCGAATTTCTGAAGAGAATAAAATAGAATAGAAAATGAAGGAATAGAATATAATAGAAAAGAATAAACTAGAAAAGAACAGAATTGAATAGAAAAGAATATAATAGAAAAGGTTAGAATAGAAAAGAATAGAATAGAATAGAAAAAAATAATAGAATAGAATCGAAAAAATAGAAAAGAATAAAATAGAATATAACCTTCTTCCAAAATTAGAATTTCGGATAGAATAGATTCAAATTCGAATAGAACAGAAAAGAATAGAATAATAATTAAAAAAAAGAATAGATTAGAAAATATAAGAATAGAATGAAATTCAAAAAACAATAGAATAGTAAGAATATAAACATTTCCCAAAATGTAAACAGAATACATTCAAATTTGAATAGAACAGAAAAAAATAGAATAAAAAAGGATAGATTAGAAAATATGACTAGAATGAAATTCCAAAAAACAATATAGAATAGAACAGGATAAAAAGAATATAACCATTTCCCAAAATTTAGATAGAATACATTCAAATTTGAATAGAATAGAAAAGAATAAAATAAAAAAGAATAGATTAGAAAATATAATAGAATGAAATTCAAAAAACAATAGAATAGTATAGAAAGAATATAACCATTTCCCAAAATTTTAATAGAATAAATTCAAATTCAAATAGAACAGAAAAGAACAGAATATAAAAGAGAATAGATTAGAAAATACAATAATAATATAATTAAAAAAAAACAATAGAATAGAAAGAATATAACCATTTCACAAAATTGAAATAGAATACATTCAAATTCTAATATAATATAAAAGAATAGAATAAAATAGAATAGATTAGAAAATATAAGGATAGAATCAAATTAAAAAAAAATAGAATAGAATAGAAAGAATATAACCATTTCCCAACATTTAAATACATTCAAATAGAACAGATAAGAATAGAATAAAAAGAATAGATTAGAAAATATGAGAATAGAATGAAATTCAAAAAATCAATAGACTAGAATAGAAAGAATATAACCATTTCGCAAAATTCAAATAGAATATATTCAAATTCGAATAGGACAGGAAAGAAAAGAATAAAAAAGAATAGATCAGAAAATAGAAGCAAAGAATATAATTTAAAAAAATAACAATAGAATAGAATAGAAAGAATATAAACATATAACCAAATTTTAATATCATTATTAGTGTTACTAAACCCAGGACTCTGCACTCACTATATCTGGTCTCCCCAGGAGCCTGCAGTCACTATATCTGGTCTCCCCAGGACTCTGCAGTCACTATATCTGGTCTCCCCAGGACTCTGCACTCACTATATCTGGTCTCCCCAGGACTCTGCACTCACTATATCTGGTCTCCCCAGGACTCTGCACTCACTATATCTGGTCTCCCAAAGTACACAGAACATGGAAATGTAATTATTATAGTAAATATAAACTGATAAATACCTTTTCTCATCAGCAGTATATAGCAGTCTTGTGACTTCTATCAGTGTCTGGTTACAGCTTGTAGGAGTTTTCATTCTCCTCTGACTGTCCTATGAGGATGCAGGACCCCTGACCCTCTGTCTGGACAGTGCTGATAACATGCACCTTCCCCAGAAAAATGTTTTAAATCTCTCTTGCAATACACACCAAACTGAGCATGTGCAGAGTGACTCCAAAGGCTCTGCCTTATCAGGAGATCTATTAGGAACAGTGGAAGAAGGGGAGGATCAGAGAAGACAGGATCAAACAGCCTTTTTACACAATGCAGAGGATTAACCCTTTTGCTTCCACAGTGGGTATAACAAGCAATGCTTTACTGCATATACAGACTGATTTTACTGTTGTGGGTTTAGAAACACTTTAATGTATGTTTGAGAAACAAAGACTGTATACAAATAGTTTAAAAAACACATAAAAATCAGCTTAATAAACCTAAAAATAAACATTAAAATTGACCCCAAACCATTCTCTTTATGCTGTACAAAATAAACTACAAAGTTATGAATACATTCAGGATATTACACACAGTATCTCACAAAAGTAAGTACGCCCCTCACATTTGTGTAAATCTTTTCTTCTATCTTTTCATGTGACAACACTGAAGAAATGACACTTTGCTACAATATCTGTATCAGGTGGCGACTGATTACTGTGATCTGCTGGCTGTTGTGAGGCACCTGCTGGTGGACAACCAAACTACAACCTTCTGGTGTGGGAAGCACAGCGCCACCAGCAGGGGATCTGGATCCTGACAATGGAGGTTATAAATAAATCCTCTGCCCAGGGTATCAAATACCGTATATACTCGAGTATAAGCCGAGTTTTTCCAGCACATTTTTTTGTGCTGAAAATGCCCCCTCGACTTATACTGGAGTCAAGCACTTTTCTGGTGCAGAGAATGACATTTTCCGAACCAATCTTGGGGTCCCGTATCTCGGGACCACTTGGTGCTAGGAACCCCAAATTTGATGTGCAAACCCAGTGGAACTAGCACTACAACATATCCAATTTGGGGTTTCTAGCCCCAAGTGGCCCCGAGATATGGGGCCCCAAATTCGGTTTGCAAAATGTCATTCTCTTTTGCAAAAAAGTGCTTTTTTTAAACCGATTTTGGGGCCCTGTATCTTGGGGCCACTTGGTGTTAGGAACCCCAGCTTTGGATATGTTGTAGTGTTAGTTCCACTGGGTTTGCACACCAAATTTGGGGTTCATAGCTCCAAGTGGCCCAGAGATACGCCCCAAAGTCGGTCAACTGTGTCCATCTGCAGCAATGTAATTTCGGGACGCTTTGGGTCCAGAGATCCCACATTTTGGCTGCAGCTAGGGGGGCATCTAGGAACCCTTAACTACCGAGTTTGAAGTTTGGGGGACCTATGGCTGCAAATGGGCACAGTGAGGCTACAAATGGGCATTGTTGACCCTCTTTTTCCACTTACAGTAGCTGCACATTTCTCACCCTAGGCTTATACTCGAGTCAATAACTTTTCCCAGTTTTTTGTGGTAAAATTAGGTGCCTCGGCTTATATTCGGGTTGGCTTATACGGTACTCTAGGTATGCCACATTTACTTTATTTAACTGCTTGCCGACCGCCTCGCGACGATATACGTCGGCAGAAGGGCTCGTACAGGCAGAATCACGTACCTGTACGTTCCCCTTTAAGAGGCGGCCAGCTCCGTGAGTCGGGTTGCGGGTCCCGCGGACTCGATCGCCGCGGGGATGCCCGCAAGCATCTCATGGGGAGGAAGAACGGGGAGATGCTGATGTAAACAAGCATCTCCCCGTTCTGCTTAGTGACAGTCTCACTGATCTCTGCTCCCTGTGATCGGAGCAGAGATCAG
This sequence comes from Lithobates septentrionalis, assembly GCA_037952835.1. NCBI lineage: Eukaryota > Metazoa > Chordata > Amphibia > Anura > Ranidae > Lithobates > Lithobates septentrionalis. The sequence continues at coordinate 106,391 of JBBDGP010001663.1, read as the reverse complement.
TGACGTGTCACACACAGCCCATCCCCCCCACAGTTAGAAACATTCCTTAGGACATACTTAACCCCTACACTGCCACCTAGTGGTTAACCCCTTCACTGCCAGTGTCATTTACACAGGAATCAGTGCATTTGTATAGCACTGATTGCTGTATAAATGACAATGGTCCCAAAAATGTGTCAAAAGTGTCCGATGTGTCCGCCATAATGTCGCAGCCACGATAAAAATTGCTGATCGCCGCCATTTAAAAAAAAAGAATTATTAATAAAAATGCCATAAAACTATCCCCTATTTTGTAAACGCTATAACTTTTGCGCAAAACACTTATTTTTTTTTTACCAAAAATATGTAGAAGAAGACGTATCGGCCTAAACTGAGGAAAAAAACATTTTTTTATATATATATATTTTTGGGGGATATTTATTAAAGCAAAAAAAAAAAGTGTTTTTTTTCAAAATTGTCGCTCTTTTTTTTGTTTATAGCGCAAAAAATAAAAACCGCAGAGGTGATCAAATACCACCAAAAGAAAGCTCTATTTGTGGGGGAAAAAAAGGACGTCCAATTTGTTTGGGAGCCGCGTCGCACAACCGCGCAATTGTCAGTTAAAGCGACGCAGTGCCGAATCGCAAAAAGTGCTCTGGTCAGGAAAGGGGGTAAAATCTTCCGGGGCTGAAGTGGCTAAAGCTTTCTACAACTTTATTAATTACTCTAATATATCAAGAGTTGTAGATTTAATAACTTTTAGCGGGGGGGGGGGGGGGTTCTATGGCTTAAAATTAATTCAAGGGCTCCTCTAAAGGTAAAAAGGTTGAGAAATGCCGAACTAAACCTTCCAGAAATAAAATCCTGACAGAACTCTTCCCGGGATCTATCCAGAAAGAAGTAAAATGCTGGGTATTAAGTGCAGTGATTTGTCTACATTCAGTTACACTAAAGCCAACAAAGACACCGAAAACTCCGTCTGCAAATTCAGGTCATCTTGATTTGATACCTCCAGATATTCTGCAACCTGGAGGACTTCATAGGTATAATGACTCTTCTTTTTTTTTTTTTTTTTTTAATTGAGGACAAGGAAATGAGTCACTTACCTGTACAATAGGTCAAGTAGCAACCTGGAGTTCCGGTTATGTTGTACACATAGTATCCCAGGGGACAAGCCTTCACCTGGATGGTTGATGTCCGGTAGCAGCAGTTTCCATCCCAGTTACCACAAACCGTGTGACTCACGATGCCGTCTGTAATACCCGGATGTGTTCCATTCATCCACATTGGAATGTCCGTATTACATCTACGTACGGGTACACAGTATTCTGGTATACGATCACCTCCACTACTATTAAACTGATACCATCCGTTCATGGAATAATCACAGTTCAGGGCGTATACTGTGTTGTTTACGCTTCTCCAGGGCTCATTGAGCACAGTGCGGGTCACACAAGGATCAGAGCAGCCAAGAGATTCGGTACACTCAGATCCTAAGTCACAAAAAAAAACAAAAAAAAAAAAAATCAATAAAAAGACCGGAACCAATACCATCCATCCTAATACCTGCTCCTGCCTCTGACTTCACAAATGCTGCTTCCCTGTCTATCTGATTATTGGCTTCCAATGATCAAAATTCAAACTTCTAACTACAACCTGCAATGTCGGCTCCAATCTGACTCCTCAATACTTTCTCCTGCTAATTTCCACATAGCAGTGTATAGTGAGGTCCAACACATCCGCATTCTGAAGTCTGATCTCCATGAAGCCCCAAAGCGCTCAGCTCTGAGAGTTTCCAGTTAGGGAGTTGTCATTCCCCGCCTGCTGGGAAACGGCTAATCAAGAAGGATCTGTGCTTGATTAGCTGCAGTTGATGTCAGGTGAGAAATCGGGGGGATTAATAAAACCCCTAATGTCTCCATAAAGAACACCTTTCACCTGCCTAATGATATCACATTGGAGGTTTGGTAATCCTCTTGTGATAAGCAAGAAAGGTAAATAAAAAAATAAAATAATAAAAGTTTTGTAAAAAGTGGAATCAAATAGAATTTAAAAAAAAGGAAAGCCTGTTTCACTTCAGCTTGTAAAAGTGCAATGTGACCAGCAAGCTTTGACAAAGCATTTACAGTACCATTCAGCTCCAGTTTGCTAATGTTGAAAACAGATTCTAATGGGAATGCTGATTGCCACTTTAAGCAAGCTGCTAGCAGGCTTCAGCACTTCTTGATGCTTGGTAAAAGCCTGCTGAAGCCTGCTATTTTTTTTAAAAAGTCAGCAGCTACAAACACTGTAGCTGCTGACTTTTAATAAGCACACCTACCTTTCCAGGGTGCCCGCGATGTCGGCCACCCAAGGCCTTATGTCCATAGAATCGGGTCCCGGCGCTGCCATTCGAACTAAGGGGAACAGGCAGTGGAGCCTTGTGGCTTGACTGCCCGTTTCCTACGGCGCATGCGCAAGTCGCACGGCGCTTTGTGAATGGCCGGCTGTGTTCTGGGACACACACAGGTCCCAGAAGACAGCACACTCCATTCCCCAGAAGACAACGCGAGGAGGAGAAGAATGAAGACTACCGGGGAATAGGAAGTGGCAGATTAGGACAATCTGCCTAGCAACAGCCATTTCTGGTAAGTAAAAAAAAATTTTTTTTTAATTTTTTTTTACACATTTTTAGGAGCCTTTTTATGTTTTTTGTTTTTTTTTTAGGGTGGACCTCCGCTTTAAATTGGCAACCAACACTCCCATTAGGATAAGTTTTTTTTTATCATTTCTTTGTTTGACACAAATAGAGCTTTCTTTTGGTGATATTTAACCGCTTCAGCCCCGGAAGGATTTACCCCCTTCCTGACCAGAGCACTTTTCGCGATACGGCACTGCGTTGCTTTAACTGACAATTGCGCGGTCGTGCAACGTGGCTCTGAAACAAAATTGACGTCCTTTTTTCCCCACAAATAGAGCTTTCTTTTGGTGGTATTTGATCACCTCTGCGATTTTTATTTTTTGCGCTATAAACAAAATAAGAGCGACAATTTTGAAAAAAACGCATTATTTTTTACATTTTGCTTATAATAAATATCCCCCAAAAATATATAAAAAAACATTTTTTTTCCTCAGTTTAGGCCGATCCGTATTCTTCTACATATTTTTGGTAAAAACAAATCACAATAAGCGTTCATTGATTGGTTTGCGCAAAAGTTATAGCTTTTACAACATAGGGGATAGTTTTATGGCATTTTTATTAATAATTTTTTTTTTACTAGTAATGGCGGCAATCAGCGATTTTTATTGTGACTGCGAAGTTATGGCGGACATGTCGGACATTTTTGACACATTTTTGGGACCATTGTCATTTATACAGCGATCAGTGCTATAAAACTGCACTGATTCCTGTGTAAATGACACTGGCAGTGAAGGGGTTAACCACTAGGGGGCGGGGAGGGGTTAAGTCAGTACTAGGGGAGTGTTTCTAACTGTCAGGGGGGATGGGCTGTGTGTGACACGTCACTGATCTCTGCTCCCGATGACAGGGAGCAGAGATCAGTGACACTTGTCACTAGGCAGAACGGGGAGATGCTGTTTACATCGGCATCTCCCCCGTTCGTCCTCTCCGTGAGGCGATGGCGGGTATCACCGCGGCGATCGAGTCCGTGGAACCCGCGACCCGACTTAGGCAGAGCTCGCGGCAGGCGAGCGCACACGGCAGGAAATTCAAAGTAACGTACGGGTACGTTACTTTGCGCGGCCGTGCCATTCTGCTGACGTATATCTACAGGAGGCGGTCGGGAAGCGGTTACAGAGGTTGTAAACCTCACTTTACACGTTATACCTATAGGTGAACCTAGAATAAGGCTTACCTATAGGTACTGTAAATATCTCCTAAACGTGTGCCGTTTAGGAGATATTTACAGTATACTGCTCCGATGATGTCATCGGTGCATGCGCTCTGAAAAAACGGGCACCGTGCCGTTTTTTTCAGTAGCGTGGGCCGTGACCGGTGGCTCCCGCACGGGAATGATGTCAGCGACTCCGACCAGTCACAGAGGCGGAGTCCGCGGACCCAGAAAGAAGACAGATGAAGACGGATGCGGCCTGCATCGGGGACGGCGTGGGCTTTGTTTGCAGGTAAGTGTCATACAATGTGCTAGTATGCATCGCATACTAGCACATTAGGTCTTTACTTTGCAGGGGAGGGAGAAGAAAACATTTTTTATCGAGGGTTTACTTCCTCTTTAACCACCACTAGGTTTTTGTTTTCTTTGCTAAATAAACAAAAAAAAAGACCAAAAATGTGGAAAAAACATGTTTTTTGTCGTTTCTATTTTAAAATTTAGCAATCTAATAATCTTTCTTCATACATTTAGGTCAAAATTTATTCTGCTACATTTTTTTTGGTGAAAATAATCCAAATCAGTGTATATTATTTAATCTGTAGGAAAGTTATAGAGTCCATAAACTATGGGATATACAGGAGCATTTCATAAAATTAGAAGATCATCAAAATGTTAATTTATTTCAGTAATTCAATTCAAAAAGTGAAACTCCTATATTTTATATAGATGCGCTACACACAGAGTGATATATTTCAAGCATTTCTTTCTTTTAATTTTGATGATTATGGCTTACAGCGAGTGAAAACCCAAAATTCAGTATCTCAGAAAATCAGAATATTACATTACATGTACAGTATAGTGTGCACTCAATACTTGGTCGGGGGCTCCTTTTGCATGAATTACGACATCAATGCGGCGTGGCATGGAGGAGATCATCCTGTGGCACTGCTGAGGGGTTATGGAAGCCCAGGTTGCTTTGATAGCGGCCTTCACCTCATCTTCATTGTTGGGTCTGGTGTCTCTCATCTTCTTCTTGACAATAACCCAGAGATTCTCTATGGTGTTTAGTTCAGAAGTGTTTGCTGGCCAATCAAGCACATTGATACCATGATCATGTGACCAGGTATTGGTACTTATGGCAGTGTGGGCAGGTGCCAAGTCCTGCTGGAAAATGAAATCAGCTTCTCCATAAAGCTGGTCAGCAGAGGGAAGCATGAAGTGCTGTAGAATTTCCTGATAGAGCTGGGCTGCGCAGACTTTGGACTTGATAAAACACAGGAGGACCAACACCAGCAGATGACATCGCGCCCCAAATCATCACTGACTGTGGGGCAGACACGGGGCAAAAAAAAAACACGCAGCAACCAAAAAAACAAAAAAAAAACAAAAAAGGGTATACGGCACTGTATACAGCACTACATTTAATGTAATGCTGTGTTAAACACTACACTACACTAACACACTACACTGACACTACACTCAACTCACACTGTACTGACACTATACTAACACTCTACACTCAGAGTCACAACAACACACTAACTCGCTAGTAGCAAACTGAGCCCTGCTCTATATACAGTATCTGCATTCCAACAACACACTCCAAAAAGGTTCCTTTGGGAAGGAACCTTTTATAGTGTGGGGTGGGACGATGAGCACTGAGCCATGATTGGGCAAAGTCATCATGACTTTGTCCAATCATGGCTTTGACAGCGGTCAGGTGCTTTGCTTTAGCCATGCGGGGCCCTAGAATGCACTGCGTGACTCCCTGCGAATTGGGGTGTTCGCCAAATGGCAAAAGGTCCAAAGGGCCTGGTATTGATTTGATCGTTTTTTTTTTAAACATGTTTCTATTGCCGGCAATGATATTGTATTGCCAGCAATTTAAATGTCATTTTTCTTACTTTCTAGATGTCAGTTTTGCTGCAGCAGGTTCTATACATGGCACAGATGTGTCACTGTACAGGCAGACTAAGGGGACCCCCCAGGCATGATATTTAAAGGAATTTTGAATTTTTTTTTGTTTCCCTTTAAGCATTATTAAAATCACTGCTCCTGGAAAAATGTTGCATTGATACATGTTCCCCAGGGCAGTACCCAGACCACCAAACGCTATTTATGGCCAATTACTTACATATGAGCCTTCAAAATGGGCACTTTTGATTTTTGAAGTTCCGGTCCCAAAGACTGTAATAGGGTCCACGATTTAGGTCCAAGCTTTTGTAATGTTCAGGAGTTCTGGCACGAACCAAACATAGTGGTGTATAGCCCATCTCTAATCACAGTCCCGTTCTAAGTCGCTGATCACCATCATTAGTCGTATAAACAAAACATTACAATCTATTCCACAGTTTGTAGCAGTGGCGGTCCATCAATAAGGTGCACCCGGGCCCCGACCCCCCAAAGTTAGACATATAAAAAAAGGGGTCCTTTAAGAGTGTCTGGTCACTGAGCTGTCTATTAGAAGCTTGACTTCAGGTGATTGCAGCTAAAAAGCTTCATTGGGAGGTCTTTCGAGTGTAAACAGGGTGCAGGCATAAACGCCAGGCGCCTCCTTACGCACCTCTCTAGGGCAGGTGAGGACGGCTCGGAGGTGGTGGCCTCTCTAGACGCCGAGAAAGCTTTTGACTCGGTGGAGTGGCGCTACCTCTGGGCTGTCCTGCGCAAATTTGGATTTGGCCCTCGCTTCATTGGCTGGGTGCGGATGCTATATAATAACCCATCAGCACGCATACGAACAAACAACTCATTGTCATCTTCCTTTCCTCTATCTAGGGGTACTAGGCAGGGTTGTCCGCTTTCTCCTGGGCTGTTTGCCCTAGCAATAGAACCCATGGCTGCCCGCATTAGAGCCTCCCCTCTGGTACAGGGCATCCAGGTGGGAGTAGTGGTAGACAAAATATCCCTTTATGCTGATGATACCCTACTTTTTCTCAAAGACATATCCTCCCTTTCACCAGCACTTCGAATAATTGATGAGTTTGGCATCTACTCGGGCATTAGGGTAAATTGGGGAAAATCGATAATCTTCTCATTAAGTGCATCTGGTCAAAACCCACCGACAGGTACCCCCCTAAACTGGACACCTGAATTTAAATATTTGGGAGTACGGATTAGAGCTCCACTGTCCACATATTTTGAATTGAATCTTCAGCCACTTTTAAAAAATCTCTCGCAAAAATGTACAACATGGAAAACTCTCCCCCTTTCTCCAGTGGGGAGAGTAAATTTAATTAAAATGATATATTTGCCCAAATTTTTGTACTTTTTTCGAAATTCACCTCTGATCCCCCCGGCTTCGTTTTTTACCAAATTAAAAGGTTTATTGTCTTCCTTTATCTGGAATGGTAGGCCCCCGAGACTGGCCATGGCTACCCTTCAGCTGCCCATTACCCAGGGGGGGTTGTCCCTACCGGATTTCCAGGTATACTTCTGGGCGGCCGTCCTGGTGACGGTTAGATGGTGGTTCTCTCAACCACGTGATAACCCGGCAGTGACCCTGGAAGCCGCCATCATGGGGTCCTACTCCTCTCTCAGTAATGTGGTGTTCAGAGGAGTGAAATCCCACCCTGGTATTACAGATCTGATGAGCACTACTATCATAGTTTGGAACAAGGCTAGAAATAGTTTCAACAACCCAGAGAGGTTTTCCCCGCACATCCCTCTTTGGGGCAACCCTAGACTGCCGCATTTGAAATCTGTCCCAGACCCTCAAGTCTGGGCAAGAAAGGGAATTACTAAACTAAAGCACATTGTGCAGGGTGGCAAATTGAGAACATTTTCAGATCTCAAAAATGCTTACTCACTACCGGGCTGGATGCTGTTTAGATATTATCAACTCCGACACGCCTATAGGAAGCAGTTTCCATCTATTATCCAGTTAGAATCAGACCCTGTGGAGGGACTGCTTACATCAAAAATCATAGATAGACCATTATCTACTCTATATTTTCATCTGTCCATACCCCCTGCAAAGAAACTTGAAAAAACTTTTGTCAAGTGGAAGGCAGACATTCCTGATTTATCAGAGGATGAATGGGAAACATGTGTATCCTCTTTTGTGATTAACACAATATCAGCCAGAGAGCGATTTATGCAGGTCAAGTTCCTCCACAGGGCCTATTATACCCCAAAACGTCTGACAATTATGACACCTAGCAGTCCGGTGGCCTGCGCCAGATGTGGTCTAGAGTTCGCCTCCTTTATTCATATGGTATGGTCTTGTCCACGCCTCGGAGACTATTGGGCGGAAATATCTAACATTCTCAACCGGGTTACCTCCTTAGATGTGGGTGCTCATCCCAAGGCAATGCTATTGAACATCTTCAGTCCAGACGTTAGAGGTAAATATACCAAACTATTTTTGGGTTATGCTACGTTCTATGCCCGAAAATAAATATTTCTCCATTGGAAGGATGTGTTACCCCCTAGAGTATCTTCATGGCGCCTAGCAATGAACTCTGTACTCCCACTATACAAACTTATGTATCTTAATCGTAATTGCCCCAAGAAATTTGATAAGATATGGTCGGGCTGGATAGATGCATGGGGTGCTGAGGTGGTGAATGATGTTCAAGTTGACGCAGAGATGCCAGCTGTTATATGACAAGATTGAATTATCTTTAAATATCATTTAGTGTATGTGTTTAATTAAGCTATTGCGGTACTTATGGTTCCTTCCTTGCCCCCCCCCTCTCGCCCCTCCCCCTCCCCCCCTCCTCTTTTGAGTATCCTTAAGCCGACCCCCCCCTCCCCCCCTCCCCCCCCCTCCCTTTCCTTTTCCCTCCCCTCCCTATCCCCTCCCAGCAGACCCTCTAGATTGACTACTTTAATATACTACCTCTACACCACTGTTTTGCTGCAATGCCATATACTGCTCTCATGCTTCTTTATGTTGTCTATATGGAAAATTGATCATCCATCTTGTGACTATGTACATATATTGTTATTATATCTAAATGTGCCTATGCATCGCTTGTAATGTTTAAATCTTGAATAAAATTTTTTTTCTATTGTGAAAAAAAACAGGGTGCAGGCCATGCGTCGGGGAAGAGACAGATCGGAGGACATGCCAGGACACACCAGACATTTAACTCCTCATCTTTATCTCTTTATCATCTTCCCACTGACCATCGGACAATGAAGAGCAAGAAAGGTAGGTGCGGGCTGTGTACAGGGGATGGAGGGTGTCTGGACTGACAGACATGGGAGCGGGTTGTGTTGTCTGTGTGGACATTTGCTTCCCATGCTGCTGTCAAAGTGAATGCTCTGCCTCTGTCACTGTGTATTGCGGGATTGCCCGATCACCAGGACCCCTCCACCCATAGTCATACCTCCCAACTTTCTGAAATGGGAATGAGGGACACCTATTAGCAAAAGTATGTAGGCATAGGACACACCCCCTGCCACACCCCCCTCAAAGGAGAATTGTACAAAAAAAATGATTGGTTAAACCCACAAGTGCTTTTTTACCACTACTATTCCTTTATATTGGCTTGTAATATTAACAAATGCAGCCATTTAGAAATTGGATGAAAGGTTTAGCACTGGGAAACACTTTTTGATAGATAAATAGTGCATTTTATATACAACTATACAGATCAGATCAAAATGAGGGGCAAATGAGGAGCAATGAGGGACAGAGGGACTTTGTTCCAAATCAGGGACAGTCCCTCCAAATCAGGGACAGTTGGAAGCTATGCATAGTTCTGCTCGGACTTTAGCCCCCCTCTGATCTGAATACTACTTCCAGAGTCCTGTGTAGCCTGCAAAGTGATTTGTGACACTGTGTCTGATGATGATCTATTCCTATAATAAAAAGTGTGTTGTGAGCACGCCACGTAAGGTTGCAACCTGTCCGTTGACACGTTTCAGCCTATAAGTGTTGGGTTTCAGAGACCATCAGTGCTGCCCATCAGTGCCACCCATCAGTGCCCATCAGTGCTCGTAAGTGCGGCCCATCAGTGCCACCTATCCGTGCCTCCTGTCAGTGGCCACCAGTCCCACCTATCAGTGCCCACCAATGCCACCCATCAGTGCCGTCTATCAGTACTCATCAGTGTCATATATCAGTGCCACCTCTCAGTGCCCATAAGTGCGACATATTATTGCTTCCTCATCGGTGCCCATCAGTGAAGGAGGAAAATTACTTATTTACAAAATTTACTGACAAAAATTAAGAAAAACTTTTTTTTTTTAAACTTTTGGTCTTTTTTTTTGCAAAAAAAACCCCAGCAGTGATTAAATACCACCAAAAGAAAGCTCTGTTTGTGTGAAGAAAATGATAAAAAAAAAGTCACATGGTTACAGTGTTGCATGACCGCGTAATTGTCATTCAAAATGTGACAGTGCTACAAGCTGAAAAATGGCCTGGACAGGAAGCGGGTGAAAGCGCCCAGTATTGAGGTGGATAAGGAGATGTTGATCTATGATGATGAGATGATGGCAAAATTATTGGACAGAGGAACCAACTTTGACAAAATCTGGACTTCCAGGGTCAATGATCTCCATCTGGACTTCCAGGGTCAAAGATCTCCATCTGGACTTCCTAAGTCAAGCATTTTAACCAATCTACATTTCATAAATGTCTACTGAAACTTTACTTTGTCAGATGCTGTGTGGGGAATGTCTCCAGTGCGTTACAGGTACCCCAAAACTCACTAACCTCCCACCCGTTCTTTCTATATATTCTTTCATCTCTCTCTGTCTTTTCATGAGAACGGGTCAGTGAGCTCTATATCTCACTGTAACGACACCCCGAGTATGAAAGGGGTTAAAGTCGTTTAGGACATTCCATACCCAAACACAAAGGCAGCTACAGAACACTTCAATCAGCTGAACCAGGAACCCACACAAATAATTCTCCCCCAAACACGAGACACCATGCTCTGTCTTGAGGGTCAAGTAGGAATCAACTCATTTATTTTCACACATGGACACAACAGACGGGTTGACTCCGAAGTTAGTCAGTATTTCTAGTCCTCTAATGCTGGTATCCACACAGTATCCCAAACAAATTGTTCCAAACAGAGTATTACTCACCCGGCCAAACTCTGCCTCTCTCAGAAAACACGCCCGCCGCTGGGGAGAGGCCTGGACTGGCCCTTCTCCCTGGAGTCTTTTCAGCCGCTGAAGAGAAGACGGGGTAACTGGGCTCACTCCGTCATGCTTTTGGGGATCTGGGTCGACCGCCCAGCATCCCTGGGGCATACAAGTGGAGACTGAAGTCCCATCCACTTTTGGTAGGTGAAAATCCCCCAGTGCTTGCAAAGCATGGCTGACATCCTCCTGTCCCTTTGCCGCACCAATTGTTGGGGTTGTGTCAGTGAAGACCAAAGTCCCCTCCACTACCACAAGAACTCCCTTCTTCTGTTAGGTGAGAGCAGAGGCTATCAGCACTCTGCTCTGTTGCCAGCCTTTCTGCTGGGTTGCGGTGAGTGGAGACCGCAGTCCCATCCGCTGATATCAGCTCAAGCTTCAGTTGTGAGATGTAGATTGCATTCTCTCCTTGGGTCCTGATCTGCTGCTCGGGAGTGACCACCACCTCCTCACCCTGGGCCTCCAGAACTGCCACAGGTGTGGGGCAGAGGTCTTGGACCCTCTGTCCGGTGACCATCACTTCAGCTGGGGAAGTCTCTGGTAACTCCACAGATGCTACTGTTGGTGCTGGGAAGAGCCCAGTGAAGTTTGGTCCTAATACCAGCTCTTCTGCTGGAGGCTCACCAGGTTGTTCTTCTTCAGCAGAACAGTCTATCAAATCCCCAATCTCTATAACTAGTGTCTGGGGATAGAAGTTCACAATCTCATGTCTGTGGAACCCAGAAGATACTATCAGTGCTGGGCAGAGGTTAGCAGAACTCTGCCCTGGTGTCAGCACTTCAGCTTTGGGGATGGCAATCTCCAGATTTTCCACTGCCGATTCTTCAGCCAGGATTTCAGAGTTGTCAACTGGTATTTCCTGATAGTCCCAGGCAAAGGGAGCCCCACCCTGCTGCTAAGCAGAGTCCAGCAGCTGTCTGTAGGCGATCTCCAGCTCCCATTCCTGAACGGCCAGAAACTACAAATCTTCCTGTGCCCAGTGGGCGGCACAGTGGTGTAGCTGGTAGCACTCTCGCCTAGCAGTAAAAAGGGTCGCTGGTCCAAATCCCAACCACGACACTACCTGCCTGGAGTTTGCATGTTCTCCCTGTGCCTGCGTGGGTTTCCTCTGGGTACTCCGGTTTCCTCCCACACTCCAAAGACATGCTGGTAGGTTAATTGGCTTCTGTCCAAAATTGGCCCCAGTATATGAATGTGAGTTGAGGACCTTGGATTGTGGGCTCCTTGAGGGTAGGGACCAATGTGAGTGTGCAATGTATGTGTGGAGCGCTGCGTAAATTTACGGCGCTATATGGGTACCTTAAATAAATAGGGATAATTGTAGACACGCACCCACACTCACTCAAGTTGAACTGGATGGACTAGTGTCTTTATTCAACCTTACTAACTATGTAACTATGTAACAGTGCCCTACCGAGACATTCAGTCTTTGCTCTCTGTGCTCCATTATTTCCTCCAAACGCCACTCCCGATCACTCACAAAGTCAGGGTCTCTGGACAGCCTCCAATACAACAATCCCAGGCCATCATAGTCAAAGCTTTCCATGGCACGGGATAAAGGACATGTTATGCTTTTTATCTGCTTCCGGACTGTGCCATGTAGATGTACAGGGCGGCCCTTCAGCGCAAAATCACGTACCTGTATGTCATTTTCATTCCCGGGTCTGGGGCACACATGCGCGCCACAGGTGACCCCCTCCTGCTGTGATTGGACACAGCAGGAGCCACTCAGCAGGTCCAGTGGACCCCATGTTTGTCAGCAGCCGGCGATCGTTCCCGAGAGAGGCAGAACAGAGGTCAGATCGCCATTCTGTGAAAGAGGATGATGGAGATCTTGTGTTTCTGCTAAGCAGGAACATGGATCTCTGTCTTTCCCCAGTCAAAGCCCCCCCCCCCACACACACACAGTTAGCAAGCACTCCCAGGGAACACATTTAACCCTTTGATCACCCCTGATGTTAACCCCTTCCCTGCCAGTGTCATTAGTATACTGACAGTGCATATTTTTTAGCACTGATCACTGTATTAGTGTCTCTGTGTCAGGGCTGGGCTCAGCCCTTCCTTCTCTGAGCTGGCCACTCAGCTGTCGGCTAATTGCCAGCTCCCATCTCTCTCCACAGTTACCCAGCTGTTGTTGATTCTGCTCATCAGTCCTGCCTACTTAAAGTCGTCCAGCACACTTGATCTCTGCCTTCGCATTTGTCAACATCACAGAAACTTTCTCCTGCGTTCCTGTTGAAGACTTGCTCGGCTGACGTTCCTTCTGGCTCCTGATCCTGCTTGCTGTACTACTACGTTTATCTCTGGCTCTCTGACATTTGCTTGGCTGACTACCCAATCCGGTTGCTGAACTCTGGCTTGTTTTGACTACGTTTACTCTGTTTACCTTATTATTATTATTATTATTATTATTATTATTATTATTAAACAAGTTTGATTTAACTATACTTCTGTCTCGGTCTGATTCATGGTTCCTGATAGTAGACGAAGGCCATGAATTCAGAAGATAGTCAATCCACTTGTTGGTAATATTTTTTCCAGATTGGGTGAGCAAGATTACCGCATGGATCAGTTTGCCTTAGCGTTACAAAGGCTCCTGAGTCGCACGGCTCACCTGGAAACTCCCACTGTGGCTGCTCCAGTACAACCTGAGTCGCAGGCCATCCCTGCTGCGGCACCAGTCTCTGTGCAGGCACCCGCCTCGAGTATTACCTCTATAAGAGGTATGTCTGGTTCCGCTCCGCTTCCCCAGCAATTTGGGGGTGATCCAGTTCAATGCAGAGGGTTTCTCAACCAGGTTGAGATTTACTTTGAGATGCTGCCCCAGGCGTTTCCCACGGACAGAAACAAAGTAGGTTTCATGATATAATTGCTTTCTGAGAGAGCCTTGGCCTGGGCAAACCCTCTACGGGAGATGCAAAAACTTGTTGTCTTAAGTTACCCTGACTTTATGGCCTCCTTTAAAAGGGTATTTGATGTTCCTGCACGCTCCGCTTCTGCTGCCAAGTGCCTCATGTCCATCAAACAGAGTACAAGAACTGTTGCAGACTACACCATTGAATTCTGTACTCTGGCAGCAGAGGTTGCTTGGAACAATGAGGACCTTGTGGCTGCTTTTTCTCTTGGTCTCTTGGATTCCATCAAGAATGAGATAGCAGCTCGAGATATACCCACTGAGCTGGAGAGGTTGATCACGTTTGCCATCCTCATTGACCCCAGACTCAGAGAAAGACTCTCTTTTAAGGAGTGCTTGCAGAGAGCCTTTTGTTCATTTGCATGCGAGCTTTGCAGTTCCACCCATGCCTCCCTCACCTCCCATGCCTCCTGGTACCGAGTCGGTCAGTGAGGATGAACCCATGCACTTGGGCTTCAGGCGTCTCTCTGCGGATGAGAGAGCCTTTAGGAGGAGGGAGAGATTGTGCCTTTATTGTGGCCAGGCAGGTCACTTTTTGAAGTCTTGCCTACCCGTCAAGGGTATGCCCGAACCTTGAGGTCCTGTCATGGACAGACCTTAGGTGGCGTTGTTTTGTCCCCAGTTATCCAGAAGGATAAGCCCCTGGTTTTGGTCACCCTTTTTTGGGCTGAGCCGTCCATCGAGATACAAGCTCTAATCGACTCTGGGGCTGCAGGCCTGTTCATTGATGCTGCCTTTGTATTACAGCACTCGATTCCACTGCAGCTGCGTGACACTCTACTTGGCATTGAGGCTCTTGATGGGAGACCTCTACAGCCTGCCCATGTGACTCATGAGATGGTTCTGTTGTCCATGGCCGTAGGGGCACTTCACCATGAGAGAATCCAATTCAAAGTTATTTCCTCACCTAGGTTTCCGCTGGTTATTGGTTATCCTTGGTTACAGAGGCACAACCCCTCTTTTGATTGGCTCCGTGTTGAGGTTCTCTCCTGGTCACCACAATGCAGTGAGACATGCTTCCAGAAGTTAGCCAAAGTCCTGTGCACCTCTTCACTCTCCTCCCTGCCATTGGAGTACCGCGATTTTAGAGATGTCTTTGACAAGGGTCAAGCCGGTAGTTTGCCTCCACACCGGCCTTATGATTGTGCAATTGACCTTCAACCTGGTGCCATACCCCCTCGTGGCCGGGTTTACCCTTTGTTGGTCTTGGAGGATAAGGCCATGGAGGAGTAGGTTGTAGACACACTTTCTCGAGGTTTCATCCGCAAATCCTCATCTCCTGCTGGTGCTGGTTTCTTCTTTGTGAGTAGTGAACTGAGACCTTGTATTGATTATAGGGGTCTCAATCGTTTCACGATTAAGAATGCCTACCCGATTCCATTGATTAGAGTTATTTGACCGCCTCGAGGGAGCAACGGTTTTCACGAAGCTTGATATGAGAGGGGCATACAATCTCATGCGGATTAAGGAGGGGACGAGTGGAAAACTGTGTTTAATACTAGAACAGGCCATTATGAGTACCTCGTAATGCCTTTTGGCCTTTGTAACGCTGCGGCAGTTTTCCAGGAATTTATTAACAATGTCCTCTGAGATTTGTTGCAGTTATGTGTGGTGGTTTATCTCGATGATATCCTCATATTTTCCAAGTCCCTGGACAGCCACCACACAGATGTCTGTCGTATGCTTCAGAAACCGAGAGAAAACAATCTCTATTGTAAACTGGAGAAGTGCGAGTTTCATCGTGAACAGATTAAATTCCTGGGCTATGTCATTTCCACTTCTTCTAAGGAACTGGCTTCCATTTTTGCTCCAGAGACCTTTCGCTTACATGGACTACCCAATGTGATTGTCTCGGACAGGGGTAGTCAGTTTGCCTCCCGGTTCTGGCAAGCCTTTTGTGCACAGTTGGGAATTCAGCTTGCTTTCTCCTCTGCGTATCACTCGCAGTCTAATGGGGCCGCAGATCGAGCCAAGCAGTCCTTGGAGCAATTCTTACATTGCTATATTTATGACCATCATAACAACTGGTCAGACCTATTACCGTGGGCAGAGTTTGCTCACAACAATGCCTTGAATTCTGCTTCCCGATTGTCCCCGTTTATGGCAAATTATGGCTTCCAACCTTCCATTTGCCTGACTCGTTTGTTCCGCAGAGTAGTCCTGCATTAAGGGAGCATCTCCATGGTCTTTGTTCCACTTGGGCACAAGTTTAGAAGTCTTTGCAACATGCTAACAATAGGTACAGACTCCATGCTAACCGCAGATGCCTGCCTGCACCTTCCTACCAGGTTGGGGACAGAGTCTGGCTGTCGTCTCGCAACCTCCGACTTCGTGTTCCTTCTTTGCAGTTCGCACCTCGTTTTATTGGGCCTTTCCGTATCCTTCGCAGGATCACCTCAGTGGCTTACGCCTTGGACCTTCCTCCTAGTATGCGCATCTCAAATGTGTTTCATGTCTCCTTATTGAAACCTTTGGTCTGCAATCGCTTTACCACCTCTGTGCCACGTCCTCACCCTATACAGGTTGAGAATGAGAACCATGAGGAGTATGGAGTACAATCCATTGTTGATTTCCGTAGGTTCAGTGGGCGCATACAGTATCTGGTTTATTGGAAGTGGTACGGTCCGAAGGAACGCTCTAGGGTCTCATCCTCGGACGTGCATGCCCCTGTCCTCCTCTGTGATTTCCATAGATGTTTTCCCCTCAAGCCCAGGGGTCCGAGAGGGAGGGTTCGTTGAGGAGGAGGTACTGTCAGGGCTGGGCTCAACCCTTCCTTCTCTGAGCTGGCCGCTCAGCTATCGGCTTATTGCCAGCTCCCATCTCTCTCCACAGTTACCCAGCTGTTGTTGATTCTGCTCGTCAGTCCTACCTACTTAAAGTCATCCAGCTCACTTGATCTCTGCCTTCGCCTTTGTCAACATCACAGAGACTTTCTCCTGCGTTCCTGTTGAAGACTTGCTTGACTGACGTTCCTTCTGGCTCCTGATCCTACTTGCTGTACTACTACGTATATCTCTGGCTCTCTGACATTTGCTTGGCTGACTACCCAATCCCGTTTCTGAACTCTGGCTCGTTTTGACTACGCTTACTCTGTTTACTTATTATTATTATTAAACAAGTGTGATTTAACTATACTTCTGTCTCGGTCTGATTCATGGTTCCTGATACACTGGTCCCCAAAAAGTGTCAAAAGTGTCACTTACAAACAAATGAAAGTGATCAATCAACATTAGTTAAATAATCTCTCTCTTTCGCAGTGCTCTTAGACCACTAATTACATATATTAATTGGTATAAACATTAATATCAGCCGCTATTAATATGGAAACAAACAATCAAACATATGCTTCAGTTAAACTATAACATTGGCAGTGCTTTGAGTATTCCACAATTAGAAAATAAAGTGCATATTCAATTGTCCAAAATCAGTCAGATTGAAGTCAATCTATCTCATTCATGAAGGGTATTATCCAAACAAGGATCCTGTCACCACACCGTAGGAGTAATCTTCCCTATGGTCATGAACTCACCAGACAGATCCAGAACATGTGCCTGTAATACTCTGTGGCTTTACATCAGGGAATACTTCCATCAATATAGATGTCTCTCACAAGAAAAATATGTGCACACATAGCGTAATTCCGTGATAAAATGTATCACCCTTTAATCCAACCTCCCTTACAATTGTACAAAACTTTAAAGCATGTTAAAATTGCAATACTGTCTTTGTCGCTTGTCTATCTCTCACCACTCCACGGAACTTTACGGAGAGCAATGTACCCGGGTTGAGATGACCGCTGACAGACAGTGTAGGTAACTGCGTGGTCACGCATAGACGCGTTTCGTCATCACTTCCTCAGAGGGCGTCCTCTGATGAAGTGATCAAATACCACCAAAAGAAAGCTCTATTTGTGGGAAAAAAGGACATCAATTTTATTTGGGTACAGTGTCGCATGATTGTGCAATTGTCAGGCAAAGTAACGCAGTGTCGTATCGGAAAAAATGGCCTTGTCATGAAAAGGGTAAAACCTTCTGAAGCTGAAGTGGTTAAAGTGAAATAGTTCACAATTATGGATTGCGGTAACATGTGATAAAACCACAACATGCAATAACACATGATCAGCTCCCTATTCCTCCCTGTGCTCATATTACCCTATGGGTGTTATCACCACATTTGGCTCTTAATAAATCACATCGCGCCCCATTAAAAAATGAGATGGTAAAGTCACCTATCTGACACATTCCTTAATTTTCCTATAACACAAGATAGTAATAATTAAACACTTACCGGTGGTTGTAGAGCTGCTGGTGGTCTCTGGAAAAGGAAAGAGGAGATCAGTCATTTCATTATTATGTATTCTATTTCTTTATATTGTATTGTATTTTATATTCTCCAGCATTGTTTGATAGGGATCTTTCACACGGACATTGATAACAGGCGATTGTGTTGCCTTTTGCTTCCCAGCTGCCTGTCAACACCACTCAAATCTGATAAAACAGGGAGTGGATGGAGGAGTACACATTGCACTATTATGCCCTGTACACGCGGTCGGATTTTCCGACGGAAAATGTGTAATAGGCCTTCCGACCGTGTGTACAGGGCATTAGTGTTGCTTCGCGTCATGGTGACCAGAAATAACGCTTCCTGCAGAGTTCATCAGGAGTTGACATTTTGAAACCACCTCCATTCCGTGCAATGTCATTTACATCATATTTAAGCTGCAGTTGCAAAGTGTCAGAGTAATCGCTTCCCATTTTAGCCGTGTAAAAGAAAGAAAAAAGAATCTCACAGAATTTAAAGAGCATCAACTGCCATGACTTGAATGCTCATTAATGCTATAGGTGCAGTAATGCCCATTAAACAGTGATTTAAAATGCAGTGCCTGTGTGAAAGAGCCCTAGTATCTTCCGGAACATTTCTACTGCTATAGTGTCTTATTATAAAACATGTAACCAGGGCCAGGACTAGAGGTGGGCAGGAGGGGTGGCTGCCCTGGGTGCTGGTGGTATCATTTGAGGTGGGGGGAACCACGTGGAGTCTCCCTGTTGCTACAATCTGACAGAAGTATTACTACCACTGTCAGCATTGAGCTGGAGAGGAGGAGAGACCTGGGAGGAGGTTGGGGCTGTGTTCTCTCTCCCCTACAGGTTCTTGTGGTGGATGGAAAAATGTGGGGAGATTTGTTCTGCAGGGGGAATCTGGGGGGTGGCAGAGGTAAGATATGTTCTAGGAAAGGAATTTTGTGTGGGAGGGGGGGATTAGTCCTGGCACTGCATGTAACACTAAAATTAGTTATGTTATCACATTTGCATCTGGGGCTCTTTCTCAAAATGGGGCTATTTCTATAAGTGGGAGCACTTCTGACTCTGCACTCATCATTATCTGACTGTCTCATCTGAAAATCTATTCTCTCATTCCACAGGTATGTGCTAACTGAAACATTTCCACCCAAAAACTGAAACACTGCTATCTGCTTTCCTTATGTCTATTTAATAATTGCTGGTATGTTATTTTTGCTTAACTGTCTGTAGACCTGTCCACATTACAATGCTTTACTATCTCCCTTGTCTTACCCAAAATTATGGCCCATTAACTTTAGTGCCCTCTTGCTAGTCTGTTTCTGAAGTAAGAATTTTGCCCTGTTAACCAGCCAACCTTTATTACCCCCTGATTGATAATTGAAATCCACCCACACCCCACCCCTATCAGTATAAATATCAGCTTATTTTGGGGGAAGCATTTGCAGGGGGCACATTTGCAACTGGGGCCCTTTCTCAAAGTGGGGCTATTTCTATAAGTGGGAGCACTTCTGACTCTGCACTTCAGCAAATGCACAAAGCGAAGGGACACAAGAAAATATTTTGAAAAACACCAGACAGACATCAGGTGACCTTGTTTACCCCTTCAGCTCTTTCTCCTTGTAACATGCACTCTTTACCGCTCCTTTTGACAGCTCTGTCCTCTATCCTTAAACTATCTCTCCTTCACCCCTCTTCTCCCCCCCATAGTATATATATATATATATATATATATATATATATATATATATATATATATATATATATATATATATATATATATATATATATATATATATATATATATATATATATATATATATATATATATATATATCACCCTCACTTCTGTCCTCTCCTTATTACTGAACCCATCAACTCCTGTTAATTCTAAATCCACACACACTAAAAATCTCCAAGACCCTGGGGCATGTTCCTTCATATAAATCCAACTCCCATATTACCTCCCTCACCCTCCTGCTTCTCCTAACCTCTGGAGATAGATCCCCAAACCCCGGGCCTCCATCATTTAACTGTACCCCATGCACCCATCACCCTGCACCCTCTGGCAGCAGCCACAATCAACACAATTTAGTTCCCTTTTCTATACTTCCCAAGACCAGACTCCCTTTCTCTTGTGCCCTTTGGAACTTCTGCTCTGTCTGCAACAAACTCGCCTCTCTCCAAAACCTCTTTATCGCCAACTCATTTAACCTACTCGCCATTACCAAAACCTGGCTCCACGATTCCGACGCTGCGTCTTCTGCTGCCCTATCCCATGGTGGTCTTCTCTGGACTCACTCCCCCAGATCCAGTGGACGTAAGGGAGGAGGTGTCGGAATCCTTCTAGCCCCACATAGCACCTTTCAGGTACTTCAGCCCCCTCCCTCTCTGTCACTCTCCTCTTTCAAAGCACACTGCATTCGTATTTTCACTCCAGTTTCTCTGGAATAGCTGTGATAGCTGTGATCTACAGGCCCCCTGGACCAATATCAACCTTTCTTGATGACTTCTCTGCCTGGCTACCCTACTTTCTTTCTTCTAAAATCCCCACAATCATTCTCGGGGACTTCAACATCCCTATTAATGCCACTTCCAAACTTCTCAGCCTAACATCCTCCTTTGACCTGAAGCAGTGGATACACACTCCTACCCACTCCGAAGGCAATACCCTTGACCTAATTTTCTCTCACCTTTGCACTCCATGCAACCTCTCTAACTATCCATTCCCTCTCTATGATCACCACCTTATTAGTTTCACTCTCTCCCTCCCCTCCACGTCCTCTCCCTCCAACCGCCTAAAAGTTACCAGCAGAAACCTACGTCATCTCAAACCTTCACTTCTCTACTCTGCTACCGACAACCTCTACGATAAAATCTACGATAGAATCTCACCCCTATCCTGCACCAACCTAGCCACTTCTGTCTACAACTCTTCACTTCTAGCCTCCCTGGCACCCCTCACTACACACAGAATCAAGCCCTGACCCCTTCAACCTTGACAAACAGATACTAGAAGTCTGAAAAAAACATAGTCATGCTCATGAGCGCCTGTGGCGTAAGACTAAGTCTCAGAGGGATTTCAACCAATATAAATCTGCCCTCCAAAAACACAATTCCAGCCTCCTCACTGCCAAGCAGACCTATTTTATCACTCTCATTAGTAACTTATCATCCTGTCCCCGTCAACTCTTCTCTACCTTCAACTCTCTACTTCATCCTCCACTGCCTCCACCCACCAACTCACACACTGCCCAGGAGATCGTCAATAACTTCAAACAGAAGATTTATACAATTTGTGAGGAGATCTCTACTGTTCCGATACCCTCCACGCTTTACACTTCATGCCCACAGGCACAATCATTACTTCCCTCTTTCAACCCCACCACTATAGACAAGGTTGCTAAACTACTTGCTAATGTCCACCTTACCACCTGCCCTCTGGATCCTGTTCCCTCACAAATGCTACGTTCACCCTCTGGCTCTATTCTACACCCACATCTCTAACCCACATCTTCAATCTCTCCCTCTCTTCTGGCATCTTCCCCAACTCTCTAAAACTTGTCAGACCCGTACTTAAAAAGCCCTCACTGGACCCATCCAATCTTAACAACCTACGCCCCATCTCCTTGCTCCCCTTCTTATCCAAACTCCTTGAACGTCTGGTCTACAACCAACTGAGCATCCACCTCGCTGATAATAGCCTTCTTGATCCCCTTCAGTCTGGATTTCGTCCTCAACACTCCACAGAAACTGCTCTCCTAAAACTAACAAACGATCTACTAACGGCCAAAACCAATCGACACTATTCTGTACTCCTATTCCTGGACCTCTCTGCTGCCTTTGATATGGTTGACCACCCCCTCCTCCTCAAAAAACTCCACGCCTTTGGTCTCCGTGACTGTACTCTTGGCTGGTTCTCTTCCTACTTATCCAACCGCACCTTTAGCGTTTCTTGCAACTCTACTTCCTCCTCTCCTCTTCCTTTCTCAGTTGACAAGGTTCTGTTCTTGGACCTCTCCTATTTTCAATCTACACCACCTCCCTGGGTCAGCTGATGGCTTCCAATACCACCTCTACGCTGACGACACCCAAATCTATTTCTCTACCCCTCAGCTCACTCCCTCTGTCTCCTCACGTATCACTAATTTACTATAAGATATATCAGTCTGGATGTCACATCACTTCCTCAAACTCAATCTATCCAAAACCAAATTTAAAATTTTTTCTCCTCCATATGCCCCTTACCCTGATCTCTCTGTCAAAATCAATGGAACAACTATAAGCCCATCTCCACATGCCAAGGTTCTAGGTGTAGTCCTGGACTCTGAACTCTCCTTTAACCTCCCTGGCGGTATGATTATTTCAAATTTTTGATGCTGAAAGCGGTACAATTATTTTGCATGGAAATTTGGCGTTTTATATTGTAGGCCTATAATTCTTAGGAATAACACACTTAAATCTGTCCAAACCAGAGTCTAGTAGACATCCCGGGTATGATAAAGTTTGAAAAACAAAATCATAAATTATAATATAATAAATAACTATAAATAATTATAACAAATAATAATATAATAATAAAAAATATTCAATAATCTAATCAAATCCAAAACACTGAAATTTGCTCAGTTGCAGAATTGTCGCTGTCATTACTTTCAGTGTTTGATGACAGATTTCCCCACAAATCTCTATTGCTCAATTCTGCAAGTGATTCTAATTTATTATCGCTGTTTTATAGCTGGTCTAAAACCACTTTTGATGTAAAGGGACACTTTTTGGTTGCTATGGACAATCTCCAGTTTCCAGGCAGAAAGAACAGTATTTATAATATAAAACTACATGCAGGGCACTGGAGAAACCACTAGGGACAAAAGGGATGTGAAATAAATTGATACAGTAATGTAATCTGTAAGATTACAGTATACTGTATATGTATTGTGTGTTTTACTTTTTTGAATTTGGCGCCGTTCTCCGTACTCGTGCGTCGCAATGCTCGTAGGGAACGGAGCTCGGCTCCGTAATAGATCGAGCGGAGAACGGCTCGCACACACAGCGGGGAGACATTGCAGGAGACAAGGTAAGTAAGCTGTACCCGGATCCTGCGATGCAATCTTGAGTGTGGCTCGGGGTTACCGCTTTTGGTGCTGAAAATCCACCCCAAGCATCACTCGGGAATACCGCCAGGGGGGTTAAGCAACATGATCAATCACTGTCCAAATCCTGCCGCCTCAACCTCCGCAACATCTCCAAAATACGCCCCTTTCTAACCAATGACACAACAAAGCTCTTAATTCACTCGCTGGTCATCTCTCGCCTCGATTACTGCAACTCCCTTCTCATTGGCTTACCTCTACATAGTCTATCACCTCTGCAATCCATCATGAATGCTGCTGCCAGACTCATCCACCTTACCATTCGCTCTGTCTCTGCTACTCCTCTCTGTCAATCCCTCCACTGGCTTCCGCACGGCCAAAGAATTAAATTCAAAATACTAACAACTACGTACAAAGCCATCCACAATTTCGCCCCCAGCTACATCACTAGCTTAGTCTCTAAATACCAACCTAATCGCCCTCTTCGTTCCTCTCAAGACCTCCTGCTCTCTGGCTCCCTCGTCACCTCCTCCCATGCTCGCCTCCAGGACTTTTCCAAAGCCTCTCCAATCCTATGGAATGCCCTACCCCAATCTGTCCGCTTATCCCCTACTTTATTAGCTTTTAGACGATCCCTGAAAACCCTTCTCTTCAGAGAAGCCTACCCTACCAACACCTAACAACTGTATTTTCATTTTCTCCATCAGCTCATCCCCCACAGTTATTACTTTTTGTTTCCACTTGACCCTCCCTTCTAGATTGTAAGCTCTAATGAGCAGGGCCCTCTGATCCCTCCTGTATTGATTTGTATTATAACTGTACTGTCTGCCCTCATGTTGTAAAGCACTGCGCAAACTGTTGGCGCTATATAAATCCTGTATTATAATAATAATGCCCCGTACACGAGGTCGGACATTGATCAGACATTCCGACAACAAAATTCATGGATTTTTTCCGACGGATGTTGGCTCAAACTTGTCTTGCATACACACGGCCACACAAAGTTGTCAGAAAATCCGATCGTTCTGAACGCAGTGACGTAAAACACGTACGTCGGGACTATAAACGGGCAGTAGCCAATAGCTTTCCTCTCTTAATTTATTCTGAGCATGCGTGGCACTTTGTGCGTCGGATTTGTGTACACACGATCGGAATTTCCGACAACGGATTTTGTTGTCAGAAAATTTTATAGCCTGCTCTCAAACTTTGTGTGTCCGAAATTCCTATGGAAAATGTGTGATGGAGCCTACACACGGTCGGAATTTCCGATAACAAGGTCCTATCACACATTTTCCATCGGAAAATCCGACCGTGTGTACGGGGCATAATAATATCATGTTATGATGTGATCTTCCCGAAGCGAAAGTTGACAAAAAGCTAAAAACACTTTCCGGGTCTGGGAGAGCATCTGGTGATCTCCACAAAAAACAAAAACAAATCAGAGACATGAAATACGTACAGTGGAGATCACACTTGTTGTAAAAGATTGTTATTTTACAGATACAGAACATGGACTCGGCTCCACAGATTACAAAAATTGAGCTGGGAGGGGGGTGGGGTGGAAAAGATTTGTGCTGGGAGAGGGGTTTCAGACAGGGGGGCAGATTTGTCCTGGGAGGAGGGGGGTTGCATGCAGATTAGTGCTCAGTTCTTTTGAAGGGCAATTTTGGCTGACACATAATGCTCATACAGTACATCTTGGATAGGGGGTGCAGGTTGAGCTCTGGGTGACCTTCTCCCGGCACTGCATATGTCCATATTAGTTCTTCGTAACCGTAGCAGGTCCCAGAAACAAAAAGCACATTTCATTTTTTCATCCTACCTAAAACATACCGACACTGACTGACACTGACACTGAATTACTAAATGTTTTTTATCCTCCCTAAAACACACTGACCCTGACCTTTGAAGCTGGGGTTGGACCCTGACTTTTGACTCTGACCATGACCTGACACTGACCTAGATTGGTGAGATGGATGGGTACCGAGTCTTATAGACAAACTGGGCTATCTGGGGAGCAACCGTTTCTATTTTTGACCTAGACCTTTTGAAACCAGCCTGAGAAAACCAGAGATGGTGGTCCTCCTTTATCCCTGTTTACACTAATTGAGGATCTTCTCTCCCAATGAGGATATTTTCTCATCCAATACTTTTCTAAGAGCCTGTCTACATATATGCGGTTCATGGATATGAGTGATATCTGTGTCCAGCATACTATTGGGTTGATTTACTAAAACTGGAAAGTGAAAATTCTGGTGCAGCTCTTCATGGCAGCCAATCAGCTTCTAATTTCAGCTTGTTCAATTAAGCTTTGACAAAAAAAAAAACTGGAAGCTGATTGGTTTCTATGTAGAGCTGCAACAGATTTTGCACTCTCCAGTTGTAGTAAATCAACCTCCATGTGTCTTTTTGGAGGTCAGGGTGCATCTCTATGAGTACAAAGTGTACCTGTATACACCATTACTCTCTGAAATAAAAGGGAAACATACATACACTCTGAAAGGTGTTGACATGCATATGAGTATGCATGTCAAACCCATCATGCTTTAATAGTACTATTGTTGCCCTGAGTGCAGAAATTCAAGGGTTTAAGAGGAAGTCATGAAATGGAAAGGTTTCCCCGTGGGGTTTTATTGCCAGCAAAAATGTATTCAAAAAAGTTTTCTTTCTTTGAGTATATAGATTTTATTAGGTAAAATTACAAAAAGAGGACATCAATGTAAGAAAACATGAACTTTGAACACGAAGCTAAAACATGTACATGATAATACAGCCATGTGGGTACACAGAGAAAAACATGGCATGATATAAAGGTTAGGATCATACTATGAACCCCAACATCGACGCGTTTCGACTTTATCAATAGAGGTCTTCTTCTGGGGGAAAAAAAAAGAGGGAGGAACTCTAAAAAGAGATGCATTTCATTTATTACTACCTTATAAAATATGTTTTATATGTTCTTAGTGAATTGCTGTCCATAACATTCAGTTTTGTATAGCCTAACAAACAGTAAGATGGTATTGGTCATAATTTACTATAAACAGTAATGAATAGAGTGGAAAGTAAGGGTTGATGGTGTTGTCCTTGCCTCGGGGCACAGATGGGGGGTCTCGGGGAGTCGGACAATTCCCTTCACCCAATGTTTAGTGTGTAAAACTTGCTTACGGTTCATTTATATTAGTCATGGATGTACAGTATATGTATTTATACATGTAATACTATTTACTATGTCTTGTTATATGGCAGTCAGTGCACATTTTTTCGTGTATCATTGAAAATTTTGAATGAAAATTATTGAACTAAAAATATATATATATAATTAAACAGGCCAGCATGTTTCAGAGGACATTGTGACCCCCTACTTCAGAACTAAAGTCAAGCAATTAAAGTTTGATAGACATACTTAAGAATGGGAGTTGCATGTGATATACAAGACAGAGTACATTGTGTGCAGTTGTATGGAGGTTTTCAAGAAAAAAGTCTTAGTTAAGATATTTTTGAATCTACTCACGTGTCATTCCATGGGAGGCACACATGAGGACCAGGAGGACGAGGAGAGACATTCGGTCTCTCATCCTGGAATCTACGTTGCCTATCACTCCTTTCTTAACACAGGTTGCTCCCAACGCCGTCTGTTCACAAAATGATTTTCAGCTTTACTAAAGAGGTGAAAATTGCTATATTGCCTTTTTTATCACTTGATGGTATTTTTTGTTTTTTCTTCCTCATTTTTTGTATGTACGGGCAAAACAAAATCATATAGCGTTGATCATCCCGTATTGTCACTCAGAAATACTTGAACAAGGGAAATTTACATATGATCTGCAATTTTTCTTTATCATTTTTTAACCACTGGACCTCCAGATGTTTTTACCCTCTTCATGACCAGGCCACTTTTTGATATTCAGCACTGCGCTACTTTAATTGTCAATTGCTCGGTCAGGCAACACTGCACCCACATGAAATTTGAATCTTTTTTTTTTTTCACCCGACTAAAGATTTCTTTTGGTGGTATTTGATCACCACTGGGTTTTTTATTTTGTATTATATAAAGGAATATTTGGAGAAAAAAAAAGATATTTTCTACCTTCTGTTTTAAAACATATCCAATAAAATCAAATGTCTTCATAAATTTAGACCAAAATGTATTCTGCTACGTGTCTTTGGTAAAAAAAAAAAAAAAAATCCCAATACGCGTGTATTAATTGTTTTTTTCTGAAAATTTTAACATCTACAAACTATGCTATATACAGTATCTCACAAAAGTAAGTACACCCCTCACATTTTTGTAAATCTTTTCTTCTATCTTTTCATGTGACAACACTGAAGAAATGACACTTTGCTACAATGTAAAGTAGTGAGTGTACAGCTTGTATAACAGTGTAAATGTGCTGTCCCCTCAAAATAACACAACATGCAGCCATTAATGTCTAAACCGCTGGCAACAAAAGTAAGTACACCCCTAAGTGAAAATGTCCAAATTGGGTCCAATTAGCTATTTTCCCTCCCTGGTGTCATGTGACTCATTAGTGTTACAAGGTCTCAGGTGTGAATGGGGAGCAGGTGTGTTAAATTTGGTGTTATCGCTCTCACTCTCCCATACTGGTCACTGGAAGTTCAACATGGCACCTCATGGCAAAGAACTCTCTGAGGATCTGAAAAAAAAGAATTGTTGCTCTACATAAAGATGGCCTAGGCTATAAGATGATTGCCAAGACCCTGAAACTGAGCTGCAGCACGGTGGCCAAGACCATACAGCGGTTTAACAGGACAGGTTCCCCTCAGAACAGGCCTCACCATGGTCGACCAAAGAAGTTGAGGTCACATGCTCAGTGTCATATCCAGAGGTTGTCTTTGGGAAAAAGACATATGAGTGCTGCCAGCATTGCTGCAGAGGTTGAAGGGGTGGGGGGGTCAGCCTGTCAGTGCTCAGACCATACGCCGCACACTGCATCAAATTGGTCTGCATGGCTGTCATCCCAGAAGGAAGCCTCTTCTAAAGATGATGCACAAGAAATCCCACAAACAGTTTGCTGAAGACAAGCAGACTAAGGACATGGCCAAATGAAGAAAATGGGATTTGAGGTAACCAACCTCTGGACTTTAATGGTGTTTATATCTTAAACATCAAATCATCAATAAGCTGAATAAAACAAAATTGATTTATTTAGACAATGTTAAAAAATCACGGGACATGATTTGGTACAGAAATTTTTTTTTCATAAAATTCAGTGACATATCACAGAAAATACCACTTTTCTCAACATGTTTCGCTCATTGGAGCTTCTTCAGGAGTTTGTCATGTGGCATCATATTAAACCAATTTGGTAATCAAAATCTGTATCACTAGGGATTGAAATCAATGAAATGTATATCCTATGGGTTGCTTCCCTCCACGGGTGGGTCTCCAAGAATGTTTGCAAAGATATACAAAAATGATCAGTAGGTGGAGTCTTTTCTAAAGATATTGATCAGTAGACTCAATATTATCCAGCAATCACATCCACAGTGATAATTGGAAAGATTCACTCAAAAGCGGGATGTACAGAATGTAGAGGTTACAAAGTGCTAGGTGCATATAGGGCTTGCAGAGGGGAAGAAAACAACATTCATCCAGAGCAAGCCGGGCCCTGGAGTATGTATCAGGGAGAAAAACCTGATAACGAATGAAAAACAATTTAAAGGTTGACGGGGGAGGGAGGTATGCCTCCCGTCTGACTCGTTATGTAGCCGGCAGAGAGTGAGAGAGAGAGTCACTCTCTGCTGCTTAAATAACGAGTTATTTAAGAGATACCCCGCCCACACGCGGGGCCTATTAATGTTATGATAATGGGAAGATTTGGTTTTCTGCAGCCACGGCTCTTTGTCTGATATCCCACC
Source organism: Lithobates septentrionalis (assembly GCA_037952835.1). Lineage (NCBI taxonomy): Eukaryota > Metazoa > Chordata > Amphibia > Anura > Ranidae > Lithobates > Lithobates septentrionalis. The sequence goes on along the minus strand of JBBDGP010001663.1, from coordinate 77,299 downwards.
GGGGATCTGGAATGTGGTCAACCTAAATGCAAATAAGCAGATCTGTTCAGACGGCTGCTCTCCGGCTTATAATGAAGCGCCCAGGAAGGTGTCACAGTTAGTTGAAGTTCTCTGTGGTCCCCAGGTCACTGTTGCGTGTTTAACTGACAGATCCTGGATGAGCCTGGAACATATCTGTGGAACAAGGACAACGAAAAAAATACATCAATGGGAAAATAAAAAAAAAAGAGCACCACCAATGCTCACAGTTGGAGTAAAAACCTCCTTTCTCCCAATAAAAATAGGTCAACACTGGGAAAAGGAAAATGCCCCTCTTCTGGTCTTCAAGACCCTCTTAGATGTGTCCAACTAAGTCTATTCTAATCCCAAAGTATGATCATCTTTCATAAGTGACCCCTCTTCGAGGGAAGATGTACCAGATTAGACAAGACAAACTCAACCAAAATCTAGAGATGGGCAAATGTTTTTCGGCTTAGTTTTGGATATTGTTTTGTCATATTCATTATACAGTGGAACCTTGGATTACGAGCATAATCCGTTCCAGGAGAATGCTTGTGATACAAAGCACTCGCATATCAAAGCGAGTTTCCCCATAGAAGTCAATGGAAACGAAGATAATTAGTTCCGCATTGACTTCTATTACATGCAATACCGCATGTGGCCAGAGGTGGGGGGCTCCGGAGAGCCTCGAAAATACTCTGGGACAGCTCGGCTGAACTCGGAGAGGCTCGGAAACACTCCGGAACTGAGTATTTCCGAGTGTTTTAGAGTATTTCCGAGTCATTCTGAGTATTTCCGAACGCCTCTGAACCATTCCGAGTGTCCTCAGGGCCTCCGCACCTCCGGCCAAATGCGGTACTGCACCACCCATTAGCTTGAATTCTGCTCATTTTGTGAGACAACACTCGCAAACCGATTTTAGAATTAAAAAAAAAAAAAAGTTGCTCGTCTTTCAAAACGCTCGTTAACCGTGTTACTCGTAAACCAAGGTTTCACTGTATTAGAATGATTATTGAAGTAATTTGTTTCGTATATTGGGATTTGTTTCATACAGTATATTCAATTGTTTTCAAACCGATTCAAAGTAACTATGTAACTATTCTATTTTATTCTATTCTATTTTATTCTATAAAGCAGCCTAGGTAGAAATCATCATCTTATTTCACTTTTATACCTTACTGTGTTTATTGCAATATGTTTCCATTTCAAATTCAAATTCATTTTTTAATTCAAATTCAAATACATTTTTGAATGCAAAGATGACTTTCAAATTTGGATAATTTTTTTCATTAGAATTTATTTCGGATTAGTTGAAATTCGTTATTATTGTGATTTGGAAATTTGTATACATCCGAATCCCCGAGCAAAGAAAATTTCATCTGAATTTCGTTTTGCAACAAAAAACCCCCAAAAAACGCACGTGTCTAGGAAATACTGAAAGATCGGAGATTCTTCAGAGAACAACTACTAGATGTAAAAAGATTGCTGAATGTCTGAGAGTCATTCACACTACATCCCTTGATTTGTAAATTTGTATCAAGAAGAAAAGTATGGGATTTTTGAGGTGCCAAATGCAACACAAATATATAAAATATATCAAAAAATTTATTATAAACATTTAAAGATCATATATATCCGGTATATACAGTATATGGAAAAATGAAATATATTCCGATTCGTGACATGTTTCACCAAAGGATGGCTTCATCAGGAGACTTTTTATCAAGGACTGCATATATGATGACTGATTACTTATGAATATCTTAAAATCCAATAGAAATTTGGCTCCAAAATCACAGGGGTAGATAGAAATAGACATATGCTGAAACCACAGAGGAAGGTATCCTGACACCCAAAAATGGCCTACCAGTATTGCCAACAAATGTGGAATCCTGATTGCTGGAGGTTTTATTGAAGAATCCCCAACTGGAACTTTCTATATCGACATTGTTATAAGGACTGTTTTCAGTTTATTCTGACAACTTGTCCTGATGAAAACTGGTCCCGTTTGCTAAGCTTAGGGAAAAGTTCCAGTTGGGGATTCTTTAATCAAACCTCCAGCAATCAGGATCCCACGTTTGTTGGCAATACTGGTAGGCCATTTTTTGGCATCAGTATACCTTGCTCTGTGGTTTTACCATATGTAAATTTCTATCTATCCCCGTGGTTTTGGAGCCAAATTTCTATTGGATTTTAAGATATTCATCAGTATTCAGTGATAATGTATGCAGTCCTTGATGAAAAGTCTCCTAATGAAGCCATAGTTTGGCGAAACATGTTGAGAATTGGAAAATACTGCATTTTTCCATTTACTGTATGGATATATGTGATGAAATTTTGCAGATTTTTAAATGTCTATAATAAAATTTTGATATATTTTATATATTTCTGTTGTGTTTTGGCCCCTCAAAAATCCCATACTTTTCTTCTTGATACAAAACTACTAGATGTATCTACAAATGCCTCCATGTTTATATGAGGCCTAAAATACAAGTAAACCCAATCGCTAAAATCTCATATAAGCAGTATCCTGTTATAAGGCCAATTTTAATACTTTTCAACTTTCAGCCTTCTTCATGCTGGTGATCCTGCCATGATAGCCATTGTTCAGGCACTTCCTATTTTAGGGTAACAACACTTTGTTCCTATCTACCTTTATTTCTCCCGTGTTGTCACTAGGGGCATGACTATGAATCATGGTTCCCCACAGCACCCCAGTATACCACCTTGGATAATATTACCTTCCCCCAGATTCAGTTAACTTTCCTTGGACAAGACCTCGGACGTCCCTATTTTATAATGTGCTTGCTGCAGCCCCATTCTTTCCTATTGGTAAGCCATACTCATGGTGACCTTCAGAGGGCCTTCGGCAAGTATGGCTTATCTATAGGAGCTGCCTGGGACTGCGTTGGAGGAAAGATAACTGGATCTGGGAGGAAGGCAAATATTATCCCAGGCTGCCCCTATTTATACTGCGCATGCAAATTGCAACCCCATTTATTGCTATGAGTAAGCCATACTCATGGCGGCCTCCAGTGGGCCCTTGGAGGAGGGCTTACCCATAGGAATGAATGGGGGGTTGCAACTCACATATACAGTGTGAGGGGAAGCTTCTGGGGGCCTTATTGGAGGAAAGATTTCTGGATCTGGGAGGAAGGCAAATATTATGGTGGGCTGTACTCAGAGGGTGGGGTATTCAATAAAGTACATGTAAAAAACTATTAATGAATTTCTCTTATTTGCTCCTTTTTGGTCATTTAAATATACAATTGAAATAATTTTGTTCTATCTGTTCAATAAGTTTAAAAGAATACCTGTTGATCCTGCCAGAAATGCAGAGCTGTCCTGTGTGCTCTGCACACTTACTGTGTTTTCTCAAGGAATCTAATTAGCCCTCCCAACTTCTGTCCTGGACTTCACAACAATTATCCCCTATGCTGTGTAGATGTGGACAGTGGGAGGGATTAAATAATGTAGCAAAGGACATCAGGCAGGGCTGACACCATTCAGTCCATTAAGATGGTGTGTGCTGTCAGCCCACAACAATTAATAAGGTGCTGGTCACATCTCTGGAAAACCAACAGGCATGTTCTGTACTTACACGGTCTTTAGAGAGATTAACATGAGGAAACATGCATTTATGATGAATGGGAGAGATGTACTTGTCGGCAGGTGCAGTCTACTATCTCACTGCAGGTGGCGCTCTTCCACAGCGGCACTGCAGTATGAGAGCAACTCAAGAGAAACAAGGTTCCTCTATGGTTTCCTGGGTCACTATGGACGCATCTAATTGGATGCTGCTGCTCCATTGGACTCTGGCAGCCGACTTGGGTCAGGCAGAGCCTATTTAAGGCCTTGGCTCCCAGGTTTGTGAGTTGGTAGTGTAGGGACAGGTACCTCACCTGGTAGGGGCAAAACTAGCAGCAGGGAAAGGTTCCCGACGAGGAGGGGAAGTGTAGGGCTCGCAAAGTCTCAAGACAGTTGCCCCCCAGGCTGCATTCTTCCCCTCTCTACAGACACTGACAGTTCAGCTGCACTCTGCTCTCTACACGCTGTTGACAGGCAGGTGGCTGGGAGGCGATACGTCACCTCACCTGAAAACTGAAAAAACCACTGTGCTGCAATGTGTAGTAAAGGTGGTTGTGGCTCAGCCCCACTCACTTTAATGGGATGTGTTTGGTGGCGGTACTGTCTATCGAACACGATATGGGGTATAATTTTTTGCTGTACTGCCCCATTTAGTTGCCATTGTAGCTTAGAGTGGGCAGTTGGGAGGCAGTAAGACTACAGCCCAATCGCTTTTTTTTACCCCAGCCCGAGTTCTAAAGATTAACTTTACATAAGCAGCCCATAGATAAGTCTTTATTTTGTTGAACCAGGGAGACTTCCTCATTGTCAAAATACTCAAAGGCTTCCAGCTATGGACAGCGATACAGATTGAGTGGGGAAATTCCATCAGGCTGGTTGTACGTGGATTTCTATACAACCAGCCTGCCCATACATGGATCAAAAGTTGACCGATCCCTGCTGAATCGGCCAAATTGTGGTCCTTGTATGGCCACCCTAAGCTGGCCATAGATGGGTAGAACTTTGAATGAACATTAGGGGGAAAAGAAGGTTCTAAGAAAGTTTATTCATTTTTCCAATCATTAGTGGGTCAAATTGACGTTCCAGAAAATTTGATGGAGCAGAGATGGTTAGAAAACTTTTCTGGAACAAATTTCTAACAGTGTATGTGGTTTTTCGTTTGGTACAGTACAGTCCATTCATTCCGAAATCAAATCTTACAAGCAGGCAAAATCGTTTGAACGACAAACAATTGTTCTAAGAATTTTCATATAAATTTTTTTGTCCCAAAATTATGTAAAATTCCATCCATCTCTGGCCAGGTTAAAGGGTGAAACTGTCCCAGAGGCCTCTCTATGGAGGTCTCTATGGAGGTCTCTTTGGAGGTCTCTATGGAGGTCTCTATGGAGGTCTCTATGGAAGTCTCTTTGGAGGTCTCTATGGAAGTCTCTTTGGAGGTCTCTATGGAAGTCTCTATGGAAGTCTCTATGGAGGTGTCTATGGAGGTATCTTTGGAGGTCTCCATGGAGGTCTCCATGGAGGTCTCTATGGATGTCTCTATGGAGGTCTCTATGGAGGTCTCTATGGAGGTCAATATGGAGGTCTCTATGGAGGTCTCTATGGATGTACGGACACTGCATTTAGTATGGAGGAAGTGATGAGTACATACAGGGGGTGCGTTCTACAAAAAATAAAAGCTCTATTGCTGTGTTTATTAGTATTGCTATGGTGATGCCCTGAGCTCACACATTCCAGGATGTTTACAGATCAGTCTTATCTTCTGAGATCTGGAATGAAAAGCCTGGGAACAGGTTCTACAGCTCTTATGGGAAAAGTCCTGTACAGCCAACTATAGGAACACCTGAGGGTACGACTCCAAGAGAGACCTGTCTGCAAATTCACCGTCCACCATCCTTATCAGCGAGAGCTAACAAAGGGTCATTGCTGTCTTCAAGCTGGCCAAGATTTAAACGGTCTATGGCTGGCTTTACAAAGCAGAAGGAGCAGAGTCCTCCAGCAGAGCAGAGTATTTCAGGAGAGGAGAGTTATAGAGAAAGGAGCAGAATCATCCAGCAGTGCAGAGTATTTCAGGAGAGGAGAGTTATAGAAGAAGAAGCAGAGTCCTCCAGCAGTGCAGAGTATTTCAGGAGAGGAGAGTCATAGAGGAAGGAGCAGAGTCATCCAGCAGTGCAGAGTATTTCAGGAGAGGAGAGTTATAGAGGATGGAGCAGAGAGGATGGCTCTGTCTTCTTCTCGTTTCTTATAATTGTGAGGACAGCATTATTTAATTCCTAAATATCATGACTTGCTTATTGGTTAGTTGCACTGAATAGTGACTTTACTCCTCACAGTTTCAAGTGCAAATCCAGCAGCTGCTCAGACTGAAGACATAAGACATAGTAAGCTGCTAAATGATGTCATCTCATACAGTATTCTGTGGTTTGCTACTACTGTGTACTGCTTAGTACACAAATAACCACTAGAGGGAGACTCTATAGAGCTCTGTACACAATCATGAAAATTTGGAACAATGACCCATTAAAAATGTAGAAGTTTAATAGCAAAGTCATTTTATGGGTTTGGGTATCCTCCCTTATACCCTAATAAATTGTAAGCTCTTCTACCTTCTATATCTCCCTTATACCCTAATAGAGTGTGAGCTCTTCTACCTTCTGTATCCTCCCTTATACCCTAATAGATTGTAAGCTCTTCTGCCTTCTGTATCCTCCCTTATACCCTAATAGATTGTAAGCTCTTCTCCCATTGTTCGCTGCTCTGGATAATTTCCTCAGAGGAACATTCTTCCCTCTTACAGCTTCTTAACCAGACCGGACCTCTTTGAGGTCAACAATATGCCTGAACCTCCCGGAGCAGAGGGTGGGACCATAAGACCCAACATAAAGGTCAGACAGGTCTCTCCTCCATATACCTCACACTGTAAGTAGACCCCGCCCCTGTCTTGTGTGACCAGAACCTCCTAATTAGAACACTTTAAGGTTCTCTTCCATGTTCCGCTATCTTTGTTTGGAGAACCCCCAGAAGCAGCAGAAACAGATCACTTACCAGTTTTAGAATGGCTTGGGTTGTGAAAGGATAAATGGCGGATGACTTCAGTTTTAATCTCAGCGCCAAGATTCCTGTTGACAAAACAGACAAAGCACGTCATATTCCGTATACGGGACTGCGAGTCAGAAATCAGCGGGCTTACAATGTATAATGGTAAATAACGACTCCTATTATATACTGTGGGAAAACTCATCTACTGTCTATGAACATTTCCTGAATCAGCGGAGTTGTAGAAACGTCTCATTGTTGGGAAACCCTCAGAGAAGTCATAAGGGGGAGATTTACTAAAACTGGAGAGTGCAAAATCTGGTGCAGCTTTGCATGGCAGCCAATCAACTTTTAACTTCAGTTTGTTCAATTAAGCTTTGACAATAAAACCTGGAAGCTTATTGGTTTCTATGTAGAGCTACACCAGATTTTGCACTCTCCAGTTTTAGTAAATTAGCCCCAAAGTATCAGGACTCGGACCTCAACCTCTTCTGTACCCTGCAGTATCTCTTCTAAGCCACCTGAGATGCTGGACAGCTCCCTGGACAATCTTGTCTTGTTTCTTGTTTCTGGTGAACCTTTAACCCTTTGCTCCTCCCATGAACTTATTTTCTAAGCCATGTCTCTGCACTTCCTGTTTGCCAGATTGTTGTGCTCTTTTCAGCTGATATCTCACCCTTGTCACTCCTACTGCCATCCGTATCTCCACTACCACTCATTGCCGACCTTTGGCTTGTTCCTTGACTACACTTCTGCTTGATCCCAACCTGCTTCCTGTACGGTATATACCAGGGCAACTCCTAACTATCCGGTGGCCTCATACCAGGACCACTGTAGCATGCAGTACACGTTTGGGGTCAGCAAAGCCAAATATTATCATGGACAATCTGGTTAATTAAAATTTTGGAAAATCTTGTAACTACAGCAAAGTCAATTTTGTTATTTTTAGTTATCTCCTTTAAATGTTCATTGATAAATAATATTTTTTTTTGTATTAAATGATTAAATTACATTCCTAAGTGCTTGTATTCTAATGTTCTTTGTATCAGATTTGTAACAGGTTTGCTTGCTAGAGTGACTTTGCACTCATCCAGGGCTTTTTTTCAGCCAGAACATGGTGGAACTCCATTCTGCCACCTCTGGCTCTCACCCTCCACTCCCCGCTCCCCAATGTCACTTGTAAACACAGAAGCCTTCTCTGTTAACAAGGACAGCTTTCCTCTCGGCGGCTCTCACAGATCCCTGCCTGTCCTGCGCTCACAGCGGGGACAAGGGAGATGTAGATACAGGTGCAATGTGGAATGGGGCATCACATGTTAAGCTGCACTGTGATCCCCATCTGTGCCCAGGTGCATAGATGCCGACCATTGATCTCCCTGCAAGTGAGAAAGAGAGGTGGAGCTGCCTACACTGCTGGGAGGTACTGGAAATGGGCTTGGTAGGTGAGATGCAAGGAAGCTAAACCCTTCACTCTGTATGTAGCGCACTCCTAAACCTTGCACTTTATAGCGCACTCCTCAACCCTGCACTCTATATGTAGTGCACTCCTGAACCCTGCACTCTGTATGTAGCACACTACTAACCCTGCACTTTGTAGCGCACTCCTCAACCCTACACTCTGTATGTAGCGCACTCCTCAACCCAACACTCTGTATATAGCGCACTCCTCAACCCAACACTCTGTATATAGCGCACTCCTCAACCCAATACTCTGTATGTAGCGCACTCTTCAACCCTACACTCTGTATGTAGCGCACTCCTCAACCCTGCACTCTGTATCTAGTGCACTCCTGAACCCTGCACTCTGTATCTAGCGCACTACTAACCCTGCACTATGTAGTGCACTCCTCAACCCTACACTCTGTATGTAGCGCACTCTTCAACCCTACACTCTGTATGTAGTGCACTCCTCAATCTAGCGCACTACTAACCCTGCACTTTTTAGCGCACTCCTCAACCCTACACTCTGTATGTAGCGCACTCCTCAACCCAGCACTCTGTATGTAGCGCACTCCTCAACCCTGCAAAAAAAAAAAAAAACCCTGGATAAAATTTATATAGCCTTAGTCATACAACCGGGCCTTTAAGGGCAATCTTAATGCTGATGGGGCCCGAAATGAAATCGAGTTTGACACCCCTGCTCTAGGAGATCTAAACATATTAATTTCTCTTTCTAATATCTACTTTGTAGCTTTTCTCTTCTAAATAAATGTTCAAAACTTTCACAGTTAAGTTGGAGTTGTTGTTTTCCTTATCAACATCTTGATACTTTGTATTCAAGTTATCTTTTTTTACATTATGTTAAATGAATACGCATTGTAACATTACAAGGTGTAGGTGTATCTTCCTTCCCTACAGCTTGGATTTCTACTCTCCTTTCTCCTGTGACACATGAATAGATGGAAGTGGCAAAACTTCCTATTTAATGGGAAGGATCAGCCCGGTAGAAAGGATATTTCATAAAACGTTAGCGATTCTCTGTGCACAATAATGAGAGATTCTGACATCATTATTCCCTTCTAGTGGAACCTTTAAATGACACAATCTTCACCTGTCACATTCTGTCACCTGTAACGGATCCTAGTGACTGTTGCTGCTGTTTACCCCTTAACCTGTTATGGGCTTGCCTGGCCTGGAACTTTGCTAATGGCATTCCAGTGCTGTCCATTTTACAACCTACTGCTCAAAGGACTATGTTAAAAAGTAGCTGCAAAGTGAAGAGTGTCCCTTTATTCCTGCTCAGTGTTCTGGAGTATCCTACAGCTTCCCTAAACCCCATCCAAGTTACTCCACAATAAACTTTAAAAAAGGCAACCACTAGACTGTATACTGAGCCAGAGGAGTGAATGTTGCTGTTTGCCTGGCTGCCGCTACACTAGTAGAAGAACCTGAGACAACTCAGCGGTCCTTGAGGTGGTAGCGCTATATTAATGTGAGTAAATCTTGTACCACTTACCTCTGCTGTTTGTCTCATAAGTTCCCAAGGTAACAGCCTCTGCAGGCCGCATCTCAGTAGTGCTATCAGTCATGTTAGCGGCAGTTTTGGTAGCATTGACCTGTCCTAGCGTGGAAGCAGTTGACGTTTTAGTTGGGAAGTTCAAATGTACTGGCTCAGTTCCAGTAGAAAATGTTGTTCCCGTATTCGTCAAAGTTGTATTAGATGGTATAGTTTTGGTACTGCTTGATGGAGCACCAGTTGTAGAAGCTGCCAGCATACTTGTGGAACTTGCTGGTGTTTTGGCAGTTGTAGAAACTTTTTCCAGGCTTGGCGTACTGGTCAACCCACTAATTCCAGACATTACTGGGATGGTATTGCTCTCAGAAACTAGATTTGGTAAAGAGTCTTTAGTGGTGTATTGTGTGGTGGGAATCACCAGTGCAGAGGGTCTAGATGTGGTATCACTGATCGTAGAGACTGCTGTTGGTGATGAAGCTCCATTGACAGTATATATTATCGGTGCCGTTTTGCTAACTGGTGACGTAGAAGCGATGATCATTATTGGAGCAGTTGGGGGAACTGGTGGGCCTACAAAAGAGATGTTAGTTGTTATTGGTGGAGTTACGGTGGATGTTAGGGTCACAGCTGATTTATTTGATATTAAATCTGTTGTTTTGGTTCCAGAAGAGTCAGTGACGTCAGATATCATTGGTGCAGTTTTGGTAGCCATTGATGAGGAGCCAAATATCTTTGATGGTACTGAAGTACTTCCTACAACCAGTGACATATTCAGATTCACTGTTGACATTAAACCCGTTGTATTCTTCATTGTTGCTGCAACTGTGGTACTTCCTAGGGTCATAGATATTTTAGATGTTATTGGAGTAGTTCTGGAATCTAATAATTCTGATCCATTTATATTGGGCATTAAAGATACAGAGGGAGTAATGTTGGATGTTCCTGGCACTGCTGTGGTTGATGGCAAAGAATACTGACTAACATTAGACATTACTGCAGCAGTTCTCCCATCTAGCGAAACAGAGGTACTTAAAACAGGTGATACAGGTGCAGTGGTGGCTGGGGACAACAATCTGGTGACGTTAGGCCATTTTGATGCATCTGCAGTATTAGACTCTGCTGGCCAGGTGGTTACACCCACAGGCAAGACTCCAGTGACATTAGATGCTGCAGCTGCTGTATTTGGTATTATGGTTTTGGTGATAAATGGAGTCACTGGTGCAGTTTTGGTAGCCAGTGATGTGACGCCTGTGGTATTAGACAGTATTGTCCCAGTAACTTGTAGTATAGTGGTATTTAGGCTTAATGTTCTTGAGGTTGAAGTCGACCCGGTGTTATTGGACACTGTTGGTGCAACTGTGTTCCCTTGTAATGTAATATTGGTATAACTGGATGTTATTGTCACAGTTATGGTAGTCGATAATGTTGAACTAGCTAGATTCGATAATGATGAGAAACTCAAGGTAGCTTGTGTCGTGTTGGAAAGCAGATTGGACATTATCGGTACAACTATGGTGGATGGCGATGTTTCATTGGAGACAATAAATGAGGTTTGTTCAGTTTTGACAGTTGTAGAGTTGAGAGACATTGGTCGAGCTGTGGTAGTTGCTGATGTATAGTTGGTCATATTAGGCATCATCGGTGCAGTTGTTACTAATGATAATGTTGAGTTGGTTATATCAGATGGCAATAGTGTTGTTTTGGTTCCCAGCGATGTAGTTTGCTTCGTAAAACTAGTCACCGGTGTCACAATTGGTGATGTTAAGTTGGTTATGTTAGATGGTTTGGGTGACGTTTGGCTTCCAAGTGATGGGGTTAGAGTCACAGAAGCCATCATTAAGGCAGGTGTGGTAGTTGGCAAAGTAGAGTTGATAATATTAGGTGCTAGTGGCGCAGTTGTTACAAATGGTAATGATGGTAAAAGTGTCGATTTGGTTGCCAGTGATGTTATTAGACTTGTAAGAGCCATCGTTGTTGCAGGTTCTGTACTTGGTGATGAAGAATTCGTAATACTAGATGAGACAGCTACAGTTTTGGCAGCTAGTGATGTGGCATTAGACATGTTAGAAGTTATTGCTTTGGTTGCAATTCCTGCTGATACTACAGAAATTGGTGCAGTTGTGGCTGTTGATGATGTTGGGTAAATTTGTGAGTAAATTGGGGCAGTTGCGGCAGTCGACATTGGGTAAGTTTGTGGGTAAACTGGTGCAGTTGTTGTTAATGATGTTGGGTACGTTTGTGGGAAAATTGATGTAGTTGTGGCAGTTGATGATGTTGGGTACATTTTGGGATAAGCTGGTGAAGTTGTGCCTGTTGATGATGTTGGGTAAGTTTGTGGGTAAGTTGTGGCTGTTGATGATGTTGGGTACATTTGTGGGTAAGGTGGTGGAGTTGTGGCAGTCAGCGATGTTGGGTAAGTTTGGGAATAAGCAGGTGCAGTTGTGGCTGTTGAAGATATTTGGTAAGATTTTGGGTAGGTTGGTGCAGTTCTGTCAGTCGATGATGTTGGGTTAGTTTGTGGGTGGGTTTCAAAAGCATTTTCAGATGAAACTCTACCCAAGTATCCAGAAGGATAAGTGCTGGTGGCAATATTTCTGGCTTCATTATGGGATGTATCCCCTTCCATTATCATAGTAGCAGATGGTCCTGAGGTGACCAGAAGTTCAGTGGAATCAGTCTCTGAACCAGGTAAAGTGATGGCCCGTGGTCTCTTAGTAGGTGATGTGATGTTTTTGTTTATTGGAATTGGTCCTGCGGCAGTCATATTGCTGTTCGGTGACATGGTCTCTCCTCTACCAGGGCCTGGAGGTGAGATGGGTTTGGTTGGAGGGGATACTGGTGAGGACTCACTCCTCTGAAAAGTTGCTGGAACTGAAGACTCTGAAGGCAGGGTGTCCCCAGCAGTGATATTTATAGAGACAAAAACTTCTGGTGTCACTGGAGATAGTTCCGTGATATTCCTTGAAGGATCTTTTCTGCTCCAAGTTGGGGGTTGTGAGATGACATCAGAGAAAAGTGGTAAGGGTACTAAAATGGTAACAAAGATAAGATATTCAAAATGTTAAAATAAATTACTGTTTCAAAAGCAGAAGTAGGCAGTGTGAGAGAAAAAAAGACCTCCTTTCATTGATGTAAGAAAATATTTTCATTAAAGGCCCTTGCACACTTGTACATACTGTAATGTATGCTCTTTTTTTTTTAATGTATGCTCTTTAACCACTTGCTGACCGTGTCCTGTGGATACACATCGGCAGAATAGCACGGCTGTGCAAAGTAACGTATATTTACGTCACTTTGAATTTCACACCGTGCGGGCACACGCGGCCCTGCCATGAGCTCCGTGACCACGGGACCCGCGGACTCGATGTCCGCCGGTGTCCCGCGATCGTGTCACGGAACTGCAGAATGGGGAGAGGCCAGTGTAAACAAGGCATCTCCCTGTATCGCTTCTCGGCCTCTTGGCTAAGATCAAGTGTAGTATCTGTTCTTATCAGTTTCCAGGAGGTGGCGCTTGCTTCCATCCCTGATCCATGGCGAGATGGAGATGGGATGGCGGTTGCTATGCAAAACCTGCTGGAGTAAAGGTGACCTGGACGGTTCATAGCCGAAAGGAAAGCCTTCTGATGGGGATGGAGAACCACAGGGTCTGAACCGGAGGGTCGGGACCCTGGCCTTCTGGCCTGGATTGGGGCGGCTCTAGCTCCAGACAGTTATTCGGGAGAGACCGCTGGCTCCCCTTTCTCCCACCGGGGGGGGAGCGGCCAGTATTTCCCGAATGTAATTAGGTAGGAGGGACGGAACGACGGTGAAGCCTGATGGTAAAGGGCTCTCACCAAGCTTCCAGAACTCCATGCCTTTCTGCCTGGGGTGGCGGCTGCTGTGGTCTGGGCTGGTGGCCAGGGTTGGTCTTTGAAAGCCTATGGGGTATGTGCCCCTGGAGTGGCAGTCCAGGGATGCCATAAAATCACTGTGAGTGGCAGTCACTTTGATTTGAGGCACCATGGTCACTGCACCATAAACACGCTTTTTTAGCACCTGCCTCTTGGGCCGGGCCTTTTGGCTGGGACCAGAGGAATTTTTTTATTTCTGGCCGGAGGGCCTGGTCATTGTTTTACACAATGGCCACTTTTTTCACTCTCCTCTCCACTATCCCTTCCCCACTTTCTTTTATTTATTTTCTTTTGATTGAATCCTATGCTTTGTTTTGTCACGTCTTGTACACGTTTGTCTCACTGTGTGGCGAGTAAGGACGGGTCCTCGGGCCAGCCCTGAAAATCTTGGAAAGGGGTGGACATGGCCTTCTGGCTTAGTTCGCCCTCTCTCATGGGGTCTCCCTTCGGGGGAGCCCCACCTAGTACTTGGGTGGGTTCTGTCTCGGTAGACCCTCCAGAGAACGGGGTCTGTCTGGTTTCGGCCAGATAGACCAATGTAAAGTACCTTCGTCCCCGTCTGGAGCCTAATGCCCCGGGGGATCAGGGAATTGGCACGTCTGTGTACCCGTTGCACTTTTTTGTGACCACTCTTTATGTGTGTGCACATTTTTTTGGCACCGGGTGAAGTTTTTTGGGTGTGTTATGCACGCCATAGGCTTTCAATAAAAAAAAAAATCTCCCTGTTCTGCCTAGTGACAGGACACTGATCGTTTGCTCCCTGTCATCAGGAGCAGTGATCAGTGTCGTGTCACTCGTAGCCCACACAGTTAGAATCCCTCCCTAGGACACACTTAACCCCTTTCTCACCCCCTAGTGGTTAACCCCTTCCCTGCCAGTGTCATTTACACAGTAATCAGTGCATTTTTATAGCATTGATCACTGTTTAAATGACAATGGTCTTAAAATAGCATCAAAAGTGTCCGATGTGTCCGCCATAATATGGCAGTCACTATAAAAATCGCTGATCATGGTCATTACTAGTAAAAAAAAAATATTAATAAAAATGCCATAAAACTATCCCCTATTTTGTATACGCTATAACTTTTGCGCAAACCAATCAATAAACGCTTATTGCGATTTTTTTTTGTACCAAAAATATGTAGAAGAATACGTATCGGCCTAAACTGAGGAAAAAATTTGTTTATTTATATATTTTTGGGTTGTTTATTATAGCAAAAAGTTTTCAAAATTGTCGCTCTATTTTTGTTTATAGCGCTTCCCCTGCGTCTCCTCCTCCTCTGCATCACGGCGGCTCCCGCCGTGAGTCTCCTCTCTCCTCCTCCTAGGTGGGCCAATAGGATCGCTTCTCCTCTTGGCCAATCGGGTGACAGGTCTCAGGACCTGCTTCCTGATTGGCCAGGCGAAGAATCAGGAAGACAAAAGCGAATATTAATTTGCTATTGTCACACGACTGGGTGGGCTCAGGCTGCAGTGCTCTGCGCCCCGAGCCCACCCTTTTTTTAAGCCAATTAGAGCCTCCTGTTTTTATTACGTACTTAAAAAAAAAAAAACCAAAAAACCCCAAAAAACCCCACTGGAATCCATGTGCCTTGCATGTAGAATAGGGGAATAGGGGCCAGGCGCATGGATTAGGGGGGCGGCGTATGGAGGGGTATGGGAGCCAGAAACTGGTGGAGATTAGTTTTTTTTTCCTGGATAATACTATTTACTGCTAAATTAAGATAATCCAGCACCACACCACGTCTCATTGTTTTTTTATGGGAGCACTGTTTAGTATTAAAGTTTAACTCTCGGCAAAATAAAATTATATTTATTATTGGATGGTGTGGGGATGGGTTAGGCCCTCTGCCAGGTTTTTATTGCTGTCTGTTTCCTCATTGGGGAGATTCACCCTCTTTTTATCCAGCTGACCATTGCCACCAAAATAGAAAGTGAGGCTTATTCCAAACATTTAGAGTTGTCCTCAGAACAAGAGGTGGTGGAAAATCTTGCAAAGGGAACACCTTTTTCAGAGAGAACTAGGGGAATTTACCTAACATTGGGAAATTTTCTCTAACTTCCAGCTGCACTTCTGGGACAGAAAGTGAAAGGGAACTAGACCAATGATACACAGACAGCAAAAAAATAAAAAATAACCTGGCAGGAGTTTTAACCTTTTCCTCCTCTACACAACCCCCCCAAAAAATTATTTTGTGATGCATGCGTATTTTCAACATAGCAGAAATTGTGAGGGGTTCGTTTCTGATTCAAAGCAAGTGGTGGTGTCCCGTCTCTGTTCACTGATGATGTCTGTTGGGATGAAACGTGTTGGGTGAAGCTTAGAGATTTGATGATAGTGACCATGTCCATGATTGTATACATGGGGAGTACAGTGGGATGTTATGCTTCCGTGTATATTCCTTTTTTGCAATCTAGTTGGACATATCAGTGTTTTACATGGAGTGATTTTATTGTTTTAGATAAAATATTGGACTTTTTCAGGTGTGAGTATATTATATTATAATATATAAGCAGGTTAAAGCACCATGAGCATAAACTTATAGCTTCATCAAAAGAATATTATATTAACTTCAGGCATCCCCGTCCAGTAGAAATGGAGATACAAGTGTTCAGGTCCTAAATAGCTTCATATGTACAACACATGAGATACTAAAGAGGTGTGATCACTCATGAACCCTTACATATAGCAAACTCTAGCTTATAAAATGGGGATTCTTAGTTTGCATATATTGCAATATGTATTCAAGCTGACCAACTGTGTCAAAGTGACCCCGCTCTGGCCAACTGCATCAACGTGATCCCTTTCTGGCCAACTGCGTCAACGTGATCCCTTTCTGGCCAAATGCATAAACGTGATCCCTTTCTGGCCAACTGTGCCAACGTGATCCCTTTCTGGCCAACTACATTAACGTGATCCCTTTCTGGCCAACTGCATTAACGTGATCCCTTTCGGCCCAACTGTGCCAACATGATCCCGTTCTGGCCAACTGCATCAAAGTGATCCCTTTCTGGCCAACTGAGTCAACGTGATCCCTTTCTGTCCAACTGAGTCAATGTGATCACCTTTTGGCCAACTGCATCAAAGTAATCCCTTTCTGCCCAACTGTGCCAATGTGATCCCTTTCTGACCAACTGTGCCAATGTGATCCCTTTCTGACCAACTGTGCCAACGTGATCCCTTTCTGGCCAACGTGATCCTTTTCTGGCCAACTGCATCAAAGTGATCCCTTTCTGGCCAACTGTGCCAACATGATCCCTTTCTGCCCAGCTGTGCCAATGTGATCCCTTTCTGGCTAATTGTGCCAACATGATCCCTTTCTGGCCAACATGATCCCTTTCTGGCCAACTGCCTCAACCTGATCCCTTTCTGGTCAACTGCATCAAAGTGATCCCATCCTGCCCAACTGTGCCAATGTGATCCCTTTCTGGCCAACTATGCCAACGTGATCCCTTTCTGGCCAACGTGATCCCTTTCTGCCAAACTGCGTCAACATGATCTCTTTCTGGCCAACTGTGTCAAAGTGAACCCTTTCAGCCCAACTGTTCCAACGTGATCTCTTTCTGGCCAACATGATCCCTTTTTGGTCAACTGCATCAAAGTGATCCCTTTCTGGCCAACTGTGTCAACGTGATCCCTTTCTTGCCAACTGAGTCAATGTGATCCCTTTCTGGCCAACTGAGTCAAAGTGATCCCTTTCTGCCCAACAGCATCAGAGTGATCCTATTTGCCCAACTGTGCCAACATGATCCCTTTCTGGCCAACTGCGCCAACGTGATCCCTTTCTGGCCGACTGTGCCAACATGATCCTTTTCTGGCTGACTGTGCCAACGTGATCCCTTTCTGACCAACTGTGCCAACGTGATCCCTTTCTGGCCAATGTGATCCTTTTCTGGCCAACTGCATCAAAGTGATCCCTTTCTGGCCAACTGTGTCAACATGATGCCTTTCTGCCCAACTGTGCCAAAGTGATCCCTTTCTGGCTAATTGTGCCAACGTGATCCCTTTCTGGCAAACGTGATCCCTTTCTGGCCAACTGCCTCGATCTGATACCTTTCTGGCCAACTGTGTCAAAGTGATCCCGTCCTGCCCAACTGTGCCAATGTGATCCCTTTCTGGCCAACTATGCCAACGTGATCCCTTTCTGGCCAACGTAATCCCTTTCTGCCCAACTGCATCAACGTGATCCCTTTCTGGCCAACTGCATCAAAGTGATCCCTTTCGGGCCCAACTGTTCCAACATGATCCCTTTCCAACCAACGTGACCCCCTTTCTGGCCAACTACATCAAAGTGATCCCTTTCTAGCCAACTGTGCCAACGTGATCCCTTTCTTGCCAACTGAGTCAATGTGATCCCTTTCTGCCCAACAGCATCAGAGTGATCCTTTTTGCCCAACTGTGCCAACTTGATCCCTTTCTGGCCTACTGCACCAACGTGATCCCTTTCTGGCCAACTGTGCCGACGTGATCCCTTTCTGGCCAGCTGCATCAACGTGATCCCTTTCTGGCCAGCTGCGTCAATGTGAACCCTGTCTGGCCATCTGCATCAAAGTGATCCCCGTCTGGTAATCTGCGTTAAAGTTATATCTCTCTGGCCAACTGAATCAAAGTTATATCTCTCTGGCCAACTGGGTCAAAGTGATCCCTTTCTAGTCAAACTGCAGCCAAGAGATCCCTTTCTGGCTATCTGTGTCAAAGTGATCCCTCTCTGGCCAACTGCATCAAAGTGATCCCTTTCTAGTCAACTGCATCAAAGTGATCCCTTTCTGCCCAACTGTGCCAACATGATCCCTCTCTGGCCAACTGCGTCAAAGTGACCCCTTTCTAGTCAACTGTATAAAAGTGATCCCTTTCTTGTCAACTGTATCTAAGTGATCCCTTTCTGGCCAACTGCATCAAAAATTATCTCTCTCTGGCCAAATGTATCAAAGTGATCTCTCTCTCTGGCCATCTGTGTCAAAGTGATCCCTCTCTGGCCAACTGCATCAAAAATGATCCCTTTCTAGTCAACTGCGACTAAGTGATCCCTTTCTGGCCTTCTGCTTCCATATCAAAAGAGATCACAGGGGGCATACAGAGGGGGGACCTCAGAACACCAGAGTTTATACAAGTCTACCAAAGTTTCATAGAATTTGTAAAGGGCAGGAGCATACCTACAGGGGTCGCAATTGCATGCCAGCCCCATGCTGCAGGGGGCCATCCGGCTCTCCTGTATGCCTGGACAGGAGTAGAGATGGGGGCGGCTGCATATAGAAGAATCAATCTCTCCGGCTGAATGTCCACTTCTCCTCTTCTCCCTCCCACAGGCATTCAGCTTCTATATGCAACAGTTCTTCTATAAGTGTAATTTACCTGCCCCTTCCTAATCTGAACGGAGAGTCCGTGATCAGTACTAATCACTGACTCTGTCCAATCATAACTGAAACATAGTAAACTGTGTTTCCTATGCTTCAGTTTATGAATGAACAGGAAGCTTCTGTACAGAGCTATTCCTGTCCATTCATTCTGTGCAGTTGATAGCTGTGTCCTCAATCTCCATTCTCTGTCTCAAAGGTGAAAAATTTGAGGTCTGTTTAGACCCCTGATCTCTCACCAAAGCCCCCCCAGCGAGACTCCTAAAAAAAATAAAAATAAATAGAAACAAAATCATAAAAAATAAAATAGCAAAAATAAAACAAACGGACACACCAGTGGCTGAACTACCAGGGTCACAAAGGTTGCACTTGTGACTGGCCCTGGCGTTCCGCCACTGGGCTCGGAAGGGAAGGGACCGAGACCCTGAAGGTTCTAGTTACCCCACTGGTAAGGGGCCCAGGTAGAACGGGTAGAAGATCATAGATGGACCTTCAATTTCAGATCTCAGTCTACAATATCTGATACTTTTTTTTATTTGCACTTTCATGCAAATATTCAGGACAGGTTTTCAGGGTCCAAACAGGATTCTTGAAGTACCTTGATGAAGGGGGTCTTTAAGAAGGGGGTACACCCTAAAAGCTTGTCCTGAAAGTATCACGGACAGGACTTCATTGTTCTTCTTGCAAGTAAACTAATACGGCTACACTCATCTCAGGCATGAATGAAGATCTCTGTCTACAGGTGATGATATCAGACACACAGAAAACAATTTCATTCAACAAAATAAAGATCCTCCAAGAGCCCCCACCAGACACGAGGAGCACCCCCCCTACTTACCCCCAACCAGGCAGAGGAGAATGGAGGTGACCCGGAGATCCATGGTGGAGTGTCTGGATAGGAGCGATGTATGGGGGCGGCTCGCTCCTTCCTGGTGATGATATTAAGTATCTGGGTGTGACTGTTGATGTGACATTAATCTGTTCTCCTCATTATACTAACAATAGTCACATGAAGAAAAAACATCACCTCGTATTACTCCATAATCTCTATCATTTGTCTTACAGAGGTATGACAGGTTCTAATTGTCCATATTACATTTGGAAAAGATAGCTTAGTAGTGATTTAAAGCTGAACATCAGGAAAAAAAAAGATAAATATATCAATGAGAGAACATTTCCAAAGGATTTGTATTTCTGTCCAGCCAGTCCTGAGATTATTACAGCTCTGCAACACTGTACAGAGCGGCACACCTGATCAGCTCCTTGTGTTATGTCTTCCATCTTAAAAAGTGGTTTAACCCACCTTCAGAAATTCACATAATCCTTTCTGTCTCTTAATGCAGTGCCCCCCTGTCTCTGTGCTTTATTAAAAAATATACCTCCATTACTGTATGAGGAGAAGAGGAGAGAGGAGACACGGCCGGTCATGTGATTGCAGGGAGCCGCCGTGAAATACAGTAAAGGAAGCATTTCTTTATTAAAACAAAGAGGCTGGGGGCACTGCAGATAGAGACAGATAGTATACAGAAAAATTTGTTATTCCTGCAGCAGGAGGGAGATGGGGCAGCACTGTCACTAGGTGACATGCAGAGGGGAGAGGAGACACAGAAGAGCAGGCTGCGGATGATGGAGGCATGTAATCTGACCACAGTGTCAGGGCTCAGCAGCCATGATACACCGTGGTCAGTTTGCAGAGGGAAAGGGAGAAACAGGCAGGATCAGCCAGGTTTTTTTTAGGTGTTACAGGCGGCCAAATGACACAGGACAAGCACTGTGTTGTATAAAATGCTTTAACCACTTGACGACCGCCTCACGCCGATGTACGTCGGCAAGGTGGCACGGACAGGCAAAATCACGTACAGGGTACGTGATTTGCCTTCCGCGGGTGGGGGGTCCGATCGGTCCCCCCCCCGGTGCCCGAGGCGGTCGCCATTTCTTCCCGGGCGATGAAAGGTCAGGGGGAGGCCATCCATTGTTGGCCACCCCCTACCGATCGCTCCCGGCGAATGAAAATGCTTCCTTTCCCTCTGTAATGTAAACAGAGGGAAAGGAAGTGATGTCATCCCTCCTCGAGCCGGTCTTTTCGTCGCCGCGCCGAGGAGAGAAGACATCCAAGTAAGTCTGCACAACACTACACATTCAGTAGAACACGCCAGGCACACTTGTCACCCCCCATCACCCCCCGATCACCCCCTGATCACCCCCCTGTACCCCCTGTCACTCTGACACCAATAGCATTTTTTTTTTTTTTGCATTGGTGTCAGTTTGTGTCAGTTAAAAGTTTTAGGGCAGTTAGGTTAGCCCCCTTTAGGTCTAGGGTACCCCCCCTTAGGTCCAGGGTACCCCCCTAACCCCCCCTAATAAAAGTTAACCCCTTGATTACCCCCCGTCACCAGTGTCGCTAAGCGATCGTTTTTCTGATCGCTGTATTAGTGACACAGGTGACGCTAGTTAGGGAGGTAAGTATATAGGTTCGCTGTCAGTGTTTTATAGCGACAGGGACCCCCATATACTACCTGCTAAAGGTTTTAACCCCCTGATTGCCCCCTAGTTAACCCTTTCACCAGCGATCACCGTATAAGTGTTACGGGTGACGCTGGTTAGCTAGTTTGTTTTTTGTAGTTTATTACAGTTTATTACAGTTTATTATAGTTTTAGGGCACCCGCCGTTTATTACCCTATAAAGGTTTAACCCCCTAATTGCCCGGCGGTGATAGAAGTTAAGTTTTTAGGATCAGATAAGGTCTGCGTCGCCCCAGGCAGCGTCAGGTTAGCGCCAGTACAGCTAAAACCCACGCACGCAGCATACACCTCCCTTAGTGCTATAGTATCTGAGCGGATCGATATCTGATCCGATCAGATCTATACTCCCCAGCAGTTTAGGGTTCCCTGAAACGCAGTGTTAGCGGGATCAGCCCAGATACCTGCTAGCACGTGCGTTTTGCTCCTCGGCCCAGCCCTGCCCAGCCCACCCAAGTGCAGTATCGATCGATAACTGTCACTTACAAAACACTAAGCACACATAACTGCAGCGGTCGCAGAGTCAGGCCTGATCCCTGCGATCGCTAACAGTTTTTTGGTAGCGTTTTGATACAGTCGCCAACAGTCAGGAGCTTTTTTGCCTGTGAGTCTCACTAGTGTACCCCTAAATTTAGAGCCCAAAATGGCAAATAGAAGGTACACTAGTGAAGAGGCCTACAGGATTCTGAGTATGACAGATAGTGAAGAGGAAGTCACTCATCTGTCAAGTTCAGGCTCAGAATACGAACCTGTAGAGGACAGCGGCTCCATGACAGATAGCTCTGACGACAGAGTTGTGGTCCCTGCTAGGGTCAGGCGTACCAGACCCCGAACTTATGCTGTCCTTGAAGTGCAAGAACCGCAGGGCTCTCGTAGGGAGCAGAGAAGTACTAGCGCCGCTATTCCTTCTGGTGAACTGGCAAGCACCAGCGGCCTAGTACACCCTGGTCGTACATCCAGCACTGCAGTATCACGTGGTGACGTGGCGAGTCCCATAAGTGCAGTTCAAGCTGGCGAGGTGGCAAGCAGTAGTAGTGTCCCGCTGCCAACAAGAAGACAAAGACAGGCCCATCGTGCCCATAGTGCCCTTCCTGCTGCATTGGCCAATCCAAATTGGGAACCTTCCACTTCTGCAGCACCCGTACTTCCCCCTTTCACTGGCCAACCCGGAATTCAGGTGGAAACAGTTGACTTTATGCCACTGGATTTTTATTCACTGTTTTTCACCGAAGATCTCTATAGATCTATTGTGGACCAAAGCAATTTGTACGCTGGTCAACACATCGCCGCTAATCCCCAGTCCTCCCTTGCCAGAGATTGGAGACCAATTACGGTCTCCGAATTTAAGACCTTTCTGGGCCTTTCCCTCCTCATGGGGTTGAATAAAAAGAGTAAGTTGCGGTCATATTGGTCCACTGACCCAATTTACCATTCACCCTTGTTCTCTGCTTCCATGGCCAGGGCACGATACGAGCAGATTTTGCGGTTCATGCACTTCAACAACAATGAACTCTGTCGTCCTCGTGGAGACCCTGCATACGATCGGCTCTACAAAATTCGGCCCCTCGTAAACCACTTCAACCAACGTTTTGCAGACTTGTTTACCCCCCATCAAGTTGTCTGCGTTGATGAGTCCCTGATTAAGTTTTCTGGCCGCTTGTCATTCAAACAGTACCTTCCCAGCAAGCGTGCCAGATACGGGGTCAAGATGTATAAGCTCTGTGACAGGGCCACAGGCTATACATGTAGATTTATGGTTTACGAGGGAAGAGATAGTCACGTAGAGCCGACAAACTGCCCTGACTACATAGGAAGCGCTGGCAAGATAGTGTGGGACTTGGTGTCACCCTTATTCGGAAAGGGGTACCACTTGTACGTGGACAATTATTATACGAGCGTGCCACTTTTTAGTCACTTGTTTGATCAGCAGATTGGAGCATGTGGCACCGTGCGACCTAATCGCCGGGGCTTTCCCCAGCGGCTTGTAGATTCCCGTCTTAGGCTGGGGGAGAGAGCCTGCTTGAAGTATAATAATTTGCTCGCTATGAAGTGGAGGCATAAGAAGAATGTTTTCGTTCTCACCTCCCTTCATGCAGACACGACGACCCAAATTACTACGGCGACTGGTGTTGTGGAGAAACCCCTCTGTGTCCACGAATACAACCTTAATATGGGAGGGGTGGACCTCAACGACCAGTTGTTGGCGCCATACTTAGTTGCCCGTAAGGCCAGACGCTGGTACAAAAAAGTGTCTGTATACTTATTTCAATTGGCTTTGCTGAATGCTCATGTGCTATACAGAGCTTCAGGACAGACTGGATCCTTCCTTAAATTCCAGGAAGAGATCGTCAGAGCCCTTCTGTTTCCAGACGGTGCTCCACTTCACCTTCCCCAACCAAATGCAGTAAGCCGGCTGCATGAGCGGCATTTTCTTTATGCCATCCCGAGTACCCCTACCCAACGAGCCCCCCAAAAAAGATGTCGTGTCTGCAGCAAGCGCGGATTTAGGCGTGACACCCGGACTTATTGTCCCTCCTGTCCTGGCAATCCTGGTCTTTGCATGGGTGAATGCTTTGAACGCTACCATACATTAGTTGAGTATTAGCGTAGGGTTCAGCACTGCACAGACTAGGCACACTAACACAGGGTCTCCCAAGATGCCATTGCATTTTGAGAGACCCAAACCTGGAACAAAAGTTACAAAAGTTAAAAGTTACTAAAAAAAAGTGTAAAAAAATAAAATAAAAAAAAATTAAAAAAAATAAAAACACAAAAAAAATATAAAATAAAAAAACCAAAAATAGTTGTTGTTTTATTGTTCTCTCTCTCTCTATTCTCTCTCTATTGTTCTTCTCTTTTTTACTCTATTCTATTCTGCAATGTTTTATTGTTATTATGTTTTACCATGTTTCCTTTTCAGATTTTTCATACTTTACCGTTTACTGTGTTTTGTTGGTAACCATTTTATTGTTTTCAGGTACGCCATTCAGTTGCAGCGCGGATTTATTTATCTTGACAGCAACAGCGTTTATATATAAACGCTGTTGCTGTCTCCAACGCTGTCGGAGGTGATTTCACCACCACAGTTACATACTTCAGCATATATGCCGAAGCGTGGGGGCAGAAGTGGGTGGAGGAGCGATTTGCTCCTGCCTTTTGCGGGAGGATGCCCCCATGCTTCGGCATATATATATTTTAGGCACAGGTTGCATTAAATGTTTTATTTTTTACTATTTTTTTTTTTGTATTTGCTTTGCAGGTATGGTAAGTCTTACTGTTATACTGTAATGTTGCTTTGTTTTATTGTTAACCATCATTTGCTTAGCAGGTACGCCATTCAGTTGCAGCGCGGATTTATTTATCTTGACAGCAACAGCGTTTGCTCCCACGATATATAAAGCCGTGACTCCAGCGCTGTCGGAGGTGATTTCACCACCACAGTTACATACTTCAGCATATATGCCGAAGCGTGGGGGCAGCAGTGGGTGGAGGAGCAATTTGCTCCTGCCTTTTGCGGGAGGATGCCCCCATGCTTCGGCATATATAAATGGTGCATGTATGCCCATCATTAGAAGTGGGTGGATGAAGGGAGGTATTCTAATGGTGGGCATACCCACCGATCAATATCTTTTTTTCGTTCAGCCCACAGGCTGCATGAAAAAAAAGTTTACAATATATGCCTAACAAGGACCAGCAACGTACTGGTATGTTGCTGGACTTTGAGTGGTTATACCAGAATGATGCCTGCAGGTTTAGGTATCATCTTGGTATCATTCTTTTCAGCCAGCGGTCGGCTTTCATGTAAAAGCAATCCTAGCGGCTAATTAGCCTCTAGACTGCTTTTGCAAGCAGTGGGAGGGAATGCCCCCCCCTCCCCCACCGTCTTCCATGTTTTTCTCTGGCTTTCCTGTCCCAACAGGGAACCTGAAAATGCAGCCGGTGATTCAGCCAGCTGACCATAGAGCTGATCAGAGACCAGAATGGCTCCAAACATCTCTATGGCCTAAGAAACCGGAAGCTACGAGCATTTCATGACTTAGATTTCGCCGAATGTAAACAGCGCCATTGGGAAATTGGGAAAGCATTTTATCACACCGATCTTGGTGTGGTCAGATGCTTTGAGGGCAGAGGAGAGATCTAGGGTCTAATAGAGCCCAATTTTTTAAAAAAAGAGTACCTGTCACTACCTATTGCTATCATAGGGGATATTTACATTCCCTGAGATAACAATAAAATTAATTAAAAAAAAATAAAAATGAAAGGAACAGTTTAAAAATAAGATAAAAAAGCAAAAAAATAATAAAGAAAAAAAAAAAAAAAAAAAAAAAAAAAAGCACCCCTGTCCCCCCCTGCTCTCGCGCAAAGGCGAACGCAAGCGTCGGTCTGGCGTCAAATGTAAACAGCAATTGCACCATGCATGTGAGGTATCACCGCGAAGGACAGAACGAGGGCAGTAATTTTAGCAGTAGACCTCCTCTGTAAATCTAAAGTGGTAACCTGTAAAGGCTTTTAAAGGCTTTTAAAAATGTATTTAATTTGTCGCCGCTGCGCGTTTGTGCGCAATTTTAAAGCATGTCATGTTTGGTATCCATGTACTCGGCCTAAGATCATCTTTTTTATTTCATCAAACATTTGGGCAATATAGTGTGTTTTAGTGCATTAAAATTTAAAAAAGTGTGTTTTTTCCCCAAAAAATGCGTTTGAAAAATCGCTGCGCAAATACTGTGTGAAAAAAAAATATGAAACACCCACCATTTTAATCTGTAGGGCATTTGCTTTAAAAAAAATATATAATGTTTGGGGGTTCAAAGTAATTTTCTTGCAAAAAAAAATTATTTTTTTCATGTAATCAAAAAGTGTCAGAAAGGGCTTTGTCTTCAAGTGGTTAGAAGAGTGGGTGACGTGTGACATAAGCTTCTAAATGTTGTGCATAAAATGCCAGGACAGTTCAAACCCCCCCCAAATGACCCCATTTTGGAAAGTAGACACCCCAAGCTATTTGCTGAGAGGCATGTCGAGTCCATGGAATATTTTATATTGTGACACAAGTTG
The DNA here is from genome assembly GCA_037952835.1 of Lithobates septentrionalis. Classification (NCBI taxonomy): domain Eukaryota; kingdom Metazoa; phylum Chordata; class Amphibia; order Anura; family Ranidae; genus Lithobates; species Lithobates septentrionalis. The sequence goes on along the minus strand of JBBDGP010001663.1, from coordinate 50,905 downwards.
CGGGAAAGAGACAAATCTTTTTTTTTTTTTTTTTTTTTTTGCACAAAGATGTCACTAAATGATATATTGCTCAAACATGCCATGGGAATATGTGAAATTACACCCCAAAATACATTCTGTTGCTTCTCCTGAGTATGGGGATACCACATGTGTGGGACTTTTTGGGAGCCTAGCCGCGCACGGGACCCCGAAAACCAAGCCCCGCCTTCAGGCTTTCTAAGGGCGTAAATTTTTGATTTCACTCTTCACTGCCTAGCACAGTTTCGGAGGCCATGGAATGCCCAGATGGCACAACCCCCCCCCCCCCCAAATGACCCCATTTTGGAAAATAGACACCCCAAGCTATTTGCTGAGAGGTATAGTGAGTATTTTGCAGACCTCACTTTTTGTCACAAACTTTCGAAAATTGAAAAAAGAAAAAAAAAATACATTTTTCTTGTCTTTCTTCATTTTCAAAAACAAATGAGAGCTGCAAAATACTCACCATGCCTCTCAGCAAATAGCTTGGGGTGTCTACTTTCCAAAATGGGGTCATTTGGGGGGGGGTTTTGCCATCTTGGCATTTTATGGCCTTCAAAACTGTGATAGGTAGTGAGGAGTGGAATCACAACTTAACGCCCTTAGAAATCCTGAAGCCGGTGCTTGGTTTTCGGGGCCCCGTATGCGGCTAGGCTCCCAAAAAGTCCCACACATGTGGTATCCCCATACTCAGGAGAAGCAGCAGAATATATTTTGGGGTGTAATTCCACATATGCCCATGGCATGTTTGAGCAATATATCATTTAGTGACAACTTTGTGCAAAAAAAAAAAAAAAAATTGTCACGTTCCCGCAACTTGTGTCAAAAAATAAAATATTCCATGGACTCAACATGCCTCTCAGCAATTACCTTGGGGTGTCTACTTTCCAAAATGGGGTCATTTGGGGGGGGTTTTGTGCCATCTTGGCATTTTATGGCCTTCAAAACTGTGATAGGTAGTGAGGAGTCAAATCACAACATTATGCCCTTAGAAATCCTGAAGGCGGTGCTTGGTTTTCGGGGCCCCGTATGCGGCTAGGCTCCCAAAAAGTCCCACACATGTGGTATCCCCATACTCAGGAGAAGCAGCTAAATGTATTTTGGGGTGCAATTCCACATATGCCCATGGCCTGTGTGAGAAATATATCATTTAGTGACAACTTTGTGCAAAAAAAAAAAAAATTGTCACTTTCCCGCAACTTGTGTCAAAAAAGAAAGTATTCCATGGACTCAACATGCCTCTCAGCAAATAGCTTGGAGTGTCTACTTTCCAAAATGGGGTCATTTGGGGGGGTTTTGTGCCATCTGGGCATTTTATGGCCTTCAAAACTGTGATAGGTAGTGAGGAATGAAATCAAAAATTTATGCCCTTAGAAATCCTGAAGGCGGTGATTGGTTTTCGGGGCCCCGTACGTGGCTAGGCTCCCAAAAAGTCCCACACATGTGGTATCCCCATACTCAGGAGAAGCAGCTGAATGTATTTTGGGGTGCAATTCCACATAGGCCCATGGCCTGTGTGAGCAATATATCATTTAGTGACAACTTTTTGTAAATATTTTTTTTTTTTTGTCATTATTCAATCACTTGGGACAAAAAAAATAAATATTCAATGGGTTCTACATGCCTCTCAGCAATTTCCTTGGGGTGTCTACTTTCCAAAATGGGGTCATTTGGGGGGGTTTTGTACTGCCCTGCCATTTTAGCACCTCATGAAATGACATAGGCAGTCATAAACTAAAAGCTGTGTAAATTCCAGAAAATGTACCCTAGTTTGTAGACGCTATAACTTTTGCGCAAACCAATAAATATACGCTTATTAACTTTTTTTTTACCAAAGACATGTGGCCGAATAAATTTTGGCCTAAATGTATGACTAAAATTGAGTTTATTGGATTTTTTTTATAACAAAAAGTAGAAAATATCATTTTTTTTCAAAATTTTCGGTCTTTTTCCGTTTATAGCGCAAAAAATAAAAACGGCAGAGGTGATCAAATACCATCAAAAGAAAGCTCTATTTGTGGGAAGAAAAGGACGCAAATTTCGTTTGGGTACAGCATTGCATGACCGCGCAATTAGCAGTTAAAGCGACGCAGTGCCAAATTGGAAAAAGACCTCTGGTCCTTAGGCAGCATAATGGTCCGGGGCTCAAGTGGTTAAATAACCAGGGTCAGTTTTTTTTTTTTTTTTTTTGGGGTTAACAAACGCTTTAAGTCAGAGCTCTGCTATACAGAAACTGCAGGAGCCTGATCTTGCCTGGGAAAGTGACCTGATTTTTCTGTGCTGTAGTTAAATGGATCTTCATGGGCGGGGGGATGAGTTTTCTCTCCCTAAATGCTCCTGCCCCATTACACCCCCCAGCAAGAAAATCACCCCTTTTTGTTTGCACATTTCATCTCATCCCTCTATCCTGACTGTGCTCCAGGTGCCCCATGGAGAGGGGCGGGTGGGTCTATGACACAGGATATCTTTTTTTTTTTTTTTTTTTTTAAATTGCTTTTATTTACCTTTTGTAGCAGTGAAGATAATAACAAGGTTACACATTTTACATAACAAAGTGCATTTAAAGTGCATGTATTGCCAGCAGTAAGACCTACTTCAAACAGTATATTAAAACCCAATATTTCGCGTGTCTTTTGTGCTCTATAGTGTTTTTAGGTGTTCCCTTATAGGTACGTGTCAATATTTTGTGTTGTGCCACATTTATCCCCTTTTTTACCCTTCCCCTCTATCCCCCTAATTATCCCACCCTCCTTTATCTACTAATCCCCCTGCCGCCCCCTTCCTTTCCCGTATCTTGTAGACAACACATATGTTAGGGTCTCAAAAAGAAAAAGAGCAAGAAAAAAAAAAGAAAAAAAACTCCAAGAGTTGCAACATATTGTATCTGTTTGGCCCCCAGTGGGATCTGTCCCACCACTTTGGCTTTTACGGCACTAGCTATATATTCGCCCCTCTAATCAGCTGAGATTCAAAGGTGATTGGTTCAGAGTAATTGGCGGGTATTCAATTCCTGCAGCCAAGGTTCCCATAAACCAATACATTTTCTATAGTTCCCTTTTCTAATATATACTGTCCTCTCTGTCCAGACCAGAGAATCCACCGTTTTAAGCCAATCCTCTATGGTTGGAGATTTTTTCGAGAGCCAGGACTGTGCTATCAGCTTTCTAGCCTGGTATAAGCATCTAACTGCGGCTGTGACTGAGTTAATATGACCCGTGGTATCTCCCACCAACCCCAGCACGCATACCCTAGGATCTAGCTCCAGTTTAACTTTAAATCTGCGATTGATTGTCCTGACCACTTCCGTCCAGTATCTTACCAATTTTGGACATCTCCAAACCATGTGTATAAGATCCCCTGTCCTGCTACACCTAGGGCATTTGTCATCTGGTCTGCCCCCAAATCTATATAATCTTCTAGGGGTATAATAAGCTCTATGTACGAGAAGTAGATGTGAGGCCTTCTGCGAGGGAGAGACGGACACCAACTGTCCCAGTTTCAGTGTTTTTTGCCACTGGGCGTCCGACAGCTTTCCCACATCCGCCTCCCATCCTGCTCTGGACCCGGCTGCCGCACTTTGAGGCAATATCTTGTCTACTAGCTGTGTGTACACAGCTCCAATCAGTCCCTTAGTGTTTGTTGCTTTAACAACTTTATTGAGGAGAGGCGTTTTACTTCGCTCCATAGGGGAAGACTTAAATTGGGTACTCAGCGCGTGCCTTATCTGCAGATATTTGTAAAATGTGTTGTTTGGGACACCGAATTCCATTCTGAGATCCGCAAAGGATTTCAGGTTGCTATCAGTATATAACTGCGTCAATCTATGGATTCCATGATTTTCCCAGACGGGATGCTTTTCTATGGCCCTTAATTCCCCCAGGGATTCATTAGACCATATTGGCGAGAATTCCGTAATGCCCCTGTACCCCATAATCCGCTTAACTGTCTGCCAGACTTTACTTACTAGTTTAGATGTTGGTAATTTTCTCTGGAGAGAGCCGGCCTCAAGTGCATCTGCCAGGCATCTATGTGGGCTGCCTTCCAGCATTATTTTATTGCTAGCACTTGATTCGCTCCGGGATTCACAGCCCCCTAAGTGCTGCAACTGGGCAGCTAGAAAGTATCCATACGGGTGGGGAATTGCTAATCCTCCCTCCCAGGTGGGGCGCTGTAGTGCCTGCAGTTTAATCCTGGCCTGGCCTTTCTTCCAGAGGAGGTCCCTAAATAAGGAGTCTATTTTTATAAACCATTTTCTCCTGATCCACACCGGGGAGTTGTGGAGAATATAAAGGATTTGTGGTAACCAGATCATTCTGATCAAGTTTGCACGCCCTGCCAGCGACAGGGGAAGCCGACACCAAATATCGCATTTTTTTTTAAGCTTCGCGAGTAGAGGGACCAAGTTATCCCGAATATAAACGTTGGGATCGCAGGCCAGTTCTATTCCCAGGTACTTTATTTTATCAGTTACTTTTAGCCCAAGGAGGCCGTCGGAGGGGGGGCTATTAATTGGGTCCATCTGTAGCAGTGCAGATTTGTCCCAGTTAACTACTAGGCCCGACACTTTCCCGAATCTTTCTGCCAATCTCATCATTTTTTCCAAAGATGGGCCCGTATCACCCAGGAATACCAGGACGTCGTCCGCATAAAGTGCAATTCTTTCTTTCCTACCCCTCCTCCTGAAACCCTGTATGTCCGATGCCCTCCTCATGACTTCCGCCAACGGTTCCATCGCCAGGGCAAACAGGAGGGGGGACAGCGGACACTCCTGCCTTGTGCCCCTCTCCAATGTCAGACTGTCTGTATACTCATTATTAATCTTTAACTTGGCTGATGGGTGGCTGTACAAGATTTTTACCCATTTAACAAAAATCGGGCCAAACCCAAATTTATCCATTATTTCCCAGAGGTAACCCCATTCCAAGCTATCAAAGGCTTTAGCAATATCCAGTGATACAACTGCTCTAAGATCCCCGTCTACTACTGGGGTCTGCAGGTTCAAATATGCTCTTCGAATATTTACACTGGTAGACCTGTGGGGAATAAATCCCGTCTGATCTGGGTGGATCAGTTTGTCAATGCATTTGCTTAGCCTGGTTGCCAGAACCTTTGCAAGGATTTTGATATCCGAACAAAGCAGGGAGATTGGCCTATATGAGGCCACCTCTAGTTGGTCTTTGCCTTCCTTTTGAATAAATATAATATTGGACTCTGACATTGAGGAGGGGAGGCCACCGTCCGCTAACGCCTCCTCTAGTGTCCTCAGGAGGGTGGGGAGCAAAGTCTCCCCATAGTATTTGTAAATTTCCAGGGGGAGTCCGTCTGGGCCTGGAGTTTTACGATTGGGCATAGCCGCCACCGCACTTCTAAGTTCCTCTAGGGTTATAGGGGCCTCTAAGTTCATCTTGTCTATTGTGGTTACAGTTGGTAATGTAATTCCCTCCATTAATCTGTCTAGCGCACCATTACCTGCGAGCTGTTTCGTTTTGTACAAAGAGCTATAAAAGTCAAAGAATATCTCCCTTATCCTCCCAGGGTCCGTTACTATTTCCCCCTTTGGGGATCTGATCGCAGAGATTGTTGAGGACGGGGAGTTGGTGCTAGCCACTACAGCAAGCGTGCGCCCCACTCTTTCCCCCTCCTCAAAAAATCTCCGCCTCTGAAAAAGCCTTTTGTTTTCAGCCTCTCTCATTGTTACCGCTTTATATTCCTGCTGCTTCTTAACCCAGACCTCCCTTAGCTCTATAGTGGGGCGCAGAACATACTGCCCTTCCAGGTCTATAACTTCCTTTCTGATGCGGTCTTCCTGCATTTTTGTTTTTCGCTTTGCCCTCGCTATTTGCTGGATTAGGAGCCCTCTAAGAAAGGCCTTTAGTGCGTCCCAAACCACCCCCCCTGCCGCCGTGCCCAAGTTGCTCAAAGTAAACTCCTTTAAGCTGGTAGAAATTTCTTCCTGGTTCCCAATTACCTCTAACCATACTGGGTTTACTGACCAAGGCCTATATATCTGTCTGTCCCCGGTGCACAACAGCAGTTTTAAGGGTGAGTGGTCTGATAATCCCCTTGGGCCGTAGTCTATTTTATGTACTATAGGGAGCGCTTCCTTATTGCCTATGGCTAGGTCTATTCGAGATAGTGTGCAGTGCGTCCCTGAGTAGCAAGAATACTGTCTAGCGTTTGGATTGCGAATTCTCCATAAGTCGCACCACCCCACTTCTTCTAAAAATTGCTTAAGCCTCCCCGCCGTTACTCTCCCTATCCGGGTGTACGATGGAAGTCTATCCTGCCGACTATCAAGGACAGTGTTAAAATCGCCTATCAGGATCAATGGGATCCCTGCCTTGTTCTCCATGTATTCTAGTAGATAAAGATAAAAAAGTGTGGCGCTAGTGAACGGTGATATAGAGATTACTAGTCAAGTAATGGTAATCATTAAAGAGAACAGATAACAATTACAGTGTGGATTTGTGAAACCAAAAGCAATTGTTTGTTTTCGGGGGACATCCAAAAGGGTGTATAGAAAATAAATAAAGTAATGATGGAAAGCTTGGGTGTGTGGGGGAGTGGAATGCTCAATAACAACCTGTAGGGTGGCTAAAAAACAATCATGTATACACAACCATATTTCAAAGTGACATTGCAGAAGGATAGATAAATAATAACATAAGGTATCTTAGTATGCTAAGTATACAGCTCCACGCAAAAATACTGTTCATTGGGGTTGAAACCAAGAGAGGGGGCGTGTAGGGTGGCTAAGAAACAATCATGCATACACAACCATATTTCAAAGTGACATTGCAGAAGGGTAGAGAAATAATAATACAGGGTATCTTAATATGCTAAGTATACAGCTCCACGCAAAAATACTGTTCATTGGGGTTAAAACCAAAAAGGGGGGGCGTCAGAGTCCCTATAAAGGGGTATGTATAAATGAATGGACAATGATAATTGGAGGACAGATGGAGTACTCCTAGATAAGTCCCACAAATATCTGGACGTTAGCCGTCTTCCTATGGGATGATAACAAATCCTTAAGTGCGGGAAGGTTCTTGGCTCATGTGGATGGTCCCAACATCGAGAAAGAAAAGACAAAAGAATGCCCTTACCGGATCTGGTGGACTCACAGGCCGTTGGCGGTGAGTCAATCGGGCTTGTACCGTCAAGCGGTATGGAGTGGAAATCTGTGTGAAAACTGGTGCGGAATCTCATCAGACGTTCTCGGATGGTGTGCCAGGATGGGATCCAGGGCCCCCAGGATTCGGTTGCGGTCGCCGAATGACCGTTTCCTCAAAAGCCAGCCACGTGAGCCAATAGGCAAAGAAAGGAAAAAGAAAAAAGCTTCCACATAGTGTGAATCCTTAATGGTAAAAAAGCGTTGCAGCACTTTATTGAGGAGTATACTTCCAAAAATTTACAAATGAGGGCGGTAAAAACTCGGCTCAAAGTAAAATTTGCATCAAACAGCATAAAAATGGGATAAAATAGCGCAGTGGATAGTGGTGGGGTGTAATCATAGGAACCCGACGCGTTTCGCCTCCATAGGCTTCTGCTGGGGTATGAATAAGCCCCCCACACAACTGCGCTTTATATATTGTGACAAAAATGAAGTGCAACAGCTGATTAGCGCTGTTGCACGAGATGACTTCCGGGTTCGGCAGCATCATTAGTGACACAACGTCACATGGTGTTTCTGTGGCCAATCGGAAAGACAGGAGGTGGTCAAAGACCAAGCCTCACTCCTGGTATCCAATCGGCAGAGCGGCTATCCCATTCGTCCTCGCGGTCATGTGTCGGTCACATGACGTGCTTTCCAAGGGAGCGACGATAGGACGCTCTCCGCCTGCGTATCAAAGGAGACAGGAAGTGAGGACCTGTCAAGTCGCGCCGTGGACCGCAAACATAGCGGCGATCCATGGTGATTACTGTCTCATTTAAACATGTATTGAGCGGTCCAATAATGTGGGCTTGATCCCGGAAGTCCTCACAGACTATCCTCATAGGCAATCATCAGACAATAAAAAGTGAGATTTTAAAAAATAAACAATTCTGCATATTGTGCAAAAATTAACAGAAAAGTTCTCCATATGCGGACAGGTAATGAGGACTAGTGACTATACAACATATCATTCTAGTAGTGGCAATACCTGAATAAAAGGGAAACAAAGGAAGAGTGGTGGAGAAACTTGACAAAATACCTAAAAGTGTACAAATAGGTCATATAGCAGAGGCCAATGTAAAGTGATGTAAGTGAATCATGAAATCGTTAGTGATGGTGGCATCTGAGTGTGGATCAGGTAGCGGACATCATAAGCGAAAAAATCTAGGAGAAAAGCATCAAAATACAACTAAAAGGGGTAGTGTGTATAGGAGAACAAATTGTACTCCATATTCAAAGTAGGAGTACAGTTCAATAAAAAAGATACTAGTATGTTATATAAGATCAAAGAGAGCAGTATGGATTCGGAATAGTTTCAACCTGCGTATAAATTCCACAAAAAATAATTTGTGAAAGTGTATGTTCTGTAGTGTAAAGATAAGGACATCAAAATTAGTCTAATGGAAAAAACTCAGGGTCTTGGACAAATTGCGTGAGATAATGTCCACTATTGAAAATAAGGATGGTAAATGTAGAAAAAGTTCGTAGATCTACGTAGTCTAGGGGGGGGTACCACGCGAACCCCGGGTCATCTAAGGATAACCACCATCTGGGGGACACCAACGCCTAAGATTGATTTATAAAGGCGTTGATGTCCCACTCGACGTTGAGTCCGTGTGGCACATAGCACTTCAAGAGGTGTATCCAAAAAGTTTCAAGTTTGGAGACCCCCCTGGTGCTAGGTTCACCCCTCCAATGTGGAACAAATTTGTCAATGATTTGGAACTTCGTTCCAGATGGATTTTGGTTGTGGTGGTGTAAGTAGTGTTTAGGAACGCTGTGGTTGGTGCGCCCTTTTAGTATGGCTGTGATATGCTCGTTCACTCGTATAGAAAAATTACGGATAGTTCGACCTATATACTGCTTGCCACAAGGGCAAGTGATAAGGTAAACTATAAACTTTGTGGTACATGTTGCAAATTGCTTCATCTTGTATTCCCTTCCAGTTATGGATGACCTGAAAGTTTCAATTTTGCGGGATTTGCAGACATTAAGTTTGCATACTGTACATTTTCTGCAGGGGTAGAAGCCTTTGAAGTCATGGAAGAAAGATGGCGTCTTCGGAGGGTCTACTACCCCTGGTGCGATTCTACCCCCTATCGATGGTGCACCTTTATAGATTACTTCAGCCTGGTTGGGGAGTAATGGGCCCAATATTCGGTCGTTCTTAAGTATTTTCCAATGTCTTGAGATAATACTTTTTATCTGTTTGTGTTGGATGGAGTAGTTAGTGAGGAAGGCCCATCTGTGTCTATCATCCAAAGGTCTTTTGGGCTGTTCCACTAGTAGAGATGAACGATCGATATGGGCTACTTTCTGGATCTCCTGGTCGATAAGTTCTCCATCATAACCCTTTTCTTCGAATCTGGATTTAATGGTCTCTGCTTGTGTGTAATAGTCCGGCAGAAGAGAGCAGTTGTGTCTGATTCTCATCAGTTGGCTTCGAGGGACTGATTGACAGCTGTCACCATACAGCATGGCTGAAATCGGGATGTAACCGTTACGGTCAGTGACCTTGAAGAAAGTTTTCGTCTCCAATCGACCGTTGACAGCTGTGATTTCCAGATCCAAGAAATGTATTGCAGAGGTACTCGCTTCGTAGGACAAGTGGATACCCACCTCGTTCTCATTGAGAGTGGACATGAAGTGGTTCAGGGATTCCATGGAGCCTCTCCATAGGAGGAGGATGTCGTCGATGTACCTGGCCCACAGGACAAGCTGTGGGGGTTGCAGGACACCGACGACATCCTCCTCCCATTTGGCCATGAAAATATTGGCCAAACTGGGGGCAAATTTTGCCCCCATGGCTACCCCCTTTGTCTGCAGATAGTAGCGATTATTGTACCAGAAGTAATTTGACTTCGTGGCAAAATGTAGCAGATCCATGATGAACCTCTTTTGGGTCAGAGGGATATTTTTGTCCCTTGATAGAAAAAGTTTCACCGCTCCTAGGCCTAGTTCGTGAGGGATGATAGTGTAAAGGGACGTAACGTCCGCGGTTACTAGTATAAGATCGTTGCTATAGGTAACCCGTTGTAATTTATTGATGGTATCCCGGGTGTCCTTCAGAAAAGATGGTATCATTTTCACTATGGGCTGTAAATACAGTGGCTTGCGAAAGTATTCGGCCCCCTTGAACTTTTCAACCTTTTGCCACATTTCAGGCTTCAAACATAAAGATATAAAATTTTAATTTTTTGTGAAGAATCACCAACAAGTGGGACACAATTGTGAAGTGGAACGAAATCTATTGGATATTTTAAACTTTTTTAGCAATTAAAAAACGGAAAAGTGGTGTGTGCAAAATTATTCGGCCCCTTTACTTTCAGTGCAGAAAACTCACTCCAGAAGTTCAGCGAGGATCTCTGAATGATCCAATGTTGTCCTAAATGACTGATGGTGATAAATAGAATCCACCTGTGTGTAATCAAGTCTCTGTATAAATGCACCTGCTCTGTGATAGTCTCAGGGTTCTGTTGAAAGCGCAGAGAGCATCATGAAGACCAAGGAACACACCAGGCAGGTCCGTAATACTGTTGTGGAGAAGTTTAAAGCCGGATTTGGATACAAAAAGATTTCCCAAGCTTTAAACATCCCAAGGAGCACTGTGCAAGCGATCATTTTGAAATGGAAGGAGTATCAGACCACTGCAAATCTACCAAGACCTGGCTGTCCCTCTAAACTTTCAGCTCAGACAAGGAGAAGACTGATCAGAGATGCAGCCAAGAGGCCCATGATCACTCTGGATGAACTGCAGAGAACTACAGCTGAGGTGGGAGAGTCTGTCCATAGGACAACAATCAGTCGTACACTGCACAAATCTGGCTTTTATGGAAGAGTGGCAAGAAGAAAGCCATTTCTTAAAGATGTCCATAAAAAGTCTCGTCTAAAGTTTGCCACAAGCCACCTGGGAGACACACCAAACATGTGGAAGAAGGCGCTCTGGTCCGATGAAACCAAAATCGAACTTTTTGGCCACAATGCAAAACGATATGTTTGGCGTAAAAGCAACACAGCTCATCACACTCAACACACCATCCCCACTGTCAAACATGGTGGTGGCAGCATCATGGTTTGGGCCTGCTTTTCTTCAGCAGGGACAGGGAAGATGGTTAAAATTGAGGGGAAGATGGATGCAGCCAAATACAGGACCATTCTGGATGAAAACCTGTTGGAGTCTGCAAAAGACCTGAAACTGGGACGGAGATTAATTTTCCAACAAGACAATGATCCCAAACATACAGCAAAATCTACAAAGGAATGGTTCACAAATAAACGTATCCAGGTGTTAGAATGGCCAAGTCAAAGTCCAGACCTGAATCCAATCGAGAATCTGTGGAAAGAGCTGAAAACTGCTGTTCACAAACGCTCTCCATCCAACCTCACTGAGCTCGAGCTGTTTTGCAAGGAAGAATGGGCAAGAATTTCAGTCTCTCGATGTGCAAAACTGATAGAGACATACCCCAATCGACTTGCAGCTGTAATCGCAGCAAAAGGTGGCTCTACAAAGTACTAACGCAAGGGGGCCGAATAATTTTGCACGCCCCACTTTTAATTTTTTTATTAGTTAAAAAAGTTTCAAAAATCCAAAAGATTTCGTTCCACTTCACAATTGTGTCCCACTTGTTGGTGATTCTTCACAAAAAATAAAAATTTTATATCTTTATGTTTGAAGCCTGAAATGTGGCAAAAGGTTGAAAAGTTCAAGGGGGCCGAATACTTTCGCAAGCCACTGTAGTGATCAATGTATTTCCCTATGCGAGAAGTTACGGAATTGATTCCGCTAATAATTGGGCGGCCAGGAGGTTGGGTGATATTTTTGTGCACCTTGGGCAAGTAGTACATAATAGGGATGCGTGGGACCGCTGGGACCAAGAAAATTTTTTCTTTTTTATCCAGTATGCCTAGTTGGAAGCCAGTATCGATCAGATCCACTAATCTTCTTTTAAAGCCCATAGTGGGATTAGATGCGAGGGGCAGATAAGTTTCTGTATCACTTAGGATTCTGGTCATCTCAGCTTGGTAGTCTTTGTTGTCAAGGACAACAATTCCTCCGCCCTTGTCCGCCGGGCGGATGACGAGGTCCTTACGTTCACAGAGGGATTTTAAACCTACTTTAATGTTAGGATCAGTGTAGTATTTCTTCTTTGGGAGTCCATCCAAGTCTTCCAATACCAGGTCGCGAAACACTTTGATGGATGAAGCTATAGGTGCTGGGGGGTTGAATAGAGATGGGTTGGCTAACCCTGAGTGAACTGAACGGGAGTTTGTAAGAAGGTTTGAAGGCCTACTTGGATTAGATGCAATGTATCTTTGCACATTGAGTTTGCGCACAAATTTGTGCACATCTATAAATGTGGAAAATTTACTTAGTGTTTTAGGAGGGGCAAATTTCAATCCTTTATTCAAAACACTAAGTTCCGCCGGAGAGAAGTTAGCTTTGCTAAGATTAAAAATGCCATCATCCTTTAGACCCGTTTTCTCTTTATTGGTACGCCTCCCCCCTCGGGTGCCGCGTTTTGTTCTGGATTTCGTGTGGGGTAATCGTGTTCTCTGTGAAAACCCCCCGGGTGCAAAGGTTTTGGTCTAGCCTGGTTGTAGTTAAAAGGTGATCTCTCCGAGTAATCCCTGTCCCCATAATCATATCGATATTGGGAATTTCGATAATCGGTAGGTCGTTCGTCTCTGAGAGGTGAGAATCTATTACTGGTGTTAATGGGGGTTCTTTGCGGATAAGGATAATAGTAATGATGTTCATTCTGGTTCATATTGCGTCTTTGGGGGAATAGTCCTGTCTGTAATCTTCGTAATGGACCGAACGATCCCTGTTACCCCTACCCTTCCCCCTGTTGTTACGACCTCTATTTCCAGACGTAGAGGGGGGACCATTGTGTTGGGATGTAGAAGCAGGGGGGGGATAGGAGGGACGTCTATTGTTCCCAATGGGGGGAGGTGGAGGTACTGAGGGGATATGAGGAACCCTAGATTCATCCAAACTTCCCATCTCCATGGAGTGACTTGAACTAGCGGGTGGGTCTTTAACTTGGCTGGTGGTTTGCCAACTAAAAACACTGCCATTTTTGTAATCACTTAGGTCTCTGCTATATTTCTTCTGTTTTTTTGTTTTTTGTTCACGTTCTTCCTTTTCTAGATGGTTCTTCAGGTTGGTAGAAAGATTGGTATACTCTATAGTAGATATATGTGGGAGGAGTTTGTCTCTAATTTCCTTGATTTCTCTGTCGATAATAGTTCTTCTAGTACGTTTTCTATCCACAAGAAACCCCAGGAGGGATATCCCTGCTTCATTAAAATAGTGATACCATGACTCAATGTCTAGGTCACCTTGTTGTGGGTGAATTGTCCACCTTAGGCCTCTTGGGACCATGCGTTCCTTGGTGTACTGTTCCAGGAAGGCAATGTCCCATTCTAGGTGTAACTCAGAGACCATCAGGTTTTTTAGCCTAAGGAAAAGGCCGCCTATCTCTGAATCTGTATTAAGAGCTGTGAAAACTCCTTCTGTGTTAAAAGTGCGACTAGTTCGATAGTCGAACACATCCATGTTGGGTAAGTGACAAGATGTGTGGAGAGGCTGCAATAATACTGTCAAAACAGAAACGTGGAAAAAAGGTGTAGAAATTGCGCCAACTCTTGTAAAGCAGCCAACACAGCAATTTGACCGTTGCAAGTAGGAATAAAGATAAAAAAGTGTGGCGCTAGTGAACGGTGATATAGAGATTACTAGTCAAGTAATGGTAATCATTAAAGAGAACAGATAACAATTACAGTGTGGATTTGTGAAACCAAAAGCAATTGTTTGTTTTCGGGGGACATCCAAAAGGGTGTATAGAAAATAAATAAAGTAATGATGGAAAGCTTGGGTGTGTGGGGGAGTGGAATGCTCAATAACAACCTGTAGGGTGGCTAAAAAACAATCATGTATACACAACCATATTTCAAAGTGACATTGCAGAAGGATAGATAAATAATAACATAAGGTATCTTAGTATGCTAAGTATACAGCTCCACGCAAAAATACTGTTCATTGGGGTTGAAACCAAGAGAGGGGGCGTGTAGGGTGGCTAAGAAACAATCATGCATACACAACCATATTTCAAAGTGACATTGCAGAAGGGTAGATAAATAATAATACAGGGTATCTTAATATGCTAAGTATACAGCTCCACGCAAAAATACTGTTCATTGGGGTTAAAACCAAAAAGGGGGGGCGTCAGAGTCCCTCACTAACTACTCCATCCAACACAAACAGATAAAAAGTATTATCTCAAGACATTGGAAAATACTTAAGAACGACCGAATATTGGGCCCATTACTCCCCAACCAGGCTGAAGTAATCTATAAAGGTGCACCATCGATAGGGGGTAGAATCGCACCAGGGGTAGTAGACCCTCCGAAGACGCCATCTTTCTTCCATGACTTCAAAGGCTTCTACCCCTGCAGAAAATGTACAGTATGCAAACTTAATGTCTGCAAATCCCGCAAAATTGAAACTTTCAGGTCATCCATAACTGGAAGGGAATACAAGATGAAGCAATTTGCAACATGTACCACAAAGTTTATAGTTTACCTTATCACTTGCCCTTGTGGCAAGCAGTATATAGGTCGAACTATCCGTAATTTTTCTATACGAGTGAACGAGCATATCACAGCCATACTAAAAGGGCGCACCAACCACAGCGTTCCTAAACACTACTTACACCACCACAACCAAAATCCATCTGGAACGAAGTTCCAAATCATTGACAAATTTGTTCCACATTGGAGGGGTGAACCTAGCACCAGGGGGGTCTCCAAACTTGAAACTTTTTGGATACACCTCTTGAAGTGCTATGTGCCACACGGACTCAACGTCGAGTGGGACATCAACGCCTTTATAAATCAATCTTAGGCGTTGGTGTCCCCCAGATGGTGGTTATCCTTAGATGACCCGGGGTTCGCGTGGTACCCCCCCCCCTAGACCACGTAGATCTACGAACTTTTTCTACATTTACCATCCTTATTTTCAATAGTGGACATTATCTCACGCAATTTGTCCAAGACCCTGAGTTTTTTCCATTAGACTAATTTTGATGTCCTTATCTTTACACTACAGAACATACACTTTCACGAATTATTTTTTGTGGAATTTATACGCAGGTTGAAACTATTCCGAATCCATACTGCTCTCTTTGATCTTATATAACATACTAGTATCTTTTTTATTGAACTGTACTCCTACTTTGAATATGGAGTACAATTTGTTCTCCTATACACACTACCCCTTTTAGTTGTATTTTGATGCTTTTCTCCTAGATTTTTTCGCTTATGATGTCCGCTACCTGATCCACACTCAGATGCCACCATCACTAACGATTTCATGATTCACTTACATCACTTTACATTGGCCTCTGCTATATGACCTATTTGTACACTTTTAGGTATTTTGTCAAGTTTCTCCACCACTCTTCCTTTGTTTCCCTTTTATTCAGGTATTGCCACTACTAGAATGATATGTTGTATAGTCACTAGTCCTCATTACCTGTCCGCATATGGAGAACTTTTCTGTTAATTTTTGCACAATATGCAGAATTGTTTATTTTTTAAAATCTCACTTTTTATTGTCTGATGATTGCCTATGAGGATAGTCTGTGAGGACTTCCGGGATCAAGCCCACATTATTGGACCGCTCAATACATGTTTAAATGAGACAGTAATCACCATGGATCGCCGCTATGTTTGCGGTCCACGGCGCGACTTGACAGGTCCTCACTTCCTGTCTCCTTTGATACGCAGGCGGAGAGCGTCCTATCGTCACTCCCTTGGAAAGCACGTCATGTGACCGACACATGACCGCGAGGACGAATGGGATAGCCGCTCTGCCGATTGAATACCAGGAGTGAGGCTTGGTCTTTGACCACCTCCTGTCTTTCCGATTGGCCACAGAAACACCATGTGACGTTGTGTCACTAATGATGCTGCCGAACCCGGAAGTCATCTCGTGCAACAGCGCTAATCAGCTGTTGCACTTCATTTTTGTCACAATATATAAAGCGCAGTTGTGTGGGGGGCTTATTCATACCCCAGCAGAAGCCTATGGAGGCGAAACGCGTCGGGTTCCTATGATTACACCCCACCACTATCCACTGCGCAATTTTATCCCATTTTTATGCTGTTTGATGCAAATTTTACTTTGAGCCGAGTTTTTACCGCCCTCATTTGTAAATTTTTGGAAGTATACTCCTCAATAAAGTGCTGCAACGCTTTTTTACCATTAAGGATTCACACTATGTGGAAGCTTTTTTCTTTTTCCTTTCTTTGCCTATTGGCTCACGTGGCTGGCTTTTGAGGAAACGGTCATTCGGCGACCGCAACCGAATCCTGGGGGCCCTGGATCCCATCCTGGCACACCATCCGAGAACGTCTGATGAGATTCCGCACCAGTTTTCACACAGATTTCCACTCCATACCGCTTGACGGTACAAGCCCGATTGACTCACCGCCAACGGCCTGTGAGTCCACCAGATCCGGTAAGGGCATTCTTTTGTCTTTTCTTTCTCGATGTTGGGACCATCCACATGAGCCAAGAACCTTCCTGCACTTAAGGATTTGTTATCATCCCATAGGAAGACGGCTAACGTCCAGATATTTGTGGGACTTATCTAGGAGTACTCCATCTGTCCTCCAATTATCATTGTCCATTCATTTATACATACCCCTTTATAGGGACTCTGACGCCCCCCCTTTTTGGTTTTAACCCCAATGAACAGTATTTTTGCGTGGAGCTGTATACTTAGCATATTGAGATACCCTGTATTATTATTTATCTACCCTTCTGCAATGTCACTTTGAAATATGGTTGTGTATGCATGATTGTTTCTTAGCCACCCTACACGCCCCCTCTCTTGGTTTCAACCCCAATGAACAGTATTTTTGCGTGGAGCTGTATACTTAGCATACTAAGATACCTTATGTTATTATTTATCTATCCTTCTGCAATGTCACTTTGAAATATGGTTGTGTATACATGATTGTTTTTTAGCCACCCTACAGGTTGTTATTGAGCATTCCACTCCCCCACACACCCAAGCTTTCCATCATTACTTTATTTATTTTCTATACACCCTTTTGGATGTCCCCCGAAAACAAACAATTGCTTTTGGTTTCACAAATCCACACTGTAATTGTTATCTGTTCTCTTTAATGATTACCATTACTTGACTAGTAATCTCTATATCACCGTTCACTAGCGCCACACTTTTTTATCTTTATTCCTACTTGCAACGGTCAAATTGCTGTGTTGGCTGCTTTACAAGAGTTGGCGCAATTTCTACACCTTTTTTCCACATATTCTAGTAGATAGTATAGAATTTCCAACTTGCTAGGAGGGGGAATATATACATTTGCTATAACCAATTCTCTCCCATCTAATAAGCAATGTAAAAAAATATAGCAGCCCAGCGTGTCGATCCGCGCACTCCTGCAGGTAAACGACACCCCTTTTTTAATCAATATACTTACACCTCTCGAATAGGAGGAGTAAACCGCGTGAAATTGCGCTTGAAATTTCCTACCCCCCAGTTTTGTCTTAGTTTCATTTGTTAGATGCGTCTCCTGCAAGCAGAGCAGAACAACACCCTGGGCCTCCAACTCAGATAGAACAGCAGACCTCTTATCAGGATCGCCCAGGCCCCTAACGTTCCATGAACCTATTCCAATCGTACTAAGCATCAATAAAAGAAAGAAAAATAAGAAAAAGGTTTTTAGCAGGGATACAAGTAGCAACCATATTGTACAGTATACAGCGCGTGCCACATTCTAACTCCCACCCCGGGGCACCAAGCTTCTTAATATTTATTATAGCTCCACTCTGGATCCTAGGCCTACCAACAGTGTTGCAACAGTATTTTGGGGGCACGTGGAGGGAAGGGAGAGGGGGAGAACCCCTCTCCCCCCAATCCCCGCAAGCCCCCACCACTCTTATTTTTTCCACGTGCATAAGTAAGTAACCCAAACCCTTATTTAAATTACTACCCTCCCTCCCCCCCTGGTTCGTTTTATTAATGTGTTTAAGTCCCACATGGGGACTAAGTGACTCTTTATCCAGTGACTTTCCCTTAAACCCCCCATGCCTATTTCGGCTAGCCCTGAGGGCTTTTATTGTGACCCAATCTACCCCATGCCTCCCTATCACACCTAGTACCAACCACACCCTCCCTTCAGCCTCCTCCCGCCCCCCACCCCCCCTCCCCCCACCCACGACAGCACCCCCAGGGAAAATCCCGAGGTGATGAAAAAGAAATAGAAAGAAACAAAACAATGCACTCCACAACCTTAATCGTGTATCAACCCACATTTAAGACTTTCACAGACTCTTCAACCCGCTCTCCCCCCCACCTCCGGCCCACCCTGAATATCAAAAAAATAATAATAAACCCTCCCCCAGCCCCTCAATCCCATCCCACCATCCATTTTTTTTTAATACGGCAACATTTTAATTTGTCCTCTTCGTACTCTTCTTTTGCAGCCCTCCTGACTTCCCAGGATTATAAGGTCTCTTTATGGTCCTCCAGCCATGCTGCGGCCTTATCAGCTGCATCAAAAAAGTAAACTGACCCCGAAGCTTCTACCCTCAATCGTGCTGGATATAGTAAGGCATATGGGATTTTGTGGGACCGCAAGGCTCGCTTCACCTCCAGAAAGCCTGCCCTTTTCTTTTGCAGATCCGGGGAGAAATCGGGGTACAGTGAAATCCTACTGCCATTATGGGAGATGTCCCCTATCTCTCTTGATTTTTGCATTAGCACCACCTTATCCTTATAGCAGAGCAGCTTAAGAATCATTGGTCTAGGGCGTCCCCCCGATGCGGTTGGCCTAGTGGGAATTCGATGCGCCCTCTCGATGGCAAAGTAGGGTGAAAATGAATCAGACCCGAAAAAGCCTTTAAGCAGCTTTTCCATGAAAATTTCAGGACAGGGACCTTCACTTCCCTCAGGGAGACCCAGGACCCGAACATTGCATCTGCGCATTCTATTCTCCATTTCGTCCATTTTATTTCTATACATTTCAAACTGCGTTTGTATATTCTTAAATTCCCGCTGCATCGGAAACACTGTGTCCTCAAGTTGGCTCAATCTTTCTTCTATAAGGGAAGTCCTTTCCAGTACCTTCTGGAGCTCCTGGCTCATAGAGCGTAGTTCTACCTTAAGGCCCCCCAGTTGGTCACACAGGTCACACAGGGACCCCTTGCATGAATTCACCGCAGCTAGTACCTCTTTTAATGTGGGCTCTGGTTCAGTTATTATAGTGGGGCCAGCTGAGGCACCGCTGTTTTGAGAGGTTACTTTCTCCGAGGGGGCTATCTCTGGGCTTTTTTTGTTTAATGCGTTTTTAGTTCCAGCCGATAGTGCAGCTGGAGCTGTTGACATTCTGCCCACACTTTTCCGCTCGCCAGGTGGCCCTGTCTGTGTTTTCTCGTGAGGGAGCTGATTGCTTTTAACGGGGGTATGAGCAGGGGTATGTGCAAACTTTTCCAGTTTTGCTGCAGCTGTTACCGCTAGGGGTGTCGGCGCTGCCGAGGCCCCCCTATCCTTGACAGAACGAGTTGCCTGTGATGTTATATTTTCATTAGACTGTTGGGGGTCCTCTCCCTTTTTTCTGGTCATCATTGGGAGTATTTGGCGAGAGAAAAAGAAAAAGAAAGAAGCGTAGTTCTGGCAGCGGCTTGCCCCTTAGCTACAATGCAATATATCCAAAGGTTACCACAAGCCTCCCCCTGCAGCACACTCTATGGGGGGCCGTGACAGTCCCAGGGCCCCAGAAGAAGCTTAGTTAGACTTCTCTTTACTTTCTTTCTCTCCTTCCTTTTATTCGCCCTCTTCGTCCGCTGCTTTTCCTTACTTCTTTACACTCTTTGCTGCACTCTGCACTCCTCTTTCCTCGCTCCCCCTGCCTCTCCTTCTTTTACACTGTCCAAGGCTCAGTTACCAGTCACTGTAAGAGGTGTATGGCATGGAGTATGACAGGATATAGTCTTACAGTCTTACAGGGTACAAAATACTGAAGAAAGTCCTCCTCTACAGCCCCCCCGGCTTTATGAACTAAGCCCGCAGGGCACTCATACCTGACCTGACGGTGCTTCAGAGCAGATCTCTTCCACGTACGTCTGGTGGCTGTTTGTCGTTGGCTGGAGTCTGCTGCTGTTGCTGTGACCGCGGCCGAGGCAGGAGAAGGGAGCCCGAACTCGACACCGGAGCCGAAGCGGGACACCCCGGCTGAGGCTCCCAGGCCTCCGACACAGATCACTAGCGGCTCCCTCAGATCTCGCGAGGTTCCCGGGGGGGTTGCTAGGTATCCAATCCCGCCACCACGGGAGGGGGGGGAGCCCACCGCACGGCCCGTTTGAGATGCGAGCCAGGCAGGGCCCAGACCAGTGTACTTCAGCGCGGTACTTCGGGAGCGGTGGGGATGAGAAGCAGCTGTCCTGGTCCCGGCAGCCGACCGAAGCGGGAGGCGAGCATCAGAGGCCGGGCGGCAGGTCAAACCAGCAGCAGACTAGTTAGTAGGACGGGGAGGGTCAGCGGGGACAGGGCTGAGCGGCATGTAGGCCGGAGCTAGGAGGGAGCTCACACACACACCCTCTCACAACGGCATCCGGTCACGCCCCGACACAGGATATCTTTAGTTTCCAGTTTGGAAGGGAAGCTGGGTGTCATTTAATTAGGAAGACTGAGGACATCTAGTGGTAGAATGAAATAATAGGTGATAGGTGGAACTGAAGGGCACTGATAAGCGACACTGATAGGTGGCACTGATGGGTAGAATGGAATAATAGGTGATAGGTGGCACTGTAGGGCACTGATAAGCGACACTGATAGGTGGCACTGATGGGTAGAATGGAATAATAGGTGATAGGTGGCACTGTAGGACACTGATAAGCGACACTGATAGGTGGCACTGATGGAAACTTGTAGGTGACACTGATAGGCAGCACTGATCGGTGGCACTGATGATGAGCCACTGATAGGCATTGATTGGCAGCACTGGTGGGCATTGATGGGTGGGACTGGTGGGCAAAGGAAGGTGGCACTGGTGGGCATTGAAAATGCAGCCGCGGCTTTCTGTTTGAGGGACCGATGTCCCTCTGACAGAAGCCGGTGATCGTCTTTTTTCTTCCAGCGTGAGGGAAAAAAAATACCGATTACCAATCTTCTTTCCATCACATGATCAGCTGTCATTGGCTGACAGCTGATCACGTGGTAGGGGGCCGGGATCCGATCTGTGATCACCCGAGTCTCATAGACTTGGTGATCACAGAGACGCGCAGGTAGCTCATGCACAGGAGGACGTCCATGGACACCCTCTCCCAGCAATTAAGGCCCGCCCTGTAGCCGTCTTTTGGCTATAGCATGGGCAGCAAAGAGGTAAAGCTGCAGTTTAATCTGCTTGTATTGTGCCCTCCCTGGTCCCTCCCCCCTCATTAACATGCTAATGACATAAATAAAATCTTCTGTTTTCATTGGTTACCTTATTTTAGTTCCAGTGATGTCATTACCGGGTCTCTGTGCTTCTCTTTGCAATGCAGGCAGATCATGACAGGTAGGCGGGGCCAGTCGGGTGCTGTACAGAGCTTCCTGAACACATCCCAGCCCCCAGACTCACTACTCCTCTCAAGAGCTCTCAGCACTGATGCAAGTAGTGGGAGGAGTTCAATTAAAAAAATGATTAAAATGGGTGGGAGTCAGTCTGGAGTGGGTGGTCCTGGACAGGCTGTATTTGCAGAAGACAACCCACATGTGATTCTGTTCCTTCGTGATTGAAAGAACTAAAATCCAATCTAGAGAGGAGCCAGGGACAGTCGGGCCGGGGAGAAAAGGGGCGGAGCCAGTGAAGTCAGGCTGGGGAGCAAAGGGCGGGGCCAGGAACACCCAGGCTGGGGAGGAAAGGGGTGGGAAAAAGGACACTCAGGCTGGAGAGGGAAGGCTAGATGATGCTGGACGTCCTCCAGCCAGGAAATGAGTTGGGGCTCTATCTGATTGCTGCAGCTTCCAATGCACATTGTGAGAAGCTCACAGTGTGCGGTGAAATCAGAGGAAGCCGTTTCAGTCCAGGAGAGGAGCTGGTACAACTGTGCAAGACTGAAGACTGGCTGGAGTCCAAGAATAACACATACAAAGCAATCCTCTCCTGTGTGCCCGAGGCAGAAAGAAAACAAATTAAAGCCTGCGACATCTTCTCCACTGATACAATAACATTGCTCAACATTACCAGATAGATTACGTGGTGAGATCTTCCCGTGATATAATCTTGAGCAAGGAGGATGTGAGATGTAACATTCACCGTCCTCATTTACTAACACAAACTGATCCTCAATAAGAAGGATGGAAGGTCTCCTCAGCACTGCAACAGACCCCAATAATCTGACCCAGCACTGCACAGATCCCAAATAATCTGACCCAGCACTGCACAGATCCCAAATAATCTGACCCAGCACTGCACAGATCCCAAATAATTTGACCCAGCACTGCACAGATCCTAAACACTGACCCAGCACTACACAGACCCCAAAAAATCCGACCCAGTACTGCAAAGACCCTGATAATCTGACCCAGCACGGCACAGACTCCAAATATTCTGACCCAGCACTGCACAGATCCCAAATAAACCAACCCAGTACTGCACAGATCCCAAATTATCAGACCCAGCACTGCACAGACCACAATAATCTAACCCAGCACAGCACAGACCCCAATAATCTGACCCAGAACTGCAGAGACCCCAATAATCTGACTCAGCACTGCATGGATCCTAAACACCAATCCAGCACTACACAGACCCCAAATAATCCGACCCAGTACTGCACAGACCACAATAATCTAACCCAGCACTGCACAGATCTCAAATAATCTGACCAAACACTGCACAGATCCTAAATATCGACCCAGCACTGCACAGACACTAAATAATCTGACCCAGCACTGCACAGAACCATATAATCCAACCCAACACTGCACAGACCCCAAATAATCTGACCCGGCTCTGCACAGATCCCAAATAATCCGACCCATCAGTACACATGATGTCACTGGCCCATAGAAGCCATCAATAGTTTGCTAAACTATTTCTGGGGAGGAAACAGTCACAGGCTGGACTATCTCATAGGAAGGTAAAACATTTGAACCATCAAGACCGATACAGTGAGTTCTGTGCGCGTGCAGAAAGTTGTTAATTAGTATCCAATCAGGCAGATCCTTCTATTACATAGTTGTTGGTAGATCTAAATGAGATTATACAATTCTGATTATAACATGTGGGGATACAGCCAGTGACATATCATCCATGGGTGCAATTTGTGCAGTGCACATGGGTCCTGGGGGAGGGGTCCATTGTGTTCTGACACACAATACAACCATGGAGGAGAATTTACATTCGAAAAATGACTGTGCGCTGTGCCCCTTACATGTCTAGGTGCTGCAGCCACGCCAGTCACTGACCACTATGTCCCACTTCTTGTATCCCGCTGTCTGTGTCCCCTTCCCTGTTGCTGTTCTGGATTTGTCACTGGCTGCCAAATCTGGGGGAAGTTTGGCATCACTGAGGGGGTGAGGCGCTGTCATCCTGAGCCTGGGAGGAAAGAAACTTTCCTTACCGCAGATGTGTCTGAAGTCTATTAGTTGTTAACTGAGGGAAGGGGGCTTGGTGATTGTGCTGGGGGACCCTGAACTGGGGGGATGGCGATTGTGCTGGGGGACCCTGAACTGGGGGGATGGCGATTGTGCTGGGGGACCCTGAACTGGGGAGGGGAGACAGTGAGTGTGCTAAGGGACCCTAAACTGGAGGGGATGGTGATGGTGCTGAGGGACCCTAAACTGGGGGCGTGGTGATTGTACTAGGGACCCTAAACGGGGGTGATCACAGAGATGCGCAGGCAGCTCATGCACAGGAGGACGTCCATGGATACCCTCTCCCGGCAATTAAGGCCCGCTCTGTAGCCGTCTTTTGGCTATAGCATGGGCAGCAAAGAGGTAAAGCTGCAGTTTAATCTGCTTGTATTGTGCCCTCCCTGGTCCCTCCCCCCTCATTAACATGCTAATGACATAAATAAAATCTTCTGTTTTCATTACTTACCTTATTTTAGTTCGTGATGTCATCACCGGGTCTCTGTGTTTCTCTTTGCAATGCAGGCAGATCATGACAGGTAGGCGGGGCCAGTCGGGTGCTGTACAGAGCTTCCTGAACACATCCCAGCCCCCGGCCTCACTACTCCTCCTAAGAGTTCTCAGCGCTGATGCAAGTAGTGGGAGGAGTTCAATTTAAAAAATTATTAAAATGGGTGGGAGTCAGTCTGGAGTGGGTGGTCCTGGACAGGCTGTATTTGCAGAAGACAACCCACATGTGATTCCGTTCCTTCATAATTGAAAGAACTAAAATCCAATCTAGAGAGGAGTCAGGGACAGTCGGGCCGGGGAGAAAAGGGGTGGGGCCAGTGAAGTCAGGCTGGGGAGCAAAGGGGTGAGGCAAAGGACAGTCAGGCTGGAGAGGAAGGGCTAGATGATGCTGGACTTCCTCCAGCCAGGAAATGAGTTGGGGCTCTATCTGATTGCTGCAGCTTCCAATGCACATTGTGAGAAGCTCACAGTGTGCAGTGAAATCAGAGGAAGCCGTTTCAGTCCAGGAGAGGAGCCGGTACAACCGTGCAATACTGAAGACTGGCTGGAGTCCAAGAATAACACATACAAATCCTCTCCTGTGTGCCCGAGGCAGAAAGAAAACAAATTAAAGCCTGCGACATCTTCTCCACTGATACAATAACATTGCCCAACAATACCAGATAGATTACGTGGTGAGATCTTCCCGTGTTATAATCCTGAGCAAGGAGGATGTGAGATGTAACATTCACCATCCTCATTTACTAACACAAACTGATCCTCAATAAGAAGGATGGAAGGTCTCCTCAGCACTGCAACAGACCCCAATAATTTGACCCAGCACTGCACAGATGTCAAATAATCTGACCCAGCACTGCACAGACCCCCAATTATCTGACCCAGCACTGCACAGACCCCCAATAATCTGACCCAGCGCTGCACAGATGTCAAATAATCTGGCCCACCACTGCACAGATCCTAAACACCGACCCAGCACTACACAGACCCCAAATAATCTGATTCAGTACTGCAAAGACCCTAATAATCTGACGCAGTACCGCACAGACTTCAAATATTCTGACCTAGCACTGCACAGAGCCCAAATAATCAGATCCAGCACTGCACAGACCCCAATAATCTGACCCAGCACTGCACAGATCCTAAACACCAATCCAGCACTACACAGACCCCAAATAATCTGACCCATCACTGCACAGACCCCAATAATCTAACCCAGCACAGCACAGACCCCAATACTCTGACCCAGCACTGCACAGATCTCAAATAATCTGACCCAGCACTGCACAGATCTCAAATAATCTGACCCAGCACTGCACAGATCCTAAATATCGACCCAGCACTGCACAGACTCCAAATATTCTGACCTAGCACCGCACAGAGCCCAAATAATCCAACCCAGTACTGCACATACACTACCGTTCAAAAGTTTGGGGTCACCCAAACAATTTTGTGTTTTCCATGAAAAGTCACACTTATTCACCACCATACGTTGTGAAATGAATAGAAAATAGAGTCAAGACATTGACAAGGTTAGAAATAATGATTTGTATTTGAAATAACATTGTTTTTACATCAAACTTTGCTTTCATCAAAGAATCCTCCTTTTGCAGCAATTACAGCATTGCACACCTTTGGCATTCTAGCTGTTAATTTATTGAGGTAAGCTGGAGAAATTGCACCCCACGCTTCTAGAAGCAGCTCCCACAAGTTGGAATGGTTGGATGGGCACTTCTGGCGTACCATACGGTCAAGCTGCTCCCACAACAGCTCAATGGGGTTCAGATCTGGTGACTGTGCTGGCCACTCCATTACCGATAGAATACCAGCTGCCTGCTTCTGCTGTAAATAGTTCTTGCACAATTTGGAGGTGTGTTTAGGGTCATTGTCCGGTTGTAGGATGAAATTGGCTCCAATCAAGCGCTGTCCACTGGGTATGGCATGGCGTTGCAAAATGGAGTGATAGCCTTCCTTAGCTTTTACCCTGTACAAAGCTCCCACCTTACCAGCACCAAAGCAACCCCAGACCATCACATTACCTCCACCATGCTTAACAGATGGCGTCAGGCATTCTTCCAGCATCTTTTCATTTGTTCTGCGTCTCACAAACGTTCTTCTTTGTGATCCAAACACCTCAAACTTGGATTCATCTGTCCACAACACTTTTTTCCAGTCTTCCTCTGTCCAATGTCTGTGTTCTTTTGCCCATCTTAATCTTTTTCTTTTATTGGCCAGTCTCAGATATGGCTTTTTCTTTGCCACTCTGCCCTGAAGCCCAAAATCCCGCAGCCGCCTCTTCACTGTAGATGTTGACACTGGTGTTTTGCGGGTACTATTTAATGAAGATGCCAGTTGGGGACCTGTGAGGCGTCTGTTTCTCAAACTAGAGACTCTAATGTGCTTATCTTCTTGCTTAGTTGTGCAACGCGGCCTCCCACTTCTTTTTCTACTCTGGTTAGAGCCTGTTTGTGCTGTCCTCTGAAGGGAGTAGTACACACCGTTGTAGGAAATCTTCAATTTCTTTGCAATTTCTCGCATGGAATAGCCTTCATTTCTAAGAACAAGAATAGACTGTCGAGTTTCAGATGAAAGTTCTCTTTTTCTGGCCATTTTGAGCGTTTAATTGACCCCACAAATGTGATGCTCCAGAAACTCAATCTGCTCACAGGAAGGTCAGTTTTGTAGCTTCTGGAAGGAGCTAGACTGTTTTTAGATGTGTGAACATGATTGCACAAGGGTTTGCTAATCATCAATTAGCCTTCTGAGCCAATGAGCAAACACATTGTACCATTAGAACACTGGAGTGATAGTTGCTGGAAATGGGCCTCTATACACCTATGTAGATATTGCACCAAAAACTAGACATTTGCAGTTAGAATAGTCATTTACCACATTAGCAATGTATAGAGTATATTTGTTTAAAGTTAGGACTAGTTTAAAGTTAGCTTCATTTAAAAGTACAGTGCTTTTCCTTCAAAAATAAGGACATTTCAATGTGACCCCAAACTTTTGAACGGTAGTGTACCCCAATAATATGACCCAGTACTGCACATACCCCAATAATCTGACCCAACACTGCACAGCCCTAAATAATCTGACCTAGCACTGCATAGAACCATATAATCCAACCCAACACTGCACAGACCCCAAAAAATCCGAACCGGCACTGTACAGATCCCAAATAATCTGACCCGGCTCTGCACAGATCCCACATAATCTGACCCGTCAGCAGGGCCGGACTGGGTATGAAAACCAGCCCTGGAAAAAATGTCATACCAGCCCCATAGCATTATAATACCAGCCCAACAGCATAACGTCATTATTTTCTTGTTCATAAAATGGAAAACCATGCATTTTAAAGCACATTTAAAGAGTGCATTATATATAGATAAGACACATATAAAAGCACATAGGGATATATATATATATATATATATACACTGCTGTGCTTTCGCTGCTTACACAGTGCTGTGTTAGGAAATCAAATAAATCGCTTCCCTAACACTGACCCGCCTCTCAGCCAATCAGGTGCACTGGGTCTGGTTACCTGTCACCTGATTGGCTGCGACAAGCGCTGTGGTCGGTGGGAGCCGGAGCCTGAGACAGGTAAGTGCCGGGCGGGGGGGACACTGGCAGGAATTGATGGGGCAAACTGGCGGCAATTGATGGGGCAAACTGGCGGCAATTGATGGGGCAAACTGGCGGCAATTGATGGGCAAACTGGCGGCAATTGATGGTTACAGTGGCTGCGTTTGATGGCATAGTGGCTGCGTTTGATGGGCACAGTGGCTGCGTTTGATGGGCACAGTGGCAGCATTTAATGAGCACAGTGGTGGCGCTTGATGGGCACAGTGGCTGCACTTGATGGCACAGTGGTTGTGTTTAATGGGCACAGTGGCTGCAATTGATGGGTACAGTGGCTGCGTTTGATGGGCACAGTGGCGGGAATTTATGGGCACAGTGGCTGCGTTTAATGGGCACAGTGGTGGCAATTTATGGGTACAGTTGCTGCGTTTGATGGGCACAGTGGCTGTGTTTGATGGGCACAGTGGTGGGAATTTATGGGCACGGTGGCTGCGTTTAATGGGCACAGTGGCTGCAATTTATGGGTACAGTGGCTGCGTTTAATGGGCACAGTGGTGGCAATTTATGGGTACAGTGGCTGCGTTTGATGGGCACAGTGGCTGTGTTTGATGGGCACAGTGGTGGGAATTTATGGGCACAGTGGCTGTGTTTGATGGGCACAGTGGTGGGAATTTACGGGCACAGTGGCTGCGTTTAATGGGCACAGTGGCTGCAATTGATGGGTACAGTGGCTGCGTTTGATGGCTCAGTGGCTGCGTTTGATGGGCACAGTGGTGGGAATTTATGGGCACAGTGGCTGCGTTTAATGGGCACAGTGGTGGGAATTTATGGGTACAGTGGCTGCGTGTGATGGTACAGTGGCTGTGTTTAATGGGCACAGTGGTGGCAATTTATGGGTACAGTGGCTGGGCTTGATGGCCCAGTGGCTGCGTTTAATGGGCACAGTGGCTGTAATTTATGGGCACAGTGGCTGTGTTTAATGGGCACAGTGGTGGCAAATTTTTGGGTACAGTGGCTGCGTTTGATGGCACAGTGGCTGCGTTTAATGGGCACAGTGGTGGCAATTTATGGGTACAGTGGTGGCGCTTGATGGGCACAGTGGTTGTGTTTAATGGGCACAGTGGCTGTAATTGATGGGTACAATGGCTGCGTTTGATGGGCACAGTGGTGGGAATTTATGGGCACAGTGGCTGCGTTTGATGGGCACAGTGGCTGTGTTTAATGGGCACAGTGGTGGCAATTTATGGGTACAGTGGCTGCGTTTGATGGCACAGTGGCTGCGTTTAATGAGCACAGTGGTGGCAATTTATGGGTACAGTGGCTGCGCTTGATGGCACAGTGGCTGTGTTTAATGTGCACAGCGGCTGCAATTGATGGGTACAGTGGCTGCGTTTGATGGCATAGTGGCTGTGTTTGATGGGCACAGTGGTGGCAATTTATGGGTACAGTGGCTGCGCTTGATGGCACAGTGGCTGTGTTTAATGGGCACAGTGGCTGTGTTTAATGGGCACAGTGGTGGCAATTTATGGGTACAGTGGCTGCGTTTGATGGTACAGTGGCTGCGTTTGATGGGCACAGTGGCTGCAATTGATGGGTACAGTGGCTGCGTTTGATGGTACAGTGGCTGCGTTTGATGGTACAGTGGCTGCGTTTGATGGGCACAGTGGCTGCAATTGATGGGTACAGTGGCTGCGTTTGATAGTACAGTGGCTGCGTTTGATGGTACAGTGGCTGCGTTTAATGGGCACAGTGGTGGCAATTTATGGGTACAGTGGGCGGCTGTGTTTGATGGTACAGTGGCTGCGTTTGATGGTACAGTGGCTGCGTTTAATGGGCACAGTGGTGGCAATTGATGGGTACAGTGGCTGCGTTTGATGGTACAGTGGCTGCGTTTAATGGGCACAGTGGTGGCAATTTATGGGTACAGTGGCTGCGTTTGATGGTACAGTGGCTGCCTTTGATGGTACAGTGGCTGCGTTTGATGGGCACAGTGGTGGCAATTTATGGGTACAGTGGCTGCGTTTGATGGTACAGTGGCTGCATTTGATGGGCACAGTGGCTGCAATTGATGGGTACAGTGGCTGCGTTTGATGGTACAGTGGCTGCGTTTGATGGTACAGTGGCAGCGTTTAATGGGCACAGTGGTGGCAATTTATGGGTACAGTGGGCGGCTGTGTTTGATGATACAGTGGCTGCGTTTGATGGTACAGTGGCTGCGTTTAATGGGCACAGTGGTGGCAATTGATGGGTACAGTGGCTGCGTTTGATGGTACAGTGGCTGCGTTTAATGGGCACAGTGGCTGCGTTTGATGGTACAGTGGCTGCCTTTGATGGTACAGTGGCTGCGTTTGATGGGCACAGTGGTGGCAATTTATGGGTACAGTGGCTGCGTTTGATGGTACAGTGGCTGCATTTGATGGGCACAGTGGCTGCAATTGATGGGTACAGTGGCTGCGTTTGATGGTACAGTGGCTGCGTTTGATGGTACAGTGGCTGCGTTTGATGGTACAGTGGCAGCGTTTAATGGGCACAGTGGTGGCAATTTATGGGTACAGTGGGCGGCTGTGTTTGATGATACAGTGGCTGCGTTTGATGGTACAGTGGCTGCGTTTAATGGGCACAGTGGTGGCAATTGATGGGTACAGTGGCTGCGTTTGATGGTACAGTGGCTGCGTTTAATGGGCACAGTGGTGGCAATTTATGGGTACAGTGGCTGCGTTTGATGGTACAGTGGCTGCCTTTGATGGTACAGTGGCTGCGTTTGATGGGCACAGTGGTGGCAATTTATGGGTACAGTGGCTGCATTTGATGGTACAGTGGCTGTGTTTGATGGGTACAGTGGCTGCAATTGATGGGTACAGTGGCTGCGTTTGATGGTACAGTGGCTGCGTTTGATGGTACAGTGGCAGCGTTTAATGGGCACAGTGGTGGCAATTTATGGGTACAGTGGGCGGCTGTGTTTGATGGTACAGTGGCTGCGTTTGATGGTACAGTGGCTGCGTTTAATGGGCACAGTGGTGGCAATTGATGGGTACAGTGGCTGCGTTTGATGGTACAGTGGCTGCGTTTAATGGGCACAGTGGTGGCAATTTATGGGTACAGTGGCTGCGTTTGATGGTACAGTGGCTGCGTTTGATGGGCACAGTGGCTGTGTTTAATGGGCACATTGGTGGCAATTTATGGGTACAGTGGCTGCGTTTGATGGTACAGTGGCTGCGTTTAATGGGCACAGTGGTGGCAATTTATGGGTACAGTGGCTGCGTTTGATGGTACAGTGGCTGCGTTTGATGGGCACAGTGGCTGCGTTTAATGGGCACATTGGTGGCAATTTATGGGTACAGTGGCTGCGTTTGATGGTACAGTGGCTGCGTTTGATGGGCACAGTGGCTGCAATTGATGGGTACAGTGGCTGCAATTGATGGGTACAGTGGCTGCGTTTAATGGGCACAGTGGTGGCAATTTATGGGTACAGTGGGCGGCTGTGTTTGATGGTACAGTGGTGGCAATTGATGGGTACGGCACAGTGTTGGCAATCTATGGGCACAGTGGCAGCGTTTGATTGTATACAGCTTTTCAAAGTTATCTGGCACTTGAACAAAACGAGAGAGAGAGAGAGAGAGAGAGAGAGAGAGAGAGAGAGAGAAGGAAGGAAGGGAGAAATACCTTGATTCTTGTGCTGTAGCAGCTGCTGCCGGCCATTCACTGAAATCCTCTCCTCGTGCAGATAGTGGGCGGTGCTGGCTGGCGCCGCACGGGACGAGGCAAAATGGAGCAGCAGCACGGCGTTCTCCTCCTGCTCCTCCCCCTCAGGCACACAGACAGAGCGAGGCTGAGCCATGATGATGAGTGTGGTGGGCGGCGCGAACGGAGGAGACAGTGACGAGTGACACACAGGGAGGCAGCCATGGCATAGTCCAGCAGCGGCGGCCACCGCTGCTGATCTTTAGGTTAGGAGTCACTCAGTCAGGACACAGGCAGTGAGCGCCCCCCCCGGAGAGCGGAGACACACACAGAGAGTGAGTCAGTGAGTGACACACAGCTGGCATAGTGCAGCAGCGACGGCCGCCGCTGCTGCAGCTGATGCTGACACAGGCAGTGAGTGAGAGCGGCCCCAGCGGTACTACAGTGCAGCCAGCCTGCCGGGATATTTCCCGGTATCCCGGTAGGCCAGTCCGGCCCTGCCCGTCAGTACACATGATGTCACTGGCCCATAGAAGCCTTCATATTAGTTTGCTAAACTATGTCTGGGGAAGAAACAGTCACAGGCTGGACTATCTCATAGGAAGGTAAAACATTTGAACCATCAAGACCGATACAGTGAGTTCTGTGGGCGGGCAGAAAGTTGTTAATTAGTATCCAATCAGGCAGATCCTTCTACTACATAGATGTTGGTAGATCTTAATGAGATTATACAATTCTGATTATAACATGTGGGGACACAGCCAGTGGCACTGGGGGGTGAGGCGCTGTCATCCTGAGCCTGAGGGGGGAAAGAAACTTTACATGCCGCAGATGTGTCTGAAGTCTATTAGTTGTTAACTGAGGGGAGGGGGCTTGGTGATTGTGCCGGGGGACCCTAAACTGGGGAGGGGAGATAGTGATTGTACTAGGGACCCTAAACTGGGGGGGGGATTATGATTGTGCTGGGGGACCCTAAACTGTGGTGTGGGGGGGGTGATTGTGCTGGCAGACCCAAAACAGGGGGGGGGGGTGACTGTACTGGGGGACACTGAACTGGGGGAGTGGTAATTGTGCTGGGGGACATTGACCTGGAGGGGGTATTGTGCTGAGGGACACTGATGTGGGGGTTGGTAATTGTGCTCAGGGACCTGGGGGGCGATTGATCTGAAGGATAGACTCCCATGCTATATACACTATATTGTACATTACACTCCTCCTACACTATATTGTAAGAAACCCAAAAAAACTGCGCTAAATTAATATGACGAAAATAATAATGATATGAAAACTACACATACAGTATATTTTTTATGGTAGTTTTACTTATGTTTGCCTCTGTGAACTTGTTGCAACATCTCGGGGACTTAATGGGCCTAAATGTATGCATGGGTTTAACATTCAACGAGGTGTTGTGTTTGTTTCATTTGGAACTTGGTTATTCCAACTTTTGGGCCTAGGCGGTTATACGCATTATTTTCAATACTTTGAAGGAGGCATTTATAAATACTGCCTACGGTCAACACTGTTTTAGGTGACCATTTATGGTTATTATTTTTGTAGTTCTGTGGAGATTCTTTGTGCATAATTTTGGTTAATAGCTTTATTACGTTTGAGGTTTTATGTTAGTCCCCTAATTATTTAGTAAGAAGTATGGGTCTGTCCCTCGTATCTTTTGAAGTATGTCATCGTTAATTTTTAGGACCCCATACTAAGTTCAAGATATAATTTTGTTTTTTTCCTTGAGATATCAATTATTTAACATTTAAACATGTTTTTTTTTTTTCATTTAAGACGGCTTGAGGCCGCTATTTAATTTTATATTTCATATTTTTTATTTTTCAGACCTTCATATTTTTTAATTTTATTCCTTACATATATTTTTTAAGAATTAAATATATGTTTTTTCTGAGTAACATTCCTGGTTACATTTAAATTAATTATATGCTACTCCCTAGTAGCAATTTTGTTTTCTTCCCACTAGATGGCGATTTATTGTCTCCTGTCACAGTGCCTTATTATGTTTCTTTTGGATCCGATATGCTAGATTTTTTCTATGTACTCATGTCAGATTTGTGCTTCTTATTTCACATTTTGACTGATCCCTTATGTCTAACGGTATATGTTTTGCATTTTCTATTCAGTATTATAATACTATAAGTATTGGTATAATGAGGAATTGTCCGTGGGACAACTTCCTATGGTCAGATTACTTCCGGGTTTCACTCTCTTAGCTAATTGGTTATCCGTGTCCGACGCCTCCGAGATGTTGCAACGGGGCGGATCTTTTCTCTGTATAATAGTGCGATGTGTCAGAGTGTCGCCCGTTCCCCAGACGACGTCAGTGACAGACGAAACGTACGTCGGGAGGGTGACGCTCTGACGTCATCGCAACTCACTACGAACGGGTGCTCGCTTGCCGGCCGGCATTTGTTTCCTTTATTGCTGCTTTTTGTAAGTGTTTTACCATTTTTAAATAAACTCTTTGTACCAGATTTATGGTTGTTCTCCCTCCATTCCTATGTTCTTGCTCGGGTTGCTGAGTGGTTGGAGCCATGCCATACGAAGATAGATCCTAGACAGCTTACCAGGGTCTGGTCTATAGATTCATCATACACAAGGGTTTCCAGAGGATTGTCCCCATTATCCTGCAGCCCTACCTGGAAGTTGTCCTAGTTGAGCCTATTTGTGCTTCCCATCTGGTAAGCGCATTTTGATTGTTGGTGGAGGTTCACTCTGCATGGTGCATTTCGTTTTCCATTTCTCACTGGGATTTTACAGAGAGATACCAGGGGATTTTTCCACTATACCTATGAACTTTGCCACTTATTCAGAGCACTGATTTGATACCAGTAACACATATGTGTGTATTTACCATGTATTACTTTTTTGATTGAGTGCAATATGATATCGATTTAACATACTGATTGTACATCACTGTTATCTGTATGTGTAGTTTTCATATCATTATTATTTTCGTCATATTAATTTAGCGCAGTTTTTTTTTGGTTTCTTATTGTCTATTGTGAAATTTTCACGGTTGAACTGCTGCTTTGTATTGGGGGGTTTTTCTCCATGGTAGCGCGGTAATTATTTCTGTTTGTTTTGTACACTTTATTGTACATTACACTCCTCCTGCACTATATTGTACATTACATTCCTCCTGCACTATATACACTATATCAGGGCTCAGAATTTCAAGTCCTGAGCTATTAGCCAGGCCTTAATAGTTTCTCTCCACCAGTTTCTCTCTACCCAAACCCTACCCTGCCCCTAATTCTAACCCTAAACA
Organism: Lithobates septentrionalis; assembly: GCA_037952835.1. NCBI lineage: Eukaryota > Metazoa > Chordata > Amphibia > Anura > Ranidae > Lithobates > Lithobates septentrionalis. The sequence continues at coordinate 16,017 of JBBDGP010001663.1, read as the reverse complement.
CGCCCTCATAAATTATCTCATGAAATGACACTGTTAAATATTTTATGCAGAATTAAAGCGGGGTTCCACTCGACCATTCCCATTTTTTTTTTTTTAATCATTCTTACACATGTACAATCATAAAGTGACACTCACTGTTTCAGTTGTTTTAAGCTGCTGCTGTCCGTTTTCGTTTTAAATATATACTTATAAATCTCGATCGTGACCGTTCCCATCTTGCTTGTGGGCATATGAAACCCACAAGCATGGATTTCCGGGATCTGGTGAATGCTGAGCTCCCAGCATTCACCGCTATTTCCCGCGCATGCTCAGTATTTACGGTGAGCAGCCCTGTAAAGTTCAGGGTTGCCATCACAACGGGCGGGCGTCGTCATCGAAATCCCGCGAGAACTCGCGGCAGGCCTCTGCAATGACTCCTGGGAATAATGACAGGAGCTCCCAGGAGACATTGCAGCTACAAAGGAAATTACAAAATAGCCGCAGATGACCCGCCCATATCCGCAGGGAGCTAAGACAGGAAGCAGAGATAGACATTGAAAAAACACAGGTACAAACGAAAAAAAAAAAAAAAAAAATATCCGTTTATAACTGAATATAGTCCTGGCATGTGATTGAGCAAAACTTGTAAAACAGGGTGGAACTCTGCTTTAAGTTACAAAAATAAATATTAACAACATCAATGCCCATCAGTGCAGCCTAGCAGTGCCCATCAATGCAGCCTATCTCTTCACAGGGATCACACAGCTTGGATTTGAAATGTCGCCCGCTGTCAAACAAAGTCCACCCGCCTGGACTGGCTCCTATGATAGACGTCGCACTTCAATTTCCCAGCATTGGACCAGTGTGCTGTTTATAATGGGAACCGGTCTAGGAAGCAGGACTTTGACAGTGGTCTGTGTTTCAGATCCAAGCTGTCACAGAAGAAATCCCCCCCCTCTGTGTGACCCGTCTGGCTCTCCTCCTCCTCTCCTCTCCCTTCCCCACAGTTTCCTGGCCAATCGCTGGGAGGAGAATCGGCTCCCTTTCAACCCTGTCTGCCGGAGACACCTGCCCCCTCCTTTGCGATGAGGCTCCACATTTGCCCTCAGCTAATTTCCACTTGCCAAATGCAAGCAGAAATTTTCAGGGGCTGCACTTTATTGTACATTACACTCCTCCTACACTATACACACCACATTGTACATTACACTCCTCCTACACTATACACACCACATTGTACATTACACTCCTCCTACACTATACACACCACATTGTACATTACACTCCTCCTACACTATACACACCACATTGTACATTACACTCCTCCTACACTATACACACCACGTTGTACATTACACTCCTCCTACACTATACACACCACGTTGTACATTACACTCCTCCTACACTATACATACCACGTTGTACATTACACTCCTCCTACACTATACACACCACGTTGTACATTACACTCCTCCTACACTATACACACCACGTTATACATTACACTCCTCCTACACTATACACACCACATTGTACATTACACACCTCCTACACTATACACACCACATTGTACATTACACTCCTCCTATACTATACACACCACATTGTACATTACACTCCTCCTACACTATATACACCACATTGTACATTACACTCCTCCTACACTATACACACCACGTTGTACATTACACTCCTCCTACACTATACACACCACATTGTACATTACACACCTCCTACACTATACACACCACATTGTACATTAGACTCCTCCTATACTATACACACCACATTGTACATTACACTCCTCCTACACTATACACACCACATTGTACATTACACTCCTCCTACACTACACACACCACATTGTACATTACACTCCTCCTACACTATATACACCACATTGTACATTACACTCCTCCTACACTATACACACCACATTGTACATTACACTCCTCCTACACGATATACAGTATATTGTACATTACATACAGTATCTCACAAAAGTGAGTACACTGCTCACATTTTTGTAAATCTTTTCTTCTATCTTTTCATGTGACAACACTGAAGAAATGACACTTGTCTACAATGTAAAGTAGTGAGTGTACAGCTTGTATAACAGTGTAAATTTGCTGTCCCCTCAAAATAACCCACTGGTGAAAGGGTTAACTAGGGGACAATCAGGGGGTTAAAACCTTTATTAGGTAGTATATGGGGGTACCTGACGCTAAAAAAAGCCGACGGTGAACCTAAATACCTACCTGGCTAACTACCGTCACCTGTGACACTAATGCGGCGATCAGAAGAAAGATCGCTTAGTGACACTGGCGACAAGAGAAGAAGGGGTTAACTGGGGGGGTGATCAAGGGGTTAAACCTTTATTAGGGGGGTTAGGGGGGTACCCTAGACCTAAAGGGGCCTACCACTAACTGCCCTGCCACTTATAACAGTCACAAATGACACCAATGCAGTGATCAGTAAAAAAATAAAAACTGCTATTGGTGTCACTGTGACAGGGGGTGCAGGGGGGGTGATTTGTGTGCCTAGAGTGTTCTACTGTTAGTGTAGTGTTGGTGCACTTACTTGATGTCTTCTCTTCTCGGGCGCCGGAACAAAAAGACCGATGCGAGGAGAGATGACATCACTTCCTCTGCTTTCATTTACATTACAGGAGCAAAGGAAGCTTCTCATTCGTCAGGAGCAATCCCGAGGGTGTGGCCATGAATCGGTGGCCTCCCCCTCAGCACGGATCGCTCCTGTAATGATTCCAACCGCCGCAGGCACCGGGGGGGGGGGGGCCCGATCTGCCCGCGTGCAGGCGGGGACATACAGGTACGCCCATATGTCTGCCTGTGCCATTCTGCCGACGTACATCGGCATGGGGCGGTCCGCAACTGGTTAAAAGAATATTTAATTTCTACTGTTTCACTTTAGGCATCATTAAAAATCACTGCTCTTAAAAAAACAATTGTTTTAAAAACTTTTTTTTGCATTGATCCATGTCCCCTGGGGCAGGACCCGGGTCCCCAAACCCTTTCTATGGCAATAACTTGCATATAAGCCTTTAAACTGAGGACTTTTGATTTTTCATGGTCGTGTCCCATAGACTTTAACGGTGTTTGCTAGAACTTTTTGCTTGTTCGAGGTGTTCTGGTGCGAACCGAACAGGGGGGGGGGGGGGGGTGTTCGGCTCATCCCTACAAGCCATACACAAACAAATTTTTCCTTTGAAGATTTTCGTTTAAGAACGTTTGTTCGATTTTCTAATCATTAGTGGGGTAAAATCGACGTTCGTTTTCGAAGAAGCAAAATAGGAAAACAATCTAATCCATTTTAAGACAGTGTAACAAACAAAAAAAGGCAGAATATTTTGAAAAAACAAAATGTTTTTCATATTTTGTTATAAAATTTTGCAAACAAGTCATTTTTCTCCTTCACTGATGTGCGCTGATAGGTGGCACTGATGAGGCGGCACGAAGAAGTGGCACTGATGATGAGGCACTGAATAGAAGTACTGATGGGCACTAATAGATGGCACGGATTTGCAGCACTGATGTGCACTGTGTGGGACTGATGTCCCTCTAACAGAAGCCAGTTATCAGCTTTATTCTTTTCTTCACACTGACAATAACCGGCTTTTGTTTACTTTTGTGATCAGCTGCCATTGGCTGATAGCTGATCACGTGGTAAAGGGCCGATGTGATTGGCCCTTTAACCTGCTCTGTGATCAGCCGAGTTTGAAGGATCCCAGGGCAGTGTGGATGCCCTCCCGGTATTTGAGGTCCATGCTGTAGCGTGGACGTCAAGTGGTTAAATCACTTGATTCTCCTGCCCAGGACTACATGTCCCATGAGGCATGGCTCCTCACACGTTCTCAGGCACTTACTGACATGTATGGACAGTGTACTGAGCTGTATGTGAGCTGCACTGTATTTCCTGGTATGTAAACAAAGAAATGCATTCTGTATGCAGGCCACCTAATTATCTGACCAACTAATCGATTATGAAAATAGTTGACAACTATTTTCATAATCGATTATGTCGATTAGTTGTTTCAGCCCTACGCATTATAGGAATGATACAACTGTTTTCCCACGGGTGGATCATGCAAGCGGCTCAAAGTCCAGGATCGAACTAGGCATGTACAATTCGTTTCGTTCCGAATTAGTTTTTTAACGAATTTCGACAAATTCGTTAATTCGGGAATATCCTAATTAACGAAAACCGTTTAACAAATTTTTTCCGAATATTCGTAAATTCGATAAGATTGGACATTCGTACATTAGTAAATTAGTGAATTTGTAAATTTGAAAATTCGAAAATCTGAAATAATAGTTAACTAATAATAACTTAACTATTAGTAATTACTAGTAACTTTTAAATTATAGGTATTGTAATTTCCTTTCAAATTTGGCTGTTAGCGAAGTAACACATACAAATTTATCCGAAGTTATGAATGATCCGAAAAAACGGAATGGAACGTAATGAATTAATAATAATAAATAACAATAATAATGACGTTTTATTATTATTATTTATTATTAATTTGTTCCGTTCCATTTGTTTAGATGCAGCATTCATTTTGGATAATTCGTAACTTCGGATAAATTCGTATTCGTTACGTTCACTAACAGTCAAATTTGAAAGGAAATTACAATACCTATCATTTCATAGTTAGATACTATTTCAGATTTGAGAATTTTCGGGTTTTTGGATTTTCAAACTTCGAATTTACAAATGTCCGAATTTTCTATTTTACAAATGTACGATTTTACGAATTTACAAATGTAAAAATGTACGAATGTACGAATGAACGAATGTTCGAATTTACGAATCGCGATCATAACGAATGACCTGAAAAACGAAAAAAATAATAAACTAATGAAACGAAAATGAAAATGAACGAATTTTTTGGCTGTGCACATGTCTAATCAGAACCAATGTGCGACAACGCAAAGGAAGAAAAACAGTCCTCTCCGCTGTAAAGTGTTATTGCTACAAAGTAAATACACGCACATGAAAACAGATAACAAAAAGACTTCAGTCAAGGTGTGGACTCATAAGGGCAGCACTGCAGGTCATGAAATAATCTCTGCACAAGCTCCACTATACACCAACCTCCTCCACCGAGCGGACTACAGACAAAGGATCTGGTGATCCTGGATCATGGATGCTTGTGATGCATAATCACCCTCTGCAGGATCTTTGCTGACTCCTTCATACTGAAATCCTGGGGTCAGTTCTAAAAAGTTTCTACCAACAATCAGAGTCACACTCACCTTGGAATATTGGTCTGATTGGTGAGAGAGAGAAAAACAGCACAGGCCCCAGGAATTACAATCCTACAACCCTCCAACTGACCCTGTGAGGTGCTCTTTTGAATACTGTTACAGGGAAATATATAGACTCAGGTAAGAGAAAACGGAGTAAATGTTCTGATTTTAGCACCGTTGCGGTGTTTACTTGATACCACAACTAGAATGATTTTCTTGGTTGCACAGATTTTTTCTTGAAATAAAAAGACCCATTGGACAGCAGATAGGCCTGGTGGCCTCCAAATAAAGAACATGCGATTCCCTGATTATCATTAGGGGTATTACGACTCTAAAAAGACCTGGGCCACCATCAGGCACCTTTGTGACGGGAGGGCCCATGGAACCCAGAATCCCTTGGAGAAGTTGGGAAACCCTTGTTTCAGCTCCCCATGCACCTCTTATGTCTAAGTCACCCTGTGTCTTTTAGGGGCACAGTGTGACTGAGAAAATGTGTCTTGGATTACTTAAAATCAGGGCTTTTTTTCAGCGGGAACGTGGGGGAACGCAGTTCCGGCACCTCCAGCACTGAATGTACTTTGTGTATTGGCAAGGGGTGCTGGGGTGAGCTGGAGGGTCTATTAATGCTGGCTGCTGGGTGATCTATTGTTGCTGGAGCAGATTGATTTTTGAGTGGCGGTCTATTGTTGCTGGGGGTCAATTATTGCTGAAGAGATCTACTATTGACAAAGGGGGATCTATGGTTGCTGGCTGCTGGAGAGTCTATTGATGCTGCTGGGGTGGTATTTTGTTGTGGGGGTCCATTGTTGCTGGGTGGGTCTATTGTTTTTGATGAAATCTATTGCTGCTTTGCGCAGCGGTCTTACAAGCACGCTTTTTTTTTGGGAAAAAATTCACTTTTTGAATAAAAAAATAAGAAAACAGTAAAGTTAGCCCAATTTTTTTTCTATATTGTGAAAGATAACGTTACACCGAGTAAATTGATACCAAACATGTCATGCTTCAAAATTGCGCCCCGCTCGTGGAATGGCGTCAAACTTTTACCCTCAAAAATCTCCATAGGCGACGTTTAAAAAATTCTACAGGTTGCAAGTTTTGCATTACAGAGGAGGTCTAGGGCTAGAATTATTGCTCTCGCTCTAATGATTGCGGCGATACCTCACATGTATGGTTTGAACACCGTTTTCATATGTGGGCGCTACTCACATATGCGTTCGCTTCTGTGCGCGAGCTCGTCGGGACAAGGGGTTTTAAAAAAAAAAAAAAAATCTTTTATTTATTTTACATGATTTTATTAATTTTTACACTGTTTTTTTAAAAAAAAAATTGTGTCACTTTTATTCCTATTACAAGTAATGTAAACATCCCTTGTAAAAGAAAAAAGCATGACAGGACCTCCTAAATATGAAGTCAAAAAGACCTCACATCTCATATTTACTCTAAAATGCAACAAAAAATTATCTTGCTGCGAATCCTCTGCAGAGACCACTTTTATATGAAAGCCGACTGCTGCACGAAAACGGGGATACCGGGATTATGACAGCTAGCTGCTGCCCTAACAACGATATCTGCCGCCAAACTTTGGACGTACATCGCCGTGCGGCGGTCGGCAAGTGGTTAGGTGATGGGATTAGCCATGAGTCGGCCCTACCTCGTTAGCTATACCATTGTGTTTATGTTTTGGGTAAATATTTGAGGTTATTGTGTATGTGAGGGACTTACATAGTTCTCAAATGTATAAAAGGCTGTATTCTTATCCACTAAATCATTCCATGTTCAAACTGTGTAACTGAGCTAGTCTCGTCTGGTTCTTACAATATATCGGCTGTAATATCTGATATCTGAAGTTCCAGACTGGGGGAAGCAGTGTGCTGACGGAAGCATTCACACGGAGTTTGGGACCTTCCATTACAACCTTTATACTGACAAAGAATAAAAATGTCCATACAGTGTATTCTTCTACTAAAGAATGGGGGAGGAGCCCTGACCACCTTCCAGCAAGGATCGGCTCTTCCTATCATTGTGAAGCTGAATTCACAAAGCGTTGGATTGTTCACCCGCTAATAGGGAACGTGAGCTGGGTTTAGACCGTCGTGAGACAGATTAGTACCGTGTTTCCCCAAAAATAAGCCTTATATGAATTTTGCCAACAAAAGACACAGTAGGGCTTATTTTCGGGGTAGGTCTTACCATGTAATGTGCTGTCTTCTCTCCCCCTCTCCCTGCCTGACAGCAATCCCCGGTGTGAACCGAGTTAAATTCTTGTAAAATCCTCTTATCCACTCTATTACAGTATTATATAAATGTACAATGTGTGTGTTTCTGTAATATAATTGTGACAAATACCTTCAATATAGCGCCGCTCTGCGCTTCAGTGACCCTCCGGAGCTCTTTTCCCCGCAATTATATTACAGAAACACACACATTGTACATTATATAGGACTGTAATAGAGTGTATTATAGGATTTTACAAGCATTTTAACCACTTCAATGCCAGAGCTTTCAGCGCTGTCGCAATTTGAACGACAATTGAGCCGTTATGCTACACTGTACTCAAATAAACTTTTTACCATTTTGTTCCCACAAATAGAGCTTTCTTTTGGTGGTATTTGATCACCTCTGTGGTTTTTATTTTTTTCTAAACAAACTAAAAAACAACAACATTTTTGAAAAAAAAAAAAGTTTTTCTTCGTTTCGGTTATAAAATTTTGTTTTCTCCTTCACTGACGGGCACTGATGAGGCGGCACTGATATGTACAATTAATGGGCACTGATATGCAGCACTGATGGGCACCAATAGGCGGCACTGATGGGCACTGACTGGTGGCACTGATGGGCACTGACTGGTGGCACTGATGGGCACTGACTGGCGGCACTGATTGGCACTGATGGGCAGCACTGATGTTGAGGTACTGACAGGTTTTACTGCTGGGCACTGACTGGCACTGATTGGCACTTTGATGGGCACTGTGAGCTGTGTTTTAATTGGGGCACTGACTGACAGCTGAGGGGGCACACCTGAGGTGTTGTGGCACATCTGAGGGGGCTGTGCTGATAATCAATGTACTGATGTGCCGATTATCAGCACAGACCCCCCCTCTGACAGGGAGAGCCGTGTCAGCGCGAACCGAGAAATGACGTTTACCGGAACTTCCTGGTTCTGGCGATGATCAGCTGTGATTGGTCACAGCTGATCACATGCTAAGAAGCCTCTGACAGAGGCTTCTTATCACGATCAGAGATACGGGGTTTCAGACTGACACGCTGCACTTGCGATCAAAACGATGCGCGCCCCTGCAGGCGCGCGCCGGCATGTTATCCTGCTGGACGTCATATGACACCCAGTCAGGACAACACAACGGCTCCCCTGACGTCATTCTGCATACGGCGGGCGGGAAGTGGTTAAACTAGGGCTTATTTTTGGGGTAGGGCTTATATTGCAGCCCTCCTGGAAAATAACGCTAGGTCTTATTTTCAGGGGGGAAACACGGTATTAACCTACTTTACCCTGATCTCCATACTGGTGGTAGGTCACCAGACAGGAAGTCTAGAGTCAGGATGACGACCCAATGAGCCCACAACATTCAAAAACAGCCAGAAATTTCAGATCAATGTAACTCCATCACTACTCACATGAAATCTAACCAGAGACAAGGGAACCTGTCATGAAGAAAAATTCCTGTGTGAGAAGCCTAAGATGGCAGCTGTCCTTCCTCTGACTATTGCAGCACCATATTCATGGCCATGGCTTTGGGATGAGACATCCAGTAAGATCATATAGGTGTGATGATGTTCATGTGTCCACAGACTTTTAGCCAGATAGTATATTCTATCACATTGTCCTGTGAATATTTTCTATCATCTATTTTTTGGTGCATTTTCATGCTTCTTTTTTGGTAAGAGGAGGACACTGGTCATTGAACACAGAACCCCACCAAAACCGCATTTAAAAAAAAAAACGAATGTACAACGGTTCCTTTGACGTCTGTAGAGCTAAATACGTGTTAAAAAGTCCCAGCACCTTTCCAAAAAAACAAAAACAAAACGCACTGCAGGAAACTGCAAAGGGGCGAACAGGACCCATTGGAAAAAATGTTGAATGGATTATAGAGCATTTCTGCAGATCTGCAAACACACAAAAAAAAGCATCGATGTAATCCTAGGCTTAAGGGTGACTCCACTTTTGTGGGAAAAAAAATATATCATATACAATTGCTACACAAGTCATATTGTAATTGAATGTTACTAAAAATGATCTTTCCTTTTCAATCTGCGGCTCTGTCGTTTTCTGTAAAATTCAATGCAATATGGCCGCCTGGGGGTGTTCTGTAAACCCATGGTGCACAGAAAGTCCCCAGAAATGTAATTTCCTGCTTTTTGTGATTGGCTCACTGATTTTCCCAGAAGTCTGCACTAAGACACAAGTCAGATTTTAGGCATCCCCTGTAATCGAAATTATATTTTTTGGTGAGATACTCCCCAAGGGTGTGTAGTGTATAGTGCCAATCAGCGCCAATAAACTAAAGTGCAATGTGCATAAAACAATATAGAAACAATTAGTAAAGATTTTGGTTCCGAGTATGGGAAAAACACCCTCATATGTAGGCACCACATCCCTGAACAAAGATACAAATAAACATGAGAGAGGACTAAAGGGATTTTGACAACAATATAAGAACAAAGTGGTCAGTAGTATAGTATACACTTTTTCTCCCTATCTGACCACTTTGTTCTTATATTGTTGCAAAAAGAAATTTGTCTGTTATTATACACGAACTATATGTTCTCCTTTTAATTGATTGTAAACAATAAACTGTTTTTAAGGAAGAAAAAACTGCACCGTCAAAATCCCTTTAGTCCTCTCTCATGTTTATTTATATAGAAACATTGTATAGATCAAAATAAATGTGAAAATAAACCCCACAGCTGCTGTAACACTCGCAGTGATTCACCGCACCAACTGAACAATTATTTCCTTATAGTGCAGCTCTGTATGACATTTACAAAACCTTTTAAAAAAAACATGATAATCCACTTTTATATATTCTGAATAAATGATTGATATCCCAGTGAGACCAGCCTGTATACATATAACATCTATTATTGAATTTATCACAGTGTATAAAACAATCCATCGCTGTGCTCATCCGTCCTGAGATCAATACTTGTATATACCTTCACCAGCCAAAATGTCTTCTCACCTCACAGATGAGTAAAAAACTCATACAATGGTCACTCCCCCAAGGGTTATTTACTTCCAAGGGGATGCAGACCCTGCAACTTTCCTCACTAGCAAACAGGGCACCAGCTGATTAGGATGAACACAGACACCCCCATTCAGGAATCAGTATTCCAAGGACTTAGCTGAACATACAGTTTCTTCTTAACCACTTCGCTCCCGGCCTATAGCAAAATGACAGCGTGGCGGAGCTTCTCCCATCCTGACTGGGCATCATATGACGTCCTGTCAGGATATGTCGATCGCAGGGCCACGCATCGGCACGATCTGTCACCAGCCGCATCCACGGGACATGGCTGATGACCGATGCGAGTTCCCAGCTGGTACGATGTACCCGCCATGACGAATCACAGCAGGTCACATGACACAATAGATGGCTTCCTTTCATACCATCCAATGTGTACAAATGTGTGGTTAGCTGTGATTGGTCGGAATGATCACATGGTACAGACAAGGCCAACCACAGCCTATCTGTACTATATGATTAGTTTTGACCAATCACAGCTAATCAAGACAAAATAGACTGAATGATTCATTTTCATTCAGTAAAATGCGTGTTAATAGCAAAGTAATTCACTGCTTTGAGCAATCAGAATGTGTACAAAAAAAGTTGAAAAATCCTGATCACTTCCCCAGAGTAATACAATGTTTTTATGGTAACATTATGTTGCTCTGGTCACAATGTGTTAAAAAAAAAAAGTAAAATAAAAATGTATTAAAAAAAATTATATATATATCATTTTTTTTTTTAATACATTTTTATTTTACTTTTTTTTTTTTAACACATTGTGACCAGAGCAACATAATGTTACCATAAAAACATTGTATTACTCTGGGGAAGTGATCAGGATTTTTCAACTTTTTTTGTACACATTCTGATTGCTCAAAGTAGTGAATTACTTTGCTATTAACAAGCATTTTACTGAATGAAACTGAATCATTCCGTCTATTTTGTCTTGATTAGCTGTGATTGGTCAAAAAAAAAAAATATTTTTTTTTTTTTCATACTGTCACCAGTCAGTGTCCCTGATCACGGCCACACCAGTTATATGATGATAGTGCACTGCACTGGTGACAATATGTAAAAAAAAAGAATACATTTTGGCCTATATTTTTGAAGACATATTATTTATTTGCTAAATTAAGATCAGAAACAAAAAATAAAAAACATGTTTTTCTCAAAATGTTCTGTCTTTTTTTTCGTTTATTTAGCAAAAAATTATATACCCCAGTGGTGATTAACCGCTTCAGCCCCAGAAGATTTTACCCCCTTCCTGACCAGAGCACTTTTTACGATTCGGCACTGCGTTGCTTTAACTGACAATTGCGCGGTCGTGCGAAGTTGCACCCAAACAAAATTTGGGTCCTTTTATTCCCACAAATAGAGCTTTCTTTTGGTGCTATTTGATCACCTCTGCCGTTTTTATTCTTTGAACTTTAAGCATAAAAAGCGCGACAATTTTGAAAAAAAAAAAAAAAACAATGTTTTTTTTTTTTACTATAATAAATATCCCCAAAATGTAAAAAAAAATGTATTCCTCAGTTTAGGCCGATATGTATTCTGCTACATATTTTTGGTAAAAAAAAAAAATTGCAATAAGTGTATATTGTTTTGGTTTGTGCAAAATTTATAGCGTGTGCAAACTATGGGAAAGACTTATGGCATTTTTATTATTATTTTTTTACTAGTAATGGCGGCGATCTGTGATTTTTAGCGGTATTGCGACGGACACACCAGATACTTTTGACATATTTTTGGGACCATTGACATTCATACAGCGAACGGTGCTATAAAAACGCACTGATTACTGTATAATTGACACTGGCAGGGAAGGGGTTAACCACTAGGGGGCGATCAAGGGGTTAACTGTGTTCCCTCATGTGTTGGGGAATGGGACTCCATCCTTCCCCTTCCTCCTCACACTATCTCCTCCTCCTCCATCCTTCCCCTTCTCTTCTTCTCCTCCATCCTTTCCCCTCCTTCCTCCTCACACTATCTTCTCTCCTCCTCCATCCTTTCCCCTCCTTCCTCACACACTACTTCTCTACTCCTCCATCCTTTCCCCTCCATCTTTCTCACAGTATCCCTCTCCTTCTCCATCCTTTCCACACTATCTCCTCCCCTCCTCCATCCTTTCCCCTCCTTCCTCCTCACACTATCTCCTCTCCTTCTCCATCCTTTCCCTCACACTACCCTCCTTTCCCTCCTTCCCTCCTCACACTATCTCTCTCCTCCATCCTCCCTTCCTCTTCCTCTCTCTCCTCCTTTTCCCTCCTTCCTCCATCCTTTCCCTCCTTCCTCCTCACTCTTCTTCTCTCCTCCTCCTCCATCCTTTCCCCTCCTTCCTCCTCACACTTTCTCCTCTCTCCCTCCATCCTTTCCCCTCCTTCCTCCCTCAGACTTTCTTCTCTCCTCCTCCATCCTTTCCCCTCCTTCCTCCTCACACTTTCTTCTCTCCTCCTCCATCCTTTCCCCTCCTTCCTCCTCACACTTTCTTCTCTCCTCCTCCATCCTTTCCCCTCCTTCCTCCTCACACTTTCTTCTCTCCTCCTCCATCCTTTCCCCTCCTTCCTCCTCACACTATCTTCTCTCCTTCTCCATCCATTCCCCTCCTTCCTCCTCACACTTTCTTCTCTCCTCCTCCGTCCTTTCCCCTCCTTCCTCCTCACACTATCTTCTCTCCTCCTCCGTCCTTTCCCCTCCTTCCTCCTCACACTTTTTCTCTCCTCCTCCTCCGTCCTTTCCCCTCCTTCCTCCTCACACCATCTTCTCTCCTCCTCCGTCCTTTCCCCTCCTTCCTCCTCACACCATCTTCTCTCCTCCTCTGTCCTTTCCCCTCCTTCCTCCTCACACCATCTTCTCTCCTCCTCCGTCCTTTCCCCTCCTTCCTCCTCACACCATCTTCTCTCCTCCTCCATCCTTTCCCCTCCTTCCTCCTCACACTATCTTCTCTCCTCCTCCTCCATCCTTTCCCCTCCTTCCTCCTCACACTATCTTCTCTCCTCCTCCATCCTTTCCCCTCCTTCCTCCTCACACTATCTTCTCTCCTCCTCCTCCATCCTTTCCCCTCCTTCCTCCTCACACTATCTTCTCTCCTCCTCTTCCATCCTTTCCCCTCCTTCCTCCTCACACTTTCTTCTCTCCTCCTCCTCCTCCATTCTTTCCCCTCCTTCCTCCTCACACTTTCTTCTCTCCTCCTCCTCCATCCTTTCCCCTCCTTCCTCCTCACACTTTCTTCTCTCCTCCTCCTCCTCCATCCTTTCCCCTCCTTCCTCCTCACACTTTCTTCTCTCCTCCTCCTCCTCCATCCTTTCCCCTCCTTCCTCCTCACACTTTCTTCTCTCCTCCATTCTTTCCCCTCCTTCCTCCTCACACTATCTCCTCTCCTCCTCTCTCTTTTCCTTTCTCCTCGCAGTATCTCCTCTCTCACTGCCACCTCTCATTCATTTTCTCCTCCTCTTTTTTAGGTCTCCTCCTGTATTCTGTGATTACAATCGATTCTTCATTCTAGAGATAAATAAATATATAAAAGTCAGCAGGTACAAATCCTGTAGCTGCTGACATTTAATAACAGGACACTTACCTGTCCAGGGATCCAACGCCGTCCTAACCGGGGAGAATTCTTCACTAGTCTTCGGGTTCCCAGCGCCGGCATCCTAACGGTGGGCAGCCGAATGCGCAGCTTTTGGATTAACACATGACTGAGCCGCTCTGTACTTTGTGAATTGGATCCTGCAGTCTTCCGGGAGCCGCGCCGTGTCCCAGAGGACTGCGGGGAGGGAGGGAGTCGATGCGAGCAGAAGTGGGAGCGGGTGCCAGTCGAAACTAGATACCTGCCCCCCCCTCCCAAACAAAATGACATGCCAAATGTGGCAGGGGAGGAGGACTTTTTATGCAGAGACCCTGGGGAATAAAATGGCGGTCGTTGCAATTTTTTATGCCAGACAGTATTTGCGCAGCAATTTTCAAACACAAATTTTTGGGAAAAAACACACTTTGATGAAGTTTAATGTAAGAAAACAGAATAGGTAATCCAATTTTTGGTAAAATATAAAAGATGATGTTACGCCAAGTAAATAGATACCCAACATGTCATGCTTTTACCCTTTAATGCCTAAGCCTTTTTCTGACATTTGTTGCTTACGAGTTAAAATGCATATTTTTTGCTATTAAATTTGTTAGAATCCCAAACATTAAATATATATATTAGCAGAGACATTGGAGAATAAAATGGCAATCGTTGCAATGTTTTATGTCACGCGGTATTTGTTCAGCCGTCTTTCAAACCCAATTTAAAAAAAAAAAAATCACTTTTGTGAAATAAAAAAAAAAAAAAAAAAACAATATGAAAGATGATGTTACGCTGAGAAAATAGATACCTAACATGTCACACTTTGAAATTGGACACACTTGTGGAATGGCGACGCCTAAAAATCTCTACAGGTTACCAGTTTAGAGTTACAGAGGAGGTCTAGGGCTAGAATTATTGCTCTCACTCTGATGAACGCGGTAATATCTCACATGTGTGGTTTGAATGTCGTTTACATATGTGGATGTGACCTATGTGAGCGTTTGCTTTTGCACGAGAGGACGAGGGTGCCTTAACATTTTTTTTTGTTTCGTTTATTTTTACACTTTCCATTAAATTTTATATTTTTTGATCACTTTTATTCCGATTACAAGGAATGTAAACATCCCTCATAATAGTAACATTGCACGACGGGTCCTCTTTACGGGGAGATTTGGGGTCTACAGATCCTAATAACCCTACATTCCCACCTATGCTCTTTTTGGTGCATTTTCCTTTTGCAGAAACGCACTACAGTCCATTTAACATGGTTTCCTAGGGATGTAGTTCACATCTGTGCATTTTGCAGCACTGCAATTTTTGAAAAGGGTTGAAGACTTTTTTTTCCTGCAGATTGCGTTTTGCGTGTAATAGACTTCAATGGAGTCGCACCAAAAACGCAAGTGTTGTGGTTTTTGATGCGTTTTGCATTTTTTTCCCCCTTTAAATACACTGTGTATAGCTGGTTGCTAAGCAGGGGGCCAGGAAGCCGGCCGCCGCGTCCTTAGCAACCGATGACTCATCAGCTGTCAGCGGGGTTCCCCACTGACAGCTGAATGCAAAAAAAAAATAAGAATTGCCGGCAAAAAAATGGCGTGGGGTCCCCCCCCCCCAAATCCGAAGGGCCTGGTATGGATTTGGAGGGGAACCCCATGCCAAAAATGTCTTGGGGTCCCCCCCGCAATCCATACCAGCATGCAGCCCTGCAAGTGAGGAAAACGAGGGGACGAGCGAGCGCTTTGGGGCAACCGCATTGATATGAACCTAGACTAATTCCCCACATCTCTCCTCTATGCCGGAAAGTCTGAGATAAAAAAAAAACAAAATCGATCACATGCTTTCCAGAAAAAAACACAAAAGAAAACACGGCAGTTTACATCTGCCAGGCCCCGGAAGTGAGGGACGTCGTTTCCGGCCTCCTAGGGTCATAGAAATGGGCAGGGACCATCTAGTCCACATT